>CM024239.1:102882074-103507074 GCA_013421045.1 Propylea japonica
GATCGGTAAAGAAACTCCGACATTTGTAGGTTATGTGAATCGGCCACTGAAACCACCGAACACATACTATGCCAATGCATGCGCTGGCGCAAACCAGACTTACTCTACTAGGTGGCGCGTTATTAACGCCAGCCGACATAAAAGCGAAGTCTCCTAAGGAAGTAACCAGCTTTGCTAAGGAGGTTAGATTCCTGGGAAAAACGTAAGTTTTAGCAGGGTAACGCACAAAAGACTTATTGCCAACGTGCCGATCGACCACTATCTAATATAATCTAATCTGATCTATTCACTGGATATTCTAAAGAAAGGTGTATTGTCCATATAAAAAAATTAATTGTGTTTGTTATACATCGGGAAAGAATGAAACGTTGGTCATCATGAAACTTCACAAATGTGGAATTTTGCATACATAGTTCGATATTGATGAAGATCTCTTGATCTTTCTCTTACTTTTTTTAGCTATCTGAAGAAGCTCAATATCTTCTTATATATTCTCAGTGAATTTCAGTAGAGATGACATTAAATATATGTTGTTTCTTCATTTTCAAGGCTGACCGTGAACACGATAACATCCGAAAGATGAAATAATATCCTCCAGACACAAAATTTTCAAGGTTTCATTGGGATTTGAAGAGAAAGATTGAATTTCTAATCGCACGGTCTTACGGAATTTTACAAAAGTTTGCGCGTCATTTTTATCTTTCGAACCTACAAATTTCGAATTGATCGCATAAGTTCAGAAATATCAGAAAAATAATATATTTCAAATGTCAATAACTCTGTTACTATACAGGACGGATTTAGTCAGTTAACGAACTCAACTTTGGCATTCGGAAACCGAACTAAGCCTTGAACTGAAACACAAACCTTGCTACATCCTTCCTGTGTTTCTGATCTTGAATTCTTCATCAGTGAGTCGTTTGAAACGTCTGCTGGATAGAAATTCTTTGTTCTTTTTGGAAAATGCATACAAAAATGTGGCGCAGAGTATCGAAATATATAATATACCAGATATATACCTATAATTTGCTTTTCCCAAAATAACCTTACAAGTCGTTGAGTTCGACACATTCATTAAATAGGAAATCAAATCCACAGAATAGATCTATTCTGTGTCAAAGCCTCATTCAATATACGAAAAATAGACAAATATGCTTTGTCGTTCATTTTCCAGGTTCTGGCACTGTACAAGGTGGCCAAAAGTGGTGATCCCTAAACTCCAACTTTTTAACCCTGAGAGATAGAGATTTTGCGTTATCTATTTTTGGGAAATTTATTATGCCGATAATCGCATTCCTTTATCTTCTTTTGTTTTCGTGTTAGAGTCCAAAATTGACATTTGGGCAATTTCAACATTGGTCATTATCTTCGTGTTTCTTCCCTGAACTTGAAACAAAGACATTCTACGAAAACACTTTTGTGGTGAAACTCAAGTGGTTCAATCTAATTCGTGTTTCATTCTTGATTTATGACATCAACTTTTATTTTTTCATGGAAACAAAAGTTTAATTTCATCTTGAAATAATTACCGTTTTTTTCTCCTGAAAATATGTAACATTCCATTAATCGCCCTTATTTATTTATTTATTTAGCGTATGGTGACGCTAAAGGGGGTTAAGGGTTGAAACGAGTTTCCCCTAAATTATTGCTGCCATTTCCTCAAATATGACCTCTGATAATCAAAATTATATCAATTGATTTATTTACACACCCTGAAAAATCCTCAGCTACAACTGCCTCCTCCTCCTAGCGCCTCAATTGACTTAAGGGCGATTATTTTAAGGTAAAAATAAACTATGAATGTTTTTCGTTACCGCTATGTGCCATTCACTTTTTTTTATCCTTTAGGGTTTGAAAGATGCAGATCAGGAACCACCAATTCTGGCCATCCTGTACAATCGAATTAAGTTTGAACAAGTTGTGAAAAGTTTCAGGAGAACGTTTAAAGATTATCGTATGGGGAAGTAAGAACTTGTAGGCAGTATATCACTATTAGTTCACAGTCACCACAATTAACGGTATTTTTCCTTACTTCGGGCATGAGGAATAAAAATCAATCCACTAAAATACAGTCCTAACTGCAGCCATTTTCCACCATATAATTTCAGAAAATGCAAGTTGAATTCCACTCAGACATCCGACAATTTTTACGGTAACCTAACAATGCACCTCAATTTGGTATTCCGATCAGCGGCGTCGGAAAAAACGAATTCAAAAACATTCTAATCAATGTCAATTGATATCCCGCGCTTCATGAAGGCGCAAGCCTGGATTGAATGCCTCTCATCCTGTATATTATGAAACCATTTGATGTCTGCGAACTACAGCGGAATAATAATTTCTAATAGCCATCATGTACCAGGCTCCGGGCAGAATCCGAAAAACATTCTGAATAGAAATGACCTCGTTATTCAGTTGAGGATAATCCTAAAACACTATTGGTTAGGTTGTTAATGATATTTATTTTTTGTGTTATCAGGTGCTTTGGGTTGAAATTAAAAATATGCTTGAGGAAGTTGGTTGACACCAGTTTGTTTATATTCTATTGTCATGTCTTAAAAGAAGGACGTCTAGAATGTGTAAAGTATGGTCTGTTGATTCAAGCTCGATTATGATTATCAATCTGATATGGATGTTGTAGGAAACAGGTATGATTCCTTCTTTTGGGGCATAGATATGAAAATATCATCGACATTGAAAAATGCTATGTGAAAGGTTAATTTACTCAAGGTTTCTTTTGGACATCGGCCAGTACGATGTCGGAGACCACTGGGGCAAGACCCATGACGCATTCAATACAGGCTTGGCGCTAGCCTGTTTATAAAGAAACCATTCGATATTTGCGAACTACAGCGGTATTATGATTGGAAATAGCAGTCATGTACCAGTCCGAATCCGAAGAACAGCCTGAATAGAAATGACCTCGTTATTTAACTAAGGATAATTTTGAGGCTCTATTTTCTTAGTTGTTAATGATATTGATGTTTTGCGTTATCGTGTGTTTTGATGGTATCCAAAACATTGCCTGAAAAAGTTGGTGTTTGATACCAGTTTGTTTTAATTTCATTGTTATAAGTAAAAGTTCTAGAAAGTGCGAAGTACGATCTTATGACCCAAGCTCGATTGTAAATTTCAATTTGGGATGAATGTCGTTGAAAACAGTTATGATTTATTTTTTTTTGCCGGCAGGCACAGACATGAAATTATCATCAGAATATCTTTCAAAAAATTGTATGAGTGAGGTTGATTTATTCAGGGCTTTCTTTAGGACAACTGCATTACGATTTCAGACATCTCTGGAGCAAGTCAGTTACCTATAAGGGCGCAAGCCTAGGTTGAATGTCTCTTATCCTGTATAATGACACCCATAGACCAACTAATAAAATAGATGAGCCACTCGTATATTCCGCGACAACTGTCGGAGGAGGAGACTAATACACGAAAAAATTATTTATCGAAAAAATAGTATCGAAATTTATCGAGAAAATAGTAAGTATGTAAAATCATTATTATCAAAAAACCTTTGAATTGTCAACTGACACAAGGAGTGGTTTGACAGGTTCTTTTTGAAATATAATAAATTTCGATATGCCTGCCAGAGTGAAGACGTGCTGTGTTATTGGATGTGAAAATCGAGATGCAAGAAGGTAATTATAAAATTTACATGTATATTCTGTTAACTATAAGAATTAAGATACTCGTAGTTTTCAAAAAAGTTTTTCATGTATTGAATAAGTTTAGTCGGTAAATACTCATATTTTGTATTATTGAATTCATTATTTTTAGTTTTTGAGAATGTTTTCAATGCAATTATAAGTTTATTGATTAGATATTTATGAAATAAATCTGTATTTTCAATTGGTGATGCCTGTTTCAGTTAATAAATTTTTATTCTATCCAGAATTTGACTATTGATCCTCGTTTCTTGATTCCAAAAGAAAATCTGATTGAAGTTCGTTGTAGGTATTATTTTCATGAAAATAAATTTCCTCACTCATCGATAACTTGCACGAATCCATTTCTGATTTCCTTTTGGAAATTGAATTTCAAAAAACTTTTTGCCTCTTGTATATGGGTGTACCTACCTATTCAAAAGGTGCACTACAGAATTCTTTTTGAGGCAGATTTACGATACAGATTCCTTTTTCAATTGAGCTTTTTTCACGAATTCGTAATGTTGTACAAAAAAAGATGGCGTTGAAGCTTGTTCTACTAGTGTCTCATCTATTCTCCGTTTAGTTAGTCTATGATGACACCATCATACGATGTTTGCGAACTATAGCGAAGTAGGTACCTAATAATTTCTCATAGCAGTCATATACCAGGCACCGTGCAGAATCCTAAAAACAGCCTGACAATCACAGATGTGAAATATTATCAACATACTTATCGAAAAATGGCATATAAAAGTTTTATTCGAAGTTTTCTTTGGAACATTGGTAACTACGATGTCAGATACTACTGGAGCAAGACAAGTTACCCATGGAGTCTCAAGCCTGGATTGAGCGACTCTCATTCTGTATAATGCAACCATTTGATGTCTGCTAACTACAGCGAAATAATAATTACAAATAGCTTTTATGTACCTGGTACCGGGAAGAATCCGAAAAACAGTCTGATAGAAATAACGTCGTTGTTCACTTAACGCCTATCACAGAATGAAAACAATTGTTGTTTCATAAGTGTAATTGAATGAATTCCGAATTATTAATTTTTTACTTGAATTTGCCGCTTGTATTATGTCTATTGTGACCAAATCATTTGTTGTTGTTTTTATTACCACTATTGTGCTCATCAATATAATATTTTTTCCGAAAAAATTAGTTGAAATCTGTAAATGGAAGAGCATATTTTGATTCTTCAGTGATCAAAACGTTAAAAGGATTTCGTTTTTCCCGACATCTCGGATAGAACATTGCCAGTTTGCGTGAACCTGTCCACACTTTTCCAGCCACGGTTTTTGACATGGATACTGTCGATGTTGGGATAGGGGACAATCGTGCGTTATTAGTCACAGTATCGCCAAATATATCTCGTGTTTGATAATGAGATCAAAAGCAACTAACACTGAAAAAAACAAGATGAAATGATATGATATCTGTACTTATAATACTATGCAAACAAATTTTTTGATAACGCGTCGCCCCCGGATAATCACCTACACAGTATTCGTTAAAACCGTGGCTGGTCAGTTTTAAATTTTTTTCTCATACATCGACGGGCACTGAAAAAAATGATAGATATTGATGATTAGATAATTAAAAGCAAATCAGTTCTTCGTGTTTTTTCATGTTAAAGTTGCAATTAATTTCATTGTCATACAGGAGATACATTTAGTAACACTTGTGATCGACTTTTCTGTTGATGGAATTAATATATAAAATAGTGGCTGAGTGGTCCCGCACTTCAGTGGAGAGGGGTAGGTTCTTTGGGAAAAATGTGAAAATGGGCGCCACGTGATTTAAATTCCACTCAGTAGGATTAATAATAGTTATATCATTAAAATCACGAAAATGATATTGAAAAGTTTAATTATCGGCAAACTAATAAAGTTGTCTTCTCCGTATATAGGCCTATATATGGCGCACAATTTATACACATATATTATAATAGATGTTATGAATATATGTTCTCAGTTCTCAAAAACGGTAATCTCAATTCAATATATTATACAAATTAAAAGATAAACCCAACGGTAAGGAAACTAGGAGATATGGGGAAAAGGAATAATTAGGGGGAAAAGAGGTGTTAATATTATCAGCAGATTAAGTAAAATTTTGTCACCACTTCCTGGCTTTAGCGATACTGAATAAAAGAGTCCAATTCTGACCAAACGCAGCTTCAACTCTGGTTCTGTTGGGTTGATATTCTCTCAGTATCCGGTAATGTAAAGTTGCATACAGGAAGGTGAGCCAGGGGAGATTGTACTTATGGTTGAATAGTACTATTGGTGCTGGGGGTACTACAAGCACCCTAAAAAAAAAAATACGACCATAATGAAAAATGGCGTCCTATCGAAAACTACATTTGAAAAATGTATTGGTATTTACCTCTGTATGATGGAGAAGAGGGTAAAATCGGCTTCAGTGATCCCTGGGGATAATAATGCTGATGTATATCCGGATGGTATGGATATGGACAATTTCCTCTGATTTCAATGTCCAAAGTGGTGAGATTATGAAAGAGGCCAATTAATCCGTCTACTGACGTTGGAGATCTCAAATACGATACGAAATACGGTAATATTTGATGACATCCAAAATTTCCAATGAAAATAATCCCATAAATGAAAGAATTATCACTTTCTTGAATTTTCAATTCGGAACGTAATATCGCCTACATTCAGTGAATTCACCATTAGAAGATGGAGAAAAAGGGACGTTTTTGTGCCGTTAATTTGAATCAATCAGAGCGCCGGAATTTATGGTTTCAGAATTGCCAATACATTTAATACCCTAAACATCATTTGTCTCATTTTGATATTAGTAAATCGACATATCATCATCTCATTCACCCCAGAGATAGCGAAGGAAAATATGTTATTGTTTGAGTGCGTCACCTGGACGAGAGCATAGGCGGAGAAGACGTTGGGGTTTCGAAATTGTTACGGTGCATGGAATTAACACGTAACACACTGTGAGTAAATAACGCACGATTGTCCTCTATCCATGTCAAAAAACCGCGGCTGGAACAATGTGGATAAGTTCACGCAAACACATTGCCGAATATACATATAACCGGGGTTTTCTGGTCAGCAGCGTCGAAAAACTCAAAGCTTTCTGATCAATTTTTTTTTGAAACATAGATAAATTGAAAATAGTAATCATCGAAATGAATACAATCTTCAATTTATAGGCTCACAAAACCTTCTTCATGTGGACTGGGATGATTTATTCAAGATGTTGTCAATGAGGGAAGAGACAGACCGTTTCGGCCTTATTAGGCCTCGTCAGTGTCCCATATCCTCAGAGACAACATCCTATTGAAGAACTTCTACATTTAAGACCACTTGTAAGACTCTATCGAGTATTATCCTACAGATGGTGACATCTAGTAGTGAGTAGTGTCAAAATGAGAAGTTCAATCATCACAGATCGCATGCTGAAAGCACTGATTACTTCCTCTTCACTCTTTGAGATTGAGATGTTAGCAGTGGTCCTACATCAGGGCCTTCATGCAAGTTTCTCCGTGTGATGGAAACACCCAATTTTTGGCGGCTGTGAAGCCAAGTGATTTTAAGATGGTTTCATTATATACAGGATGAGAGGCATTCAAGCCAGGGTTGTACTTTTTGAAACGCGGGTTATCAATTAACATTGATCAGAAATAAAGAAAAAATGACAAACAAAAAATTCTTTGCCTTTAAGGAGCTAACCTAACAAATTTTTGAAACATAGATAAATTGAAAATAGTAATCATCGAAATGAATACATGAAGGCCCTGATGTAGGACCACTGCTAACATCTCAAAGAGTGAAGAGGAAGTAATCAGTGCTTTCAGCATACGATCTGTGATGATTGAACTTCTCATTTTGACACTACTCACTACTAGATGTCACCATCTGTAGGATAATACACTTGTTTATGTAAAGTTGTCCAATGAAGTGTAGTTCTGGGAGTTAGCTCACAGAGGGAGCTGTGGTTTAGATGTGCCCATTCAAAAATTCAATTTGAATTTCACCACGAATACGTTGCGCGCGAATTAAGAAAGTCAAATCTTGCCAAATAGTGTTAACGAAGATGAGGATATAAAAAAAAATAAAAAATAGTGAAGTTGACCACAGCTCCCTCTATGAGCTAACTCCCCGAACTACACTTCATTGGACAACTAGAGTTACATAAACAAGGATAATATATAATATACCAGATATACCTATAATTTGCTTTTCCCAAAATAACCTTACAAGTCGTTGAGTTCGACACATTCATTAAATAGGAAATCAAATCCACAGAATAGATCTATTCTGTGTCAAAGCCTCATTCAATATACGAAAAATAGACAAATATGCTTTGTCGTTCATTTTCCAGGTTCTGGCACTGTACAAGGTGGCCAAAAGTGGTGATCCCTAAACTACAACTTTTTAACCCTGAGAGATAGAGATTTTGCGTTATCTATTTTTGAGAATTTATTATGCCGATAATCGCATTGCTTTATCTTCTTTTGTTTTCGTGTTAGAGTCCAAAATTGACATTTGGGCAATTTCAACATTGGTCATTATCTTCGTGTTTCTTCCCTGAACTTGAAACAAAGACATTCTACGAAAACACTTTTGTGGTAAAACTCAAGTGGTTCAATCTAATTTGTGTTTCATTCTTGATTTATGACATCAACTTTTATTTTTTTTATAGAAACAAAAGTTTAATTTCACCTTGAAATAATTACCTTTTTTTCTCCTGAAAATATGCAACATTCCATTAATCGCCCTTTTTATTTATTTATTTATTTATTTATTTAGCGTATGGTGACGCTAAAGGGGTAATGCCCGATTGCACCGTTCGTCTAAGCAACGTTTAAGCCCTTAAGTGACGTTCATTCCATTGAAGAAACGTCATTTCAGGGCTTAAACGTTGCTTAGACGAACGGTGCAATCGGGCATAAGGGTTGGCACGAGTCTCCCCTAAATTCTTGCTGCCATTCCCTCAAATATGACATGTGCCTATCAAAATTGTATCAATTAATTTGTTCACACACCCTGAAAATTCTGGGCTACATCTGCCTTCTCCTCTTAGCGTCTTCACTGACCTAAGGTATTATTTTAAGGTAAAAATAAACTATGAATGTTTTTAATAACCACCATGTGCCATTCACTTTTTTTAATTCCTAAGTTTTGAAATATGCAGATCAGGAATCACCAATTCTGGTCACCCTGTTATACAATCGAATTAAGTGTGAACAAGTTGTGAAAAGTTTCAGGAGAACGTTTAAAGATTATCGTATGGGGAAGTAAGAACTTGTAGGCAGTATATCACTATTAGTTCACAGTCACCACAATTAACGGTATTTTTCCTTACTTCGGGCATGAGGAATATAAAAATCAATCCCATAAATACAGTCCTAACTGCAGCCATTTTCCACCCTATAATTCCAGAAATGCAAGTTGAATTCCACTCAGACATCCGACAATTTTTACGGTAACCTAACAATGCACCTCAATTTGGTATTCCGATCAGCGGGTCGGAAAAAACGAATTCAAAAACATTCTAATCAATGTCAATTGATATCCCGCGCTTCATGAAGGCGCAAGCCTGGATTGAATGCCTCTCATCCTGTATATTATGAAACCATTTGATGTCTGCGAACTACAGCGGAATAATAATTTCTAATAGCCATCATGTACCAGGCTCCGGGCAGATTCCGAAAAACATTCTGAATAGAAATGACCTCGTTATTCAGTTGAGGATAATCCTAAAACACTATGGTTAGGTTGTTAATGATATTTATTTTTGTGTTATCAGGTGCTTTGGGTTCATTATCGGTCAATGAATATTTATATTGAATGATAAATGGTTTAGATTTATCAAATCTTATCCATTAATGTGAAGCCATTCACATTAGTATTTTGCATAACAACTGACGCCAGAGCCTGTAGGTCATAAAAATCAGAAAAGCAAATTTGTAGACCTGATAGGGACGCGGTTTTTTTCCTGCCATCTCAATTAATAATCCCCATTCTTCGGTTGTAAAAATTTTCCGATGTTTACGGGCTCTTTCAATGGTAGCGTGAATTGAATCTGCCTCAAGATAGGAATGACCGGATTCCATGAATTTTAAATCAACAATTCGTAAGTGTTTATATTCACTAACAGCATACAACATTGCTGCAGCTACAAATTGGTTGCGGTGCTGCCCTCCGCAAGTATCTGAAAAAACTAGACACATGGGAGACAGTCTGAGGTAGGTTTTTCGAATAATATAAATAAAAATATTAATTTATTATTATATTCTAATTCAAGTATTCTTACCATTTGCAATTTCTCCAGGAGCTGATGGTTTTTCATAAATGTTCGACTTTTATGCGAGATCGACCATCATTCTACCCCGTGAAAACATGGTCATTCATTAGCAATAAACACTATAAACTTAAAACTTGAACTAAATTCACCAACAGAAAAGAAATATTTTTCTCTTTGAGCTAGACTCAACTCATGTAACTTCGAAGGTATCTTACATAAAACTGATTCAACTGAATGAAAACGAAGAGCATGCAAATATTGCAAGTCCAAACAAGTCCTAAGCAGCTGATTTTATGTGCGCAGTAGTTGAGCACGCAGTAATAGTAGTCCGGACATACAACCATTAGGCATGTATTGATAGTCCTTCGGAAATACAAATATTGTATGTCCGGACTTACTATGTTTATGCTTTGAGCTATTTTGAACTGCGCAAGAATTGTGACATACTATGAGTGCGCATGGGCCAACCCTACCAACCTATGGAAATACTATATTTTCATTATGTGAATTACACTAACTTCTCGTTATTCTGGACATACAATGTTAACACAGACTCTAGATCTGTCTTCCTACGTCCAAATATCGCTAAACCCTAATTCTGGCAAAAAGTGGACATACAATATGTGTGCTTAAAACCATCGTTATATTCTATTGTCATGTCTTAAAAGAAGGACGTCTAGAATGTGTAAAGTATGGTCTGTTGATTCAAGCTCGATTATGATTATCAATCTGATATGGATGTTGTGGGAAACAGGTATGATTCCTTCTTTTTGGGGCATAGATATGAAAATATCATCGACATTGAAAAATGCTATGTGAAAGGTTAATTTACTCAAGGTTTCTTTTGGACATCGGCCAGTACGAGTGTCGAAGACCACTGGGGCAAGACCCATGACGCATTCAATACAGGCTTGGCGCTAACCTGTTTATAAAGAAACCATTCGATATTTGCGAACTACAGCGGTATTATGATTGGAAATAGCAGTCATGTACCAGTCCGAATCCGAAGAACAGCCTGAATAAATGACCTCGTTATTCAACTAAGGATAATTTTGAGGCTCTATTTTCTTAGTTGTTAATGATATTGATGTTTTGCGTTATCGTGTGTTTTGGTGGTATCCAAAACATTGCCTGAAAAAGTTGGTGTTTGATACCAGTTGTTCTAATTTCATTGTTATAAGTAAAAGTTCTAGAAAGTGCGTAGTACGATCTTATGACCCAAGCTCAATTGTAAACTTTAATTTGGGATGAATGTCGTTGAAAACAGTTATGATTTATTTTTTTTGTCGGCAGGCACAGACATGAAATTATTATCAGAATATCTTTCAAAAAATTGTATGAGTGAGGTTGAATTATTCAGGGCTTTCTTTAGGACAACGGCCATTACGATTTCAGACATCTCTGGAGCAAGTCAGTTACCCATAAAGGCGCAAGCCTAGGTTGAATGTCTCTTATCCTGTATAATGACACCATCATACGATGTTTGCGAACTATAGCGAAGTACCTAATAATTTCTCATAGCAGTCATATACCAGGCACCGTGCAGAATCCGAAAAACAGCCTGACAATCACAGATGTGAAATATTATCAACATACCTATCTGAAAATGGCATATAAAAGTTTTATTTGAAGCTTTCTTTGGAACATTGGCAACTACGATGTCAGATACTACTGGAGCAAGACAAGTAACCCATGGAGTCTCAAGCCTGGATTGAACGACTCTCATTCTGTATAATGCAACCATTTGATGTCTGCTAACTACAGCGAAATAATAATTACAAATAGCTTTCATGTACCTGGTACCGGGCAGAATCCGAAAAACAGTCTGATAGAAATGACCTCGTTGTTCACTTATCGCCTATCACAGAATGAAAACAATTGTTGTTTCATAAGTGTAATGGAATGAATTCCGAATTATTAATTTTTTACTTGAATTTGCCGCTTGTAATATGTCTATTGTGACCAATCATTTATTGTTGTTTTTATTACCACTATTGTGCTCATCAATATAAATTTTTTCCGAAAAAATTAGTTGAAATCTGTAAATGGAAGAGCTATTTTGATTCTTCAGTCAGTGATCAAAACGTTAAAAGGATTTCGTTTTTCCCGACATCTCGGATAGAACATTGCCAGTTTGCGTGAACCTGTCCACACTTTTCCAGCCACGGTTTTTGACATGGATACTGTCGATGTTGGGATAGGGGACAATCGTGCGTTATTTAGTCACAGTATCGCCAAATATATCTCGTGTATGATAATGAGATCAAAAGCAACTCACACATGAAAAAAACAAGATGAAATGATTTGATATCTGTACTTATAATACTATGCAAACAAATTTTTTGATAACGCGTCGCCCCCGGATAATCACCCTACACAGTATTCGTTAAAACCGTGGCTGGTCAGTTTTAAATTTTTTTCTCATACATCGACGGGCACTGAAAAAAATGATAGATATTGATGATTAGATAATTAAAAGCAAATCAGTTCTTCGTGTTTTTTCATGTTAAAGTTGCAATTAATTTCATTGTCATACAGGAGATACATTTAGTAACACTTGTGATCGACTTTTCTGTTGATGGAATTAAATATATAAAATAGTGGCTGAGTGGTCCCGCACTTCAGTGGAGAGGGGTAGGTTCTTTGGGAAAAATGTGAAAATGGGCGCCACGTGATTTAAATTCCACTCAGTAGGATTAATAATAGTTATATCATTAAAATCACGAAAATGATATTTGAAAAGTTTAATTATCGGCAAACTAATAAAGTTGTCTTCTCCGTATATAGGCCTATATATGGCGCACAATTTATACACATATATTATAATAGATGTTATGAATATATGTTCTCAGTTCTCAAAAACGGTAATCTCAATTCAATATTATTATACAAATTAAAAAGATAAACCCAACGGTAAGGAAACTAGGAGATATGGGGAAAAGGAATAATTAGGGGGAAAAGAGGTGTTAATATTATCAGCAGATTAAGTAAATTTTGTCACCACTTCCTGGCTTTAGCGATACTGAATAAAAGAGTCCAATTCTGACCAAACGCAGCTTCAACTCTGGTTCTGTTGGGGTTGATATTCTCTCAGTATCCGGTAATGTAAAGTTTGCATACAGGAAGGTGAGCCAGGGGAGATTGTACTTATGGTTGAATAGTACTATTGGTGCTGGGGGTATTACAAGCACCCTAAAAAAAAATACGACCATAATGAAAATGGCGTCCTATCGAAAACTACATTTGAAAAATGTATTGGTATTTACCTCTGTATGATGGAGAAGAGGGTAAAATCGGCTTCAGTGATCCCTGGGGATAATAATGCTGATGTATATCCGGGATGGTATGGATATGGACAATTTCCTTCTGATTTCAATGTCCAAAGTGGTGAGATTATGA
The DNA here is from genome assembly GCA_013421045.1 of Propylea japonica. NCBI lineage: Eukaryota > Metazoa > Arthropoda > Insecta > Coleoptera > Coccinellidae > Propylea > Propylea japonica. Next base: position 102,895,427 of record CM024239.1, read on the forward strand.
AAGAGGCCAATTAATCCGTCTACTGACGTTGGAGATCTCAAATACGATACGAAATACGGTAAATTTGATGACATCCAAAATTTCCAATGAAAATAATCCATAAATGGAAAGAATTATCACTTTCTTGAATTTTCAATTCGGAAACGTAATATATCGCCTACATTCAGTGAATTCACCATTAGAAGATGGAGAAAAAGGGACGTTTTTGTGCCGTTAATTTGAATCAATCAGAGCGCCGGAATTTATGGTTTCAGAATTGCCAATACATTTAAATACCCTAAACATCATTTGTCTCATTTTGATATTAGTAAATCGACATATCATCATCTCATTCACCCCAGAGATAGCGAAGGAAAATATGTTATTGTTTGAGTGCGTCACCTGGACGAGAGCATAGGCGGAGAAGACGTTGGGGTTTCGAAATTGTTACGGTGCATGGAAATTAACACGTAACACACTGTGAGTAAATAACGCACGATTGTCCTCTATCCATGTCAAAAACCGCGGCTGGAACAATGTGGATAAGTTCACGCAAACACATTGCCGAATATACATATAAACCGGGGTATTCTGGTCAGCAGCGTCGAAAAACTCAAAGCTTTCTGATCAATTTTTTTTTTGAAACATAGATAAATTGAAAATAGTAATCATCGAAATGAATACAATCTTCAATTTAGGCTCACAAAACCTTCTTCATGTGGACTGGGATGATTTATTCAAGATGTTGTCAATGAGGGAAGAGACAGACCGGTTTCGGCCTATTAGGCCTCGTCAGTGTCCCATATCCCTCAGAGACAACATCCTATTGAAGAACTTCTACATTTAAGACCACTTGTAAGACTCTATCGAGTATTATCCTACAGATGGTGACATCTAGTAGTGAGTAGTGTCAAAATGAGAAGTTCAATCATCACAGATCGCATGCTGAAAGCACTGATTACTTCCTCTTCACTCTTTGAGATTGAGATGTTAGCAGTGGTCCTACATCAGGGCCTTCATGCAAGTTTCTCCGTGTGATGGAAACACCCAATTTTTGGCGGCTGTGAAGCCAAGTGATTTTAAGATGGTTTCATTATATACAGGATGAGAGGCATTCAAGCCAGGGTTGTACCTTTTTGAAACGCGGGTATCAATTAACATTGATCAGAAATAAGAAAAAATGACAAACAAAAATTCTTTGCCTTTAAGGAGGCTAACCTAACAAATTTTTGAAACATAGATAAATTGAAAATAGTAATCATCGAAATGAATACATGAAGGCCCTGATGTAGGACCACTGCTAACATCTCAAAGAGTGAAGAGGAAGTAATCAGTGCTTTCAGCATACGATCTGTGATGATTGAACTTCTCATTTTGACACTACTCACTACTAGATGTCACCATCTGTAGGATAATACACTTGTTTATGTAACTCTAGTTGTCCAATGAAGTGTAGTTCTGGGAGTTAGCTCACAGAGGGAGCTGTGGTTTAGATGTGCCCATTCAAAAATTCAATTTGAATTTCACCACGAATACGTTGCGCGCGCGAATTAAGAAAGTCAAATCTTGCCAAATAGTGTTAACGAAGATGAGGATATATAAAAAAAATAAAAAATAGTGAAGTTGACCACAGCTCCCTCTATGAGCTAACTCCCCGAACTACACTTCATTGGACAACTAGAGTTACATAAACAAGGATAATACTCCATAGAGTCTTACAAGTAGTCTTAAATGTAGAAGTTCTTCAATAGGATGTTGTCTCTGAGGGATATGGGACACTGACGAGGCCTAATAAGGCCGAAACCGGTCTGTCTCTTCCCTCATTGACAACATCTTGAATAAATCATCCCAGTCCGCATGAAGAAGGTTCTGTGAGCCTATAAATTGAAGATTGTATTCATTTCGATGATTACTATTTTCAATTTATCTATGTTTCAAAAATTGTTAGGTTAGCCTCCTTAAAGGCAAAGAATTTTTTGTTTGTCATTTTTCTTTATTTCTGATCAATGTTAATTGATAACCCGCGTTTCAAAAAGGTACAACCCTGGCTTGAATGCCTCTCATCCTGTATATAATGAAACCATTTGATGTCCGCGAACTACAGCGGAATAATAATTTCTGATAGCAGTCATGTACCAGGCACCGGGCAGAATCCGAAAAACAGTCTGAATAGAAATGACCTCGTTATTCGTGGTTACGATCATCGTTTCATTATGAATAGCCCTTCATGCCGAAGCCGACGATGCCTTCGAATGCCGTTATGATTTCGTGACATAGACGTGTTATTTATCGTGACCGCTAGGAAGAAAAGTTGGGATATATTGTTGAGCGCGATGATGCATCGCGAAAAGAAAATTGAAACGTGGCTGAAGCTGCACCGCTTCAGGTTCTTTGGGGAATCGATATACTTCAATATAGTTGAGAAAATATTATCTCTATATAGCGTGGGGATTTTTAATCCTTTGTCGGATAAGAAGTGAAAAGGGGTTAAGTGAGTCGAAATTATATGTAGGATCTTTATAAATCAATTAGGCTGAGTGCGTGACATTGGAAGTTTGTTTTCGTGAAACACTGTATTACATACTATCTGTAGTTGTTATGTTTTACAGCTATTGACCCCCTCGTTGCGGTCGAAAAATGTATATACTAAATACTAAAAATGTAAATCACTCAAATCAAAGTTCAACTCTCTGAAATAGCTAGACGAGATAGGCCTGGAGAATAGTTTTGAGCCAATAGATAGAAATCAGTAGAAATACAGATATAGAGTCGAGAGTTGAACTAAATCTACTATAGCGTTTCAATACTTTACTTTCGACTCTACTCTCAGCTCTGCTCAAATCGATGGCGTACCACAATCGTTATTGAATAAACGTAATAAACCTGACGATACTGGCCTTAAATTCGACAACTTCACCATATATTTAGTTCGTGTCATGTTCGACCAGATTCAAACCTCCAATACACCTATGAATGTCAACACAGAAAACAGTATAAAGCAGAGCTGAATATTCAAATGTTCGTTTTCCTTTATGCTCAACCCCATCATAATGCGAATCAGAATTGATCGATGCCTCCTAATGAAATCGTGACATATCAATATCACCTAATTCAATAACAGAAAACTCCCATCGTATGTTCCCTTTAATTGATTGCCTTCATATTTTTTTCAGATCCATGCCTGGTCCATTACTGCATGAAAGGCAGAGAATGCGTGGTGACAAAAGATGGTCAGGCGACCTGTCAATGTGTCCGACAGTGCGCCATGCATCAGAGGGTAGTGTGCGGATCGGATGGCCACATATACCCCAACCATTGTGAGCTACACAGGGCGGCTTGTCTGACGCAGTCAGCTATCAGCATAGAAAGAGGGGTCCATTGTGTCAAACATGGTAATTTCAATCAATTCAGTCTAAAGTCGCATCCACACTATGCCGAACGACATCATTCGACACGTTCGGGGCGACACGTTCGGGGCGACACGTTCGATTCGACAATCGGTGTGGACGTGTCGAACGATAAACGGTTCGACTCAGTTGTGAGCGAGCATTGAAAGCCGGATCGCGGGAGAAATTCAGTTCAAATCCGAATCCGACGGCATGTGAATACGCAGCGCTTTTGAATGCAACTGAACCCCATTCGGCCCATTCGACAGTCGACACCTCCACACTGAATGATTCGATTCGACTTCCTTTGATCGGGATCGCGCTCAGTCGGGTTGGAAGCGACATGATTCGATTCGACTTCTACAACGTCCACACTTATTCGACTTTGTCGAACGACACAAGTCGAATGATGTCGTTCGGCATAGTGTGGATGCGACTTAAGTTGAGGTGTTGCGTTGTCGCGTAGAATTAGTAAGGATTATTGATAGGAGCGTATTCTGTTTTATGAAGATATATGCTCACGGAATGACACCTGGCATCTTCGTATGCTGGTGATATTCAATATTGGTGATATATGAAGGATGGATGGAATTGGATATGCATGAAGTCTGATGCAATTATGAGGATATCGATTATTGTGTCTCGTGTATGCAGAAAAACACGTAGTTTGTTAACTGATCGTAATTCGAGTTCGTTCATCTGTAATAATTCTAGAGAACAAAATTAGCCGTTAATTACACAGAACAGTATATTCGTGTCGAGGTAAGAATGAAAATCCGATGCATAGGGTTCAAGCATTTAGCGAAGGAAACCAGACGGTAAAAATAATGTGTACTTTCACTCCAAACGTGTTTCATCGTTTCTTCAACTTGGTTCTTTGGATTTGTTTTTTTAAGAAACTTTTGCGTGTTGAGTGGGATGTGCGACGAGCGTGAGATGACGTCGAATGTTAATGGCAGTGGCGTGTGTTGTTATTAAGGAAAAAATGTCCCACATATAATATAGCGAACCTGACACTGTATTTCTAAAAATATGAAACGTGCACAGACTTGTTGCCCATACACGGTCGTTCTTGGTCATTCTTCCCCGTACGATGAGAAATGTACTCGCTAAAAATCAAAACTATCTTGATTCCGACGGAGATAACTACGCATTCCAAATTTCGAACGGCGGAACGCCATACACACACTGTTTTCACTGTACCCCGTATCACGCGCATTCAAGTCTTCGCGCTTCCCTCTTAGTGAGTGGGCCCTTTAAATATCAGTTTCTGCAAAGCACAAAATAAAACCCACTTGTAAAGGACATCTTCTTATGACAATATAAAGTTTTTTTTAATATTCCATTGATTTTTTTACGGCTCTGTGCACACTACTGCCACGAATGTTGCATGAGGCTTACTATGAGCATCTTGCATGTGGCCACTTCATTTCATTTCGATTGGTTCCGTTTTGTCTGTGATATTGAGGAACAAATATTTTGAATTATCATATTTTATGGTATACCATGTACGATTTGGCTGGTTGAAGAACTCAACCGAGACATTTGGAAACCAAACCCACCCTGAAAATCTCAAGTCTCTAGGACAATCCATTCTGAAGTTATCGTGTTAACGGACGGACGGACGCACAGACATAATTGAGTTTGACACTAGATTCTTCATCAGTAAGTCGAACCCTACCGTTTGAGACAATTACCGGCTCAAAATTTGAAAATTACATTTTGGCAAAACGATAAAGTATTGATGGAAAACCTAAAAAAGTTTTCTAGAAATGCAGAATCCTTCCAGATTATATCGTGCGTTCAAAAAAATTCGTGGTCAAGTAGGCTGTGGATTCTATTTTTCCCCTCATAGACTCTAAGGAAAAATAGAATCCACAGCTTACTTGACCACGAATTTTTTGACGCACGTTTATTTCAATCGATATCCGAAACGATATAGCACTCGTTTCAGTAGAACGAGCTCTCGAAAACAAACCTTTCAGTGAAATTCGAAATTCGGTAATGTGTAACGGAACAAGAGATAAAATTTTGCATTTGAATACTTTAAGGGCATTGAAAAGTTATAAATTATCAACACTTTTCCATACAAATTTTTAGTGGTTAAATTTAGACTCTGTAGCTCGTAGCTTCGGGAATAAACTAGAGTAAGTAAGGATTATTGATAGAAGCGTGTTTTATGAAGATAGATGATCACGGTATCATAATTCGCATCTTCATATGATGGTGGTAATTCAATATTAGTGATACATAGAGGCTGGGCAGAATTGGATATGCTTGAAGCTGAAATGCAATGATTACGATATAGATTATTATTTGTAGTAAAGTCAGAAAAAAACGATGTTTGTCAAATAACTGGAAAACAAATTGTTTATATACAATAATGGTTCTGGAGAGGAAAAATTGATAGTTAATATTTTTTATTGTGATCATATAGCAGAGTTCATTTTTGTGTCGAGGTTAGAATGCGAATCCGATGCTTGTGAAACAATTCAAATCTGCCGTGGACAGAGAATGCGTGGTATCAAAAGATGGTCAGGTGACCTGTCAATGTGTGCCACAGTGCACCTTGCATCAGAGGGTAGTGTGCTGATCGGATGGCCACAATACCCCACCCCACATGTGAGCTACACAGGGCCGCTTGTCGGACGCAGTCAGCATAGAAAGAGGGGTCCATTGTGTCAAACATGGTAATTTCAATCAATTCAGTCTAGGTTGAGGTGTTGCGTTGTCGCGTAGAATTAGTTAGGATTATTGATAGAAGCGTGTTCCGTTTTATGAAGATAGATGCTCACGGAATGATGCCTGGCATCTTCGTGTACTGGCGATAATTCAATATTGGTGATATTTGAAGGATAGGTGAAATTTAATATGCATGAAGTGCAAATGCAATTATGGGGAAATGGATTATTGTCCCTTGTGAATGTCAGAAAATATACGTAGTTTTTCAAAATACATTCTGTTACGTATGTTATCCTAGCTATTTTATTTCAGATGCTCACAAATACATGAAGTGGAGACTTCTCGATTATATTAGGATGAATGAAATTTTGCATTTTGCAACTCACATCAATTTTAATATACAGGGTGTTTCATCATAAACTGGACAAACATATATTTTCGTGTAGAGGACATCGGGGGAATCATTTTTGCCTTATAGAATATATCCCGTTTTCGAAGCATAAGCGAGATACAGGGTGTTAAATGTCATTTTAGAGCAAGATTCTTATGAGTGTGGTCAGTTATGTATAACACTTGGTGTAACGGTTTTTAGTCAAATCTCAGTATTTTTGGGTTGTCTATTCAGAAAAGTTGACGGAACTCCGAAAAAAAAATTACAAAATGGCGGAAGACCTGCAATGTTCCAAATTTTTTTTTGTGATTGTCAAATTGACTTTTGTTTTCTGAATGAACACAATTTTCTAAGAATTTCTGTGAAAAAAATTTTTCAAAAATCGAACACAAATTTTTTTTTACATGTCTACAGCGATGAAAAAATTTCACTCGAAATGTATGAAATTTTGAACAATTGTACTTCTTGAATTATCAATCTCGAATATGAAAACAGAATTGTAAAATATCGAACGGTTTCGTTACTATAGTCATTCGAATGTTTCGTTCAGACCTCTGAAATAATGGAAAAAAATTGTTTTGAGTTCTAGAGTCAAAATAATTAAATTATTGACATGTCCAAACATTCTAGACGAATGTATACAAAAAAAATCAGTGAAACTTGGGACTCGAACCGACGTAGGTATTAAATAGGGAAATGGCACTGTTCTAAGGATATTAATATTCGTTGCCAGGCAACGGTAGTTCGTAGTTCATAGAGTTTGACTACTGGCTAAATTAATATACTGAAATTCAAATGAAAGTCCAACTCTATGAACTACGAACTACCGTTGCCTGGCAACGAATATTAATATCCTTAGAACAGTGCCATTTCCCTATTTAATACCTACGTCGGTTCGAGTCCCAACTGAGTTTCACTGATTTTTTTTGTATACATTCGTCTAGAATGTTTGGACATGTCAATAATTTCATTATTTTGACTCTAGAACTCAAAACAATTTTTTTTCCATTATTCAGAGTCTGAACGAAACATTTGAATGACTATAGTAACGAAACCGTTCGATATTTTACAATTATGTTTTCATATTCGAGATTGATAATTCAAGAAGTACAATTGTACAAAATTTCATCCATTTCGAGTGAATTTTTTTCATTGCTGTAGACATGTAAAAAAAATTGTGTTCGATTTTTGAAAAGAATTTTTCCACAGAAATTCTTAGAAAATTGTGTTTATTCAGAAAATAAAAGTCAATTTGACAACCGCAAAAAAATTGGAACATTGCAGGTCTTCCGCCCTTTTGTTTTTTTTTCGGAGTTCGTCAACTTTTCTGAATAGAGGACCCAAAAATACTGAGATTTGACTAAAAACCTTTACTTTAAGTGTTATACATAACTGACCACACTCATAAGAATCTTGCTCAAAAATGACGTTTGACACCCTGTATCTCGTTTATGCTTCGAAAACGGGATATACTGTATAAGGCAAAAATGATTCTCCCGATGTCCTCTACACGAAAATATATGTTTGTCCAGTTTATGATGAAACACCCTGTATGTATCAAAGAGTAAACTGTTTTACTGAATTTTCTTCCCCACTTCTATTACTTGAATTCAATCAAGAATCTGAATTTGATTGAATTCTTTCTCAAGAAATATGTAATATTTTTCATCCAAACCCATCACACCCGTTTATCTCAGAGACTCTTTCCTGAAATAAACAATGTTGTCAAATGATGCTGAAACAGCTACCATTTTCGTGACAACAACAAGTGAAACGGTGACATGGAAGACGACAGATAAAATGACCCTTTGTAATCCTTCGTGCATTAGTCGTACATTAGTCACCAGCGAAAACTACGAATGAAAAAGTTTTACTATTTTTAAACAGTTTTCAATTACATTATTTTTTTAAATAGCGTGTTTTTAGTAGGATTTGAACGAGTATTGACATATATCGTGGATATTTTATTTTTGTTGTTTATAATTTCCTGAAGTGAACTTGTGGCACGGGAGAATTCGCCATTTTGCAACTAGTATTCATGTTATGTCTATCGAAAAATAAATTGTTCCATTGAATTTTTCTCCATTTTCAATACATGGATGCAATGATGAAACTCAATTTGATTGAACTTTCTCTAAAAATATGCAGTTATCTTTTTTGAACTAATATCATCCTTTATCAGAAAGACTTATCTCTAAAATAAACGATGTTGGTGCGTCAAATGATTCTGAAGCACCACCATCTTAGTGATACGTTGACTGTATTGACAACTGACCTTTAATCGATCTGATTTACATACAAGTGAAACTGCGACATGGAACACCAATTACTAAGTTGAAAAACATATAATTTTTGAACGGATTCCAGTTGAATAACTCTTCTTGAATATTGCGATATAATGAAGCAACGAATATAAACAAACGTTCTCCGTAAAATTCAACTTAGCAACAAAATAGATATCGAGGATATTTTATTTTTGTTGCTTACTATTACTTTAAGTGAAAAGATTAGGCTGAATGAATGCACCATAGTACCGGCGATTTCGCCATTTTGCAGTTCACCACCATATCATTATTGTTTGTTTAGAAATTCAATGTTTGAGTAGTGAAATTGATAGTTTTAGTTTTTTATATAATTGAGATGAGAAAATGATACTTGTATTGGCATTGAAGCTTATGCTGGCTGAGTGAGTAGCAATAGGATGGTCCAGATGTAGGGCTGGCGCGGCTAAGTTAAAACTTAGAAACTTCCTCTACTAAAGATATATGGTTTTCGTGAGGGCCGCTTTAAAAATGAGAGCTTTGGCGTTAGACTGGTAATTCTGCAAAAATTATCAGTTTATCAGCGATTTTCATTGGTACAAGTTCCTGCTACCACACTCAAATCGTTCTGAGAGTGAACCAATGAGGGCGGTGGTACACCGGCAGGACACCTTTAAGGATTTTTTAAATTTTGATGTCCTCGTGTACTCAGTTTTGCTCACCTATGTACTATGTGAGCTATAGACAATTCAAAGTGCCCTGCTACTGTAACATTACACCAGCAAAGCATCCTCAACGGATCTTGTCGACATTGGTGTCATTGGAAAAAGCTCTCGTTTTGCTCACCAACCCGTTCATTCTGCTCATTCACACTTTTGTTTTGCTTTTTTCAAAACTGAAAACAGTTCCTCTCTACGATCTATCGTTACTGAGATATAGACAATTCGAAGTGAGGTGAGAAAAACCTCTCTTAAATCATTAAATCATTGTAAGATGATTTTTCCGTCGAACCTTCAATAGGTGGTGGGACTAATGTGTATGAAATTGAAAATGAATGATCCGTTTTAAGGGTTAATTTGTGCTGTTTCAATGTGAAATTATCATGAGCAACCGAACACAAAGCGTTCAGAAGCAATACGAGTTATGTCACGTTTCTAGAAATTCATATACCTACTAGAAAAATCTTGTTGAAAATAACGTATCATATTAGTTGCTCAGAAGTAACGTGAAAATCTAAGAAAATTCACTATTGAGCTTGTGAGTAGAACAAGTATCTACAGAATTAAGAAAATTACTCAATATTCGTTTTATTGAAATAATCGTTCAAATTTATTGTGATAGAAGTGAAACACTTCATTTCCTCTAAAAATTTGTTAAAACAACCATTGTTCTGTCAAATTATTGACTTCATCACATGAGTACTATCATTTTACTTTCTAATCTTTCAACATTGTTTGCCTTACATACAAAGTGAACAGAAAAAAGGTTGGTCAAAACATATTTGGGGTTTCATTCAAAAAGCTACCCGGATCTGTTTATGTCTATTTGGTCATTTTTTAATGTACCTGTTTATCTGTAAAGCTTACAAAAGTTTTAGTTTATTGCACTTGTTTTCTATATAAAGTAGATGATTTGCATTGCTGAGCGCTGTTTATGGTTGGTATAAGAATTCAGGTGTTCTTTCATTCTCTTTCAAACAATATTCCGGTTTGGCTCATGTATACTTTGAGGCATGTACCGCAAATCAACTCCAGATTTCTCATTTTTGTCAATTTTTCCTATATTATTTTTTATTTATGAACTCAAAGAATTTGCCGTTTTATGTTTAACCTTACGTATTTCATCAAATATCCAGCTATCTGCTCTGACTTAAGTCCTATATATGTTAACTGAGGTATTATTGTTAATGTTCATGCCTGTTTTTTCTGTATTTTATAATACGTGAATTATAGTCATTATCGAGCGCTTTTTGTTTTAAGTTAAGTTCTATGTCAAAATTGGGCTGTGTTATGTAGGTAAATAATAAAGATTAAATATTGAGCAAAATTATAGCTGACGAGTAACACCAATATAGGTGTAATCCGTTCAATTCGAACTACAGGGTTTTCCTTTTTAGTTGGCCTATTAGACGTTTTAGGAGAACTAGTGAATGTTTCGTTCTGAATTTTTGGTGCAGCCTTGGGGGTGAAGGAACTCTTTGCCTTAAATATTTTCAAGTCGACAGTGTTGCCACGTCTATCTCAAACGCATATCTACTTTCTTATTTCAAATGAAACTACCTATATTTTCATTTATGTATTGATTCAATATCAAATTTGCAGTATAACCCATCAAAAAAAATTCTCTGCTATGCACTGTTGCCAAGTTATTCACAAATTCCTGAAACTATTGACATTTGCATTGCCAGTTTGGAAATGCAATATCTCGATTATTCTTTATGCGAACGGAACCAAAATTAGCAGTCTCATAGTAAAGACTCCATGCATTCATGTGGTATATTCAGTATTTTGATACATCGTAAGGTTTTTCAAAGATATTGCTCCGAAAATGTGAAACTCCAAATTGAATTATTTCGAGATTTTCAAATGGCAACCCCATATTTATTTCACAGCATTTGATTCGAAATGGAAAATGAATGGCAGTCTCCTCTTACACTTATTATTTATTTTGGATAGTTTTCGAATGAGATGAAAAATACTGAAATTTTTCAGTATTTATAGTTCATGATCTATGGTTCTGTTCACGATGAAATGGTTCTATGATTATGGCGTGAATTGTTGAAGTAGAGTCTATGGTTGAAATCATAAAAAGTATTCGATGATCATGGATGTCATAGAAAAAAGTTTACCGATATTATTCAAACACGTTTCGGGTTGTTTCACAATTCACGGGGAATGACAAAAAATTATTGAAAGGATCTGTAGGACCTTTAACAATCGTTATTCAAATTTAGCACGAATGATCGAAAGAAATTCCAAAAATTGTTTAGGCTTTCTGTAATCCTGGCCCTATGTTCATGACCTCAACAATAGAATTCATTCCGATAATTCACTTTATAATCACACAGCATTATGTTCATTGAACATGACTATAAAACTGAAAAATTTCAGTATTTTTCATCTCATTTGAAAACTGTCAAAAATAAATAATTAGTGAAAATAAGGCCAGGATCACAGAAAGCCCTAACAATTTTCGGAATTTCTTTTCAAGTCATTCTTGCTAAATGTGAATAACGATTGATAAAGGTCCTACAGGTCCTTTCAATAATTTTTTGGCATTTCCCGTGAATTGTGAACAACCCGAATCGTGTTTGAATAATATGGGTAAACTTTTTGACATCCATGATCATCGAATACTTTTTATGATTTCAACCATAGAATCTACTTCAACAATTCACGCCATTATCATAGAACCATTTCATCGTAAGCAGGACCATAGATCATGAACTATAAATACTGAAATTTTCAGTATTTTTCATCTCATTCGAAAACTATCCAAAATAAATAATAAGTGTAAGAGGAGACTGCCATTCATTTTTCATTTCGAATCGAATGCTGTAAAATAAATATGGGGTTGCCATTGAAAATCTCGAAATATTTCAATTTTGAGTTTCACATTTTCGGAGCAATATCTTCGAAAAACCTCACGATGTATCAAAATACTTTATATACCACATGAATGCATGACGTCTTTACTATGAGGCTGCTGATTTTGGTTCCGTTCGCATGAAAAATAATCGAGATATTGCATTTCCAAACTGGCAATGCAAATGTCAAAAGTTTCAGGAATTTGTGAATAACTTGGCAACAGTGCATAGCAGAGAATTTTCTTTTAGTGGTTTATACTGCGTATTTGGTATTGAATCGATACATAAATGAAAATATAGGTAGTTCCATTTGAAATAAGAAAGTAGATATGCGTTTGAGATAGACATGGCAACACTGTCGACTTGAACATATTTTAGGCGAAGAGTTCCTTCACCCTCAAGGCTGCACCAAAAATTTCAGAACGAAATATTCACTAGTTCTCCTAAAACGTCTAATAGGCCAACTAAAAAGGAAAACACTGTAGTTCGAATTGAACGGATTACACCTATATTGGTGTTACTCGTCAGCTATAATTTTGCTCAATATTTAATCTTTATTATTTACCTACATAACACAGCCCAATTTTGACATAGAACTTAACTTAAAAACAAATAGCGCTCGATAATGACTATAATTCACGTATTATAAAATACAGAAAAAACAGGCATGAACATTAACAATAATACCTCAGTTAACATATATAGGACTTAAGTCAGAGCAGATAGCTGGATATTTGATGAAATACGTAAGGTTAAACATAAAACGGCAAATTCTTTGAGTTCATAAATAAAAAATAATATAGGAAAAATTGACAAAAATGAGAAATCTGGAGTTGATTTGCGGTACATGCCTCAAGGTGTACATGAGCCAAACCGAAATATTGTTTGAAAGAAGAATGAAAGAACACCAGAATTCTTATACCAACCATAAACAGCGCTCAGCAATGCAAATCATCTACTTTATATAGTAAGTCGTAAAACTAATTGTATATTTGGAAAGAGAAGAACAAAAGCACAATGAATATGGAGCGAAATGCTGGTGTAATGTTACAGCAGCACGGCACTTTGAATTGTCTTAAAGTGAAACAACGTCATAAAAAATTCAAAAATCTTTGAAGGTACCCTGCTGGTGTAACGCCGCCACTCAAGTAAAGGATAAAAGTAAGCAAAAGAGTAGAATCGACGGAACGCAAAAACCTTCGGCAGCACAGATACAGGATAGTCAAAAGATGGACGTTAAGAAGTGTTTAGAGTCGAAAGCTAGAAATCGGTAGACGTCGTAGTAATAAGTTGAAGTTCGGAAATTCAGACGTTGAGCTAGATATTCAGTAAGAAGTCACTACTTTCGATACAAGACGATGCGACGAGAAGTTGAGCAACTGAAATATATATATATAGTATATTTCGGATGGATGTGACAATGAACTGCAATACATCGTCTTAATAATAGAAAACGTCCAACGTGATGAGAATATACCCATTCAGGCAAAGCGAATCATAGAAATTCGATAATAGGTTATTTATTGGAAAATATACCTCTCGACTGGAGTTTTCTCTATTTTCAATCCTTGTATTCAACGAGGAATCTGAGTTTGATTGATATTTTTTCTCAAAAATTTCAACACTCTATTCTAAACTTATCACAACTGTTCATCTCAGAGATTTTCCGCTCCAATAAATGATCTTGAGCGCCAAATAATTCTGCAACAGCTACCACTTCAGTGACACATTGGCTGTATTGGCAGCTGACCTCTAATCGATCTGATTTTCATACAAGTAAAACGGCGACATGGAACACGACAGAACAAATGACCCTTTGTAATCCACCGTAATTACCATGGTACATGAGGCTATGCTCCGACCGTTCTCGTTTTACGGCAACTGTTAAATCGACACGATGTGTGCTTGTGCAATGTGCATACTACTCTACCGCTGCCAAAAAAACTAACCACCGATGAGACAGACGCTATCGAAAAAGGCCGTATGATTTTGACGTCATGTTGACGAATTGATGGATTGATGTAAAATGTGATGAACTATCGGAAAAGGCAGAATTTCTCTTTGAGTGAGCGGTTTGAAATTACGCAATTACGGAAGGCGTATGGCAAGTTCAGGATCTAAAGTGTTCATCACTGTCGAATATATAGGTTAGTTGGAAAAGCAATCGATCGCTACTTTTTTTATCAAGCACTCCAAATACGATTTGGTGCTTCAATTGAGGCTCTTCATTTTTAGCAGTTTACTGAATAACAAGACATACATAGGGACCTGTCGTTTACAATGTAAATAGGTTTACATTCGGACGATTTGCTTTTATAAATGAAATTAGTCCAGTTGTTCTGGCAATGGACCAATGCGAAAATGAAGTATTAACACATTTTCAAGAATTCGATACATATTCGAGGTTCATTTCAATGTAATATACATATATAATGGTATTCCAAGATTCATACAGTTAATCGGTGCGATATCGTTCGCATATTGCTATGAATCTTGCTATCTTCCAAATTCATAGCAATATGATTACGGTATTGCGTATTCTGTTTCGACTGTTATAACAATGTTGGTTTTGAATTTTTCCTTAGCAATTTTGCTTCGAGAATCAAAATACAAGATCTAGCAACACTGTAATATATGATATCTGAACAACTTTTTTGAGTTTTGTTGTGACATTTCTGTGTTTTTAACACTTCTAATGAGAATTTCACAAATGTTGCGGAATAGGAAAACTAACAAAATCCAAATGAAAGTATTAATGAAGTTCCTTGAAAATAATAGAATTAAAGTCACAGGAAAAACCCTTTCATAAGAAATATACAGAGGCGAATATCAAGTGGGCTGAACTCACAAATTTTGTGAATGCAGTGAAAAATGGGTCAAAAAAAGATTGAATGCTTCCTCTGAATAAGATATTTTCATACCCAATTATTAATTAATCAAAACACAATCTTATTTTCTTTTAACTATACAGAATGCAGTTTTATTGTTATCAATAAACATTTCATACAATATCAATAACAATTTGAAATGAACTTCTATTTGTTCATTGAATATATGTTCTGTTGAAAGTCTCCTTCGACAACATTTTTTGTCAAAAAATGAATTTTTCTGTTTTTCCTCTGCATTGTTAGAAAGAGTATAATTCAGGGCTGGATAGGATACCCAAGATGTCCTAGAAACAAACAATCATTTTCTTTCTTCCACATACTTACTTACATACGACAGATTTTTTTAACATGGCAAAGCCGAGCCGTAGGCAACTCCATGGAACTGTGCATTTATATTCGTTATGATTCAATTAAAATCACGCCAAATATCTGAAAAATAATGATTCAATCAAATAAAAGATAAAAATATGGAGTTATACCTACAGCTTGTACCGGGTTTTTCACTATAATTTGACCCCCCCTTTAACTTTGTTACTGAAGGAGATACAAAAAATGTTTCGTATAAAAGTTTCACGAAATCAACTGAGGTTTTTTGATATGAGTCCAGAACTGAAATATATACAGGGTGACCAACATATTGATGGCAACTTCATTTTTTCAAATGAAACACCCTGTATATTTTTCCACATTTGGTTAGCTCTTTTTCCCCTGATTTCGAATATGTAATATATGTTGGTCTATCTTTCTTTTTCTGAGCACCACAGAGTTTCAAACTTCAATAACCATCTGGCATAGCGTTTGGGAAGTTCGTGAATATTTAAGTAGCCAATTTGATCTTTGGAGTGGTTAAGTATGGCGCACCCATTTTATGGCCACCAAATAATCCCGATTTAACACCGTTGGACACGTTTTTATTGCCGTTCCTGAAGGAACAAATTTACTTCAGCAATAATGACAATTAATGAAAGCGGAGAATAATATTAATGATATAAAATCATCAATATTAAACCCATAATTCGGAACTAATTCCGTGAACGAACAAAGAATAATGATAATATTGTGATTATTAGAAACAAATTTTGAAGCTTTAATTTCTGACTTGAATCAGAGCCATAATAATGCTATCAAAAATAGTCTAAACAACTTGAAACAACTATATGAACTATGTGTATTGAATGAAGGTAGTCATTTTGAGCAATTTCTTTAGTTGTTATTCTTACCATACTACCATAGTTTATCATTTTTCATTGGTTAGTAATTGTTAAGTATTCATTCTAAAATAATACTTTTAAGTAGATTGTTTGGATACAAAGAATTTCGTAGGTATTTCACATATTTTTTATTCGGTGTCATCATTTCAAAACTTGGAAACTCTGAAAATTGAAGAGACACATCCACATACGCATTTATATTCGAGATCAGGAGGAAATAGTCTATCAAAAAAGGAAGAATATACAGGACAGGGTGTCCTTTTTTTAAAATATAGTTGCATTCAATCAGCATTTTCAGTAAACGCACTCTGCCACTTGTAAAATGATTACAGATCTTGGCAGGTGGTTCTTAAATTTGAAACTCTGTGGTTCTCAGAATAAAAAAGAAAGACCAACATATGTTACATATTCGAAATCAGGGGAAAAAGAGCTAGCCAACATGGAAAAATATACAGGATGTTCCATTTGAAAAAATGATGTTGCCATCAATATGTTGGCCACCCTGTATATATTTCAGTTTCTGGACTCATACCAAAAAACTTCAGTTGATTTCGTGGAACTTTTACATGAAACATTTTTTTGTATCTCCTTTAGTAACAAAGTTAAAGGGGGGGTCAAATTATAGTGAAAAACCCGGTACATGTATATTCATACCGAGATTCATACTGTGAAAACCCTTTCTATTGATGCTTTTTTCACATCCTCATCACTTGAAGAAAATGTTACATATCAAGGTAATAAATTTCTTGATATGAGGTCCTCATTATTCTCCACATTTCTCTTTACATAACTAGTAGGCTAATTCCTAGGTTGAAAACCTCACCAACTATAGTCCAATAGCTGCCATAAGCAAAAAATTATGAAGTTGGTTCATCAATAATTTTTTTCAACTTTTCAATCGAATCAGATCCGGACTGTTTATCCGATAATATTTTGATTAACTTCTCTAGTGTCCCAGAAATGTCGGTTTTGCTTTCTAGGAATCTCCTATAATTTAATGTTCTCTAGTACGTCAATTTGATTTTTATTCTAACATACTTACTTATTTTCAAACTCTTGGAAAAATTAAAATGATATAAATGTTTCTCTATCTTATTTCTGATTGATTTTGACCTATGTAGGCAAGATTGTTGTGTGTGGGTAAGTAGTGTGAGTACTATATCGACCTTTTCAAGATAGCAATGCGTATAGCAAGGTTATGGCTGAATTGACAGATCATATTGCCACAGAATCGTCAATCAGCATACAGAATATTGCGAATCTATGATACCAATATCTTTATCCTAGCAATATGATTATGCACAAACAGAATCGTACTGAATATCTCATGTAATTACCATGGTACATGAGGCTATGCTTCGACCCTTCTCGTTCGAACGACACAAAGTTACCAAAGTGTGCTTGTACATACTACTCTATCGATTCCAAAAAAACTAACCACCGGTGAAAGAAAAGGGGGGAAGGGGCCGTATGACTTTGGCGTCATGTTGACGAATTGATGGATTGACGTTTAATGTGATGAACTATCAGGAAAGCCAGAATTTCTCTTTGAGTGAGCGGTTCGAAATTACGCAATTCCGGAAGCCGTATGGCAAGCTCAGGATCTAAAGTGTTCATCACTGTTGAATATATAGGTTAGTTGGTAAAGCAAACGATCGATACTTTTTTTTTAAGCACTACAAGTTCGATTTGGTGCTTTAATTTAGGCTATTCATTCTGAGCAGTTTACTGAATGAAAAGACATATAGAAACCTGTCATTTACAATGTAAATAGGTTCAGTACCTATACCTACATTTGGACGATTTGGTTTTATAGTTGAAACCAGTCCAGTTGGCGATGGACCAATGCGAAATTGAAATATTAACACATTTGCAAGAATTCGATAAATATTCGAGGTTCATTTCAATGTATTATGTAATAGTACGAAATCAAAATTCACGCGTTAATAGGAATGCAGGTATAACATAAACAATGAAAGCAGAGAATAATATTAATTGATTAAAATCAACAAATATTGAACCCATACTTCGGAACTAATACTGTAATGGTATTCCAAGATTCATACAGTCAATCGGTGCGATTCTGTTCGCATATTGCTATGAATCTTGTTATCCAGGCAATTTTGCTATTTCCCAAATTCATAGCAATATGATTACGGTATTGCGTATTCTGTTTCGAATGTTATAGCAATGCTGGTTATGAATTTTGCCTCAGCAATATTGCTTCGAGAATCCGCAATCCAAGATCTGGAAACACTGTAATACCTACATGAGGCCATGCTCCGACCGTCCTCGTTTTACGGCAACTGTTCGAACGACACGTTGTGTGCTTGTGCATGCTACTCTATCGATTCCAAAACTAACTACTAGATCTGGTAACACTGTAATATATGATATCTGAACTACTATTTGAGTTCTGTTGTGACATTTCTGTGTGTTTTCTAACACTTCTAATGAGAATTTCAAAAATGTCACGAAATAGGAAACTGACAGAATCCAAATAAAAGTAATAATGAACTTCCTTGAATATAATAAAATTAAAGTGATAGGAAAAACCCTTGCAGAAATATACAGAGGTGAATATCAAGTGGTTGACCTCACAAATTTTGTGAATGCAGTGAAAATGGGCGAAAAAAGATGATGTTTCCTCTGAATGAGATTATTTTATACACAATTATTAATGAATCAGAACACCACACTTACTTACTTCCTTTCAACTAGCTGAAGCATTCTGCCGACTAGCTGAAGCTGTTGGTGTGATGCTACTTGAGGCTGAGAAATTTTCATAATTGAATCACAGAATGAAATTTTATTTTATATTGTTATCAAAAACAATTCACACAATATCTATTGAAATTTGAAATAAATTTCTATTTGTTCATTAAATATATGTTCCTGTTGAAAGTCTCCGTCGACAACATTTTTCGTCGAAAAATGAATTTTTCTCTATTTTTCTCTGCATTGTTAGAAAGAGTATTGAGAATAGTGTCATAATTCAGGGCTGGATAAGATAACCAAAATGTCCTAGAAGCAAATAATTTTTATCTTCCTTCCACATACTTTGATCTCATTTGCTGACTGACTTTTTAACATGGCAAAGCCGAGTCGTGGCCGCTCCATGAAACTGTGCATTTACATTCGTTATGATTTAATATTCACGCCAAATATCTAAAAAATAATGATTCAATCAAATATAAGATAAAAATATGGAATTAAACCTACAGCTTGTACATCATACTGTGAAAACCCTTTCTATTGATGCTTTTTTCACATCCTCATCACTTACACATAAATTTCTTGATATGAGGTCCTTATTATTCTTCACATTACTCTTCACATAACTAGTAGGTGTTTGAATATGAGAAGATAAATAAGTTAAAATCTATGACATAATGATCATAGAATAAGATATAAGTTAGTTGTAGCATTCATTCATGTAACCTATAAATAAGACATATGAACATATGATATATAAGCGAAACCAATTCAATGTGAGACTGATGTAGTAATGTTAAATTAATAAACGTTCATATAAAATATAAGTGTATAAGTTATCTTCAGAACATGGCGCAGTCGTTTCACTAAAACTCACGAGATAATCACAAAGTTTATTGTGTTCGCCTAGATAAAATACACCCAGCACACGTGCAGCATAATTTTGTAAAAAGGAAATTTACCCTACCGACCGAAAATGTCACATGGACCAGTAAAACTACCACCCGACTTTGATCTGCAAAGTGCTAACGCATGCACAGAATGGAAATTTTGGAAAATCACATTCAACGATTACCTGGTAGCCACAGGCCAAAACACAAGTGCTGATAGTGTGAAACTATCAATTCTGAGAAATATAATAGGCACTGAATCTGCCAGGATAATGTCAACATTTGATGCCCCATCAAGTAATGAAAATACTTATGAATCTACACTTAAACAGATCGAAGAGTATGTCAATCCGAGGGTGAACGAAGTATTTGAAAGATACAACTTTTCAAGAAGATGCCAAAAGGAAGGGGAAATTTCGACCATTTTCTTACGGATATTAACACATGGTTAAAACTTGCAATTATAATGAAGTCGACTCAGAGCAAACAATGGAAGAGAAAGCTCTAAGAGACAGAATTGTTATGGGTATACGTGATCCCACAACTCGAGAGGCCCTGCTGAGAATCGAGAAATTGAAGCTGTCCAAAGCCATTGAAGTATGCAGAACAAGCGAGATGTCAAAGAACCAGAGCAAGATGTTCGACGACGACAATGAGGTGAACCTGGTGAGAAAACATCAACCCAAAGGTAAGAAGAAAATTTTAATAAGCCTGAGAACAAGGAAAAGTTTAAATGCCGAAGATGCCAAACAATACATGGTTCCAAAGAGTGTCCAGCATATGGTAAACCATGTACCAAATGCGGAATATTGAATCACTTTGCTGTTGCATGTCGTGTTAAAAATATTAAAAATGTTGATTGCGAACAAAATGTTGACAGTGATAGTTCTAGTAATAGCTTAATAATTGGCAATGTTAATTTAGTAAATAAGTCCAAAAATTGTTGGGATGAGATTGTCAACATTGAAAACAAAAGACTTAAGGTTAAGTTAGACACTGGTGCTGACGTATCAGTACTACCTAACAAGGTTTTTTCAAAAATTAATAGAAATTTCAAAGTTCGAAAAAATGATTTCATAATAAAGGGATTTGAGGGCACTCAGGCGAAAACTTTAGGTGTTGTAAATTTGCTATGCTCGTACAAAGATAAAAATGTGTTTGAGGATTTCGTTATAGTTGAGAGTGTTGATAAGATATTGCTGGGCGGTCAAGCATGTGTAGACCTTGGCCTTTTAAAAAGAATAAATAAAGTTGATGTAGAGTTCTCAAATGAAAATATAGAAAGAGATGAATTTGTTCGGGAAAACTCTGAAGTTTTTGCTGGATATGGAAGATTTAATGGAAAGTTTAGGATTACTACTGTAGAGAATTTTGAAACTGTTAGTCACCCACCTTCAAAAATTCCATTTGCCATAAAAAATAATTTAAAACAAGAATTAGACAGACTAGTTAAACGCAAAGCCATTATGAAGGTAGACGAAATTGATCCCCGTGCAAGCATAAACCGTATGGTGATTGTTGAGAAAACTAACAATAAATTAAGAATTTTTTAGATCCACAAGATTTGAACAACCAAATTGTAAGGAAACCGAGGCTGGTTCCACAAATAGAAGAAATTTTTTCAAAAATGATAAATAAAAAGTTTTTTTCGGTGTTTGATCTGGCTGAAGGATACCACCACTTGGAATTAGATGATGACTCTTCCTGGAAGTGTTGTTTCTCCACACCCTTCGGTATTTATAGATACATCGTGTTGCCATATGGTCTCTCAAATTCACAAGACCTATTCCAAGAACAAGTCGAAGATAAGTTCGGCGACATAGAAAACGTACAAATTCTACATGATGACATGATAATTATGGGAAAAGACAGAGAAGAACATGATAGAACGGTTGAACAAGTGCTCAAGCGAGCTAAAGAGGTAGGTGCAAAATTTAACAAAGAAAAAAATACAATATTGCAAAAAGAAGGTAAAGTTTATGGGCCAGATTTTCTCCGAAAATGGGATGGAAATTGACCCAGACAGAATAGAATCCTTGACAAAATTGAAGAGCCCTACCGATAAAAACGAACTACAGAGAATTTTAGGAAGTTTCAACTATGTTCGGAAATATATCCCTAACATGGCAAATTACATCCAGCCACTTACTGAATTATTGAAATCAAGTGTTGAGTTTCAGTGGCTTCCTAGACACCAACAATGTTTTGAAAGATTAAAGAACATAATCACGAAGTCACCAGCACTCATTGCATATGATCCTAAAAGGAAAACGGTTTTACAGTGTGATGCTTCAAAAAATGGTATTGGTTGTTGCATGTTCCAGGAACATAACAATGCCCTAAAATTAGTCGCTTGCGCATCACGAAACATGAACGATCATGAAGTCAATTACAGCCAGACAGAAAAGGAGTTGTTGGCTATTTATTATGGTACACAGAAATTTCACAATTTTATATACAGTTATGAGGTAGATGTACAAACTGACCATAAGCCCATCATTGCCATAATGAAAAAACCCATTAGCAAAATTGGATCAGTCAGACTCCAGCGTTTAAAGATCAAACTCCTAAAGTACTCTCTTAATGTCTACTACGTCCCTGGTAAAGACATTCACTTCGCAGACATGTTATCCCGGTCCACTCTAAAAATTGAGACTAGTGACCCAGAAATGCTAGAGATGGTACATTCTGTTAGTAAACATCTCCCTATGAGTATCGAAAAACAAACTGAGTTAAGGTTAGCCACTAGCAACGACTCAACTCTAACAAAAATTTTTGATTATTATTTCAATGGATGGTCAAAAGAAAAACACATCCCAGATGAGTGTAACCATTCTATAAAATGAAAGACGCTATTTACGTTGAAGCAGGCATAGTTTTCTATGAGGACAAAATCATAGTACCAAAATCAATGCAGAAACAGATAATTGAAAAACTACACAACAAGGGCCATCTTGGAATCAGTAAGACCATAAACAAGGCAAGAAAACTTTTTTATTGGATAAATATGACCTCCGACATCACAAACTACATAAAACAATGTCGAGTATGTGAAAAATATATGCCACGAAACCGCAAAGAACCTATGATGCCACACACAATTCCCAAACTGAGGTTTAACAAAGTAGCATGCGATATTCTCGAATATGGCAGCAAACCTTATTTAGTCACCGTCGACTACTTCTCCCATTGGATGGATCTTGTACCTCTTCAGGACAAAACCTCAAGGGCGGTAATTGATGCGTTTCAGAATCTATTTACAAAGTTTGGATACCCACAATTTTTAATCACTGATAACCTGCCCTTTATTTCCCAAAGATGTCTAAACTACTACAGAGAGAAAGATATTACAGTGTCAACGTGTACTCCAGAATGGCATCAAAGCAACGGGCTGGCTGAGAAAGCTGTACATACAGCCAAACAAATTTTGAGAAAAGCAACTGAGAAAAGGGTTGACTTTCGCGATTTTCTATTCGAATATAACAACTCAGAATTACAAGCCTCAAATCATCTCCTGCGGAAATACTCCAAAGCAGAACACTGCGTGATCAACTACCAACATCAAACAGTAGTTTGGAACCAAAAATCCAAAACACATTTTTGAAACTCTGTGTCAACAACAAAAAATGGTCAAGGCAAATTATGATAAACGAGCTCACAAAAGGCCTACCACTTTTCAAAAGGGGGATAAAGTCGTTATCAAAACCAGTAAAGATTCCATTTGGCACAAAGCAATTGTTATTGAGAAAGCTACTGAACCCAAGTCGTACTGGGTAAGAAAAGAAAGCAATAATAAAATAGTTAGACGTAATACAAACCAAATGAAATTATCGTTAACAAAAACTGACCTTAGTGAATACATATTAGACTCAGAATTGTATCCAGATTTATATTCTGACCATGAAAATATTAAAGATAAAAACATTGTAAAAAATAGTAACCATAATAACATATCCACTTCTGTAAATTGTAAAAATGATAGCACTGTAAAAAATAAAGACCATTGTAATAGTTCCACTTCTGTGGATATAAGTATTGACCAACATCATGATGATGGTCCAAAATATGGAATAACTGAAAATAGAGTTGACAATCTCAAGCCCTCAAAAGACAATACCGATCAAGATCTGGACGTTCAATTAAGAAACCCTCCAGGTATAATACTTAAGGGGGAGGTGTTTGAATATGAGAAGATAAAGAAGTTAAAATCTATGACATAATGATCATAGAATAAGATATAAGTTAGTTGTAGCATTCATTCATGTAACCTATAAATAAGAAAACATATGAACATATGATATAAAGCGAACCAATTCAATGTGAGACTGATGTATGTAATGTTAAATTAATAAACGTTCATATAAAATATAAGTGTATAAGTTATCTTCAGAACAGAGGCTCATTCCTAGGTTGAAATCCTCACCAACCTATAGTCCAAAAGCTGCCATAAGCAAAAAATTATGAAGTTGGTTCATCAATAATTTTTTTCAACTTTTCAATCGAATCTGATCCGGACTGTTTGTCCGACAAAATTTTGATTAACTTCTCTAGTGACCCAGAAATGTCCGGTTTGCTAAGAATTCTCCTATAATTTAATATTCTGTAGTACGTCAATTTGATTTTCATTCTAACATAACCTACTTATTTTCAAACTCTTAGAAAAATTAAAATAAATGTTTCTCTATCGTATTTCTAATTGTTTTTGACTTAGGCAAGATTGTTTTGTGTGGGTAAGTAGTGTGAGTACTATATCGACCTTTCCAAGATAGCAATGCGTAAAGTAAGGTTATGGCTGAATTGACAGATCATATTGCCACAGAATCGTCAATCAGAATACAGAATATTGCGGATCTAGGATACCAATATTTTTATCTTAGCCATATAATTATGCACAAACAGAATCGCACTGATCTCATGTAATTACCATGGTACATTTACGGCCAACGGTCGAACGACATGATGTGTGCTTGTGCATACTACTCTATCGATTCCAAAAAAACGGTGGAAGAGACGCTATCGAAAAGGGGCCGTATGACTTTGGCGTCATGTTGACGATTGATGGATTGACGTTAAATGTGATGAACTATCGGGAAGGCAGAATTTCTCTTCGAGTGAGCGGTTTGAAATTATACGCAATTACGGAAGCGGTATGGCAAGTTCGGGATCTAAAGTGTTCATCACTGTCTAATATACAGGATGATTCCGGAGGAGAATTTATAGTAGTCAAGGCAGTTTCGAAACAATATTTGGTTTATTGTTGGAGGCCTTTATTAAGAGTTACAGGGTGATTTGTCCGATTCCACCAATTTTTTTTATTCATAACTTTGTATGACTTGATCAATTTGATGAAATTTTCAGTGAGTATTTTTGAAGAATTTTGAAGTTATTGAAATGACACAATCATGTTGTTTTACACTGAAAATTTCATTAAGATTGTTCAAGCCATACAAAAATTAGGAATGAAAGGAAAATTGGTCGAATCGGACAAATCATCCGTAGACTTTCAATAAAAGCCCCAATCATTAGCCAAGCATGTTTCGAAACTGCCTCGACTAGTAAGAACTTCTCCTAGAATATGACGGACTCCTCCGGAATCACCCTGTATAGGTTAGTTGGAAGACCATAGAATCACTACGTCGTGGTGCAATTTGGCGGGCACTTGTTCTATACCCGAAAATCTCGATTTATTCTGTTAGTTGGTATAGTCGTCCAACAACTCTAGATTTGATCTCATCTGTTTGTATTTTTTGTGTGGTTATTATGAATCTGATGTAATTGTATTTGGTACGGAAATGTGAAAGAATGATTCACATTTTCCTGGAAAATTCTTAGTTATCAGAATCTTGAAAATATTGCATCCGGTCCAGTACATAGATACTCTTTTCTTCTAATCCATGAGCTGAAAACTGAAAATTTCTCGAGTAATAGTTGACAGTATTAATTCATAAAATTTTATTTTTCGAATAAATTCACAACTGTAAATGAATGCAATCCAACTTTCACAATTCGTTAGTACCATAAATGAAATTTCGTTAGTAGATGAATATGATATGCTTAGATACCATTTTCATGTTGACTCATTACACCCATTAATTGAATACCAAAATTTTACATGAATTATTTTTCTATCGTAATTATTATATGAGAACAACAAAGTTTACTAGTGATACCATCAGATGTCAAATTATTCACAGAAATTTCGTCCAGCTCATGAATAGTTTGAATGTAATGAACATAAAATTCTCTAAAAATATTCATGAGGGAGTGAAAAAATTCCAGATTTCATTTGACCTTATGTGACATTCGGCAAGGAAATTCCACATCACATAGGGAAATTATAATTCATTGCATTCCAAGTCATTATAAACGATTCCACGAGGAATAAAATTCTACAAAAATTCATACCTTGCAATGGTTATCTGTCAGAAATAAACGTTTTGATTGGTTACTAATTACAAGAGTACCAAAATGGCCATACTGCTATGAAGTTAGGATTGAAAAAAATTCAAACTGTTCAATCATCCTTTCATCATTAAATATTGCCTAGTATCTTAATTTTTTATTTAGTACATTCATTAACAACCGGAGTTCATACATTTTATATTTACGGATCTTCAATTCATTAATTAACGTTTTATTCTCTTAATAGTTTAAGCGCGACATGGTTGATGTTGAAATCAACTGTAACATATTCATCAGAGAACCAATGAAGTAATTTTTGTGTTAATTTCGAATAATCAGCGTATCAGATCCACCCGGTAGGACCTTGAAAACCCAGAGTGTCTAACAGGATTATTAAACAATTCACTAAATTTCATTCTGCTTTTTCATATCGGAAAATTAATCATTAAAATTTAAATGACCTGAAAGATGTTTCCCTCATTGAAAAAATAATTTTCAGGATATTTTTCAATTTTTTCTTTTCATGATTCGATAAAATCAGATCAACAGTCCTCAGGATATTTTAATTTTAAATATTGAATTTTTCCATAAAAGTGAGAGCACAAAAGACTATTCATTTCACATCAGGAATTTCTTCGACTTCTTTTCAATTCATTTGATATTTTGATATGGATCCTAAAAGAGTACGCTGCCAGTTTTGGAACGCTTCATATAGATTTCAATGATGATTAAACCCTATTCCTAGCCACGAAACCTTTATTGAATAATCAAATGGTATCCATTTGGCTACCACATCAAAGTTTTAGAGCTCCATGATCACAAATTGAATGAAGTAATAACAATTGAAATAACACGCATAACGCTGAAGTTATGGAATTGAATTTATTCGAATAATAATCATAAATGCCAATCAATCGATAGGGCATTCCGTTCGATACGAAATAATGGGTAATGTGAATTCGATCACAACATGATGTGAACCACATTCGATGAAGGCATTCACCATAAATGCTGATCGATAAATAATACTCGAATGCTATCAAAATATACTGCAAGCTTGGTTTCTTCGGCAGTTAATTTAAGGAAGTAATCAATAAAATAGTTTTTTCGGGAAGTGGGTACCTACTTCATGGACGCTTTTTCTCTGAAGAAGTAGCAACTTCCGGCCTAATCCGGGAGGCATATTCATATCTCACGTATCGTAGCGCAATCCGAATTCACCCGAAGCTGACGTAGGTAAGGTACTCCACGCACGATATCGCAAAGACACGTGCGATCTTGAACGTTGTTTATAACTTCTGAAGATCGCATTAATTTGTCAACCGGCTTTAAATGGATTTTTTAGAAAAAATGACCTCAGATTATCTGAAAATCAACGATGAATCGATTAGAATGAAACTTACCACATAGAGTGAAATTGAATTTTCTCATATATGTAATCTTAAAATTATGCGTTATTACCTCCAAAATTTAGATTATGAAGTTGAGGCAGAAAAGGTCTTGAACTATTTAATTAATTATTCATGTTCAATTTGAGGAAGTGATAATACATTATTATGAAGTTAGGGACTAAAGTGACACTTATATAATCCCGAGGCAGAAGGTTTCACCGTTCTTTTGAGAGAACTTTAGTCCCGTGGTTTATAAATTATTTTATGCAGTTTAGTTCTGAAAAAAACTACAAAAATAGTAATATCATATTCGTAATTGTTACTTTAGCTTCAGAATATCAACTCTGCTGGTTATCATATCGTGTTTTCATCCTAAAATAAATTATGTTTAACGATACAGATGAAATTAAATGGGAAATAAGGTCATTGTCTTCATGAAGGTCGTAGCGAAAAATTTTTTTAAAAATCTTTTATATCCATATTCATATCTTTTGCTCAGTGACAACATCTATACCATCATCACAGTTCAGTTGTACCTAGTAGGTTCTGTGAGCCTGTAAATTGAAGATACTATTGATTTCGATGATTACTTTTTTCAATTTATTTATGTTTCAAGAAAAATGATTTGCTTTGAAAGCGATGCTAAAACATTTGAGAAAAA
Organism: Propylea japonica; assembly: GCA_013421045.1. NCBI lineage: Eukaryota > Metazoa > Arthropoda > Insecta > Coleoptera > Coccinellidae > Propylea > Propylea japonica. Next base: position 102,923,870 of record CM024239.1, read on the forward strand.
ATGCTATGAAGCTAACAAACTACTTTCAATACCTAAGGTATTAAAAATACGTACCGAATATGTTTCATATTGCGATGAAGATGGCTATTTTTTTTCTGAATTGAAATTACTTTTTTATCTCAGAAATATTCAGAGTCAAAATATGGTAGTGATTTGTTATTTTATGGTAATAAATATGTTTGTTTTCCATATCAGATAGTTTTCATTGCTAAACACAAATACCCTAATTGCATTTTTTGATTTATTTGGTTTCTAACACTTTTTCATTTATGTATAAAATATGTATGTAGGTACAAAGTATTTCAAATACATGTCTATCACCCTAACATTTTATCTCTTCAATTGTGACAAGAATTTTTTTGTACAAAATAAATTTTCACCAATTGTTCGGGACGATCTTTCACAATTCATAAACAACGTTCGATATCGCAAGTTACCTTGCGGTATCGCGCGTGAAATATACGTCGGCTTCGGATCACTTCCGATTGCGCTACGGTACGTGGGATATGAATATGCATCCGGGAGGTAATATCTATGGAATTAACGTTCTAGGTAGAGAATAACGGACTCAGAAATTCTCCAGACCGAACATTGAAAAAGTTTAATAAATTCTATACAGTGTGGGCCATCCATAACTTTCCACCCCGAAGTTGTGATGGAATAACGAAAAAACGCTCGGACAGGTCAAATTTGGTTGAAAAGGGGTAATCCAATAAGTTTGATATCACTACCCCTCTAGTCGCAACCCCTAAGAGCTGCCATTTTTGGATAGGGAAAAGAGGTCGAGAAGCACCTTGTTGTAAGGCAATTCAATATCCTGCATGAGTCTATTTTTTAAAAAGTGAATCGTGCGCTCTCGTTTAAATTGAAATAATTGCTGTTAGGTTAGGGGCTAGAAGGTTAGTGATATCAAATTCATTTCAACACACTAACATGTCCTCCTATGAATGAAATTTGAATAGTTTGAATGTTTTCCCATCACAAAGATCCAAATTCGGTGTGTGAAAGTTATTGATGGAATACTGAGTCACTCTGGAAACAAAAAATACACTCATGCAGGATATTGAATTGCCTTTTCAACAAGGTACTGCTCGACCCCTTTTCCATTTTAAAGAATGAGAGCTGTTGGAGGTTGCGGCTAGAAGGGTAGTGATATTAAACTCATTTGAGCACCCTTATTTGTCCTCCTTTCATCAAAAATTGACGTGTCCGAGAGTTTTTTCGTTATTCCATCCCAAAGCTCAAATTTTGATCGGGAAGTTATGGATGGCCCACCATGTATAGGAATATAAAGTTTATATGAAAATTTACTCAGAATTAGCCTGTCACTTCGATATATCATCTGACTGCGATAGTTTTTACAACTTGTTTTTTCTCCCGAATGCTTAACATATACAAACGAAATTGAATAAACAATTTCCTGTCAGTATTCTACCCTTCAATTTATATCAATTATTTTCCCACTTCATAACAGCGTACTATAGTTTTGCGAAATTTCTGTGATTTAGGTGCTCCTGATATGACGTGCGAAATTTCGTAAGTATTTCTCAAGTATTTACGATTTTCGTTCACATACATTTCAATAAATTTCGAAATCTATTTCAAAACCGTGAAACATTAAATAACGCAAAAACTATCTATTTTGCACATCAAAATTTTAGGGCTCCATCATTGAAAATTGAATTAAGTAATAACGCTGAATATGAATTTGGTCACAACATGATGTGAACCATATTTGATGAAGACGTTCACAATAAATGCTAATCGATAAACAATATTTTAATTGAGAACTATTCTTATAGGCCATACTAACACGAACACAGACCACCATGCAACCACAAAACTGTGGTTGGCTTTCGCAGTTAGGAAACACTTTCCAGTCACTTTGACCCAAATATAGTACAAGTTATGTATCTTCGGTGGACCTTAAGGTGCAGTGAACTGTAACCCCTCTGTAAACTATCAACTATCAAACTATCTTCGGTGGATAATTCGAGTTAGTTTTCGATCCAATAATTGAATTCGACCTGAAAACAACCCTTTATGTTAAAAGAAACGGGTTCGGAAATTTTTGGGGTCTTGCATAATGGATCTTATAATGGATACCAAATCAATTATAAATTTCCTAGGTGAAGCATGGGGATTTTTCAAATTTATATTAGAAAGTTACGCACAATAAGGTTGAAAATACATTGCGCGTCAAAATTATGGAACAAATTCATTTTCTCAGGAGAATAATATTTGGCAACAAAATCCTGAAACAGGTCAATTCTATCAAATTTCTATGCATTTTCCAGGATTTTTTTTTGCACCCGGTGCCACCCCCATCAACCCTTTGAATAGTAAAGTGGAACCTGTGGTACTTTTTGTCGAGGTCTTTTCAGATATCGATTGAAATATAATCTGGGAGGATTCTGCATTTCTAAAAAACTTTATAGGTTTTCACTTCCAGTCTTTGAAACAGAAAGGATAAAAATATTTCAATTAAGATTTAGTGCTCCAGCGAAAATCTTTGCACTTATTTGTCAGGAGCAAATTGGTTTTGAAGAAATGGTTGCACTTCATCTTGATTGAAATTTTTTTAATCATTTCTGTTTCAGAGACTGAGAGTGAAAACCTATAAAGTTTTTTAGAAAGGTCTTCTCATCTGTTTTACAGGCGTGCCGAAATTATCGAGAATTTTTTTTTAATTAGTAATGTTCAAAGAGGTTTTCAGTATGTTCACTTTGTCATGGCTCATTTGAGACGATGAAAATCAACCATTACAGAAGTTCTTAGTCACACAACAAATTTTGTTTGGAATGGAACGTATCACAATAATATGAGATAATATTCGATGCAAGCCGATAGAATAATTGGTACTATCGTATAATTTCGATCGAATAAGCCTCTGAGCAATTTGGCATCATGAGATTTTCTGCTTGAATAATTTTGTCGTCGATTTCGCCATGTGGTTCCAAAGCTCACTAGTCAAATTGCTTCAGTCTGCTGTACATTTTCGCGATGAAATAATGAATACAATTTTCTCTGCTGAAACACATAAAAATTTTACGATTATTAAAAACTCTGCGAAGCCGAATGGTCTTGCCACTTTTATGTTCAATTGATGAAAAATTCCGACGAGAAATCGTATGTATATATGGTGCTGTAAAATACTGAAATATGTATAAAATGCACGGATGAAAATGGTCGTTTCGAGATATTTGATTCAATATCTGTGAAACTATGTATGTACGTTGAAGGAATTTTAGATAGAAAGCTGACCATAAACGGTGTCAATCGGAATTATTTTCGGTATTTTCCATATTGCTGGCTGGATATGGAAAATATTTGTGGTATACCTACGAGTAAATTGAGAAAATGAAAAATATCTACATGGTTCCGTTCCTCTCAATTTCTTCATCAGGTTTATGGATATCAACAGAAAAAAAATCCTCAATAGATATACACAAATGAGTCGGAGTAAATATTATATCAAGAACATGATTCAAATAGTTAGGAAAGTTGCTTTTCTGTGTTGGGAGACTAAAGTGTTAACATTTCCTAATAGCACGACCCTCACGAAAATGTGCAATAGTTTGTGCGTCCTAAAGGTTGACGCTCACTTGGACGAGACGAGACGAGACTAAGCGACGCGTTAGTTCGCCTAGGACCGCGCACTTGGACGAAGCGATGCGACGATCAGCCATCGGAAGAAATTCCCCCTATTTTTGGGCCGCAATAAATTTTTATTACCCATGCTGCATGCTGACTACCCGAATGAACAAGTGTAGAGCTATTGTTCGAATCGTGTTTTTGGTCATAATCTTGTTTTAATAGCTTCGTCGTCCCACCTTCATATAGGAATGAAAAAAAAAAATATGTGACATGGAAAAAATTCGACATTTTATCTCTGTTGGCAGGTTACAAAATATAACTTTTCTTCTCGAAATTACTTTTTTCCCCCGGAAAAAAGTGAGTGTATATATGTATACGGAAAAAAGTACTCACTTTTCTGCCGGATTAATTTCGTGAAAAGTTATATGTCTTCCATAGTCATTTTTCTAGTCACAGAAAAAAATTATGTATTATACAAGGGAAAAAAGTACTAGATTTTAGATCGAGGTTATGTTGTCTTCCAACGAGAAGCGGAGGGTGACAAAAACCGAGAGTTATTTTTTTAAAAACTATACCTATATAAAATCATTGATACGAAATGTTTATTTTCTCTTAACCGATTGAAAAAATTAAGTATTAATTTAATTCCTTCATTCTGGTGATTTCAGAAAAAAATACTTTTCCTACGACAATATCGAAAAATTTCCAGTAATAAGTTCTGGGAGTTGCATTTTTTATTACCTTGCTGCATACCGCTTACATGTATAAGCTTCAAATCAGACTAATTTATATTCAATTTATTCTGAATATACTTTTGCCGGGGCGGTAAAATCTCTGGCGCTGTCCCTGGTTATTTTGGTATGGTCAGCCACAAGGCCGTAACTAGAAAAAAATTTCGGGGGGTCCACCGAATGACAGAATGACAATTTTTCTAGTCCTGTACTCCAGAAAAATTTCGGGTCCAATGGGGTCCGGATTCCCCCCTCGCTACGGCCTTGGTCAGCCATGAAACATTTGTAAGAATCGTGTTTTGGTCATGATCATGTTTTAATTGTGAATTTTCCAATGAAATCCTCGTAGTTCTTCATCCAGGAATACAATTAAATATAAATAATTGATACGAAATGCTTATTTTCTCTTAACCGATTAAAAAAACAAAGCAAGTAGTAATCGAAAGTTCAATGTTTGCATATCATATATCCCTCAAAGGAATTATTCCACAGTTTTCCAATTCTATCAGATATTTTAATTTCTTCGGAAGAAGCGTTCCTCAATATTTTGTTGTATTTACATAATAAAATACCTATCCTTCAGACGATTTGATTTCACATTCACAGTTGTACAAAATACATGAATGTTGTTCGTTTTGTATATAAATTTCGTTTTTCCAGATCTCAATCAAGAAAATTCTAACCAACACTCTCATGAGCCATTCAAAACAAACTCATTTCACACAAATTCAAAAATAACTGTGTATTTCCTCATTGACAAAATTCGAGTACAAAATTGGAAATACAGCGCGCCGAACTTCCCGGCAGTCGGATACCTACTTGCCGCCTCGAGAAATTTCGCTCACATGCCCTAAAGATCTTCCTGGCGACCAACGACTCGCCGCCTCGCTGATCCTCGCTTCGCGCCTCCTAGGTGCGTGTCTACCCATTTATTTCAATGCAAAAGATCCCAGCGGAAAACGACGCGTTCCTTCCGACCGCTTCGCTTCGTCCAAGTACGCGTCTAATCTGCCTCGCGCCCAACGATTCTGATCTTCGCGTCGCGCCTCCCAAGTGACCGTCTACCCATTTGATTCAGTGCAAATCGTGCCTGCGGAAAACAACTCTTCGCTTAGTCTCGTCTCGTCTCGTCCAAGTGAGCGTCAACCTTTATTCTCCTTCGAAATGTCTAGTTCAGAATATATTGAATTTGTGGTATATATCGAATAAATAAAAACATTTTCAAATGTCAATAACTTCGAATGAAGTAGTTGGCTTGATAAAGTATTCACAGCGGCCTTCAGAACACGAAACTCTTCCAAAATTTCAAAACTCTAACTTAATCTGTCGTGTTCACGGCAGGACAAAATCATTTTGGACCTCCGATTCTTCATCAGTGAGTCCCTAGTAACAAAAACACAATAACGGTAAACCACAAACTTCATACATCTTGGACTTGTCTTTTCTTTATATTCGGAAAATCTTATCTGATTTGAATGATGAAATGCTATATTCATTCAAATTTTTATTTCCGGTGAACCAACAGAACGAAATTTCAAGTTATGATTTTCTTTCACTAGTATGAATCAGTATCATATCTTCAATCGATTGGTCTCTCAAAATAATAAATGTAAATTTCACGATGACCCATTCACTGAATGGAAAGCGAATGGAAAAAAATCCGGAGTGATCAGCACAACAGCTCGCCCAGGAACTCTACGCAAGCGACCACAGTGTTCGTTGCATTTTGAAGAGGAGGTCCAAGCCTTTCAAAAAACATGAGTATCAAGAACTCACAGCTTTGCAAAGTCTCAAGCGGTTGGATCGATCGAAGGAGCTGATTCGCTTTGGATGGTGGGATGCTTCCGAACATTGTCTTCCCCCACGAGAAAACTTTCTTCGTTGAGCAGTATTTGAAGGAACAAAACGATCGGGTTCGGTTGCAGAGACGTACCAGCGGCCATTCGAATCATTTACGGGTCACTTGATGACCAAATCATGGTCGGTAATCTCCGAAAAAGGCCGTTCTTTGCTCTGCTTTCCTGCCAATGGGTCGCAACGAAGTCAAGATAAACGAACAAATGAACCAAAACATTATTAGAAGCGTTGGACTTTCCAACAAGACTCGGCTCCCTCGTATGAAGCAAATGGCACGCAAAATTGGTTGAGAACGAGAGTTCCAGTTTTGATCGACCGTGGCATGGGACCTCTGTCCTCACAAGTTTTGAACTAACTCGATTTCTGAGTTTGGGGCATCTTACAGGCCCCGGTTCGTTCTACAAAACACACAAAGGAGAATGGAGCCCTTTAAGCGAGGACGTCATTCGAACAGCGTGCGCCTCGTTCACAAAGAGGAGTCCTTCGAAATGACTTAACAAACTTTTAACTGTCTGCTTTCATATGAAAAAAAGCGAATGAATAAAAATCGAAATTCAACAGAGATTTTTTATTTTAATAACAGACAGCTCAATTGTCTGGCCCGGTAATGTCATAATGAATATTCCATATGATTTAGATTGGTTATTAAGAAGCTGAATTGAAGCTTCCGCTACTACTCATATGTCAGAAGCAGAAGCCAATTGAAGTATGCTTTCCTACTGTCGATTAGTTTCCTTAATCGATCAGGGGTTTCGTTGGAGAACAAAACTCCATGGTGTTTTGATGGGGTAGCTGAATAAATGAACAATCATTTCAAAATACAAAATGAACGGTTACCACCAAGGTGTGTACTTATCGCTACTCTGGAGTTCCTACTAACACTTTTCTGCTCTAGAAAGTACGACTAAATGAATCACTTCTTTTATCATGTCAGTCATTTGATTATTAATACATTTAATCCGTAGGTCAAAGAATTTTCCCAAGCCCTTTTTCCTTTTCCTCGTAACTTTCGTTTTTCAATCGAAAGCAATCATTCTTCTGGTGTTCCCTGTGACACCATTTGTTCAGCCAAGTTTTGGTCGACTATGTTTCCTGTAACAAACGGGTTGGGAGTGAAAACTTTTTTCACAGTACCGGTCAAAGGCAGATTTATGGTGGGGTTAAGAGATTAATTATTCCCTGTAGGGATGGAGGTGAGGACTAAAAAATATGGTAACATAAAACATAATAGGGGGAGAATAGCTTTGTTCCTCAACGAAAGTATCCTTCGATTTCTATTATAACTTAATACACATGGCCACTTTTCGAAATCCACTAGAAAAAAACCAAATTATGATGGAATTTCATTGAACAATAGGATAATTTTTGAAATTTATTCAATTGCATTTTGATAGTTTGGATTACGAATTTGACCTTTATAATGTTTATTTCCTAAGATATTTCTGTTATGATCATCATATGAGTCAGATGCCGTGTCACGTTTATTCATATTTGTTCAAAATCAAGTGTTCGGATTTTATAATTCACAATTGTGTAATCAATTAATCAGGTTGGTTCCAGATAGTTGACATGGAAAGACATAAAACTTCACGTTATTTATTACAACACAACACAAGAGCATTCTAATGAGATGACAATTTCATGAAATGAATTCATGAGCTGTATTCTGTAACATATAATATAGGTACAAAGAAGTCAAATTGAAGAAAGCTGTCTAATAAACCCAATTCAATAACAATGGACTGTATATTATTCAAAAGTGACTAAAATTCAGATCAAAATCGAAAATGATTCATGGTTGAAAACATCTCTGAACAAGAGTTGACGAACAGACTAAAAGTTAATAGTTATTTAATAAACTAGGTTATTAAAGACAGCGACTGATGGTCAAGATATTTTAAAGCGTGAGCGGAGCGAACGCTTTAATAGTTCGAGACCATTAGTCGCTCGATTAATAACCGAGTTTATTACAAGATTTTTCCGACGATCTCAATATGATATGTGTATGAATTCTTGATTGAAATACATTTTCATTCTGCAAGACATACATTTGTCATAATGAAATTTCTATGTATCTATGTTCCAGTAGAGTTTTGACATTTCTCGTAGTGCTTCTGAATACTTTGTGAACGGTTGCTATGAGGATTGCCAAAAAAATTGAGCATTAAAATGGGTCATTAATGATCAATTTCGTACACATTAAAATCACCTTTTATTTCGAGGTCGGCGGAAAAAAGTATTTATCGAGGGCCAAATGAACGCAGTTAATTCAGATTTACTTACTTCGAGATGAGAATATATTATTGGCGAAGCGCCAATTTTGAACAACAGTAGAAAAACGATATTTCAAATTTGAACATTTTGATGATTTTTCATTTTCTCAATTTACATTCGATTCATTAAATTGAAATTGAAAGATGCTATTGATTGAGAATTAATAATCGAATTTGCCACAAGTCATTTGGTCGGGTCAATTAATAAGTCGATACGTGAGGTCAATGCTGTCGGTTCTGGCTTCGAAACAAGTTTTGAATGTTTTCAATTTTCTTTTACTTTATCGTGATTTTTTTGTGCTTCTACTATATAAAGTTGAGTCAGAAACTTTATAGCTCTTGGTCATTTTAGGAAAATGGTAAATCAAATTTGAATAATTCAACTTTTCTCTTTGAAATTCAAACTTTTCTTGAGAATTCGAGGTTTGAAATTGTTCCTTTCAAAAGTTCGCGTTTACAGTCGGTCGTAGACCACTGGCCTACAGGATATTCAAATTTGATTGCGATCCATTTTCTAGTGGTTACGGAGTTCAAAATTTTCATAAAATAGTGACATTCCAATTTGACGGTATCATTTCTGCGATTCGATGACATTTCTTCAGTAAGAAATCTACTCCAATAATAACTGTATTTATCCACGACTATTGTATAATCCACTCATTATACGTCTGTTTGCTCCACCATAATAATACCCCATAATCACTAGTGAAAAATGAGTTATTATTCACTGCTGTCAAATGCTTCATATATTAAGCTTCAGTATTATATTTTTTAAATTGATATTTCTCCAGAATTCTGAATTTGTACTTCAACTAACAAATATGAATATAACTTGTTAAAGGAGGGTCAAATCTGCTTTTATTAAATCAATTAAAGCAATTTTCATTAGAAATTGCACAATGACACGTTCTCCAAAAGTTTCTCATGTGTAAACCTGACTTGTTCCACACTTGTAATAGAACGGTCTTGTCACGGTCACCAAATGTTAAAATCTTCAAGAAATATATTTACTAGTCTTGGACAAAGTATAGTAGGCTACTCACGTATAATGGCTGTTATTCACTCGGTGATTTGGGCTACGAGTCGTAGGCGTGAGTATAACAGCTATCATTATATGCTCGTTTCACAATGTACTATTTCATTCGACCTGAGTGGAAATATCTTTCGCATTAAATCTGAAATGCAATAATTCAAGAGACTGAAAATGAATTTTCTCCACACAGAAATGACAACTGACCTTTTATGTTTAAACGAAAAATTTCATGCGACATTGGAATTATGTAGAATAGTCTCACGTTAACGAATACCTGAGAATGAATGTACAGAAATCGTAGTTATTTTCTTCAATATAGTTTAAGAAAATACACAGAAAGAATTACACTTTCCAATAATGAAATGAAATAATACTCAATCACAAAGAAGAACAAGTATAGTCAATACTCCATGTTGGGAAATTTAGGGACCTTACAACCGTCGATATCATTTAGAGCTATCACCGAAGAGATACATATTATAATAGTAGTAAACAGCTGTCTGTAAATGACCTGGATAAGAGTTTGATATTGGTTGATTTTTATAGCGTAATATTTTTCTCTATTGCTATAATATTATTATTCACGAGGAACTAACGATGGACATTGCTTCTATGACTATTTCGAAACAAATATCTTGCCCCTTCAAATTCGAGAATTGAACCGGTATTCTACCGGGTGGCCCTCCACTGACGCTATGCTTATTTTGATAGTATAAATTATGATATTTTGAAAATCTGTTTTGTTGTGAGTGTAGGGTTATCAATTCTTTTATTTTATATATTTTTATATATACAGAGTGTTCCAATACGAAGATACAGACCAAGGTACACTCTTTCAAATGTGACACCCTATATATCTAATCTAATATATAAATATAAGTGCCACTTTTCGTTGTGGTTCAATAACTCAACAACGCCCTCACCGATTTGGCTAATTTTGGTCTTGAATTATTCGTGGAAGTCTAGGGAAGATTTTTACGTATAAAAAATTCAAAAGAAATCTTGGAAAAGTGTAAAATCAACATTACAGGTTTTTCATTTTTAGTGCCATCTGTAGTCTTTTTCGAGTACTACGAATGCAAGGCAGTTTCCTATTTTTTCATACTCTATATGATCTTTGGTTAAATTGTCATAGATGGCGAACCTGTAAAAAATATTAGAGATTCAAATTTTCAACGAATTGAAATATTAAAATTACCGACATTACACTTCAGTGTATAATCATCATAATGGTACATTATTGTTATAACTAATCACAGGAATCTGAAATATTTATTATTTGACCGTAATTTCAGAGTTCACAGAACACTAATATAATACAGAGTTCGTTTTTCATCACTTCTTTCAAAGTAACGTCTATGTTTCAATAAAAATTCGAGCACAGGCATAGAATTATATTATCAACATGTTCGCCATCAAATCAAATATATTTTATGTTATTATTATGGAATAAAAACAAATATAAGCATTATATGGCAGAAGATATTTTAAATCGTTTTCGTCATCATGCAAGAAATCCTGATTTGTTGATAACCTTGGAAATGTACAACGAAGCTTTGATAAGATGTGTCATTGTGTTCTACCATTGGAAATAAAGCATTAGAACAATTGGGTATGACCGCACCAAATCGTTATGGGATGAGTGCACAATTGCGAATAAAAATAAATTACTAGAAGCATTTAATCGAACAATGCAAGATTTACAGGGTAATCAACAGCTTTTAGGTGGTGCTCTGTATTGCTGTCAGGAGACTTTCGTCAAACATTGCCTGTCATTCCTCGATCAACTACTGTTGATGAAATAAATGCCTGTTTGAAGTCATCAGTTCTTTGGAGATATGTACGAAAATGACACTGAATATTGATATGCGTTTTCAACTAAATAATGATGCAACTGCCTATGAGTTTTCAAAACAATTATTAGAAATTGGTGATGGCAAAATACAAATCGACAGAACCAACGGACTGCTCACCATATTACTGGTAAATCAAAAGGAGAAGTGTGTTTGATACCGCGTTCCCTATGATTCCAACGGATATGCCATTTGAATTCAAACAGTTACAATATCCCGTGCGTTTATCATTTGCGATGTCCATAAACAAGGCCCTAGGGCGAACACTTCACGTTGTGGTGTGAATTTGAAGGAATCATGTTTTTCACATGGCTAACTTTATGTTGCCTGTTCCAGAGTCGGTACTCCCAATTGTTTATTTATCATGCTGAAAATGGAAAAAAAAAATATGTTTATCCAATTGTTTTAGACTAACACCTACCATAGTGAGAGTACCCACTTCTTTTTAATTTTTAGTTTTACTCCTTGCAGTCTTTATCATTTAGAAGGCATTGGCAATTGGGAATCGGACAAGTCTTTAGAATGTTTTACCTCGAATGTATATAATATAGTTTGTACTCTTTGTCAAAGTTGAGAAATAACATTTAATAGTGTATCTTTGTGTTTATTTCTGATAAATATAATATAAACATTTACATTATGTTTTTGTAGTGAGTTTTGATGAGCCAGTTCCATACATTCGAAATTAGACTAAGCAAGAAATTTTATTTTTTTGTTATATTTCTAAGTTTATTACTATGCCTTATACGTAGCGAAGCACGTACCGGGCAGCTAGTGACTTTATAAAAGGAAAGGCAAGCTCAAGCTATGATGGGTTTTTCAGGTATCTCTGTACATTTGTTGCACCATTCACCAGAAAATCGCGAGAAATTCAAAATATGGAGTCATTTTGTATAACAATCATTGAAAGAACCAGCTACGCAAGCGATACAGACAATATTTTTCGAGTAGACATATTAGCTAGCCCCATAATGAGGAAAAAATGAGCTCTGGAATGGAATGGAGTGATCGTAATCAATTCTCAAACATCAACTATGAATAATAGTCGAAAATTTCTTATTTCAAATGACACGCGCGCGCGTATTTCATTTGAACGCAAAAAAATAATTTCGAAATTTTTTTTCATAAGGTTTTCTATACTTAAATCCCATAGTTTCTCAGCAATTCTCGATTTTCAATTCACTACACATTGAACAGGTATTTGATTAATAATTCTTGAGATTCATTCTCTACCTAAATTGTTGGTTCATTAGTTTTGAGTGAAAATCGAAAATTGCTGAGAAAATATCAGGGTTTATGTAGAAGAAAACCTTATGACAAAAGTTTCGAAATAAATTTTTGTGTTCAACAAGATGAAGAAGTTCTTGACCATTATTTGCAGTAAATCTTTGAAAATTAATTATGATCACCTTGTACATTCCAGAATTTTTCCTCTTTATGAGGTTTAGCTAATATGTCTACTCAAAAAAACATTGTCTGTATCGCTTGAGTAACTGGATCTTCCATAAATTATTATTCAAAATGACTCCATATTTTAAATTTTTTCTCGTGAATGGTGATCTGAAGAAACTTATCAAAATTTAGGCTTGCCTTATCTTTTTTTGAGGTCATATATAGGGAGTCACATTTGAAAAAAGAGTATATTTGGTCTGTGACTTTGTATTGGAACGCCTTGTATATATGAAAATAATTTTAAATTGTCTTTTCGAATACCCTTCACTGACCACAAAAAAGATTTTAAAAATATCATCCTTTAGGTACACCCTCAAAATGAGCGTCAGTGGTGGGCCACCTGGCTTAGAATTGAGTTTTTAATATGAAACTACTGAGAATTTACATTTTACAATTCAATAAACTGCAATACGCAATTAAAAAATAATCGCCTTAGTTCATCTCAGAGTTTGGTTGAAAAGTCTGGAAGTAAAAAATCCAAAATGGCTTCTCCTTTTCAGTTCATATCATGTGAAACCTTAGACTAAGTCTAAGTTTAGTGCGGAACTCATTTGTTCGAATGTTGTATTACGAAAAACACAACAGTAGCGCTGCTTAAATATAAATACGCAAATCTTGTGATTTTTTTGTTATGAAATCCCAAATTCTCATGGGTTCAATCAAGAATTCCAGCGGAAGGTTTGGAGTTAATCCGCTACGTTGAAGTTTATTTAATTATGGATTCCATGATGTCTAGAGATCCAATTAAAGCTAACAGGAATAATCTGATGCTGCGGTTGTTAGAACCGTGAATTTGCCGTCAAGCGAATTCTTACAGAGTTAGTAAAAGTTTAACACAATTTTATGGGTGTTGTGTTTTTATCAGACTTACCAACTTTCAGTGCAGAACAAATTTTATGAGAGATCTTCATAATATTCATTAAAATCCAACAAACGCATCCACTTGAGCTGTTGATGCTTGTTCATCTTGAGAAACTAATATATTATGGTATAATCTTGCCTCGAACACTATTGGCTTCATTTTGCTATGTTAGAATTCTGTTTTTGTATTATAAATATATATCTTCACAACAACCATGAATATTTCAAGATTCAGATTATAATATTTCTTCAATTTAGTCAAAGATCGGCAAAGATTTTCGTGGACTTATGTATTCTGATTAATTTTTTCAACAGCATTATAGTTCAGAATCTTCACGACGGAATGACATGAAATTTTCATGGTTTATGTGTGATCACTATATTTTTGCTTGATTTGTTAATGAATAATTTTACTGAATTTTTATTTTAGTATTTTATAAGTGAAAATCGAAATCACTTTCACAGATGCTCAATAACGTCACTCACCGGCAAAATTATCGATCCACTCAATAAATGGATGAAGTTTGTTAATTCTATTTTAAGTACGATTTGATCCGATTCTTCTTTCAATTGTAGAAATGCTTATCAGAAATCGATTACCAGCTTTGAATTTAAAGAAAACTGGACGTTCATTATTTCAAAGAGGTTGAAACGAAACTTTTTTTTTCAATCTTAGTTTTCAGTTTATTTTCATTATGTTCGGATTTCAGGTTGTATTTTTTGTATGAAAATGTTTTATTTAAAACTTCCCGTTATGGAGCAGGAGCTTGTCAAAGTGTAAAAGTTGTACATTATGTGCCACGCCGATGTGTGTATTTCATACACGGCCCGGCGAAAGTGAAGAGAACCATTACGAGAATGTTAACTATGCTCCGCTGCATCTTTTCGCCTACAGCTCGGTAACGGTTAGTTTTACAACTGTTCAGACAAAAAATGTAGATGATTTTGTGACAAACAACTTTCTCATATACATTTCTGCATAAAAGTATTATTATACAAGGGAAAAAAGTATGAGATTTTAGCTCGAGGTTATATTGTTTCCCGACGCGAAGCGGAGGGAGACAAAAAACCGAGAGCTAAAATCTCATATTTTTCCCGTGTATAATACACTATTTTTTTCTGTGACAGGAAAAACGACCATTTAATAGTGAAAGACACATAACCTCCACCACGAAATTACTTTTTTCCCCAAGAAAAAAGTGAGTACTTTTTTCCCGGCTACATAGAGAATCATTTTTTTGACAGGGAAAAAAGTAATTCGTGAAAAGTCATATTTTATGACCTGTCAAGAGATATAAAATGTCACATTTTTTTCCCGTCACGAAAAAAAATTATTTATTTTTATCGATAATCCCAAAAAAAACTTTTCTGATACTTTAGCTCCACCTACCATTTATATTTCAAGTCGGACGACTTCGCTCGAATGAAATAAAATATAGGTGACATTGAATGTCCTCTACATTTTTTGTCAAATAAACAAATCTCTAAAACCCATAGATTCCGAGACAAACGCATTTCAAAATGTTTTTGGATTTCCTCAAAACCAGGGGGGATCACTTCGGAAATCTGGCATTAACGTTGTTGTATGCCCCCTATCGATTTATGAAATCAATTTTCTGTGGGTTATTTTTCGAAAAATTCGTATTTTTCGTGCTATATTCACTGTACTAAACTGTTAAAAGAAGATGTCTATTGATGATATATTAAGAAATCATATGGTGGAACAACTGGAACACGCTACAGGTGGTTTTATAATAAGAGTAAAAAACAGATTTCGTTTCACCTTGTATAAAATGACTTACGCCAAGTTTTCTTTGAATTCAAAACTGATGATTGATTAAGGATGAATTACCTACAATTGAAATGAAAAATAATCAAATCGGACTCAAAATGGCACATTTATGACTAACCAATCCATCGATTATAATTATTTTACCGGTGAATGCATAAAAGTACCTCAGAATTAAATATTTCGAAAAAGGTATGTAAAAATTCTCTCTTTAGTTATTTATTAGGAAGATATTATTCCAAGTAGAATAAGGGTTTATGTAATGCCGCAATATTTTCACACCAGTCATTTAGCTAGTGAATGAATATACATACTACAGAATTCATCGAAAATTCTCTTGACAGAAATTGAAAAGAAATTTCTGAATTTCCATATAACTTGATGCTTCATCAATAGAAAAAATGTGAAGACTTCCTCCTCACCTATTCCATAAAGAAAATGTCAGTCAAAAGTATAATTCAGTTTATATCGAATTATTAATCTTCAACATTGTCTTCACCTTCGAAAGTCGCGAACTCCGCAACCATTCACGCAGAATACTGAATAATCTTCACCCCTCGCTTAATGTTTGTTAAAAAATTACTCGAACAGAAATTAGAAAATGCCTGTTGAATAATGTGCAACCCTCCGGCAAATTGATGATGTTCATTTCAACTAGGTACTTCTTTGGAATTTATGAATATTAATTAATGCGGGTTTTGCGTTCACCCCGAAATTAAATTCCTTCCATCCGGTATACAGACCATTGAAATCGAGAAACCACTTGTTTAGACCGTCCGCCAGAGGTCTATTAATGAATATTCCGAGTGCGTGCGTCACTGGTATGCCGGTCTGAACCGCACATTATTTTTGTACCAGACGATTCTTCTTCGCGATATTCAATTATGGGTTTTTGGGTTGAAATGATTGAATGTTGTGGAACTGGTTCATTTGTGTATATAGGATGTCCTGATGAAGGAGCCAAACCTGATTTTTCCCAGAATATAATCAATAAGAAATATACAGGGTGGCCCCCTTGCGTCGCTACTATTATAAGGGCAATATGACATTTTTTTGAAAAGTAAAAAAGGGTGAATATCCTTAATCCTTAAAAAATTTCAGACAGCCCTGAGCAGGTTCTTTTGAGCGCTCGTTCATTCGTGGAGCAATGGGGCTGTTATCTCAAAATTTTGAATGGCCACATTTTATGGAACACCTTGTACGATTTGGATGGTAAACGAACTCAACCAGGGCCTTTGGAAACCGAACTCACCCTGAAAAACTCAAGTCTCTAGGACTTCGAAAGTTATCGTGCTCACGGCCGGACGGCCGGAAGAACTCACGGACAGAATTGAATTTGACTACGAATTCGTCATCAGGGAGTTTGAGATGGTCTCAAACGATAGGGGTTGAGACCATCTTCGGTTCAAAATTCGACATTTGGGCAAAACAATATAGCACTCGTTCAAGTAGAATGAGCGCTCAAAACAAACGTTCATTGGATAAATCAGGAATCAAACCCTTCAACAAAAATAAGATCAAGATAATAAACAAAATTGAAAGATACAGTGGTTGACGACATAAAACGCAATGTGCCATTAATTTTTTTTCATCTGTGAAGGTTAAAATTTGTAGTTTAGTGATCACCAATACTGGCCTCCTGTACAGGGTGGGCATATTTCGATGTTTTAGCACTACAACTTTTAAACCAGAGGAGATAGACAAAATCTGATACCCACTTCTAGATCTCTTTTTCTTAGAAACTAACAACAGTAGTATTCATTTTAGGCTACCTTCTTTTGTTTTCGAATTATTAGCGAAAATTGGAAAAGTGGCAATATCGAAAAAAACTCATATCTCCGCTAATACTAATGATAGAGCTCTGAAATTGAAACATTATACAGGCACTTTTTTACGTAGAATACAGTGGCGTACTCGCCTTTTTTGCACCATTTCTAATTACGGAGCTGACCAAAAGTTATGTTTTTTTAAATGGAAATACTAAATTTTTGTGGCATTTTCTTAAAGCTTAATTTTTTCTGATTTCAAAAATATATAACATTGTATGGTTTGTATCAATATGAGTATAGAAAATGGTCAAAAACCTATTTTCATTTGAGTCTCAATATTTTCTATGGTTGACGAGCACAGAAAAATGGAGCTTCCTATAACAAGAGCAGTCTCCTTTCGTCAATCTCATTATTTCTATGCTTTCAACTAATTTCTCCAAAATTCAAACATGGATATATTTCATAAAAACTTATATCTTGAAATGGATTTGGAAATAACAAAAAGATCCACATGATCCTCCGTTTCAACCGATACTCGTATACTTAGTTATAATGAGATGGATGCAAGATAATATTTTTATTGCACTCCAGAATAAATACGCACAAGTGCTTAGTAGTCTATTTCAAAACGCATATGAAATAACGCATAAATAGATATGATTGAAGTTATCAATTCAATCAGAAAAGTAATAAAGGAAAAATATTTTTCAATACCTAATAGTGATTACAATAAAAGGTCAGTAGGTTATAACTAAGATGTCTTATTTTAGACATCTTAGTTATAACTTAGAATGAGGGATGAAGTTTCACAGCAGTTCATCTTGGAGAAATTGAGTAAAGAGCATAGAAATGAAAAGAATACTGGAAAGATATTGTGGTAATTATACGATGCTAAATTTTTCTGTGCTCATCAACAGTTGAAACCATAGAAAATATTGGGACTCAGATGAAAATAGGTTTTTGATCATTTTCTATACTCATATCGATACAAACCATACAACGTTATATATTTTTGAAATCAGAAAAAATTAAGCTTTCAGAAATCTAGTATTTCCATTTAAAAAACATAACTTTGGGTCATAGCTCCGTAATAAGGAATGGTGCAAAAAAGGCGAGTGCGCCACTGGATTCTACGTAAAAAAGTACCTGCATAATGTTTTAATTTCAGAGCTCTATCATCAGTATTAGCGGAGATATGAATTTTTTTCGATATTGCCACTTTTCCAATTTTCGCTAATAATTCGAAACAAAAGAAGGTAGCCAAAAATGAATACTACTGTTGTTAGTTTCTAAGAAAAAGAGATCGAGAAGTGGGTATCAAATTTTGTCTATCTCCTCTGGTTTAAAAGTTGTAGTGCTAAAACATCGAAATATGCCCACCCTGTACATGAATATAATCTCACTAATATTCGTATAGAAAACATTTTGGGTCAGGTGGCGCTATAAGAATTTGAATGATGAACGGAAAAGGAATGATATCTTATGTTGAAGGAAATTACTTTCTCGGAAATGGAAATGACCTTGTCGAAATTTTCAGAGGCGTCGTTCAGCCAAAAAATGAGATATCTGCTTGCTGATTGCATTGGCTTCGAGCGTTCATTTTACTCCAACGAGTGATATATCGTTTTGCCCAAATGACTGTTATTTTCGAATTTTGAAACGAAAATGGTCTCAAACGATAGAGTTAGACTCCCAGATGACGAATTCGTGGTCAACTTCAATTCTGTTCGTGGGGCCGTCTGTCCGTCAGTTAGCACAATAATTTTCGAAGAGATTGTCCTAGAGACTTGAAATTTTCGGGATGAGTTGGGGTTCCAAATGGCTCGGTTAAATTCGTTAACCAGCCAAATCATGCAGGGTGTTCCATAATCATCCAGGGTATGGAATGAAATGTTACGGCCGAATCCAAGATGTTGATGACACGCCTAATACAACATTTTGTGGCCATAGTGTGAACAGAAACATAGAAAATTCAATTGGAATATTGAAAAAAAAACTTTATATTTCCATAAAGAATCTCATATCAAGTGAATTTTTTTTTCCAATGGAGATCGATATTCTGAATGTTTATTCGAAATTTTCTGGCCATAGTTTCAACAGAAGCTTAAAAAATTGAATTGGAAGAAAAGAAAATTCTTTATATTTCCATAACATGACATCCGATTCGAGTGAATTAAGATTAAATCTTCATGCAAAATTTTGTGGCCACAGTGTTAATAAAACCACAGAAAATTTAATTGTTATATTGAAAGAAGCATTTATATATTTCCATTACAGAAAACCCGATTCGAGTGAAATTCATTTTGAGAATGAAAACTACTATACTGAATGTTCATGCAAAATTTCAAGATGATCGCATCATCAGACCCATAGAATTAAGTTATTGTAATTATTTAATTTTTACGAATTTCATTTTTTGGATGATTTTCAAAATATAATTCCAATTGCGATGAGATTCTGCATTTATATATTTGGTATCAATCTGAAATTCCGTATAAAATTTTGAGGTAATATTCTTTTTTCTCCGGCGAAGAACGAGCGCTCAAAAGCTCCTGCTCAGGGCTTTCCTTATTTTTTTCTGGTGTATTGATCGGTGAAGGTTTAAAACGATTAGATAGTGGGTGTTTTTCCTTATTTTCCACTCATATCAGATAGTATGGTTCTTGAGACTCCTATCTGAAACACCAATTTTTATTACACAAAAAGTTGCTCATATGCACCAAATGCGACCGTTCCCTTATGTCGAAAATCATGTTCAGTTTTTTGACTGTTAGTAAAAAAGTTAAAAAGAAAATATTCCAAAAAATTAACTACGTTTTTCAACAGCAAAATATAGTTTACCGAAAACAGTAGACTTCATAGCCTATGACCAGCAGAATTTTTTGCGTAGAAAACATGGGCGGTTTAAATAAGCGTTTCAAAAACCGTGCCTTTTCTAATAGCGTAGCAGTTTGGTAGGAAACACCCACAAATCCTTGAAAATCTCCACCAATTAACACTTGGAAAGAAAATCGCAAAAAGCATTATTTATTATGATTATAAACGCTCACGAATGCTGTTTTCTCTATACGATGAAAGTATCCAGAGCTAATGAAAAAAACGATGCTTTTTTCATTTTCAACACTCGGTGTTTTTCAGATGGTCAGATGAATAAATCTTAAATTCAATATGTTTAGACGAGCTATAACATCCTGAAGTATTTATTGTGAAACACCCTGTAGTTGGGTGAGAAAATTAACGTTTCAATGTAATAGAACTGCTGCCAATGAACAGGAAACACCAATAGCATCAAGTTCATTCTGGATACCAACAAATAATTTTCCCTCTTCAATTCATTTCGAATTAGGGCACACAACAGTTCCAAAAGGTATCAAATGATTGATTGAAATGGATTACGAACGAGCAAACTTGAAATGAGGAAATGAATTATAAATTTTGTTTAGCGAACTAAGTTGGAAAGTACCTAACTTTCAATATGACGGCAACCTGTGTGATGAATAACGTATCATTAAATATTGAATCTTGAATTTTCGAAAGGTAAAATAGCCTCATAGCATATTCTATTTTCCACTACACAGTTACAACCTCTGAACACAATTTTATTATAATCTATTCATGTTCACTGAAATTAATTCTGATGAAGCATTGAAATAATGGTTCATATAATTAATGGTTAATTAATTTGCTCACAATATTTATCCCCATGAAATTCCATCGATTGATAATTAATACTAAGGGGTTTTCCAATAAGAGGTGTTATTTCGGATAGCCCGCTATTTCGGTAGATGTCACGTTTGAAGCTGAAACTTTTTGACATTTGACTAGTACAAACTATATTCCATTGATACAAATGGAACGATACACGCTTCAAGAATGCATTGAAATTATTAAAATTCACTATGAAAATGGTGAAAATTTGGCAGACGCCGTTCATAAAACTCGAACATTTTTGGGACGTCGTGAAACAACTTGTCGGACCGAAACAAAGAAATTGGTGGAAAATTCGAGTTGTTGGAACAAGTTAGTGATGTGAAGAATGAAACCTGTGGAAGTCGCTCAAGAACCGCCTAGAATATTGCTGCTGTAGCCGAGAGTGTTGAAGAAAATCCAGGTTTGTCCATTGCTCGTCGTTCTTTGGAATAAGGCATTCCACAAACGTCATTACACCGTATTCCGCATAAAGATTTGGGTCTTAAGGCTTATAAAGTTCAAATAACACAAGAATTCAAGCCGGCCGATCATCAACAACAACGGGTCTTTGCTGATTGGGTAGTTGAAATGCATAAAATGATCTGGAATTCTATCGAAAAATCATCTTGATTGATGAGGCTCATCTCCCACCTCGGTGGCTTTGTCAACAAGCAAAATTGTCGCCTGTGGGGCTCGGAAAATCCAAAAGTTATTGTTGAAAAGCCTCTCTATCCTCAACGTGTGACTGTTTGGTGCGGTTTATGGTCCGGCGGAGTCATTGGACCCTAGTTTTTCGAAAATGAGGTTGCAGAAACAGTTACGGTGAATGGATTGCGCTGTCGATTGGTGGTAAATGATTTTTTATGCCGAAATTGGACAGTATTGATCTGGACAACGTTTACTTTCAACAAGACGGCGCTACGTGGCACACAATCAACGAAACCATTGATCTTTTGCGGGAAAAGTTACCGGACCGTACATCACATCACAATTGGCCACCGAGATATTGTGATTTAACTAACACCTTGCGACTTCTTTCTTTGGGGCCAAGACCTCGAAAATGGGATTCGTGTGGCTATCCGCGGACATAAGGCAGCCACTTTGAGAATTAGTTATGGAAATTTTCAATAAAAGGATATGGTTCTGTAAGCGTGGTCGTGGTGTTCATTTGCCTAATGTTATTTTCCACTATTAGTTTCTTCTCCGATCCTTCATATTGAAAAATGGCGTTACTTGGTTTGTGGTGTATGGACACTTCCCATTGTGAATGGAAACATTGTATTTCGTTTCGTTGCACTTTCACCTGCCTGCCGCAATTTCAAACCAGGGTTGCAAAATCAAAACACTTTTATTTTCTTTCTAATCTTTCGAGTTTTTTCATCGTTCTACTACATATATTAGGTAAAAGCAAAAGGTTTTAAGCACGTGTTTAAATTTGATGCAATCAATTTGAATATCCTGAGGAATACTGGATTCATTGTATCCATTCATGAATTCATTTTTCTTTAAAATTTTGAGTTCTGAAGTTTTTTCTTTCGGAAGTTATCGTGTTCACGTTCGGCGAAATATTGCAAAATGTCAACATGTCTGTATGGACAAATATTTGCCTAATACAGCAAAACAATGTTGAGTCGATATTATGAAAATATTGTATTTGTTTGCTATATCGAATTCATTAACTTGTTGCATATATGTTTGGGTTCATAGTTTAATTCTCAACTTGGTTTCTGTAAAGATACCTACATATAATCACTAGTCAGCTTCAGTTCCGAAAGAAGCCGTAAAACTTCTCGTAAGGTCTCTGAAAGAATGCTCATTCCTCATTTCAAACAACATAATTTATTCACAAATCAACCCTTCTCTTACACATCAGAACTTCATAAAAAATTCCACCAGAACATTCCCCTGTCGCACCATATATAATACATTTTATAATTTGTTGTGTTCCAGGAAGAGGCTGGGGACCTACGGTCGACCACAGCAATATCTATTTCAATAATTCACCCCTGTCAACGCTCGCATCGACTACGAGCAGCACCAGAAGTCCGGTTCCTGTGTCGGTGGACAGCGTCACCGTCAAGGATCAGGTCACGGTGAAAGCTTCATTACGAAGCAACAGGGTGTTGAAATTTCCTAAAAAACCCCTGCAGTTTTTGAGATGTTCAGTCCAAATTCGAAATGCGGACTCTTTTAAACAATTTCCATCATTGAACGTCCTGAATCTCAACTAGGACTCAACAGAATGTTTTCTTTTCTGGACCCAAGTCTCTTTCCACACTTTTTTGCGGCACGTCACTAATCAGCGTGTTATCAATTTCTATATCTTCGTTCAATTTAAAAACTTCTTTGACCTCTGTAATTTTTTCGTATCTCTAACCGTTTTCGAATAAAACATTATGGAAAGTTTGAGAGGAAAAAAAATTGTCTCCGAAAAAGTTCTAGTTTAAGTTCAGGACGTATCGGGTGTCCCGAATTCGTTGTCTAGTGAGGGGATCTCAGAAACCCTTGGAGCTAGAAGGAAATAAATGGCACATTTTCGGGCTCGATTTTTGAGAGATTTAATTTGGTGAAAACCGTAACCTTGTAAGTTCAACCGTTTTCGAGATATTAGCGAAAATTGGAAAATGGCGTGAAATGAAAAGTTCTCATAACTTCTTCATTACTGGCGCTATGACATGAAACGAAAACATTATTCAGGCACTTTTTTCGTAGAATTCTTTGATGTGATCAATTTTTTTTATTGCGTTTTTTTTTCGAAGTTATTATACAAACTTGTGTTTTTTCAAATGTGAACCATAAGCATTTGAATAGCAGATTGAACCGTCTTTTTTTTCCCTTTTCAAAAATATATAACTTAATACATAAATTTCTTATTAAACTGTAAAAAACATCGAAAGTTTCATTTTCACACGAAAAATCAAATGGTTGTCTAAATATGATAATCTGTGAACATCAAATGATTAATAGATAAGAACAGATAACAAATTTTTCATAAATATTGTGCGAAGTGAAGTACATTTTGGTCAATGCAAAGCTCACACCTTCTTTCTGACATTGTGAGGTGGGAGCTTTGCATTGACCAAAATGGACTTCACTTCGCACAATATTTATAAAAAATTTGTTATCTGTTCTTATCTATTAATCATTTGATGTTCACAGATTATCATATTTAGACAACCATTTGATTTTTCGTGTGAAAATAAAACTTTTGATGTTTTTTACAGTTTAATAAGAAATTTATATATTAAGTTATATATTTTGAAAAGGGAAAAAAAGACGGTTCAATCTGCTATTCAAATGCTTATGGTTCACATTTAAAAAAACACAAGTTGTATTATGACTTCGAAAAAAAACGCAATAAAAAAAATTCGATCACATCAGAGAATTCTACGAAAAAAGTGCCTGTATAATGTTTTCGTTTCATGTTCATAGCGCCAGTAATGAAGAAGTTATGAGAACTTTTCATTTCACGCCATTTTCCAATTTTCGCTAATATCTCGAAAACGGTTGAACTTACAAGGTTACGGTTTTCACCAAATTAAATCTCTCAAAAATCGAGCCCAAAAAGTTGCCATTCATTTCCTTCTAGCTCCAAGGGTTTCTGAGATCCCCTCACTAGATAACGAATTCGGGACACCCGATACTTTGATGGAAACTGTTGAAAATAACTCGCATCCCAAATTTGGACTAAAAATCTCATCTCTGTAAGAGTAATGAAGAAAAAACCTTTTTTTTTTGGGAATTTCACCACCCTGTAGCTCCGTAACGAAGCTTTTACGGACCCATGGTTATATAAAAATTTTTTTTTAAAATACATGTAGATTCACTCCCTCAAGTTGTGACATACTATTTTGTAATACCCTTAATAATCTTTATCTTACGTACAAATTTCAGAATGAATTTAAGAAGTTGTTGGTACCCTGATAGTAACTTCAATATCAAAAATCACTCATTAACTGTCACCAAATATCTAAGAATAGCTATTCGAAACCAATTTTGAACAATAAAACCAATATTGAAAGAGTTAATCGTAATACAAATAGGTACAAAGCTTTCATATCTTTCGACTAGAACTGAAGTTGAAAACGAGCCCCAGAGTGGGTTGTTTTCGGAATAAACGAATAATCAAATCAGGTTTCTGTAGGATGTTATGCATCTGCGATATCGAAGTTTTAATGATTTGTTCTAATCCGCTTTTTCATACCGTGAGAAAGATTCTTCAAAATATCTAAGATGATAATTGAGCAACAAATTTACTCAATTTTTGCGAGTAGTCAGATTACAGAATTCCTAAATTCAACCCATTCATACCTGAATTCAATTTCTTTCACATTAGTGGCATTTCGAATGACTACGTTCAATTACTCAATACCACTGTATACAGGCTGTCTGTAAACAAATTCGAGGGACTTTGAGAGATGATTCCTCAATGAAAATAAGCAAGGGAAGTTCATATAATTTTTTTTCGAAATCGACCCCCCTTCCAAGATACAGCCTTTGGAAGGCGATGAAGAATTGACAGTTTTTAGTTTTTTTTTTACGGCTTCTTAAAAACACTGAGTCATAAAACTATACATAATATGAAGCACTAAGTAGATGTTAGTAACAAAATTTGGAGGATTTCATATTTTTATTATGAGGAATTGAAAATAACAACCCAATATGATTTCCTTCGAATATTGTTATGAAATTCTGTTATGGTTTCCTATTCAATACTGGAGAAAAAAAGTCTCTCGCAAAATTTCGATGCAGTCGATACTTGAAAAAAATCATAACTTACAAGCATTTAAGATCACGGTTCATTTCATTTCATCGTCTAAGTGTTCCATAGAATGAATATTCCAAGATACTTTCCAAGAACTTTCTTTCGATTGATAAGCAAAATTGACAAAACCAATTTTGAGCATATAAACAATTTCTTAGAATATTTATTCTATGAAACATACGATAAAAGTTTATTATTATTATTATTATTGAATTGAATGAACAGTGATCATAACTGCTCGAAAGTTTTTATTTTTTTTTGAGAAAAGTATCGACTGTATCCAAATTTTGCAAGAGACTTATTTTTCCCAGAAGGGAATACCATTTTATTTTTCGAAGATCTATTCCACAAAAACCATTTTTGAAGGAAAATCATAAGGGGTTGTTATTTTCAACCCCTAAAAATAAAGTGATGGGAGCAAAAAAAATTGTGTGTACTTAATGAATCATATTATATGTATAGTTTCATGACCGTCAACTCGTCAACTCATCTTGGAAGGGAGATCGATTTCGAAAAAAATTTATACAGGGTGGGGCAGAAAAACCTATCCGATTTCAAATCCCTTTTTCTCAGAAGAGAGAGCAGGTAGAGTAGTGGGGTAAAAACCGTTAGAAAGCTGGTTTTATGCCATTTGTCAGTAGTCAACATGCCTTGGTCTGGTGAACATCGTGCTTTTGTTATTGAGCGGTTTATCGAATGCGGCGGTTCGATAATTGCTACACGACGTGCTTTTCGAATTCATTTCGGACTCGGGCGTCATGATCCTGTTCCACATCACGCTACGATTAAAGTGTGGGTGTCAAATTTTAGACAGACGAGTTCAGCATTGAGAAAGAAGTCGCCTGGACGTCCCAGGACAGCAACAGGACCTGAAAACGTGGCCAATGTGAGAGCCGCGATTGAACGTTCCCCGCGTCGTTCGGCGCGAAAACATTCGCTCGCTTTGGCGATTTCCAACCGCAGTATTCGGCGAATTTTGCACCGGGACCTCAAAATGCATCCCTACAAAATGGTTGTTACACAGAAATTAAGTGAAAGGGATTTTGAAACCCGTACGAACCTGTGTCGCGATCTCCGAGAACTGCCAAACGACGATGTTGTGCTCTTCACGTACGCAGCCCATTTTCACCTTTGTGGCGCCGTGAACAGGCAGAATTTTCGATATTGGAGTGAAGAAAATCCTCGGGAAATCCATCAGGAACCCCTTCATAGCCCAAAAGTGACTGTGTGGTGTGCTCTTTCCCGCCTAGGCGTCTGGGGGCCCTACTTTTTTGAAGAAAATGGGCAAACCGTAACGGTCAACAGCGAGCGCTATTGTTTCATGCTGGAAAATTTTCTTAGACCCAAAATGGAAGAAAATGGCGTGGAAAATGTGTGGTTTCAACAGGATGGTGCAACGGCCCACACATCGCGACGATCAATGGACATTCTCAGGGAACTGTTTCCCGGTCGCCTTATTTCTCTGAGAGGTGATGTTGGCTGGCCGCCGCGCTCACCGGATCTCACTCCATGTGACTTCTTCCTTTGGGGTACCTCAAATCGAAGGTTTACCAGCATCAACCAAGGACTCTTCTTGCTTTACGAAGGGAAATTGCTCGGGAAATTGAAGAAATTCCTGTGGAAATGACGGTGTGAAAGTCATGGAAGCTACCGCGAGCGCCTAAATAAGTGTATCCGCTCCAAGGACGACATTTGAGTGATGTGCTTTTCAAAACTTAAATTTAAAAATGGCATAAAATTTGCGATATGTTAATAAAAATATTTTTTTGACAAGCTGAGTGGTTTTAATTCTAACGTTTTGAAATCGGATAGGTTTTTCTGCCCCACCCTGTATGAACTACTCCTGCTTATTTTAATCGAGAAATCATCTCCCAAAGTCCCACGAATTTGTTCACAGATACCCTGTGTACCTATACCTTCTTTGGGGTTTCCGATGATCCTGCTCGATTTATTCTAATACCATGTCTAGACGTATTTTATCTATTTCGTGTCTTCCCTCGTACATTTGTTCTGATTAAAAACCGCACAATGCGTGAAGTCAAACGTCAGCCCGAATTAATGAACGTTTGTATAAATCAAAGACCACAAAAACCCTCCTCTTGCAGACCTACGAGCCGACAACATCAGCCAGTGATGACGGCAACTATTTAGAGAATGAGATAGAGGACGAGTCAAACGACAAGGGGGAATTGTACTACGACAAAGAGGATTGTACCATGCAAGAGTATGAAATAATGAAAGTAAGTCCATTCATTAACAAGGATACATTCCGCCAACTATAAATTACTTTCCAGGACAACTTATTGTTGTACAACCATGCCAGGCTGATGTCGCAAGATAATCACAGCAAGGATTACTTGGTTTCTATTATGTTCTCCCATTATGATAGGAATAACAATGGCAACCTCGAAGCAACGGAATTGAATGAGGTAATTTTTTCTACTTACTTTCAGGTCATTTTCGCATGTTGGGGATCTTGAAAATGAGGAACGTTTTTGGGTATTTAACTTCATTACTCATTTCTACTTAGTGCGGTTTCCGTGAGAAGACACACATGTACATGTCACCTTTCAAGAGACAATAACATTAAGTTACTCCATTCGAACTTTCTGTCACAAATTATTCGTTTTAAATGATATGTAGATGCAGATGTTCTATTATTCCATGCCCTACATTTCAGGAAATATTTCTGTGCCTACTCAGGAAGTTTCTGAATAACGTCATGAGAGCCATGAGAAGGTTTTACAGCTCATTCGGGGGGAATATTACTCGTGCATTTAATTTTTCCGGAAAATTTCGGAAGAACGATTTTCTAAGTAATATGTTTCAAAGAAGAGCATGGGCGAGAGTTGTTTCAAAAATCCGAGTGGAAGACGAGAATTTTTTCACTTTCGCGAATGATATTCGTTAAAACAGATTACTTCGAAACGAGTGTTCAAACACTTTTCCACAGGTAACATTAGATGCACAAAGGATGTTTGATAAGTTTATTTCCTGAGTTTAATGAACATTTTTGTTTAATACAACATTTTTCTTCATTGAAATAATGAGAACAATAATTAACACAGCATAGAAACCATTAAGTTTGTTTTTACAAGGACACTTGTTCAGAGTTTTTTTCCGAAAACATTGCTAAAAGCTAAGTTGACCGTTGTGAAGTAATTTTCCACTTGAAATTTATATTTGACATCCCAATTCTTGATAGCGATTGTTTGAAATCAAGATGAAGGAAATAATAAGAAAATACATGTATCAGTAACAGATTCGTTTCCAAGATACGGGATGTAAATGTTCAAGATGAAACAAATTTAAATTCCTCACAATTGGAACCTACAACTGAATTGAAATCTGGTATACGCAAACCCAATTCAAAATGCTTTACAAGAGTTGAAACAAAAAATTGAAAATTTCAAGTAAGGGATCTATAATTTGGGGTTTTTCTAGTAAATTTTCGCCTCTTTTCTCAAAATATTATGTAAATTCAATATCTACAATGAAAAACCTTATGAGTTTTTGAAAATTTTTATATGTATCCTGCTCGAAGTTGATACCTATATATAATCATTTTCAAGAAACACTTGAACATTGAAAAACATAATTGACAGTTTATACCTAACCTAACCTAGCCCAACCTTACCTAAACTAACCTCACCATTTTCAAGAGATAAACACATGAACATTGAAAAACATATGTAAATGACAGTTTATGTGAAGATTTCTTCATCGCATAAACCCCCAAAGTATCGTTTCTCAACTTCAACAGATCATTTCGAATGGGTTGAGCTAATATCAAATTTCAATCCGCTAGCAATATTCAATTTCAAATCAGGAAAAATCTTGAACTATGACATACCGTATCTTTGTGACGAAGCCATTTTGGATCCATGTTTATATGAGATTTTCTTCATGAATAAGCTTATTCTGAAACACAGTTTAATGGTTAACGGTTTCATGACAGTTTTGGTAGCTCAAATTTCCAATCTTAAATCTTAAATTGTTTTCATGGTAATCTCAGACTAACAGGATATGTATGATACGGAGGCTGTTCGAGAAAGAAATTGGGCACGATCTTATTAAAGGCCGGCAAAGCGTTCATGAAACACTATGGAGTGCTTCAAAATGTGTCAGTCAAAACGAGTTCTTGTTTCATTATTATTTTATTGTTATTTTTGTTTGAA
Organism: Propylea japonica; assembly: GCA_013421045.1. Lineage (NCBI taxonomy): Eukaryota > Metazoa > Arthropoda > Insecta > Coleoptera > Coccinellidae > Propylea > Propylea japonica. The sequence continues at coordinate 102,953,718 of CM024239.1, forward strand.
TTTGTGATAGGTAGAAGTTGTGTTCGTCGGTTTTACAACATTTCAGTGTGGAAGTAAAATCGAAATGCTTCATGGTTATCGATTATCGTATCTGGTAGTATGTGATAATAAATTCCATATATTATCGAAATTTCCGGTAGCAATATTTTCCAGTACATACCATTTTTCAAATCTGTCTCCACGAGCACCGATAATCAACTCCGCGCTCCACTGCGCTCGAACTCGAACGAGTCATAATGTCCAAGAAATACGTTCTTCCATATAGAGAAAACAATAATTTAAATTTTATAGGCCAGTTATCATCTCCAGTCCCAGCACCCTCTGATAACATTTCATGGCTTCTCCGTTGATATGATTCAGTGTCTCCATAAAATCCCAGCCCCTGCAAAACCCTTCCAAAATAGATTAGTGCTCTATAAAATCATAATTTCAGATTGCCGTACAGGAGCGTTTGGACAGTTTGAGCGGCGGTTGCTCTCTGTCCAACATGATACAGTACGATGATACGGACAACGATGGAAAGCTGAGCATAAACGAGTTCTACGTGGCGTTCAGCAAGCTCTACAGTAAGTAGTTATTACTCATTTCTCTTTGTCGTCCTTCGTTTTGGGGGATTATATCTTGTTTTATTATCAGCGAATATGGAAAATGATAAGAATTATGAGGGTGCGATCGGATCTGCTGAGTGTCTGGAGAACATAAAAATATTGTTTGAACTCCACAGTGGTTGTCAGGGTCCGTAGTCTTGGGGATATCGTTTGTATACAGGGTGTCTGTAAACAAATGCGATTGACTTTGAGAGATTATGAAAATAAGCAGGGGAAGTTCATATAATTTTTTTCAAAATCGACCTCCCTTCCAAGATACAGCCTTTGGAAGGTTGGAAAGAAGAAATTGGAAACATTTTTCATATAATTCACAAGGACCAGACTATCATTTCATGAGAATCCACGAAATTCTTTGAAATTTACATAGACAACAATTGAAGATGATTTCATTAGGAAGAAATTTAACATTTTCTTTCGCTATGAGTAGAATAAAGAAAAAATTATGAAAATATTTCGTTGAATTAGAAATAAGGTTATCTTGATATATCTTCAAATGTTTTAATCACTACCTACTTAGACAATTTATGTAATATCTTTATAGTTTCCATAATTATATCAAATCTTTATAGGGAACGTTTTGTACTTTATATTAGATAATTCTGGAACCCCTAAATAATGCACCCATTTCATTGTATGGGGTTTTATTTCATGCCGGGAGTTTTTTTGATACAATATTGAGGAATATCGTGAATTAAAGTAACTGCACTGACGTATAATATTTCAATGAAGTGAAAATTTCGGTTTGAAATCTTCGAGAAATTAGTCGAGACATACTCACTGAAGCTTCATTTGCGTTTTCGCCTGCCTGTTTCTATTGAAACAGCTTTGAGATTTGAATTCCTGAATGAATTCAAATCGAACTAATAGCTCTCGGGTTATTTATATTTGATTTATCTTTTCCTAATATGGACAATAGCTCAAAAGCTTCTGACTTATCGTTTTAGAAGATCAAGCTCCAATGCTTTCGTGTATCCATAACTTTTCAGTTGATTATATGACAATGAGGCTTCAGAACACTTGAAATGTAGCGTTCAAGAATGTAAATGCACAGTTCCATAAAGTTGCCCACGACTCGGCTTTGCCATGTTTCTTGTTCTCCGTTTTGTTCACTGTCAGTATCTCCAATTCTGTAAGGTCGAATAGGTAGAAGGATCTGGGAGTTCGTTCGGGAATCCTGTTATTTACATTGACACTTGAATTTCTTGCTGGAAGATTAGTGAAAAAATCAATAAATGCATCTGCAACCTCCGCCAAATTACCCTCCTGACCTATCAAGGGTAGTTTAACATCAGGTATCTTTTTCTGCTCTCTTATCTCCTGTATAACATTCGTTTTTATTATTGGCTCCTTCAATATACAATAGAAATAAGCGCTTTCTTGTAGTTAAGTGTTGCGTATTTATAATCTCCCAACTTGTCAGGTCTATACCTTGAGACCACCATTAGAACAGCCACTAATTTCTTCCACGGTTTAATCTCTGGAGTTGTCTGGAGGTTGATTTTCTTGCATATGTTTACTGTCCTGTTTTTATGAGTTACGATTACGACGGCAACATTATAGAAGCTTGAAACTTCCTCCATCCTTACAGTTTAAAAATTGGTATTCAATTTCAATCGGATATTATGTTGCTATCCATTAATTCTTTCTGAACATGGTCGTTTTCCTGTGAACCAAGCGGAATGATGAATTGCCCGAATGATACGACAATTTCAACTTTGATGAACCTCCAACGTTGCTGGAATCTCCATTTGAAACCCATTACACCAAATCGAACCTTACAGTTATTTTCCATAGATTGAAGGTCATCTTCAGAAAGTAAAACACTCCAAACCTATAGGTAGGTCATTGTCGAGTTTACTCTTCTGAACGCAACTTGGTATCATTCAAAGTTTCTGAAATCCCATGCACTAAGACAACTTTTATAATTGATTCAGAAAAGTCCTACCTGCACCGTCTTATTTAAGGAAAAGGTGTTTGTCCACAACTTATCTTTATCTAGTTAATAATAACACATCGCAACAGTAGAAACTAAAAGATATGCATTTGATACACTGTAGCAACACCACAAAAACCTTCCATTTATGCGCTTCTGTATGCACTACTTATAGATTTTCGAGTTCTATGAGTTACAATTACGACGGCAACATTAAAGAAACTTGAAACTGTATATCACTTCCTTCCAAGTTTGATGAACCTCCGCCGTTGCTGCATTCTCCATTTAAAATCCATTATACTGAATCGAACCTTACAGTTATTTTTAACCATACATTGAAGGTCATCTTCAGAAAGTAAAACACTCCAAACCATTGTCGTGTGCACTCTTCTGAACGCAACTTTACTCAATTTCAAGCGGCTAACCGGTCATCACTTCGGTTAACCAATTGCATTCAATTTGAATGGAATTGGTTAACCGAAGGAATAACCGGTTAGCCGCTTGAAATTGATTTTCGTATCATTCGAAGCTTTTGAAATCCCAAGCACTCAGATAACTACTATAATTGATTAAGAAATTTCCTGCCTACACCGTGTCATTTCAGGAAAAGGTGTTTGTCACATAGCTTTATCTGACTAATAATACATCGCAACAGTAGAAACTTAAGAGATCATCTGATACACTGTAGCAACACCATAAAAAACCTTCCATTTATGCGCTTCTCTATGCACTACTTGTAGATTTTCTATTTTTATGAGTTACGATTACGACGGCAATATTATAGAAGCCTGAAACTGTATATCACTTCCTCCATCCTAACAGTTTAAAAATAGGTCTTCACTTTCAATCGAGTACGATGTTGCGATCCATTAATTCTTCCTGAACATGGTCGTTTTCCTGTGAAGCAAGCGGAATGATAAATTGCCCGAATGATACGGCAATTTCAAATTTGATGAACTTCCACCGTTGCTCTATTCTCCATTTAAAACCCAATACACCAAATCGATTTTTAAAGTTATTTTCAACCATAAATTGAAGGTCATCATCAGAAAGTTAAATACTCCAAACCTATGGGTGAGTCATTGTATTGCCTACACCGTGTTATTTTGGAAAAAGGTGTTTGTCCACACCTTATCCCAACAGTAGAAACTTAAGAGATATACATCTGATACACTGTAGCAACACCATAAAAAACCTTCCATTTATGCGCCTCTTCATGCACTACTTGTAGATCTTCGATTTTTATGAGTTACGATTACGACGGCAACATTATAGAAGCCTGAAACTGTATATCACTTCCTCCATCCTAACAGTTAAAAATAGGTCTTCACATTCAATCGAGTACGATGTTGCGATCCATTAATTCTTCCTGAACATGGTCGTTTTCCTGTGAACCAAGCGGAATGATAAATTGCCCGAATGATACGGCAATTTCAAGTTTGATGAACCTCCACCGTTGCTGGATTCTCCATTTAAAACCCATTACACCAAATCGAACCTTACGGTTATTGGCGACTGGGCTACTTCAGAGACGATCCGGGGACTGTTCAAGTGCCCTTATAAGTTTTTGGGTTGTTTCGCCGGAGCTGTTATTCGGGCTTTATGTTATTGTGAGTTGAAGTTGGAACGACGGTTATCCACAGTAATGGGCGGTAATGTTTGTTGAAAAAGTTTAATTTCCAAATTGGGAAATCGAGGGAGTAAGATATGACTGAATTTAGTTTAGTTTCAGAATATACTGGTGTCAATTTGAAAACTTGCAAGGACAATTTTGTCTTTGGGTATGTTTTTTGAGAGAACGCCAAAAAGGGTTACTTTTTTCAAGATATTATTTGGTCTATATCCAACATATTTTATTTTTCTGTTCAACGTTTCGTCCAGCATTCGCCAGCCGACTTCAGGAAAACACTTTAGACTTGTGCTTTTTTGAAGTCGTTCTTTAAAAATGGCATCATCGTTGTCATTAATGACTTTGAAATAATACTGGGTGAGATTCACGAGACCAATGCTTTTGATATGAATTATCTTTCGAAAGGAATGTGCAAATTAGGATCAACCGTTGCCTATTAAGCAAAAATAATTGACATAGAAACCATTTGAATATGACATTTTCACTTTCAACCCATAGCGACCATTTTCGATTTGAAACAACTGAAATTAATATTCCTCCGAATGAGAAAAAATCCGATATATCTTAAAGTTCAGCTCACAGACGTTAAATTTGCATACTGAATTTCAGCAGAGTAAGTCAGATTCACAAAGTTGAAGAAATTGTTTTTCATTTCGTTATCATTCAGTTAATATGAAAGATCATCCTGATCGATACTTGCTTTCTTCTAAATATAAAGATTTCGATGAGATTGACTTTTCGTCATGTTTGAAAATGAATTGTAAGCTCCTAACACAATGCAAGATTGTGTTATTGTTTTTATGAACTGTGATAAACTGATTGTGCCAGAAAGCAACAGCAGCTGCATCAGATAGATGTGGTGCGGCGTTAAATAGAAGCTACTGCGTAGGTTTTATATACAGAACTGTGCTTTAAGAAGCAACAAACATAAATAACAACACTAATTTCAAGCAGGATTCCAAAATTATCGATACGCCTTACTTTTTCGACATACTGTGTGCCGATTTTGCTATATGAAACAGCGATCGTCTTCTAAGAAATTCCTCAATTCTCTTCGAATTTATTTCGTTCAATTGTTCTCATCATTGCCATTCGGAAACAAATAATGCAATAATCGTACGATTTTATAACATGCTCATCTCATACAATTCCTAAGAGGGAAAATTATAGTTATTTAATCAACTAGGTTATTAAAGACAGCCACTAATAATCAAGATATTTTAACGCTTGAGTAGAGTGAACGCGTTAATAGTTCGCGGCCATTAGTCGGTAGATTAATAATCGAGTTGATTACAAGATTTTTGGGACGACCCTGATATGAATTATGTTTCAATTCTTGATTGAAATACATTCTCATTTCGCACAAGACTTCCGTTTGACATAATAAAATTGCTATGTTCCAGTAGGGTTTTGACATTTCTCGTAGTGCTCCAGAATATCTTGTGTGCGGTTGCCAAGAAGATTCTACAATAAAATAGCACAAATTGAATATTAAAATGGATCATTTATGATCAATTTCGTACACATTGAAATCAAATTTTATTTTTAGGTCGACGGAAAATTGTATTTTTCATACAACTACGCATTTCAAATTGCCCATTTTTCTCTTTCGATAATATGTACCATTGTTCAAAATTCGATAATTTTGTTTGAAATATTATTCAAATCGAGTTATTTTCGTTATTTGATATTCTGAGTTGGCAAAAATTCACGAAACCACCGCCAAAGCAGCTACTTTATATGCGCTATATAATACCTACTTTCTTTACATATTACAGGATAATGCGACATAATGAATATGAAATTTCAACCTAACCTGATCGAAACTTTCTTTTTTTCTAACTATCAAGATTCTATAAGCAATGAAAGCAGAGATTAATATTAATTGATTTAAAATCAACCAATATTAAAACAACACTTCGGAACTAATCCCGTCAACGCACAAAGAACATGCATAGTGATAATATCAAACAGAGCATCCATAGAAAGCTTTTTCGCCCTATTTGGGGCTCTTCAGTATGGAGGAGCTCCGTCTGATAGTCATTCTAGGTTCCTCATTTGAAGAAATGTCGCATAGCTCTGAGAATAACAGAACCCAGACGCCATCTCTTGGGATTCTTACGAACACCTACCTGCGATGCATGAGTTCTGAACAAAGTATGAGATGTTTATCCGTTTTTCATACAAACTAGTGGTAGTCCAACTATGTGGACTTAACCTTCAGTCGATGAAGTGGAAAAGCTCTTTTCTTCGTCGTAAACCAGACGTGGTGATAATAGTAACAAATGAAAATTCATGCGTTTAAGAGTAACGCGGGCATAATATAAACAATGGAAGCGGAGAATAATATTAATTGATTTAAAATCAACCAATATTAAACCCACACTTCAAGATTCTGATGACATTGATCTTTCATAGTCTTTGCAAATGTTTTGTTAGCTTTTAACACAATGGTAGAATATATTATTGTTATGATAAACTCGAGTGATTATGGAAATTAAACGGATTGCGCCAGCGAGCAACAGCAGCTGCATCAGTTCAGAAGTAATGCAGCGTGAAATAGAAAGCTACTACGTAGGTTTTATATACAGAAATGTGCTTGAAGAAGCAACAAACGTAAATTAAAACAATATTTTGGAGCAGGATTCCAAAATGATCGCTACGCCCTTCTTTTTCGACATAATTATATGTTTGAACTTCCCTAACAGTCTCAAGTGATCTCCTCAAACAAGTGGTCCCCAGAATAATACGAAAAACCTCGATTTTGCAATCTGAAACAGCAATCCACGAAATTACCCAATTTTCTTGAAATTTATTTGGTTAAATTCTTCAAATTATTGCTATTTGAAAGGAAACAAAACAATAGTATGCATACGATTTTTGAACATCAATATCATCTCATACAATATACATATGAGCTGAAAAATAAATTGTTTTTTTGTCATACTGCTACGCATTCAAATTGCTTTTTTCTTTCTTTAATATAAACCATTGTAGGGTAAGTCAGGGTGATATGGTGAAGAAAAAAAAAGAGCCGTGTAGAAGACAAAAAAATTCATATTTAAACAGAATGAAACACTTTCTTTGGCAAATATATAGACAACAACTTAACAGTACCATAAACTCTGTAAGGCATAACGAAACTCTGGAAAATGAATTTTTTTTTCAAACCAAATTCGCCATTTCACCCATGCTCAAGGGTGAAATGGTGATCTTACTTCTTTTGCTTTTTACCGAAAATTACACATGGTTCATATTTGTGCAATCTTCATGCAGCCATGTTGGCAGCCAATACATTCCATCCAATCGACGTCCTTTTTAGTGCAACTGTCAAGTTCACCACATCCGACACAACAACTCTCATCATCGTCCATGCGGTCATCCTCGTCCTGTGTCGACATTTTTCATTTCTTGGTTACTTATCTAAGATTTTCCGTTTGCTTTTTTTTGCTATGATTTTTCCTTTGAGCTTTCCTTTAGCATCTGGTCCACTTTTCACTGACTCGATTGGTTTTTTTTGACGATTTCTGTTTCGGAGTTAACGATGATTTCTGGAGAATTCAAAACGTCAGCTAAAGCCATTAATTTTCTTCTATATATAGGCATCCTTACCTGGAACAATGGTGATTGCTGGAATAGTGACAAACCTCGACAGACCTAACCAGAAGAAACACGAAAGATAAAAAGCTGCGATTCGTCCTAGGTCCTTCCGCTTCAACAGAAAATATACTTTATAATATTTTTTGAAATTTATGCATCCACAAAACCCTCGACAAAACTTAAAAAATACGCTCTTTATCCTTCACCATTTCACCCATGCCAGGATTCACAATATCTCCCAATTCCTATGGGTGAAACGGTGAATAGCACAGCAGAAAAACGAAATATCAGAGGCCATGTTTTCTAGGTTATGTATTACATAAATAAACTAAGAAGGCAGAATATATCAAGAAATACTTCTCGGCCTTCGTTACGGAAAGCAATCTCTATAAACGCATGCAACGTATAAAAATTATTGAGCATCGCAAATAGTTTTGTACAAATTAGTACGATTTTTAAAACGGGGCCAACTTTTTGCAGGTGAACGTTGAACGGATCATCAGAAACAGCTGGTACTCACATTAAGTGACATCTGTGCACGCGGAAAAGAAATATAGTAATCACCATTTCACCCGATTCGCCATATCACCCTGACTTACCATATATATTCGTGATTTATGTGCTGAAATGTATGCCGAGGAGCAACTAACATAAAGTAGAACCATATTTTCGAGCAGGGTTTGAAATGATCAATATACCCCCCTTTTTCGACATAATGTATATTTGAACTTCCATAATAGTCTCAAGTAATCTCTTCGAACTAATGGCCCGCAGAATAATAAGAAAATTCCTCGATTTTGCAATCTAAAACAACGATCGTCCTCCAGGAAATTACAACCCGCATCTCGCGAATCCTTCTAACACAATTTGATCCCGAAATAGCTGCTCGAACGTAATAGATTACGCTCGCTCAATCCTTCAATTCCGTTTAAACAATAGTTTCCGCGATTCGTTCGGAATAATAAATGCGGAAACTTCAACTTTGATGAACCTTTCAACCTATGCGCGCCATCCAGAATGCATTAAACTATCGGAAGACAAATGATTCTGAAGAAGAAACTGCGAAGCTGCTAAGGGATATTGTTTGACTGATCCGATCGTCGCGAAGGGTTTGCTATGGGGAATAATGGAAAACCCTACGACACATTCTATCGTTTTTCAGGAGGGATTGGTTTATTCGAAAAGTATGTCGAATACAATAGAGCAGCAGCAAATCGCTGAGTTTATAATGCATCAATTTGAACAGTTGAATATACTCGTATTGTATGCTACATAGAGATAAATAACCCCATGTTCAATTCAGTTCATATGAATTCAGAAGTATGTCAGTGGTGAATTTCTTGAGATTCATCTGGAAGAAATTCAAAAGTGAAATTCGACCTTGTGAATCATGAAATACTTCTGCCGACTCTAAAGAACTAAGGAATTTGAAGAATTAACTGAACTATCGGAAGACAACTGATTCGGAAAAAGAATCATCTATGGAGAATAATGGGAAACCCTACGACACATTTAATCGATTTCGGGACGGTTTGTTCAAATAGTATCTCAAATTCTCGAATACAATAAAGTAGCAGCGAATCACTAGGTCGATAATGCATCATTTTTAACAGATGAGCATTTTGTACCCTCGAATAGAAGAATCACTCAATATGAAACCAATGTTCATCACTGAGAAAATTCTTGATTTTCTCTTGAAAATCATGCTCTGAATTGAGGTATGTGGTGTTTGGTTGATGCATTAATGAATTCGGAGCTCTCGACTTCCGAAGGCTTTCGACTGTGCGAATCATTAACTACTTCTGAAAAAACTAAGGAAAAAAGAATTAGGGGTATTATGTTTATCAGTGGGGAATTTATTTTCAAGGCATTCGATTGTGTGTATCATAAATGACTTTTTCAGAAAGCATAGAAGAAAGAAAATTGGAGTTTCATAAAATTATCGAAAGACAAATGATTGAGAACAAGAAACTAACAAGGTATGATATGTTTTTGACTGATCTGATCGTTGCGAGAGGTTTGCTATGGGGGATAATGGAAACCCCTACGAAATATTTTATCGTTCGAAAAATATCTCGAACTTAACAGAGCAGCCACAAATCGCTGAGTTGATAATGCATCATTTTGAACAGTTGAATATACTCGTATTGTATGCTAGAGATAAATAACCCCATGTTCAATTCAGTTCATATAAATTCAGAAGTATGTCAGTGTGAATTCCTTGAGATTCATCTGGAAGAAATTTAAAAGTGAAATTAGACCGTGTGAATCATAAAATATTTCTGCAGACTCTAAGAACTAAGGAATTTGAAGAATTAACTGAAATATCGGAAGACAACTGATTCCGAAAAAGAATCATCTATGGAGAATAATGGGAAACCCTACGAACATTTAATCGATTTCGGGACGGTTTGTTCAAATAGTATCTCAATTCTCGAATACAATAAAGTAGCAGCGAATCACTAGGTCGATAATGCATCATTTTTAACAGATGAGTATTTTGTACCCTCGAATAGAAGAATCACTCAATATGAACCCAGATGTTCATCACTGAAAAATTCTTGATTTCCTCTTGAAAATCATGCTCTGAATTGAGGTATGTGGTGTTTAGTTGATGCATTAATGAATTCGGAGCTCTCGACTTCCGAAGGCTTTCGACTGTGCGAATCATTAACTACTTCTGAAAAAACTAAGGAAAAAAAGAATTAGGGGTTGTTGTTTATCAGTGGGGAATTTATTTTCAAGGCATTCGATTGTGTGGATCATAAATGACTTTTTCAGAAAGCAGAGAAGAAAGAAAATTGGAGGTTTCATAAAATTATCGAAAGACAAATGATTGAGAACAAGAAACTAACAAGGTATGATATGTTTGACTGATCTGATCGTTGCGAGAGGTTTGCTATGGGGGATAATGGAAACCCCTACGAAATATTTTATCGTTCGAAAAATATCTCGAACTTAACAGAGCAGCCACAAATCGCTGAGTTGATAATGCATCATTTTCAACAGTTGAGTATTTTTGACGATTGAGAAGAATAACCGCATGTTGAAAATACTTCAAATAAATGTTCATCAGTGCGGAGTTTCATAAATTTAATTCGGAAGAAATTGAAAAACGATACTACAAACTTAGCAGTCCGTTGTTTGGTTTATGCATTAAAAAGTTCGGAGTTTCTGATATTTTGGTTCTCGTTTTTACAAGGCATTCAACTGTGTGGATCATAAACCACTTTTGCAGAAACTAGGGAAGAAAGTAATTAAATATAAAGCTGTTCGAATGTTTTAGATTACGCTCGCTCAATCCTTCAATTCCGTTTAAACAATAGTTTCCACAATTCGTTCGGAATAATAAATGCGGAAACTTCAACTTTGATGAACCTTTCAACCTATGCGCGCCATCCAGAATGCATTAAACTATCGGAAGACAAATGATTCTGAAGAAGAAACTGCGAAGCTTGCTAAGGGATATGTTCGACTGATCCGATCGTCGCGAGAGGTTTGCTATGGGGAACAATGGAAAACTCTTCGACACATTTTATCGTTTTTCAGGAGGGATTGTTTTTTTCGAAAAGTATCCCGAATACAATATGCAGCAGCAAATCGCTGAGTGTATAATGCATCATTTTGAACAGTTGAATATACTCGTATTGTACGCTAGAGATAAATACCACATGTTCAATTCAGTTCATATAAATTCAGAAGTTTGTCAGTGGTGAATTTCTTGAGATTCCTCTGGAAGAAATTCAAACGTGAAATTCGACCTTGTGAATCATGAAATACTTCTGCCGACTCTGAAGAACTGAGGAATTTGAAGAATTAACTGAACTATCCTAAGACACTGATTCCGAAAAAGAAACAAATATGGAGAATAATGGAAAACCCTACGACACATTTAATCGATTTCGGGACGGTTTGTTCAATAGTATCTCAAATTCTCAAATAAATAAAGTAGCAACGAATCGCTGAGTCGATAATGCACCATTTCTAACAGATGAATATTTTGTACCCTCGGAAAGAAGAATTACTCAATATGAATCCAGATGTTCACCACTAGGACAATTCTTGATTTTCTCCTGAAAATCATGCTCTGAATTGACCTATGTGGTGTTTGGTTGATGCATTGATAAATTTGGAGCTCTCGACTTTCGAAGGCTTTTGACTTTGCGAATCATTAACTACTTCTGAAAAAACTAAGGAAAAAGGAATTAGGGGTATTATGTTTATCAGTGGGGAATTTATTTTCAAGGCATTCGATTGTGTTCATCATCAATGACTTTTTCAGAAAGTAGAGAAGAAAGAAATTAGAGGTTTTATAAAACGATCGAAAGACAAATGATTCAGAAGAAGAACCAACAACGGTATGATATGTTTGACTGATCTGATCGTTGCGAGGGGTTAGCTTTGGGGGATAATGCAAACCCCTACGAAATATTTTATAGTTCGAAAAGTATCTCGAATACAACAGAGCAGCCACAAATCGCTGAGTTGATAATGCATCATTTTCAACAGTTGAGTATTTTTGACGATTGAGAAGAATAACCGCATGTTGAATATACTTCAAATAAATGTTCATCAGTGCGGAGTTTCATAAATTTAATTCGGAAAAATGAAAAACGATCTACTAAAAACTTAGCAGTCCGTTGTTTGGTTTATGCATTCAAAAGTTTGGAGTTTTCTGATATTTTGTTCTCGTTTTTACAAGGCATTCAACTGTGTGATCATAAACCACTTTTGCAGAAACTAGGGAGGAAAGTAATTAAATATAAGCTGTTCGAATGTTATAGATTACGCTCGCTTAATCCTTCATTCCGTTTGAACAATATAGAGCAAGCGCCCGTGAACACCAGACCTTCGTTATTTTATAAAGCTGAAAACTTGTCTACGCATGCTCCCACACAGGTAAGAACGATGGACCATTATGAAGTTCGGGTACCCTGGCTTTGGCAGTAACGGTATTAAAGGGGTGTAAAATACTGATCTAGTTTCGTCATTTTAGAAAGTGTGATTTTTTGATATTACCTTCAGGAAATCATTACAATTCACGTCATTAATTGCCAGACACTTACTATAGTACAACCCCTTGCCAGAAACCTTAATGTTCATTAAATTATATGTAATTCTACTTACGTTATAGTATAAAAGCTGATTTTCATATTATAATCTTGGTAATATTAGATAATGTTTTCTCATTAGACAGACATTTTTGATAGTGCCAACCTTTGACAGACAAGCTTGTAGTTTAGCTGCAGGTGCGAGCGCGAGACAGCATATATGAGTGAGTGCGAGTAAGACGGCATGATTATAATGACTTATGCAAATACATTTTCTGCGACTGCTAAGGGATATTGTTTGACTGATCCGATCGTCGCGAGAGGTTTGCTATGGGTAATATGGAAAACTCTACGACACATTTTATCGTTTTTCAGGAGGGATTGGTTTATTCGAAAAGTATCTCGAATACAAAAGAGCAGCAGCAAATCGCTGAGTTGATAATGCATCTTTTGAACAGTTGAATATACTCGTATTGTACCTAGAGATAAATACACCACATGTTCAATTCATTCATATAAATTCAGAAGTTTGTCAGTGGTGAATTTCTTGAGATTCCTCTGGAAGAAATTCAAAAGTGAAATTCGACCTTGTGAATCATGAAATACTTCTGCCGACTCTAAAGAACTAAGGAATTTGAAGAATTAACTGAACTATCCTAAGACAACTGATTCCGAAAAAGAAACATCTATGGAGAATAATGGAAAACCCTACGACACATTTCATCGATTTCCAGGAAGGGACGGTTTGTTCAAATAGTATCTCAAATTCTCAAATACAATAAAGTAGTAACGAATCGCTGAGTCGATAATGCATCATTTCTAACAGATGAATATTTTGTACCTCGGAAAGAAGAATCACTCAATATGAATCCAGATGTTCACCACTGGGACAATTCTTGATTTTCTCTTGAAAATCATGCTCTGAATTGACCTATGTGGTGTTTGGTTGATGCATTAATGAATTTGGAGCTCTCGACTTCCGAAGGCTTTTGACTTTGCGAGTCATTAACTACTTCTGAAAAAACTAAGGAAAAAGGAATTATGGGTTTTATGTTTATCAGTGGGGAATTCATTTTCAAGGCATTCGATTGTGTTCATCATAAATGACTTTTTCAGAAAGAAGAGAAGAAAGAAATTAGAGGTTTTATAAAACGATCGAAAGACAAATGATTCAGAAGAAGAAACTAACAAGGTATGATATGTTCGACTGATCTGATCGTTGCGAGGGTTTTGCTTTGGGGGACAATGGAAACCCCTACGAAATATTTTATAGTTCGAAAAGTATCTCGAACACAACAGAGCAGCCACAAATCGCTGAGTTGATAATGCATCATTTTCAACAGTTGAGTATTTTAGACGATTGAGAAGAATAACCACATGTTCAATATACTTCAAATAAATGTTCATCAGTGGGGAGTTTCATAAATTTTATTCGGGAGAAATTGAAAAAAGATACTACAAACTTAGCAGTCTGTTGTTTGGTTTATGCATTGAAAAGTTTGGAGTTTCTGATATTTTGGTTCTCGTCTTTACAAGGCATTCAACTGTGTGGATCATAAACTACTTCTGTAGAAACGAGGGAAGAAAGTAATTAAATATAAAGCTGCTCGAACGTAATAGATTACGCTTGCTCAATCCTTCAATTCCGTTTAAACAATAGTTTCCGCGATTCGTTCGGACTAATAAATGCGGAAACTTCAACTTTGATGAACCTTTCAACCTATGCGCGCCATCCAGAATGCATTAAACTATCGGAAGACAAATGATTCTGAAGAAGAAACTGCGAAGCTGCTAAGGGATATTGTTTGACTGATCCGATCGTCGCGAGAGGTTTGCTATGGGGAACAATGGAAAACTCTACGACACATTTTATCGTTTTTCAGGAGGAGACGGTTTGCTCGAAAAGGATCTCGAATTCTCGAATACAATAGAGTAGCAGCGAATCGCTGAGTTGAAAATGTATCATTTCTAACAGATAAGTATTTTGTACCTGTGGAAAAAAGAATCCTACTCGTATGTACACTTCACTTTATATGTTATTCAGTCACAGATATTTATCACTGGGGAATTTCTTATATTTTCTGATGAAAAAATTTGATGATCATACTCAATTTTGAGCTATGTAGTGTTTGGTTGAGACATTGAGGAATTTGGTGTTTCTGATTCCAAAGTTCTCGTTTTTAAAAGGCATTTGACTATGTGATCCATAAACTACTTCTGCAAAAACTAGAGAAGAGAAGAATTAGAGGTATTATTGAACTGTTGGAAGACACATGTTTCCGAAGAAGAAACTGCCCTGCTTTAGGGTATAATGAAAATCCCTAAAACACATTTTATCGTTTTTCGCTGAGAGGTTTTTTCGAAAAGTATCTCGAAAACAATAGAGTAGCAGCAGTTCGCTGAGTTGATAAAGCATCATTTCGAACAGATGAATATACTCGTATTCTACCTATGCTTCAGAAAAATAACCACATTTTCAATTCAGTTTAGACAATTTCAAAACTTTGTCAGTTGTGAATTTCATCAGTTTCATTCGCGAGAAATTGAAAAATGATACTTCAAATTGAGCTGTTTGTTGTTGAATTCAACCTTCCGGTGCTGGCACTCGTATAATTATGATACATGAGGGTATGCGCGCTGGATTGATAGTCCTCCTGTTTTTATTTAAATAATGTTCCATTCAAAATAGATTAGATTGAACAAGGAGAAAATAATCACCATTTCATCAACATTAATTTTATTTCAGAAAAAACTCAATACAGCATTTCTTTATAAAAATTTGAAATCAAATGATAATAATACATCAATTTTCATATCATCATTTTATAAATCGATTTTTTTTTCAAAAACACAATATCTTATGAAAACTTGGTTCTATGGAATCTCGATAGTTTACTCTTTCATATTCTCAAGGAAGTGTTCTTCATATCACTCAGAACAATTATGTACCGGGTTTTTCACTATAATTTGACCCCCCCTTTAACTTTGTTACTGAAGTAGATACAAAAAAATGTTTCGTATAAATGTTTCACGAAATCATTTGAGGTTTTTTGATATGAGTCCAGAAACTGAAATATATACAAATTGATGGCAACTCCATTTTTTCAAATGGAACACCCTGTATATTTTTCCATATTTGGTTAGCTCTTTTTCCCCTGATTTCGAATATGTAACATATGTTGGTCTATCTTTCTTATTCTGAGCACCACAGAGTTTCAAATTTCAATAACCATCTGGCATAGCGTTTTGGAAGTTCGTGAATATTTAAGTGGCCAATTTGATCTTTGGATTGGTAATGGCGCACCCATTTTATGGCCACCAAATAGTTCCGATTTAACACCGTTGAACACGTTTTTATAGCCGTTCCTGAAGGAAAAAAATTACTTCAGCAATAATGACAATCAATGAAAGCGGAGAATAATATTAGTGATATAAAATCAACCAATATTAAACCCTTAATATTACTTTCAAGTGGATTGTTTGGATATAAAGAATTTCGTAGGTATTTCACATATTTTTTATTCGGTGTGATCATTTCAAAACTTTGAAACTCTGAAAATTGAAGAGACACATCCACATTAGCATTTATATTCGAGATCAGGAGGAAATAGCCTATCAAAAAAAGGAAGAATATACAGGACAGGGTGTCCCATTTGAAAAAATATAGTTGCATTCAATGTTTTTCACTCTGTATATCTTCCCATTGACGTTATTATATTTCAAAAATGAGCATTTTCAGTAAGCGTACTCTGCCACTTGTAAAATGATTACAGATCTTGCCAGGTGGTTCTTAAAATTTGAAACTCTATGGTTCTCAGAATAAAAAAGATAGACCAACATATCTTACATATTTGAAATCTGGGGAAAAAGAGCTAGCCAAACATGGAAAAATATACAGGGTATTCCATTTGAAAAAATGAAGTTGCCATCAATATGTTGGCCACCCTGTATATATTTCAGTTTCTGGACTCATATAAAAAAACCTCAGTTGATTTCGTGAAACTTTTATACGAAACATTTTTTTGTATCTCCTTTAGTAACAAAGTTAAAGGGGGGGTCAAATTATAGTGAAAAACCCGGTACAGAGTGTTTTATATACAGGGTGTCCCGGAAAATGTGGGAGATCCCTCGGATTCAGATAGAACATAAAAAATAAAGATGACAAGTTCCCATAAGTTTTTTTCTAGCAGCCCTCCCTACGAAGATACGACCTCCTAAATGACGCCAATGGAAATTTATTTTAGTAGAATAAGTTTCAAACTACTCGATATAGTTTGATGAAAATTTGATATGATTAATAATATTAAGGACCTCTTAAATCACCGCACTCAAATTTCAATTAGCTTGTTCAGTTCACCAGGGGCAGACTGGGTTGTACATTTTAATGCTTACATTTTTAACACCCTGTATGATAAGGTGCTAAAAAAATTAATTTGAACATTAAGCTAATTAATAGGTACTTATGTTCAGTGTCGATATAATGAACCGTTTTAAAAAAATAATGAAAGAAGTGAGTAATTGGAATTTAATTCACGAAAATGAATTTCCAGTGGCGTCATTTAGGAGGTCGTATCTCTGTAGGGAGGGCCGCTAGGCAAAAAAATTGTGGAAACTTGTCATCTTATTTTTTTATGTTCTATCTGAATCCGAGAGATTACCTACATTTTTCGGGGCACCCTGTATATGAATTTCCTATATTTTCATCCGTGTTGGCCTGTGCTTTTTTGTATTACAAAAGGTATATCGGCCTCGTTAGATCTTGATCTGGTTGAGCTAGTTCTGTAGTATTCATTCTGACAGTCTCTTCAACTTTCGCAACCATAATACAAGGAATATTTTGTTCTGAAGCACAAACTTTGATATGCTGCTTCGTAAAGGCGAATGATAAGTCATGTTAGAAGATTCTTCGTTATAAACGAATTTCGGGATTACTACAATGACACAAAATCATTACGCTTTCGCCAGCTATATTCAACAGGGCGTAAAAAATTACCATTGGCCATCGTCTTGTGTTTTGTGCACAGACATAAGTGGAGGATAATTTGTCCATAGTGTAATACCGAAGGTGGCACGCGGACTATAGCTCCGCAAACACCTATAATAGAGCAAGAGCCCGTGAACACCAGACCTTCGTTATTTTATAAAAGCTGTGAAAACTTGTCTACGCATGCTCCCAACACAGGTAAGAACGATGGACCATTATGAAGTTCGGGTTACCCTGGCTTTGCAGGTAAACGGTACTAAAGGGGGGTAAAAACTACTGATCTAGTTTCGTCATTTTATAAAGTGTGATTTTTTGATATTACCTTCAGGAAATCATTAAAATTCACGTCATTAATTGCCAGACACTTCCTATAGTGGCAACCGCTTGCCAGAATCCCTTAATGTTCATTAAATTATATGTAATTCTACTTACGTTATAGTATAAAAGCTGATTTTCATATATATAATACTTGGGTAATAATTAGATATGTTTTCTCATTAGACAGACATTTTTGATAGTGCCAACCCTTTGACAGACAAGCTTGTAGTTTAGCTGCAGGTGCGAGCGCGAGACAGCATAATGAGTGAGTGCGAGTAAGACGGCATGATTATAATGACTTATGCAAATACATTTTCTGGTAAAAATTCATATAACTAATCATTCAAGTGAATCTCAAAAACATCTGAAGAAAAGACAGTCAATGCTACAACTAAATTTAGTTGTAGCATTGAATCTAATTAGATTGTTAATAGAATAAATTAAAATTTTTTACAATTTTATTCAGTTGTAGCATCGAATGTCTTTTCTTCAGATGTTTTTGAGATTTACTTAAATGATTTTACAACCCTTCAGTACCGTTTACCTGCAAAGCCAGGGTAACCCGAACTTCATAATGGTCCATCGTTCTCACCTGTGTTGGGAGCATGAGTAGGCAAGTTTTAAGCTTTTATAAAATAACGAAGGTTTGGTGTTCACGGGCTTTAGACTATCAGAAAAATTAGAGACATTCAATGCTACAACTAAATTAAATTAATAATAGAATAAATTAAAATTTTTAACAATTTTATTCAGTTGTGGCTTCGGATGTCTTTTCTTCAGATGTTTTTGAGATTCACTTAAATGATAAGTTATATAAATCTGTACCAAAAAAATTATTTGCATAAGTCATTATAATCATGTCGTCTTATTATTGAGTGAATAGAGACACACTATAGTTTTTTAGTAAAAAATATATTTAGCTATCGATTTCGGCTATATAGCCATCTTCGGGCCGTCTGAAATACAATATAATATAATTAGCAGTTTTTTTTGCGGTCTAATATAATCTTTTACTTACTCGTCATCAAAATAAGTTAATACACAGTTAAAAGACATTTACATTGAAAAATAAAATGAAATAAAATGTGAAAACTGTGACAGCTATTACATAGTATGACAACACGAGCAGCTAAAATTCGCTTTCTAGAACATACAAAAAATAGACCACCCTCAGCTATGGGAAATCATTTGAGAAATAATAACCACCATACCTCAATACAAAATTAAAAATATTACACCACGAGAGAGATTATAGACGCATGCTTATGATAGAACAACTGGAGATTATAAGAAAAAGTTATGACCAAAATCTCATAAATGAGGTGAAATCATTTCCAGAAAGCAACATCTTCAAGAACCTCCCGTACATAGTTCATAACTCAAGTGGAAACCAAATTGTGGAAGAGAAAACGAACGACAGACAGGTCCCGATTAACCTAAAAGAAATCAAAAGACGACGTCAATATTGTGTGATTCTAGAAGTTGAGCGAACGAACGATATAATTATCAGTGTATTTTATGATTAATTGCTTGGTATTTTCAATGTAAATGTCTTTAACTGTGTATTTAACTTATTTTGATGACGAGTGAGTAAAAGATTATATTAGACCGCAAAAAAAAAAACTGCTAATTATATTATATTGTATTTCAGACGGCCCGAAGATGGCTATATAGCCGAAATCGATAGCTAAATATATTTTTACACTAAAAAAAGCATAGTGTGTCTCTATTCACTCAATAATAAAACCACACACTAAAGAATGGAGAAGTTCATTAAATTCATGTCGTCTTACTCGCACTCACTCATATACTGTCTCGCGCTTGCACCTGCAGCCTAAACTACAAGCTTGTCTGTCAAAGGGTTTGCACTATCAAAAATGTCTGTCTAATGAGAAAACATTATCTAATTATTACCCAAGCATTATATATAAAAATCAGCTTTTATACAATAACGTAAGTAGAATTACATATAATTTAATGAACATTAAGGGTGTCTGGCAAGGGGTGCCACTATAGTAAGTGTCTGGCAATTAATGACGTGAATTTTAATGATTTCCTGAAGGTTATATCAAAAAATCACACTTTATAAAATGACGAAACTAGATCAGTATTTTACACCCCTTTAATACCGTCTACTTGCCAAAGCCAGGGTAACCCGAACTTCATAAATGGTCTATCGTACTTACCTGTGTTGGGAGCATGCGTAGACAAGTTTTCAGCTTTTATAAAATAACGAAGGTCTGGTGTTCACGGGCTCTTAGACTATAACCTCCGAAAAATTATCTGAATGCAACCGATATTTAATTCCAACTGAGATAATGATTCCTTGAGAAGGTATGGAAAGGGACTAACTGAACAAATGAATGGATTCCAAAATACCAAGGCATTCGTCTGTGCGAATCATAATCTGTGTTTGCAGAAACTAGAGAAGAAAAAAATTGGAAGAATTATTTGAGCTATCCAAACACAACTAATTTCGAAGAAGAAACTACGAATCTGCTTAGGGATACTAATCGACTGATCCGATCGTCGCGAGGAATTTGCTATGGGGAATAATGGAAAACTCTACGACACATTTTATCGTTTTCCAGCAGGAAATGGTTTTATCGGAAAGTGTCTCGAATACAATGGAGCAGCAGCAAATCGCAAAGTTAATAATGCACCACTTTGAAAAGTTGACCTCTTTGTACTCTTGAGAACAATAACCACATGTTCAATTCACTTTTACAAATTCAGATATGTGTCAGAGGAAAATATCTTGAAATAACTTTACTAAAAATTGGAAAATTATACTATATTTTGGGCGGTCAGGTATTTGGTTTATGCATTGAGAAGTTGAGAGTTTCTGATTTCAAGGTTTAGTCTTTTAAAAGGTATGTATCATAACCTATTTTTGCACAAAATACAGAAGTTAGAAATTAAGGGTTGTATTAGAATATTGGAAGACAAAAAAATGATTGCGAAGCTGCTAATGGATATTGTTGGACTGATTCGATCGTCGAGAGGGGTTTGTTATGGGGAATAATGAAAAACCCCATGACACATTTTAGCGTTTTTCATGAGGAGATGGTTTTTTCGGAAAATCGCTGAGTTGATATTGCATCATTTTGTAGGGTTGAGTGTTCTGTACACGTGGAAAAATCAGTAGGTAATTTTTTGTATTTTGATTGGTTTAAACAGTAGAAAGACTCTTCAAATTGAGTTGTCTTGTGTTTTGTTATTTTCTATTCCGAGAATTGAGCAACTTATAATGAAACGAATCGACTTAGATCACACTTAGCTTAGAATTGAACATTTGAAGATATTCAGCACAACTAGGACATAACGCTCATAGAAAAACCTCGAACTCACTTCCAAATTTTCTAATTTTTAAACTATTACATTTAAAGTTGATGGTTGTTGGACATGCAAGAATACGAGAATACCACTTCAGTTCACCTGTATGAATATGATCTCTACTGATTTGTATTTGCTCAGCGAATATAGATAAAATATAATTCATCAGCTTGTACGCTAGAAAAAGGAAGCGGTTCCATTCATAAAAAAAATTGGAAAAGCCTTGAGCAGGAGGTTATGAGCGTTCTTTGATTGGTGGAGCAATGAGACTATTACCTCGAAATTTTATATGAGACTTGAGATTGATATGAAATATATAAATACAGAATCTAAGCACAATCGGAATTACATTCTGAAAATTATCCAGAAAATGAAATATGTAGAAAATAAATGGAAAAAATTAAATTTTATGGTTTTGATGATACAATCCTCTTGAAATTTTGTATGAACATTCAGTATATCAGACTACACTCACAAAATGAATTTTACCCAAATTGGATGTCCTGTAATGGAAATATATAGATTCATTTTTTCAATATTTAATTTGAATTTTCTATGGTTCTGTTGATACTATGTCCACACAATTTTGCATGAATATTCAGTATATTAATTTTTATTCGAAAAAAATTTCACATTAATCGGATATCTTTTCATGGAATATAAAGTTTCTTCTTTTCAATATTCCAATTGAATTTTTTATGGTTCTGTGTACACTATGGCCACAGAATGAGACTCATAATGAGCATCTTGCATGTTACCCGAATATTTCATTTCGACTGGTTTCGTTTTGTCTGAGATATTGAGTAACAAAAATTTTGAATGGCCATTTTTCATGGAATAGGTACCCTGTACAATTTCGGGCTTGAAGTGGTTGCGTATATCCTACATCGAATCATTGCAGAATCAAACGGAGAATTCAACTACGTTGAAATATACAGGCTGTTACATTTGACATAACGAAGTTTGCATTGGTTTCCGGTAGAACCGGAGCTAGATTCCTCTCGAGCATATTTTACAATTTGAGTTCATGTACTCTAAAACGAAAATACCTACATTATTTAGAATTCCTATTACGATTCCTGTCTCGAAAACTTTAATGAAACACTGTATACTCAGAAAAACGTAACATCACATCGTAGCCTTTATCAGAATAGATTTTTGGGCACTCAAAATCGACTTGATAACTTTATTGCCATTATTACTCCCGTGACATGTGTTTGTCACTAATGGTTTCGGAGATGGCGCGATTTCAGTTCACATCATCAATCATTCCTTGGCTCATTTTGGTCTCCAAGCTCATCCATAAAATATAATGCGACGATAAGTTGGGTTACGAGGAAGAGATAGGAATTTTCAGCTTTGGACGCAGGAAACATATGGGAAGGAATAATTCTGTGTCATCCGGTATTTTTTGTGTCCGTCTCATCTAGGTTCATAATTATCTTGAAATCAGATATTCTGACCCTAATATTTCGTAACCTGTGAAAATTTTATATGTAACTGGTTCTTCACCATGTTGCCAAACGTGGCATTCCATTGAAATTATATTTGAAATTGTATTGGTTTAGGGCATACTGCTATCTCTTTCAGTATCTTTTTATGCATTGGATGCGACTTATTAACCAAGACCTATCATGAGGCAGTTTCTCATTTTGATTAATTGAATCCACTGGTATGATATTTAGTGCCTAATTAGTGCCTTTTCTTGGCTCATAATACTCTTGTGCCATTGCAGTTTTAAGGACTGAAAATTGAATTTTTGGTTCTGATTTCACAAACAGCTTCAACAAATCACTGTGAAATTAATATACTTGTCTTCATGCCTAATTGGTGCCTATTTGTGCTCTTGAAACTAATGTGAAAATCATCCGTTTTCATAATATCAGGAATTATTGATTATTACTTCAGGGTTCACACCAACATATTGGAATTCAGTGAATATATCAAAGACTAATGAGAATAATCGTTCTTATTAGTCCATGGTGAATAACATATAGAGTTTTAAGCTTTAATCTTCCAATTCTCAATTGAACTGCGACGGTTTGTCGAAGCGCAATTCGACTATGAGTTTTAGAACAAGAGGATCTGTCATTCTGGTATGCCGGAAGATTGAAGTCAGTTATTCAAACTTGAATATTGTTGAATTTTCTGATTGAATCTGTTGATTGACCCATTTAAAAGTATCAATCATTAGAAAAAGCAAGCAAATTGGATTGAATGTGTAATTTGATAGATAATGTATCAATTCACAGAAGGCAATTTTATCGTAGTGGCAATTATATGCCGCCTTCGTATTGTAGCCTTTTTGAAAATGAAATATTCCAACAGTTTTTCCTGTAAACTCCTGATTCGCCTGATTTTATCGATTCTTTACATGCGTAGTAAGAATTTCCACGATTTTTGTCGAATAATGTTTTCATTGCAAGATCTCCACAAAACTAATGGGTCTTTGTATCGTTATTGATCAGATGAATTGAGCATTTTTAACCAATCACTTGTTTCACAAATATTGCAAAAACAGAATAAGGAACTGAACCAAACTCGAACTCTCAATCACTTTCAGATTTCAGATTTGTTATTCAGAAGATCCTCATTAAATTATGAAGGAGTCTCCACATCACCATTGATTACATAAATATAAGAGTCGGACATGCTACAATTTCTATTTTGGCAATTTCTCTGAAAAATCGATTTCAATATTATAATAACAATTCAGGAATTATACGATTGCGACCGGTTTGAATTCTTCAAAGGGGTATGGAGGATTGCACTGCAACCTCATGGTCTATCCTGCTCCAACTACGTCTTCAGCTAATTTTTGACCTCAAACTGAGGTATTCCTACCCAGCACCTTCGCTAAAAAACTGGAGTCTTCAATTCCTTTTGTCCGAAATTTGTTAAGTTAGTCTAATCGAGAAGTTTAAAACCAATACCTGCACCTTAAATCGAAATTTGCAGACATTTAGTCAGAACAATAGTATGCTGTTCCCGTGGGGACAAGCGGGTGAAATCAATCAATAATTCCTCTGGTAACTGCTCGGAAATTAATAGTAGAGTTATCGGAACTGACACAAGATCCCACAAGCACTCGCCAGTTGTTGAAAATTAACTGGGGAATTGCAAAACCGCCAATATTGTAGCTAATTATGCATGTTACGAAATTCCAGAGAGCCTTACTTCAAGTATATATTTCACCGAATTCGCTAATGATTACTTGAACTTCGTTTATTATAACATCATTAAAAATACAGGGTGTCTACTTTTGAAGTGGATAAACTTCGAGGGGTGATTATACAAGTGATTTGCAATAAAAAATGTCATATAGCACATGATCGAAATGTTGACGGTTATTCTTCAATTTAACATTTCTTGATTTCACGAAAAATTTCAAGTTTTTTCTCTGAGAAGATCGTTATTCAGTTTTCCTTGCAGTCTCATCGAATTTGACCACATATTCGGAAAGGGCAATAAATTTGCTACCAGATGAAACAGTCTGTTTGCAGAAAACACTCTTATTCATAGTCATAAGGGGAGAGCTTTTTGGACCAGCTTCAATGCTGAAGAACTCATTAGATTAATTCGAAGCAACTTGACAGATATATTGAATGAAACGCATCTCTTCGTGATCGATTTTTAATTTAGTTTTATGAAAATCATCAATTCATCTTGAATCGAAATAATAACGAAGAAATGGACCTCCTTCTTCAATAAAATTGATACATCGTCTTCTTACTGAATCTACATCTCTACAAAGTACATAGCGTTTCCGACACATTTCTGCACAACACGATTTTATTCTGTTGATGACATCCTTCCGAGTCTGAAAGCGAATTAGATATACTTCCTCTTTCAAAGTATTCTAGACATAAAAATCCGAAGGCGTAAGATCGGGGCTTTTCGGTGGCCATCTAACCGTATCTTCCAATTCATTGTATCGGAATATATTCATTAAATAGATCTTGACATTACGACTCTTATGTGCTGGGCAGCCCGTCATTTAAAACTAGACATTTCATCTGTTAGACAGGTGCATTATATCGAATATATCTGTCAAGTTGCTCTGGATTAATCTGGTGAATTCTTTAGCATCAAAGTGATCGGTAACTATAACTGGTCCAAAAAGTTCTCCTCTCATGACTGCCAACCTCAAGTTAACCCATTTTAGAAACGAGAAACAATAGTCGCATTCAGGTTTTTTCTCTGCCATACATGGTTGTTTCATAAATTAATCACACCTGATTTCGTGAAAGTGGCCACGTCAGTCCTCTGGTCTCAGATGAATTGATGATTTCCATAATATTTAACTAGGATTCAATCACGAAGAGCTTCAAAATAGAACAAATTCAGGTTCGGAATTTTTTGTTGTTGTTATCATGTTGGCTATGATATTATGGCTGAGAATTAGTAGCTAGCACAAAAGTTGATATGTCATTCGGAAGTACACTAAATGTGGTATTTTCTACTGAGGAGGAAGCAAGTGCATAATATTATTAATATTTCATCAAAAAAACTATTGGAAGATTAGGGCTACTTCAAAACTTCAAAATCGTGATATTCTTCTCCTTATCACGCCTGCAATGGAAGTTTTTTCTGCACACCGACTCTCTCTTCTTGTAGCAAATTTATGGCGCTTTCCGAATATGTGGTCAAATTTGATAAGACTACAAGGAAAACGGAATTATGATATGTTTAGAGAAAAAATTTGAATTTTTTTCGTGAAATTACGGAATGTTAAATTGAAGAAAAACCGTCAAAATTCGACTATGTGTTATATGACATTTTTGTAACAAATCATTCGTATAATCACCTCTCGAAGCTTAACCACTTTAAAAGTAGACACCCAGTATAT
Organism: Propylea japonica; assembly: GCA_013421045.1. NCBI lineage: Eukaryota > Metazoa > Arthropoda > Insecta > Coleoptera > Coccinellidae > Propylea > Propylea japonica. Next base: position 102,980,027 of record CM024239.1, read on the forward strand.
CAGGATTGTATTTCCAATTCCACAAATCAATTCAATTCACAGGACGAATTCTCCATATCATCAAAGTCGAATTTATTAAATGAGTATATTGAATCCTTGAAAGAGCAATGAAAATTATTGCATCAATATAATTTGCATGTGATTGGTTGTATCTTAAGGCCACCTTACACGGTCAATATTATTGAAGCAATATCGTTATTGATCAATATATTGAACGTATAAGGAGTGCATAATGTTGATGGCAATAATATTGAGAAGAATCAAATCAATTTGATATTTATTGCAGTTCCGCCAATATATTGAGGCGCCGTCAATATTATTGACACCGTGTGAGGGGTAAACAGAATATTGTGCAATAAAATTTCAGTAATTCTGGAGACGCCGTGGAGGGTGTTTGCTTAAATTGTGTTTTCCCCCCTTTCGAGATGGAAACTGATAGTGAAAAGAAGCGAAAGTGTTCTCAAGATAAAAAAGATGAAGAAATAAAATTTATTTTAATGTGTATAGAGGTGAGTGGTGTGTTTACATCGAGCTGGCGGGGGCCGCGGGCGCGATCTGGGCGAAAAGGCGAATCTACCGACAACGTAGATCTGGGCGCATACTAGTAATCATTGAGGTGGTAATAATTTTCAATAATGACTATTTTAGTTACATTAGTCCATGCCAGTTCTATGGAAAACGACTCGATCGTTTTTTTAACCATTTTTTCAACCACACTTTTCTCTGGCTCCTTTTTTTCCTCTTATCCAGAACCAAAGCAGATCCCATTAAAAACGATAGATCCATGCTCCCTGACTTCACACTTGAAACTGACACTTTATTGGACAATATTATTGAATCGTGTGAGGGCTGCCGTTTTTCACCGTCAATAATATTGAATCAATAATATTGACCGTGTAAGGTGGCCTTTATGGTTGTGAATGAATGTTTGTTGGTCAATTCATATTCGTTCGATTGTTGGGTTTTCATTTGATAGAAATTTATCATAGCAGAGGTACAATCTAGGAATGTGGATTCTTCTATGAGGTAAACAAATTTTTTTCCACAAATTTAACTCAAAAAATACTCATCTATTCGGAAAAAAACTGGGAACAATTTCTTCAAAAATGAATGGTGGTTCGAAATTTGTAGCGAAATAAGCTGTTTTCACCACAGCAAATCATTTGAGTTACATTGGTAACGAATAAAGGTTGGATAAACTTAACGTTCATTAATTTGGTTGCTGATGTTCTGGAAAGTAAAATGATAAGGAACAATAAATTTCCATTCCAAGGACTCCTTCAGATGTGTTAAGCCAGTGCGCATCATAAGTATTGCCAAAGAAATTGGGACAATAGTACGAAAATGCATTTACGTTTTATGTAGAATACTAACATCGGAATAAAATGTCATCCTTACAGTAAAGAATTCTTGACATTTTCTTCAGCAAATTATGTCGGAAATATCTTAATTTGCTAAGGATACGCTAATATTCATTTGTGTCCAAGAAAATGATCGACTTCAGAGCGTATGATATGGAGTACCATTTTTGGTCAGCTTAGATTTAGTTTAGAAATTGATTGATTGAAAAATAGTCAAGAAAGTTCAAGGTAGTGTGAAGGTTTCACAAATATTGAAAGAAACGATATTTTTCCCTGTATATATTGATACTTGTTATTCTTAGAAAAATATGTACACGTATTGATAATTACATTCTTATTGTATGTCTGCTTTCGAACCATTTACTTCTCAATTTGATAGCACCTAGCTGCTTGGATCTTGTTTCTACTATTTGTTACGGGGATAATTCAAAACATTCAATTGATTTACTGCAATTGCTAATTATTATTCTTGGGCAAGTTCAGTCAAAAGCAAGGCATATATTAGCGAAATGAAATAATGAAATCTGGCGAAAAATATTTGATTGGCAGTATATCGACATCAGAAAGATAGAAAATTCGTTCATAATGAAGTTTATTATCAAAAACATTCAGATGAAAATGAATGCTCGAAAATATCTTATTTTCAGAAGAAACAACAAAGTAAATTAGCGTTGTTAAATCTCGTTCAAAGTGACCATTCAAGATAATCCATTTTGTCATGTCAGGTCATTATTTCAGGTATTCATTTCCTAGTTACTGATACATGACGCCTGAACAACAGTGAATAATTCCTCGTCGTATCTTCAAGGTAATGAATAGCTGAATAATCGATGCTGCCACAAGATTCCAGAAGCACTTCGCCAACTGTTGAAAATTAACTGGGAAATTGCTAAACCGCCAGCATTCTAGCTAATTATTGAGCACCGTCTCAAAGGACCGAACTCTCGATATACATTTCACCCAAATTCCTAATGACAACTTCCGACTCCTGAGTAGGATACCTAGGCCATCATGACACTCATAAAATATTAAAGGGCCCGCTTACGGAGTATCGTTAGCAGGTTCAAATGGATGTCGCTGATTCTGTAACGTCGAGCCCCCCTGTGGACTGCTTTCGAACCATTAACTTTTCTGAGTTTTCTGCAAGTTGCTGGAGGCGCTGAATTAAACCAATGATTCAGTAAATTTTCCGCTCTTGTGTTGGCTGCCGCCGGTTTGGGTGAGATTCATATCGCCTCTAATGACGTACATCGTCGTCGAACTGAATTCTTTCGTTCGCTTTGTGCTTTTGTCGGCGGTTTTTTATTATTGGGATTCGTTGATCCTATTCTAGAAAATGGGTGTTAGGGTTTAAGGGTCGACATGTCAATTTTTCAAAAACTTCCATGCAATATTGCAGACCCGATCGGGCTTCCGCATCGCTACGGCCTTGATTGAGAAACGCTATTTTCATTTCTGATTACCCAATCTCACCTTACATAACCTTACCTGATATCTATACTAACAAGCAAAAGATTAAGTGCAAGAGAAAATGAAAGAAAGACCTGAATTTAAAGTTCTACAGGGCATTTTATTCATTCCTTTAGTAAACTTTCAAGTTTTGAAGTCGTTCCATCCTGAATTCATCGTGTATACTTCCTCTGATCATGAACTCAATAAATTTCTGAAAAACAACTTCAAACCTTCAAATTGTCAAATAGTGTTTAAGTTTCGAACGGAATATTTTTGTTTCTAAAATACCTATTAGCGAACGTGTGAGAGTTTCTGACTTGATTATTGTTTTTTGTTATATACAGGGTGACTGGAGATAGACAACGGCTAACTGGAGATAGAGAACCTCAAACTGAATGAGGATTCTGGGTTTAAATGTCCCATAAGGCTATTAGTTTCAGAGATTCAGGGTGTTTTTTGCAAAAGTGCTGTAACTATAGACTCCCATATCTTCGTCAATATTAATTTTTTTTTGCTGATATTGAGCAAGCTTGTTACTATACATATTCTCCATCAGAGATCGAGAAAAAATTTTTTTAATTGCAGGTCCGTATTCAGAAATTTCAGTTTCCGTGTCAGGTAAGAAATATCACTCAGTATATGAGATAGAAAAATTGGAAAATTGGAATTTGCAACAAACACTGAGTAAAAATCTGTTTTCAGTTTGAATGGCACCAATTCTAAATAGTTTCTAGGATATGTTTAAAGTCGAATATTACAACTTATTCATATTCACTTGAAGAAACATACTACTCCTGATAGAAAAAATACCGAATTCGAGATGCTTAAATAATCCTGACGCATTTAAAATATTCCTTTACATCTTGAAATCCTGTTTTATTGATTAATCTATCAATATTATAGGAAAAATTCAAAATACAATACAAACACTAAAAGAAGAACAGTAGCACATATGATTCATAAAAAAATCAACTAAGCAAATGCTCGAAATGAGAGCAATTTGCTAGACAACATTTATTGGCTTTGGGAACTTTGATGATTTTTTTCTCTTTTGGGATAAGGATTATTCTGAGACCTAATATGATCGTTATTTATGCCTTTGCGGGTGTATATAGCCTGCGATACTCTCTTTCAGCAGGTTTATATTGTATATTGTTTTTTTTATGAATGTAACCTAATGAAATTCGTTGAATATTATCACACTGAATTCGAATCGATTCGACTGTTATCCTAATATCACATTTTTGACAATATTATGATTATTACCAATATATTTTTGACCACATCAATTCTTCTCCTGATACGAGTATAATGTATATCAAGTGTACCGAATTCGATACTCACTGACGGGATCTCAAGACCCCATTGAGCTAAAAAATAATGAATGAAACTTCTGCGGCCTCGATTTTTGAGACATTTGGTATGGTTGGAACCGCAACTTTATAAGTTCAATTGTTTTCGAGTTATTACCGAAAATTGGAAAATGGCGCGAAATGAAAACTACTCATAATGGTGGTGTGATTTCCTCTTCTCCAAGAGGGAATCACATCACGTGACTTTTTCCGATTTGAAATTTTTGAATTTTTTATTTTGAATGCTCTCGTTGTGTAGTACATTAATGAAACATTTAAAAAAAAACATGAGCAGGTGCTTTTGTACTCTCGTTCATTGGTGGACTAATAATGCTATGATCTCAAAATTTCGTACAGGCCTTGAGATTCGACTAATTATATGAATGAAAAATCTGGGCAAGATCGTAATTATATTCTGGAAATTATTCAAAGAATGAAATATGTGCAAAATCAATTATTTTAAAAATTCATTTACGAAATGAATTTCACTTGAATCGGATATCTTGTTATGAAAATATAGAGATTCTTCTCATCAATATTCCAATTGAATTTTTTATGATTCTGTTAATAGGTACTATGGCCACAAAATTTTGAGACAGGCTTATTATGCCCATCTTGCATGTGGCCGCAAAATTTCATTTCGATTGGTTTCGTTTTGTCTGTGATATTGAGGAACAAAAACTTTGAGTGGCCATATTTCATAGAACATCCTCTCAGATTTGGATGATTAACCAACCTAACCGCGGCATGGGGAACCGAACTCACCCTAAAAATTCCAAGACTCTAGGACAGTCCCTTTGAAAGTTATCGTGTTCGCACCGGACGGCCCCACGGACAGAATTGAATTTGACCACAGATTCGTCATCAAGGAGTCGAAACCTATGGTTTGAGGCCATTTTCAGCTCAAAATCAGAAAATTACAGAAATTGGGGCAAACCGCTCGAAAATGTGATACTGTACCCTCGTTTAAAAATCATAAAATAACATGACATCCTTGATGAAATGTGTCGATGACTGGAGTAAGTCTGTCGATTCTGGTATACCAGTCGATATAATCTATCTTGATTTCTCTAGGGCCTTCGACAGGGTACCACTTCGTCGTCTCGCTCACAAACTTGAACACTTTGGTGTGGCTGGTGATTTGTTGCATTGGATTGTGTCTTTTCTTGGCGGCAGAGAATTTCAGGTCCGTGTTCATGACCAATTGTCCTCTCCCAGATCTATCAATAGTGGTGTGCCGCAGGGATCTGTCCTGGGTCCTCTGCTATTTCTCTTGTATGTTGCCGATTTGCCTTCTCTTCTTGCTTCCATCTGCTCCCAATATGCTGACGATTTTAAATTGTATGCCAATCCTTTTCTACATCATCGCCTCCTTCAGAGAGATCTGGAGACTATTTCTGGGTGGTGTACTGAGTGGCTGCTCCCCTTGAACATGATAAATGTGTAGTCTTGCATGTCGGCAAAATAATCCAAGACATAACTATGTTTTGAGAATACTGTTCTAAAAACAACAGACAGCCATAACGACTTGGGAGTGATAGTGACGGAGGATCTATCGTGGTCCAAGCATGTTGAGTATGTGGTATCAAAGGCCAGACGATCTACCTACTTGATGAGCAAGGCTTTTCATGGATGCCACCCCGAGGTTTGTGCGAGGATCTTTTCAGCCTACATTAGACCAATTATGGAGTTTTCCGGTCCAGTATGGAACCCCCATCTAATTCGAGATATAGAAGCACTTGAGAGGGTGCAGAGATGGGCTACAAGGATCCCATATGGTCGGTCTAGACCCACCTATGAAGAACGACTCAAACTTCTCCACCTACCATCCTTTGCTGAGCGTCGCTTGAGAGGAGATCTAATAATTACATATAGGGCCACGCACCAAATGCTCTACGGAATCGATCACGTCAACACCTTTTTCCTCAACTTGAATCATCTACGTGGTCATGAATACAAACTTCTGAAACAAAATTTTAGAACAACTGCTAGACAGCAGTTTTTGCCAAATCGAGTGTTCGACGTCTGGAACAATCTACCAGCGGATGTTGTTGCGGCCCCTTCTGTGAACTCGTTCAAATCAAGATACGATGAATGGTGTGCTCGGCGGTGATTGCGTTACTTTAAGTGCTTGTGGTGTATTACTTTACTTTGTTTTTTTTTTATTCTGATGTACTTCAATTTAATATTTTTCTTTTCATTTCTGAGCTTTATAGGTTCCTAAACCTCAGCTCTTATTTCATTTAATAATAATAATAATAATAATAATAATAATCTATACAAATACCTAGGTATGAAGCAATGTCAAAGGATAGACCAACGAGTGATGAAGGACGAACTAACAGCAGAGTTCACCAGAAGAATGAGGAGCGTTCTGAAAACGAAACTGAACAGCAGAAATCTCACAAAAGCTGTTAACACCTACGCTTGCTCAGTTCTCACCTACTCTTTCGGAATAGTGAGTGGAGTAATACAGATCTCGATCGTCTCCAACGGAAAATGAGAACACTATGTACAAAGGCCAACAAGCATCATCCTAAATGCTGTGTTGAAAGAACAACAATTCCAAGAACTCAAGGCGGACAAGGCTTTGTGGACATAAAGAAAATGGCAGCTGAACAAATAAACAACTTGAGAAATTATTTTATAGATAAAGCAAACACATCGGACTTACATAAGATACTGATGGAAGCAGATTGTTCAACACCTCTATTACTAAGCGAGCACCCTCATGAAAACATCACACAGACGGATAGTGATAAAATTCAAAGATGGAGAGAAAAGCCCCTACATGGAAGACACCTGAACGAGGTCACCCAGGAACATGTCGACATTCCTGCGTCGAACTACTGGCTGACTTCTGGAAGATTGTTTCCTGAGACAGAAGGTTTCCTCCTTGCCATTCAAGATCAAGTAGTGCAAACTAAAAACTATCAGAAATATATCATGAAGGATAGGAGCCTCACCGACGATAGATGCCGCTACGGATGCCAAACATCGGAAACAATCCAACATATTACAGGAGGCTGCCAAATGTTTGCTGGAAATGAATATAAGAGTCGACATGATGCAGTTTGTAAAATACTTCATCAGGAACTCGCCATCCAACTGAAGATTTTGCAGGCCGAAACAATTCCATATTATAAGTATCAGCCTGAAGTAATACTGGAGAACAACCTTTATAGGTTGTACTGGGACCGCACAGTACTTACAAATTTAACAGTTGCTAATAACAGGCCAGATATAATCCTAGTGAAGAAAAAAGAGAAGAGAGCAATACTTATAGACGTAGCCATCCCGAACAACAACAATCTACGTCAAAAATATGCTGAAAAAATATCGAAATATCGAGAGCTTGAACTTCAGATTAAAAGGCAGTGGGGAATGTCTAGTACCAGAACCATTCCCATTCTCATATCAACCACAGGAATTATTCCTAAGAGCCTCAAGTCCAACCTCAAGGAGCTAGATTTGGATGAAAACCTGTTTAAAGTAATGCAAAAAGCAGTACTTCTTGGTACTGCTAGAACGGTAAGGAAGTTTGTAGGTCACGATGGACACCAGGAAGAACCATGGAGGGAAACATTGCAAAACCAACTAACACGACATCAACCGAGAGATCCAGGACCAAGCGACGAAGGACGAACAACCCAGGGCCCAGGAGAAGAAGAACACCGAAGACCTCAGAGCTCAATCCCCCTGATACTTGCTATCCGGGATGAGTGAATGTTCCCCTTAGTAGGGAGTGTGATAGCCGATCGCTAGGGGGTGTGAAAAATCACACCCTTTCTACGCTAATAGGCTCAAGTCGATAATAATAATAATAATAATAATATCGAATTATCAAAAATAAATCAACGAATTGAAGTTATATCATCATATCGGAAAAAACCTGTTACCGTTAGCTTCTACGACACACAAACATATCAGATTTTCCATCCTCGGTGCTGCTCCCTGTCAATATCCAACCCTGGCTCCATTCCCAATGAAAACAAGAACTGTATCGAAGTGTCGCTAAAACAAACAATAAACAAAAACTTTGGAGACTTGAGTAACACGAGAACGGAACAGCGACACGGGAAACAAAAGAACTACCTATTGGCAGACTTGACAGGGGATGTTTTCATTTCTTTTATTTCTGTTATTCTGTTTTACAGGTCCTAGTGGATTCGAATCGAATATAGGTAATCGTATTACAACACGTAGGATGCTTTTCAGTTTTCTCTTTTTTATAGTAACTAGTTTTGTAGGGGAACAATGGAAACAATATCTACTGAACTAGTATTGACATAAAATGATTGTATTGCTTAAGATGTGGCTCATAGAAGATAAGAGATTATAGTATTGAAAACCTTCTTTTTGAGCGCTCGTTCTACTCGAACGAGTGCTATATCGTTTTGTCCTAAAGTCTGTAATTTTCGAATTTTGTGCTCAAATTCAATTCTGTCCGTCCGCCCGTTAGCACAATAACTTTCCAAGGGATTGTCCCAAAGACTTGAAATTTTCAGAATGAGTTCGGTTCCCAAATGCTTTAGTTAAGTGCGTTGACCAGCCAATAGTACAGGGTGTTCCATAAAATATGGCCATTCAAAATTTTTGTTCCTGAATATCTCAGACAAAACAAAACCAATCGAAATAAAATTTTACGGCCAAATGCAAGCTGTTCATAAGAAGCCTCATGCAAAATAATGTGGTCATAGTGTGAACAGAGCCATAGAATAATTCAATTGGAATATAAAAAAAGAAACTTTATATTTCCATAAAAAGATACATGATTTCAGTGAAATTTATTTTGTGAAAACAGATCGATATACTGAATTTTCATCCAAAATTCCGTGGCATTAGTATTAACGGAATAGAAAATTCAATTGGAGGGAAGGCCGGCCGTAAGCACTTTCGTAGGGATTGTCCTATAGGTCTTGAGAATTTCAGTGTGAGTTAAGTTCCCAACTGCCTTGGTTGAGTTCGTTAACCAGCCAAATCGTCCAGACAAAATATGGTCATTCAAAATACTTGTTCCCCAGTATCTCAGAAAAAACAAAACCCATCAAAATTAAATTTGGTGGTCATATGCAAGATTGCTTGACCATGGTGTTAACAGAACCATAGAGAATTTAATTGAAGTATTAAAAAAAAAGAAACTCCATATTTCCATAACAGGATATCCAATTCGGGTGAAATTTATTTTGAGAATGAAGATTGATATACTTAATGTTCGTGCGAAAATTCTAGAGGATCACATAATCAAAACCATCGAATTTAATATTTTTAATTGTCACGATTTACATGTTTCAGTTTCTGAATGAATTCCAGAATATCATTTCGATTGTGCTAAGATTTTGCATCTTTATATTTAGTATCAATGGCAAGTCCCTTACAAAGTTTTGAGGTAATAGCTCCATTGCTCCACCAATGAACAAGCACTCGAAAGCACCTGCTCAGGGTTTTCTCAATTTTTTCGTGCTGTATTTCATTTTGTTTAGCGATTTATGTTCAGATCCTACTCATTGTTTGTTGAAATTATTGACAGATATACCTTGTTTCGTCATTTCATGAACACTTGATGAGGTAGTACTCAAATTTGAAATTAATCTTTATGGCCTTCTTCGTATGACTGAGGTCATTTAAGGAAATTGAACCTACTGGTAGAGTGAAAAAGTGTTGAATAAAGGTATTTTCGTTAATTCTTTCATGGAAAAAATTCATTATGGCTGCCATAAAAATGTTGAAAGTCATATCATTGAATCTAGTAGGCCGATTTGGTACTAAATTGAACCATTTCGTTGAATGACCATGACAATGAAGGATTTCAAAGTTTCATTGAAATCAGTAGACAAAAGAATTACAGAATATAGTAGGTTATAATTTTTTCACCATGGGTATTAGGGAACAAAGAAGTTATCAATAATTGAGTGGCGTCATATTGAAGCACTTGAATAGACGAAACTTTTTCGTACAGAAATAATTTTTTTTATTATTGTTTAGAAGATGGTGAGCATCGAATTTGTAACCATGCGGTATATGATTTAATTCATACTCGTAGGTAGGTACATGAAATAATACACTTACCGGCAAAATAATCGATCCACTCAAAAAATCGATAAAGTTTGTTAATTCATAAATATGTCATTTCGTCCGATTCACCTAGTTCTTTTTGAAATATTAGATATGTTTATCCTGAATCAATCACTGGTTTTGAATTTCAAGAAAATTTGACATACGCATTCCATACAGGATGAAACAAAATCTGTTTTTTACCTTAACTTTAGAACCACCCCTGGTGTGTTCTATTTTTTCCACCGTATGATTTCTTATTTCACCATCAATACACATCGTCCTTCGAAAAGGACCCCGCACACTTACTTAGGAAAAGCGGGTCCAGTGAATTTTCCCCATTTCTACATATTATATTTATACCAACCTCAAGAACAATATATCAGATTTTCACGAAGGTCTTACATCTGGTTTGTTCTATAGGGCGTTCCAAAATTGCAGCTACTGAAAAATGAATCTTAAAATTTTGATGATAACTTTTCTAATTTTCAAAATTTTATCATGATGCTTTGGGTTCTGAATAACAAGATGTGACAGATATCCAAACAACGCCCACCACGTTAAGGTTCGTTATACAGGCTGTTCCATGAAGCTGTATAAGTAACTGAATGTAACTTTGTTAGTGACTTTGGGACCACCCTGAGTTTTTCAAAATATGATACCATGATGTATGTCCACTTCTGTAGGAAGTTTCATTAATGTACAAGGAGGACCCAAAATACTGAGATTTGACCAAAAACCGTCACTTTAAGTGTTATACATAACTGACCACACTCATAATAATCTTGCTCAAAATGGACGTTTGACACCCTGTATCTCGCTTATGCTTCGAAAACGGGATATATTGTATAAGGAAAAAATTATTCTCCCGATGTCCTCTACTCTACACGAAAATATATGTTTGTCCAGTTTATGATGAAACACCCTGTATATGAGGAGAATAGTGACACCACATTATGTCCATCCTGTGCATTCTTGAAAAAACATCTTTGGACCGACCTATCATAATAATTATACTAATGAAAACCTATATTCCTTGACAGCAATCTCAACTAGAGATAAGTTTTAAAGAAAAATTGTATGAAATCCGAGTTTAAACCTGAATAATTTTGCAACTGTTCTTTGTACATTAATGAAACTTCCTACAGAAGTGGACATACATCATGGTATCATATTTTGAAAAACTCAGGGTGGTCCCAAAGTCACTAACAAAGTTACATTCAGTTACTTATACAGCTTTATGAAACAGCCTGTATAACGAACCTTAACGTGGTGGGCGGTGTTTGGATATCTGTCACATCTTGTTATTCAGAACCCAAAGTATCATGATAAAATTTTGAAAATTAGAAGAATTATCATCAAAATTTAAAGATTCATTTTTCCGAAGCTGCAATTTTGGAACGCCCTATAGAACAAACCAGATGTAAGACCTTCGTGAAAATCTGATATAATATTCTTAAGGTTGGTATAAATATAATATGTAAAAATTAGGAAAATTCACTGGACCCGCTTTTCCTAAGTAAGTGTGCGGGGTCCTTTAGTTCATCAGTTATAACATTAGCTCAATTTTTATTAAAGATACAGGGTTTTCAGTAAAACATTGAATTTCGCTAGGGCTACAACAGTAACTACTTCAACAAATTCAACCTAAAATTTTGACCTCATGAAAATAAACTGAAAACTAAATCAAAACCATAACGTGTTTCCACCCAGACGCGTATTACAGGTGCAATTCGTCTCGGCATGCCCTCGTTAAGGTTTTGAATCAATTAGAGCATCACTGAGCTGCTGCAATTTCATTGGGTTCAAATCTGGGATAAGAGCAGGCCAATTGAATTCTTGGATATCAATCTTTTCTAAGTACTCCCTGGCAATCCTAGCCACATGCGGTTGATGCGGTCGCCATTATAATGCATCAGCACAAAATCGTCTCAAATGAACGCATGCATAAGGAACAACATGTCGCGCTAAAACTTCCTTGATTCATGTTTTTCCATAGTTTTCAATTTATTTTCATAACGTTCGGATTTACTGTTAAATCTGTGAAAGTATTTTCATAGCCATAGCGAAATTATGGAGTATAATGTTACACTGAAAACCGTGAATCATTAACAAAAATTGAGCTATTGTTATAAATGGAAAATTAAATTGTCAAGAAAAGATGTGTCTTGAGGATGAGAAGAAAAAAAAGCATGGTGGAACAACTGGAACACACCAGGGGTGGTTCTAAAGTTAGGGTAAAAAAACAGATTTTGTCTTCTTGAAATACAAAACCACTGTTTGTTTGGGGGATAAACATACCTACAATCGGAAAAATTTCAATTGAATCGGATTCTAAATAACATATTCATGAATCTACAAACTTCATCGATTTTTTTAGTGGATCGATTATTATGCGGTTGAGTGTATAATAGAAATTATTTTTTATTTCTAATTCTGAACCACATCATGAATATATTGAAATTTCGATTATATGAAATCAAACAAAGCACCCTGTTTATAGAAATATTATACAGGGTGACTGGTGACGTATGGGACAACGGCTAACTGGAGATAGAGGACCTCAAACTGAATGAGGATTGGGGGTTTAAATGTCCTATAAGGCTATTAGTTTCAGAGATACAGGGTGTTTTTTGCAAAAGTACTAAAACTATAAACTCCCATATCTTCGTCAATATGGCAAATTTTTCGCTGATATTTGGCAAGCTTGTTAATATACATATTCTCCATCAGATCGACAAGAAAAAATTCCCAAAAATTGCAGGTACGTATTCAAAAATTTCAATTTCCGTGTCAGGTGAGAAATATCACTCGGTATATGAAATAAAAAAAATTGAATTGGAAAATTGGAATCTGCAAAAAACACTGAGTAAAAATCTGTTTTTAGTTTTGATGGCACAAATTTTTTAAAGTTTTTATGATATGTTGAAAGTCGAATATTACAATTTTTTCATATTGAATTCAAGCAACACACTATTCCTGAAAGAAAAAAACACTGAATTTGAGATGCTTAAATAATCCTGACGCATTTTGAATATTCCTTCACATCTTGAAATACTTTTTCATCAAATTTTCTATCAATATTATAAGAAAAACTCAAAAAACAATACAAACACAAAAGATTAACAGTAGCACATATGGTTCATAAAAAAATCAAATAAACAAATGCTTGATATGCGAGAGCCATTCCCCTCACACACTTATTTGCTCTTTTGAACAATTGAAGTACGTTTCATATCCACAAGATGAAAAATTACTCTTGATAGAACAGTAACACTAGATTTCAGCTCGAGAAAAGTTGGACTTTCTTCTGAGAACGCCTGAACAATAATCCATCTGATACTTATTCTTTCAACAAAATTTATTATTTTATTAAATAATGCAATAGTTCATGAGAAAACATCTAAGCAAATGCTCGAAATCAGAGCAATTTGCTTCAACGCATTTATTGGCTCTCTTGAACTCTAATGATTTCATTCTCTTTTGAGATGAGGATTGTTCTGAGACCAAATATTATATCCGTTCATTTTGCGCAATTCAAAAACAAGTATCATCTACATATTCTTCATTCGTGAATATTGAAGGCATTTTCAGTAGATAAACAAACGACACAATTCCTAATAATACAATCAATGAATGTATGAATATAAACGTCATTTTTTGAAATAAGCCTACTCTGTGAATAGTAGGATGTATTTTATTTATAATGAATAATAAACCTCTTATTCTAAAAAATCACTTGTTTCCCTAATATTCTGTTTGCATTAAAGAAATTCATATGCTTCTCAAAAGAAGATGAAGGTGCAATACCTAAGTACATATTAGAGGAAAGTAAGTCCTCAAAATTCATACATTATTTCATTGAAGAATAAATTTTGTTGAAAATCATAAGTACCAGATTGATTATAGTTCAGGGGTTCTGAGAAGAAAGTCAAACTTTTCTCGAGTGTTTCTGTTCTATCAAGAGTATAATTTTTCATCTTGTGGATATAAAAAGTACTTCAATTGATCAAAAGAGTCATTAAGTGTGTGAGGGGAATGGCTCTAGCATATCGAGCATTTGTTTATTTGATTTTTTTATGAATCATATGTGCTACTGTTCCTCTCTTTGTATTTCTATTGTTTTTTTGATTTTTCTTTTAATATTGATAAAAAATTTAATGAAAAAGTATTTCAAGATGTGAAGAAATACTCAAAATACGTCAGGATTATTTAAGCATCTCAAATTCAGTGTCTTTTCTATCAGGAATAGTATGTTTCTTGAATTCAATATGAATAAATTGTAATATTCGACTTTCAACATATCATAAAAACTATGAAAAATTTGTGCCATTCAAACTAAAAACAGATTTTTACTCAGTGTTTCTTGAAGATTCCAATTTTCCAATTAATTTTTTTATCTCATATACCGAGTGATATTTTTAACCTGACACGGAAATTGAAATTTTTGAATACGGACCTGCAATTTTTGGGATTTTTTCTTCTCGATCTGATGGAGAATATGTTCAGTAACAAGCTTGCCAAATATCAGCGAAAATTTTGCCATATCGATGAAGATATGGGAGTTTATAGTTTTAGCACTTTTGCAAAAAACACCCTGTATCTCTGAAACTAATAGCCTTATAGGACATTTAAACCCCCAATCCTCATTCAGTTTGAGGTCCTCTATCTCCAGTTAGCCGTTGTCCCTTACGTCACCAGTCACCCTGTATGTAGTACTCTATTTCGCTTTATGTATCATGCAGTGACGTTGGCCAAAAAATGGCGAATGCGTCGGTTCTCGTCTATGATATTCTTCAATGGAACAAAACAAAAAAATTATTTATGTTGATTCGGTTGATTTTAATGAAATATTGTTGAATTTATACTGCTCAAATGCTTTTTCTAGGGAGTTTTTCCACTGAATATTAGTTCTCAAGAATATCTTCGACAATAATTTTGGAAGTTGATTCAAATATTGCTTCCAATACTTCTGAAACATCTCATCCTACCTATTCTTGAAAAAAATTGTTTCATTCAATGAATGAGACCAAAAATGTAATAATTTGTTTTTTATTCAATGACGCAACTCCATTTTTCTATTCAAAAATGGGAGATATCAAAACTGCACCAAAACTTTCCCGCTAGGGGTGCTTTTAAACACAAATATACTGTACTATAATGAATTTTTTATATTGCTTTCAGGCGTTTCCGTAGTATCCTTGGACAAAGCTCTTGAAACTAACCATCTCACTGCCAGAGTGGGAGACAACGTCGAAATCAAGTGTGATGTCACAGGATCCCCAATTCCTCCCATAGTTTGGAGAAGGAATCAGCTCGATCTATCATCCATCAACGAAGAGGATGTCAGAGTGTTTAGCGACGGTAGTTTGTATTTGACCAGGATTCAGCTGCAGCATGCCGGAAATTATACTTGTCACGCACAGAGAAATAAGGATGTGGTCCAGACACATGTGCTTACCGTGCATAGTGAGTTTTTTACTGATTTTTTTACTGATTTTTTCGCTCATATTCAGGTATAATAATTTTTATTACTCAAACGTACCAAGTGAATGATATTGAAGTTATGATTTGAAAAAAATATGGTATGGTAACCTAGAAGTTTCTGAGAAGATAGGAAAATATTAAGTTATTGAAAATAAGGTTTCTTGGGTGAAAACTGCTGCTCCATCGCATCGGTCTAAAATATTTTCAACTGTGCAATATTCGAGGTTATCAAAAGTACCAACAACTCTGAAATTCAATTTGAAACACTCTATTATTATAGCATGTTCAAAACACTAGTCGCGTATATTCTATTTTACTTTATATTTTATTTCTAGCGGTTTAAGGCAGCAAATCCAGAGCCTCATTTTTCGTGCTAAATATAATTCAATTTAATACTGTTAACTTCAGACTAGGTTTTTATATCGTTCCTATATTATTAGCCCAGTCAAATTAGATGAAAAAGGGGGTCAACCTCGGAATGAAAGATAATAAGCTGAAAATTGGTATGGACCTTTGTTTTGTCATTCTAAATGTTGTCTCAAAAGTCACAATTGCTATCGTGCCGGCGTCTTAAGATATTGAAGGTCAAAGGTCAAAAAAATCGGTTTTTTGCGAATATCTGCCTTCCTATTGCTTAAATGAGATTTGCAGTTATTATAAAAGTTGTAGACTATAAAATTGTCTACAACTTTTGTTTGATTTTTTTTTTCATACGACCAACCGTTTTTGGGGTAGAGCGCGAAGAGTGCGCAGTGTACAGTCATATATGACCTAATGCAAAGTCGAGCGTGAGTTACGGCTATCAGTCCGTTGTATAAAGTCAATTATTTACTTAACAATCATAATTATTAAACAATGCCATTATTTGTGTACTATTTGTTAATATTTATATTTAATTAAAAATTATTAAATTATTTATATATAATTATTATATTTCACGATTCACGAAAAAAAAGGGATGATACGGATGTGAATGAACTGGTTGGTTGGTTACTCTTTATAATCCCTTTCCAAATACGAATTGAATTTGAAAGTAATTTACAAGAATATCTTCAGCATGAACTATGCCCGTATCCGACATCTTTATTTGATAGTAATGGTGCCGTATTCTCGAGAAGTGATATTCGAAAAACGTATACGAACTTCATTGCGCGAGTCCCTGTTTACCTGCAATAATGCACACCGCGGAATGAAGTTCGTATACGTTTTGGACTATCACTTGTCGAGAATACGGCACCTGGCATGAGAAAAACCACGAAAGCGACATTATACTCGTATGACAATATGATACCTATCGATATCGATCTTGATGAAAATAATGTAACTTACATTATCGATGGTGGATTCTTCTGCATCGCGTCGTATGGAGCAAAGACGATACTTTCTCCATATTTTAGATAAAAACATTAAATATTTACAAACACATTATGGTTCAGCAATCGTTGTTGTATTTGAACTGCTGCTCTTTCAAATCATATAAAGTTTGTTTAGACGAAACAATGATTGTGCCAATCAGTCAAGAAAAATTTTTATCAAATCGGTCTAATAAAAAAAATTTATCGACATGCTTGTTGAAAAATTTAAAACTTGCAATATCACAACAAAAAAGCCAGAGATGATGCTGATGTTCTCATCATTGACACAGCTATTGCCTTAAACAGAACATCAAAAGACTGCTGTCATCATAGGAGAAGATATTGATTTGTCCGTTATTTTAATTGGACGTACTCAATCCCATCAACAGCAAATTTTTTATTATAATTAAAATCAATATGCCATATTTTATGATAAAAAGATATGTGTAAAATATATTCCCTTACTGTCTTTTTAATATAAAATATAATTGAAATATATAATCCAGAATTAATAGTATACTATAGCAAAATAATAATTATAATAATTATATATAAATAATTTAATTACTTATTTTAATTAAATATAAATAATTAAAAAATAGTCACAAAAAATGGGCATTGTTTAATAATTATAATTGTTAAGTAAATAATTGACTTTATACAACGGACTGATAGCCGTAACTCACGCTCGACTTTGCATTAGGTCATATATGACTGTACGCTGCGCACTCTTCGCGCTCTACCCCAAAACAGTTGGTCGTATGAAAAAAAAGTTCAAACAAAAGTTGTAGACAATTTTATAGTCTACAACTTTCATAATAACTGCAAATCTCATTTAACCAAAAGGAAGGCAGATATTCGCAAAAAACCGATTTTTATGACCTTTGACCTTCAATATCTTAAGACGCCGGCACGATAGCAATTGTGACTTTTGAGACAACATTAAGAATGACAAAAACAAAGGTTCATACCAATTTTCAGCTTATTATCTCTCATTCCGAGGTGAAATCCTAATTTGACTGGGCTATATATGTTGTGAAAGGGTATATCAGTCACCAGGAACCTCAGTTTTTATACAATTCAATTAATTAGCTGCCTTTCGAGGCTTTTAGTCTCTTCCTTAGGCTGAAAAATATGACAGTTACACAAACACGATAAAAATCATCTAGATTGAAAGTAATCAACAGGAATGAGTGTGAATTTTGTACAGGTATTCATGTTGATTACTTTCAATCTAGATGATTTTTATCTGAAGTAACAGTGAATTGATATTTGGCACGGAAGAGGAGGCTCTAGGCTTGCTGCCCTAAAACCACTAGAAAAAAAATTAAAGTAAAATACAATATATCAGGAAGCGAATTGTATTTTGAACATGCTGTAATAATATATAGAGTGTGTCAAATTAAATTTCAAAGTTGTTGGTACCTTTGATATAACATCGAAACACTGCACCGTTAGAAATATTTTAGACCGATGCTTTCACAACTGTTAACTTCGGTACTTCTCTCCTAGACAGCTGAAATTTCCGGATCAAATGAAAATTATCTTGTATTTCATTCAATTATGTTTGAAAATGTTCCAAATCATATAAGGTCAATTGAAAGACGCTCGTTCATTGGTGAATCAATGAGGCTGTTACCTCAAAATCTTGTATAGGACTTGAGATTGAAACTAAATATATATTCATGCGAATCTGAGCACGATCATAGTAATCCATCGAAAATTATTAAAAAATTGAAATATGTGAAAACTTGACATTAAAAAAAATTTAATCTATGGTTCTGATGACACGAACATCTTGTAATTCTGCAAGAATATGCAGTATATCAATCTTTGTTTACAAAATTAATTTTACTCGAATTGGATGTATTATTATTGAAAAATAAAGTCTTTTTTTCAATATTCCAATTGAATTTCCTATGGTTCTGTTTACACCATGGCCACGAAATTCTCCATGGGTCTTATTATGAGCATAATTTATGTGGCTGCAAAATTTCATTTCCATTGGTTGGATATCCAAACTGTGAGGTTTTCGGAATAAAAGCAAGTTTTCAAACCAATGGAAACTGGAAAGATGCTAAAATTGCTATACTTAGAATACAAGGTATCTCATATTGAATTTAAAAGCTATTAAATCATTTTTATACTGGCAATCTCGCACATGATTCAGATCCATCCCTTATTTTGAATTCCTAAAAAAAATTTGAGGATATTCCATTCATGAGGATTCTTATAACCAATATGGTGGGAGAATTTGGTGATATCTAAAGTAAAACTATTACGCCGGTTTTCACAAAACTCCGATCAGCTTGATTATTAAAATGTCATCATTTCTGTGCAATTTTCAGTTCATTTTTGACATAAACCATCGACTTAATTCAAAATCAACGATTTGATCGCCCGATCAAGCCTTGTGAAACCGAGGGTTAGACTTATAGAAATAGGGGTGAATAACCAGGCATTTCTGCTGACCTGGGAGTCCCGTCACACCATAGAGTAACCTACAAGAGACAATAAAGTAGCTCTACTATGGGTGCCAGGTCATTGTGTAATCGAAAGAAATGGAAAAAGCTCATGAATTTTGAGGAAGTGAATCAGAGTTTAAACCTGCTGAACCTGCGCCTATCTGTTGGTTTGGAAAAGGGCAATATAAAACAACAGTCCAGCAATGAGTGCTGAACAACAAAATACAAAAAAAAACAGAGAATAATATTAATCGATCGGAATAAACCGATATTAAACTCATACTTCGGAGCTAATCTCGTCCTCGTTCAAGGCAAAATGGAAGGTAGTGGTATCAAACAGGGAACCTCTGGATGGCCATTTCGTCCTTATCGGGACTCATCAGTACAGGATTGCTCTGAATTATTCAAGGTATTCCATGGAACTTGAAACGAAATGACACCTTCTTTCAGATATAAATATACCGAAGGCGCCATCTCCAGATCCGTATGAACAACCTTCTTTCGTAGCATGAACCTTAAACGAAGTAGCGAGATGTTTACCATTTGTCTCATTGACCGAAGCGTACTTGCAGTTTGCAAATGTTACGTGCTCAGTCCACGACGCGAAGCGCTCAGGGTAACGTCAGTTGACACCGTAGTAGTAATAAGCAGAGGTTTAAGGCGTAACATTGCCATGAAGACAAAAATAATGAAAGCAGAGAATAATATTAATCGATCGGAATCAATCAATATTAGACTCATGCTTCTGAGCTAATCTCTTCCTCGTTCAAGGCAAAATGCAAGGAAGTGGTATCAAAAAGAGCACCCATGGATGGCCATTTCGTCCTTATAGGGACTTATCAGAACAGGATAGCTAATATTATTATCTTCTTTTCTGCTATCCTTTGCTGAGTGTCCTAACCCAGATAGCACAAGTTTATCTTATGGATATGCTATGGGTATCCATCATGGATATTGGGGATGTCCATAAGGTAACCGAAAAACGCTCTGGTATATCCTATGGACGTCCATAGAATGGGACAGTGTGACCTTTTTGGATGTCTTATAGATATTAGATATCCATCATGGATATTCATGAGATATCAACTACGGACATTCGCAAGAGTTAGCTTATACTATGTATGTCTTCAGGATATCCAATTTTTTATGCAATTTCTGTTTCTTTTCAAAAAAGTAAAGAAAACATACAAATCATAGAACAAGTAGTTTCTATACAAGATACAAATCTTGGGACGTTTGACACTTGACAGTTTTTGACATATGTCTGGCCACCCTTCGTACATCCAAATGGATGGTGACTTAATAAACACTGTAGATTTGTGATTTTTAAATTCTCTGCGGTTTTGAATTTTTTTCTATTTTAATGACATGTAGCCAGATTCCAGTTGTTTTCAGGACTAGACAATTTTATTTTAGTGCACACACAACGTCCATGCCCTCACCAGGATTCGAACCCGGGACCACCGGCACCACGGCCAGGAGTCATACCCACTGCACCACCGGGGTCATTCAGCGGTGTTGAATGAATTCATAATATGAAACATAGACAAGAAAGCACTACGAAATTGATAAATTTTGGGAGCTGATTAGCATTTGACTATAAAAATGTTACGACATCTCACGGTGTTTCTAATGATTATGATTGAGTTAGTTAATGTCGGATAGTAAAGTAATTGTAGGGTTTTATAAATATAAAACCTAAACGTTGACAAAAAAATAAAATAAAAGTAGTGTTGAATTAATTAGGCCTAGGATTCATGCGTTCAACCGTTAAAAAATCATTCATTAATAGACCGAAAGTTATATATTTTTCTCACTTATAACTTAATATGTATATGTATTGATCTCCATAGATGATATATCCATTGTTGATTTCTTATGGATATCTTATGGATGCCGAGATGTTACCTGATATGGATATCTAGAATGAAACTTATTTGGATGTCCTAGGGATGTATCCAAGAAGTTCGTTTCGGATGTCCTAAATATATCTGCAATAGGATATCCTATGGATATACAGTTTATGTCCACGGAAATCCCGCCTTGACTAGGACTTGAAATGGACACCATAAGATATCCTGTGTTAACTGGGAATAAGGACGAAATGGCCATCCATAGGTGCTCTATTTGATATCACTTCTTTGCATTTTGCCTTGAACGAGGACGAGATCAACTCCGAAGTATGAGTTTAATATTAGTTGATTCCAATCGATTAATATTATTCTCTGCTTTCATAATTTTTGTATTTATGGCGATGTTACGCCGTTAACTTCTGCTTATTAATAAAATAACCTTCTGACAAAACACTAGTGCACCTACTGAGGCTTCGTGATGATTTCACCTACCTATACCAGAAAGCTCATAAAGCTGTCACGAGCTGAGCCAAGGGAGAAGGTGGGTCTGCTGACGGGGCACTCCCAGTAAAAAATTTCATTTGTACCGAATCAGAAATTCAGCAGACGAGATTTTCAGTCTCTGTGGATCCGATGCAGAAAGATCTGAACACATGGTAAGCAAGTTTCATATGTTGAATACTGGTCCTGGACACCCAAGAGGTAACAGCTAAGGCTTAAAGGCTTAGGTTATTGGTTTTATTAACGCCATTGTCGGTCTCTTTGGGTTTCCATGAACGAGTAGGGTGGAGAACAAAAGATTTACATGGTCGCATTTCCCGGAAGGCCAACCTACCAATAACGACCCCAGTTCTAATAATAATAATGAATAAACGGGACACTGCTGTTGATTTTTTATGGAAAACTCATAATGTCTTCAACTTCATTTCTGTAGAAATTATGAAGGAACTGAAAACCGAAATCACGTGTACTCAGTTCTAGAGCTTTGTTGAAGAGGAAGGTGCACAAAGGGGTAAGATTATTAAAGGGGAGGTAAAGAATGTCATTCATTAATGCAAACTGGCAAATATTCATGGTTTCTAAGCCCGAGCTTTCATTATATCGTTATCACAGAGTTCAATTTGAAATTTAATGAAATTATTCAATCCCTAATACCGCCCCACAGTTGAGACCCAATTTAATCATTATAATCGTTGAAGCCTGGAGGGGTTGAACAGGAAATTCAGACGCTACAATGACCCTGCTCCAATATCTGTTGAAATTTAATATTGCATTTATGCGGACTTCGGTTTATGAAAGGTAAAGTCTCGGAAGAATTGACAACTTTACAGTCGCATCGGTCTCTTTGAGGGTTTTGTCGTTGAAAACCTAATTTATTCATTACCATTCGGAAATGCTTCGACATCGCCTCGAATTTGGGAAGAGCAAATGATGATTATCATTCCTTCCTCACAGATTTGTGTTCTTGAAAACGAAAAATTTAATTATGAGTTATATTATCCTTAAAGCCGATGGATCGACCTCATCTCTACACCTTCATTTGTAATATCGGTCAATTTATTGTTTATTGAACTTAATGTGTCCGAATATACTGTTGAGGAATTTTTTATTATCTCATTCAATCGCATAAACATGTAGATTCAGAATTGTATCCAGCAACAATCGAAGAGAACACAAAAGGTTTTGAGCAACTTCACGTTTAAATGAAAGCTTTTCATTTTCAATGACGATTTAAGATTTCAAAAATAAACTTTCGTTTTCTCATCGTGATCTAGCAAGCAAATAGTTCCGACTTTACATCATTAACGGAAATTAATCAATTGAATACAGTCTCGAAATGAGTTATTTTCGACCAAATGTAGCATGTTCAAATGAAAAATTATTATTCTTGCGAACAAGTAGATGTGTTGAATTTTTGTATAGTTCAGTTTATCAATCTTACACTTAATTTCTCATTTCGGGGATTCCTACCAGATTCTTTATAAGTGTTCCTATCTTTACTGAACTACTGAGATTGACATTTTGACTTGATTGGATTGATATTTTCTGGAAATATTGAGTGAATTAAATTTCGTATCATTACAGCTCAGAAACCACTTGACTTAATGAAAAATAATCTGTTGAAATTTAATATTGCATTTATGCGGCCTTCGGCTTATGAAAGGTACAGTCTCAGAAAAATCTACAACACTTTGAGGTTTTCATCGTTGGAAACATTCATCAGCATTTGGAATTGTTTTGGCTTCACCTCATATTTGGGAAGAGATTTGATGATTAACATTTTGTACTCTCTGATTTGTGGTCTTGATCATCTCAAGGCCGGCGATCCACTTTATATCTCTACCTCCATTTGTAATATCGCTCATTTCTATTCTGTCAATACCTGTGATATTTAATTGTTTATTGAATTTCATCTGTCTGAATAAATATAAAACTTATCCATATTGCTCGAATCTCAGGCTCGTCATCAATATCAAATCAGCAAACGTCGGGGATGTGCTCACCGAACCATTTTCTATGAGAAAGTAACATTTCTGGGTGTCAATTCTCGGGATCACTCGTTCGATGAACGATACGTTCGTGACATTTTGAGAGTAGATTTCTTGAAATTGTAATGATTTTATCCGTTCAAAATGAATGTACACTTTCGTCCGAACGATAAGTTGACGATGTGCGCAGGAATTAACTTGTTCCGAACTATTACTTTGATTTTACCCACCCACGAACGTATACGTTCGTGAGCGAATGATCCCGAGAATGGACACCCCGACCTATTCCGGAAATCACGTCGTTGTTGATCATTACCATAGCAACGAGTTAACTACTGACAATTCATAAGAAATTAGTTTTAAATTTTGCATCGCAATTCACTATACAATATAGAAAACATCAATGATTGTGTTTTTGTACACACAAAATTTTGAGCGTAACACATCCGAAAATAATTTGTTTGAACTCACATGGAATTCCGTATATTCGTCTCGAAAACCCCTTTTTTTGACTTGTTGCATAAATAATCATTTTCTCAAATCGCTTGGAATTTTTTAAATTCCTGGCAAGATTCGTCAAAGAAAATGTCAAGACTTTCCCACTGTAACAAATGTCTTTTCCTTTCAGATATTAGTGTTCTTCATTAAACCTTTATTGCATTTTCGTAATTCACTCTTGATTTCTTTGGCAAAAATTCTAACGATGCATTAAGTACGTATGTGATACCTACTTATCGCAATAAAAAGAAACTATTGATCATAGGTTTTGACGATTTTCATAAAGTTATTTGTTTTACCAGGGATATAATAACAAATTGGCCCAATATTCCGTCAATTCAAGATCTATGTGATAATATTCAGCTATAATAATAATAATAATAATATACTTTATTAAGGTTACATAGTAACAAAGTCCAAAAAAAAAATTATTTCAAATATTATATTGAACTCCATCAAGGAGTATGGTATATTCTATGAGGTCATCATTATTACTTTTTATATTAACCATAGAGTTTGTTATTGTGAATATATCATAAGCATCAGCACCCTTTTTCATATTGCGGAAACGATAACTTGACTTCCCAAAGAAACGACATCGAACTCTGAATTTGAAAATTAAAGGTTATGTTTAAGATTTGATTAGAATCAGTACCTATATTCAGATTTGAATTATCCCAATCTAAACAAGATCGAAAAACCATCTGACTTTTTGAAGGTTAATACAGTCCTGTATTCTACGAACATCTTTTTGAATAAATCAGGTTGTCTCATTATGCGAGGTAGTTTTCCTCTTCAAACTTTCAAGGAATTTCATGAACAAACACGCTTTGCCGTTCAAAAGAACACGAGTGACTTACCTGGTTTGCGTTTATGTCTGCTTTTATTTAAATACATTTATTTTATGGAGGGTTTGAGAGTTCTTCAGCTATCCTACTTCTGTGATAATTCATTGCGTGCCTAAAGAGCCGTGAAGTTTCTCCGTAATAAATCAGACATAGCCGAATGGAATTAATTTGATTTTTTTAATCGATCCTAATTTCTGTACAGTTGATTTGAAATATTGCAATGTTTAAGATTAGCTATCGAGTTATATTCAATTTCTTTTCAAAATATTTGTTGAAGTGGACTTACCTTAATTTTTCATAAAACATTATTTGATGAAAGCCTTGTTTACATTAAAGAAACTATAATTCAATTAATATTCATGTCCTGAAAAATTCTGGTTTCATTTTATTCATTCAGTAGGTAATTTGAATTTAATTTTCCCTTCGTGAGTTCCCGAAAAAAAACATCAAAACTTTAAAGTTTCAAGATTCGAATAGGAAATGATTAATCTTTCACTACGAACAAGCAGCCAAATATTTCGATTCTGCATCAATCAGTATGACCAGAAAAATCAAACTAGAATAATACCGCTTGCGAACAAGTTAAGTTTGATAGAATGAAAAAACCCGATATTTTTTTGAAAAAAAGCCACAGGGTTGGATTTCTATATTTCTCATTTTACCAATTTTTCACTAAATTAACCACAGCAGCTATTCTCAAGAGATGCCTTCGAATTGTTCGCATCTTTATTGAACAGCTCGATGTAAAAGATCGGGACTGATTAGATCGAAAGTTTCAGAATTATCGAAGATATCATTCAACTTCAACAGGAAAAGCTGAGATATTCTTACCTCACATATGCCCTTTGAATTTCAAGACCTTATGTCAATACACCTCAACATTTTTTTAGATTCAGAAAGAGCTTCACGAAATTGAGCTCATTTCATCACGGAGAAGCCAAAGTAGTGATTGCGTTCTGATGGATGTTGTAGACCGATTTGCCTCATTAGCGAACTGAACCAAGCTATTCCGATCCTGCACCTACAAACCTATCTCACACAAATCTTTAGCCCCTTCCATTGGAAAGTATTTCCTAACTGGTTCATTCTAGACCAAGAACGGCTCATATTTCGAAACTCACCGATTGTGGGTCAAAACTATTACACGCTGTTTCCCTACGAACAAACGCACAATAAGTAGTCGAATTTACTTTCACTTGAAATATCACGTTGAAAATTTTCTGGAAATACAGATATGATGATATGATTTAATATTGAAATGGTGTTTTCACTGCACACAAATTAATCGATCAAATATCCATGAAAATAAACGAAATCGTATTTTTATTTTCATGTTACACATCTAGGTGCTGCAGTAAATAAACTGGATTAATTTGTAACAACTATAGGTGAAGTTGATTTATTGTTTTTGATTTGT
The DNA here is from genome assembly GCA_013421045.1 of Propylea japonica. Taxonomy (NCBI): domain Eukaryota; kingdom Metazoa; phylum Arthropoda; class Insecta; order Coleoptera; family Coccinellidae; genus Propylea; species Propylea japonica. Next base: position 103,006,658 of record CM024239.1, read on the forward strand.
ATTTACATTATAGTAAATAAATAAATAAATATTGCTATAATCAATACCTTTGTTATTATTGAGCGTCAGTTTCTAAGGAAACAGGGTGCGAAAGTTTTACCTAAACAGGGTGATCCGAAACTCGAAAAAAATTAAGGAACATATACAGATTGATATTCTTGGTCAAACGTGAAAATGTTTTTTAGCCGATGAAGCTTTGTTTTCGAGGTATTAAAATTTTATGTTTCTGTTTTCAATCACATGAGCCGAGTTTCACGAAGCTTTGATCATGTTCATTGATGAAACGTCATCACTTTTGTGCATCCTTACGAGCAACCTTCTTTTTGAGGATTCTCAAGTCCTAGAGAATAGGACGACACAGCTGTCTGGACTCTCTGGATGATATTACTAAATGGTTGCAAATGACTGTAACCAATTTCAGACGACAATTACAAGATGGGCAATTTAGAGAATGAATATGTATGCACTTACCTCGAAAGTTGAAAAGAACGTGTCGATGAAATCACCCCCAATCTGGTAGCAGAAGAGGTGTTGGGGATAGAGAAAAGCGCCGGCTTGTGGTTATCACTTAGTTGGTCGAGTCTCTCTCTTCACAGAAGAACAGATGAAATTGAAATAGGTGCTTAGCCGAAGATAATAGATGAATTTTAAATTATCAGTTTGCTTACTTTTCGAATCAGAGCAGACAGTGCAATACTTTGAGAAAAATCGTAATTTTGAAATTTTTGTTTACCGACGGGTTCATTCCGCTGCAGCAGGTTCAAAATATGAGTTCTATATTTGTAGGTTTCTATCGATAAAATTTATAACTTTCTGCTTCCATATTTCAGAACTTTAATTGATTGAACCTTTCGAGCGTCATGAGCCAGAGACTCGAAATTTTCTGTCTTTATATGAGGTTTGAATATATTGAGTAACCATGAATTATTATTAATCAGTCGAATAGTACTCGAGTTAAAATGACTTTTTTTATACTTTTGGAACATTTCATATACAGTTGCTGAGTAACGATAAAATTACTTGTGGAAATTGCCCGAAGATCCAGAGACTGCACACTTATAAATATTACCTGAAAAACTATGCTTCAGAACCTGTTTACAAGGTGAAGTGTCCTCATTTCATTAGGTGTCGATAAAATCAGGTCTAAAAAACTTCAAAGTATCCAGCTTGTTCTTCAGAAAATATAAGAATATAAAACATTTCTGAAACTTTTTCATCACTAGAGTAGAATCTGCAAATACCAGAAATATAATTACAGATCGGGAAAACCAAGTATTTAGGAAATGTTTCTTAGTTTCGGCGACATTAACCAAACCAATTTACATCGTGAAGACAACATGTTATTCAGAAACTTTCACACGAAAATTCTTACTAGAATAACGGCAGGTTAAATTTGAGAACTATCAATATCATTGTATTCATTTTATGAACTCATTTTACCTAATGTTTGAATCTGAAACCTATACTTTCAATATAGAAGATGAATTTCAGGTGTTTTTCTCTCCATATAAAAAAAGTTAAAGCTAACTTTGAGTGGGCGGTTTTTTCAATTTAGACTGATAAATTATGTTAGGAAAGTTTCAGTTCAGAACTCAACCTAGAGTGAAAACAAATGTATGTTAAGTCACATAAAAGAATCAATTATAAAAGCATGAAAATGTGAGTGGTTTTCAACGGAATTACTCCCATTACACCGTGAAAATTCGCTTCTGGAGCTTTCTCAACTTTTATACATCGGTTGGAGTATAAAAATCGCATTCTCCGCAGTAAAATTACCACTCCTCCAGGTAAACACATTCAAAGGTTTATTTGGAATCGAGCACGGTATAGCAAATTCGATTATTTTCAATTCGTTTGCATAACAAAAGTTTCTGTCCCGGATTTCCATAACGCTCCAAAAAACCCAATTCAAGGAAACTAATGTGGATCAAATGGAAGGTAAATACGCATTCAGAGCCTCGAGGATAACCTGTAATACTATTATATGAAAATACTCCCGGTTTCGAGCATGTTTGCCTTTGAACGAGAATTGAATTGAACTTTCTTTCGTTTTGTATTACTGTGCATGTTTACTGCCCCCCTCTTGCAGCCAGTCAATATCGTGTTGTACTCGAAAATATTATTACGTTTTGGGACTTTCTCTGAAGAGTGCATAAGTATTCTGTAGAGATGAGATGTTATGAATTTTTCATCGACGAAAAAATTTGCATTTTAGTTCAAATTGTTTTTTGAATAATTGGTAGGTCATCCTGTTCGTATGTTTGCACGAGAAAATTCAAAGCGGGCATCTAATCTTCCTCATACAAGGCGTTCCTTAATTGAACTCCCGGTTTCGATCATGTTTGGCTTTGAACGAGAATTGAACTGAACTTTCTTTCATTTTGTTATGAATTTTTCATCGTAGAGAAAATTTGCATTGTCGTTCAGCATGTATATGGGATTATCGGTAGGTCATTTTGTAGGCATGTTTTCATGGGCGAATTTAGAGCTGACACTGGCATCGAATCTTCTCATACAAGCTGCTCCTAAATTGAACATACCAACGGAAAGAAGAGATTCCTTAACTGAGTTTAAGAAAAAAGGGTGCCATAAACTTGGCATCGCAGACGTTCTGATTTCAAGATACAGAGCGTTGAAGTTTAAATTTTTTTCCAATTTTCTTTTCAAATTATCTATACTTTACTAGATATTCTACTGAAACTAATGTGCCGCACTAGGGTGAAGTAAACAATCGATTAGATTTGCATTTCTCCAATACCTGAATATAATACAATTGTTTCATAATTTTGCCTTAGCTATAATAACCGGAATAGCCTTGAGCAACAATAAACTGCCACCAAATCAGTGAAATAATTCAGTTTATGAATGCCAAATGTTAACACATTGCATCAAGAAACTAAACACTAACAGACGATGTTGCCAAACTGTCAGAATTGTCTGTAATAGACGCAAGCCGTTAGTAGGAGAGCGGTAAAGCAATTACCCCAATACGGAATAAAGATAAGGCACGAGTTCGCAACGTACGAATATTGTTCGCGCGTAAATTCAGATACTACTTGGCTGCATAACAAATGCGTGAAGGCAACTTTAGGTTTTCTTTTTACTCTGAGGATACAAGAATATCTTTCATTTGATTTAGAATAAAAAAAATTATAGATCCTGCTTCAACACGCCTCAGACTCGTAAGTAGGTTTGGATGAGGAAAGGGGGTAAATAATAAAATGATTATACAAGTTATAAAGAATTTAGAGCTGATATTGGCATCGAATCTTCTTATACAAGCTGCTCCTGAATTGAACGTACCAACGAAAAGAGGAGATTTATTAAGTTTAAGATAAACAAGAACCATGGTCCATAAACATGGGGTCGCAAACGTTCCGATCTCAGGATACTGAGTGTTGAAGTTTAAATTTTTTTCAAGTTTTCTTCTCAAAGTATCTACACTTTACAAGATAGTCTACTGAAACTGATGTGAATCAAAAGGAAGGTAAATACACATTCGGGGACTCGAGGATAACTGTAATACTATTATATGAAAATACTCCCGATTTCGAGCATGTTTGCTTTGAACGAGAATTGAATTGAACTTTCTTTCGTTTTGTATTACTGTGCATGTTTGCTGTCCCCTTCTTACAGCCAGTCAATATCGTGTTGTACTCGAGAATATTATTACTTTTGGATTTTCTGTGAAGAGTGTATAATTATTCTGTACATACGAGTATGCATGTATGGTGCTCATCGTTTTGCAAGTTGATTTGTGAGCTCTCTTCTGTGTCTGTGTCTTTTCGTTCGAAAGTGACTTTTTCCTTCCGAATTTATATCTATTTGGGACAGTTTTCTGACTGGTTTCTGTTGCTCCGTTATTTGTAGAAATGGCCGATAAATTGTGTAAAATTTGTAATAATTCGGTAAATCGAAGGAAACCCGGTATGAAATGCAGTAGTTTTTGCGGGCGATATTATCACGGACAATGTGTGGACATTGTGGGTGCTAGACTGGAATCCCTCAGTGTTGACGGAATTTCATGGACATGTACAGATTGTAGAAGTCGATCACGTTTATCGATATCGACTGATAAGTCTGTGACACCGACGGCGCGGCAGGGCAGAAAATCTTCAGCTGAGTCATCTTCGGGCATGCTGGAGGAAATCCACGCGGAACTGAAGCAGATACGCGAGCAACAAACAATAGCCCCGTTTACACGTACACTCCGAAGCGACGCTCCTGTAGCGTCGCTTCGATGCGGCACTCCGGAACGGCGTTCCAGAAGCGTGAGGTTGATGCGTGGTCGTCAATTAGAGCAACACTTTTGGATCGCGCATCGATGCGGCAGATTTTACTGTACGCTCCAAAACTCTCCGTGTGAATGCAAAATACAACAGTTTTGTAGTGGAGCGTGGAATTTCCGCTGTGGCGGAAACTCCACGTTCCGTGCTCTCTTATAAATACCAGTCAGTTGATTCGAATACCCGTAAGTGGACAGTGTGGTGAACATGAATTCGAGAAAAAGGAAGGCTATTGCTTGTTTAGGCCTGTATGTCATCAATGAAGATGAGAAGAAAAATACTCGGAAAATTGGGGTTAAGCAGTGGAGGTTGAATAGAGAGCGTTTTGATCATATGCCTCTATTAAGAGAACCCCGAGAAAATTATCCAGAAGACTACAGAAATTACTTAAGAATGGATGACATAACTTTTTATTTTCCATAAACACAAAAAGCTTTTCTACATGTTTATAAATAATTCTGAATTATCCCTATTCCTCATTGTGTATGTAGGTACTGGTGAAAATGAGCCGAATTCAAGTTTATAAACATAAATAAACATTTCCAACTGCGAAAATTCGAGAGAACGATAAGCATCTTCTGCTACATATCTCGGCAGATCGGAGTGTCCGTGTGAATACGACGTTGATATCACAAACCAGCACATCTGGCACGTCGCATCAAATCGACACTTTTGGACTCACGATGGTCTAGCATTCACACGCACGCGATTGGAGTTGAGGAATGGAGCGAACGCTCCAAAACTGCCAGGAAAACTGTCCGTGTAAACGGGCCTAATGCTCCTTCAGTCTGTACAATTTTGCAGCGATAAAATTTCGGATTTCGAGATCGAGATGAATAAGCTCAACGATTATATGGGGAAGACAGATCACTTATACTCTGAAACTGATATGTTACGAACTGAGTTGAAAACCATGCAAAACAAATTCAATGAATTAGAACAAGTGTCACGCTCCAACAATGTCGAAATTCAGGGCATTCCAGAGAAGAATGATGAAAATCTTTTCAGTATAATGGAGAAAATCGGCGAATATGTTGGTCATAACATAGTGCCTTCGAACATCGACTATACCCACAGAGTACAGGTGAACAAGCCAACCGAAAAGTCAACTAAAAATATTGTTGTCCGGTTCACATCACGGTGTGAGAAAGACCAATTTCTGATGGCAGTAAAGAGCAAACATAAGAACAATAGATCTCCCAAACTATCATTGGAGGGTGTCTCTAGTGAATTTTATATAAATGAACATTTAACTTTAGCTAATAAAATTCTTTACAAGGAGGCGAGATCTGCGGCAAAAACCAAGGACTATAAGTACGTATGGGTGAGAAACGGCTCAATTTTCTGCAGGAAAACAGACTCATCCAAGACATTTATCATAAAAGATTCGGATTCCGTCAGTAGAATGTGATTTCTATTTCATGGTTTAAATTTTACATAAGTGTTTCTGTTTCTCATGGATAAGTTGCTTGTATTTGGACAAAACGTTAATGGTTTGCGTACTAAGACTACTGAAATAAAAGTTAATAGTCAAAACATTGACGCGGATTTGTACCTTATTACGGAGACGAATCTAATTGGTGAGATTGTCAGTTCCGAGTTGTTTGATCTATCAGGGTACAATGTTTTCCGCAGGGATAGAGAGGACACTTCTTGTTCAAACAATAAAAAATCGGGAGGTGGTGTCTTGATCGCCGTACGTAACTCCATAGATGCAAAAATCCAGAAACAATTTCAAAGTGAAGCTGAGGATGTATGGGTCACACTAAATGGAGATAACTGCAGACTGCATTTGTGTTGTGTTTATTGCCCCCGAGAAATAACTGTGCGGTGGAGTGTTTCACTAGGAAACTTCAAGAAAATATGGAGGTGCTGTCAGAAGATCGCATCATAGTTTATGGAGACTTCAACTTTCCTCATATTGAGTGGTCACCTGGTGAATGTGGTAACTTTTATGTGCCCATGAATCTTGACAATGTTAATGCCTCTTTAATTGATCAGTTATCATTTGCGGAATTCTACCAATATAACAACGTTAAAAATTGTGACAACCGAATACTAGATCTTGTTTTCAGTAGGGGGATTCGACTTACTAATTTGATAAAATCCGATCATTATCTAGTTAACCCTGATTTATATCATCCTCCTATTGAGTTTTATATAGAATATTCACCAAGGAAAGTATTACATAACTCTAATTCAAGTTTCTATAACTTCAAAAAGGGAAATTATACTGAATTTGGTGAATATCTCTCTGATGTGGATTGGTCGAAGATTCTGGTTGACCCTTGCGTGAATAAAAATGTTGAGACTTTTTATAATATTTTAGAAAATGGCGTCAGATTATTCATTCCTAAAGTAGTCACAAAAAATAATCGTTTTCCTCCTTATTTTTCCAAACAAACAATAATGTTAATCAAACAAAAAATAAAATGCATAAAAACTACAAGAGGTTTGGATTCAATTGTTACTATGAAAGATTTAGAATTCTAAGAAAACAATGTAAGGCTCATATTAGGACAGACTTCAATAATTATATTATAGATGTTCAGAGTGATGTGAAAATCAACCAAAAAGATTCTGGAATTATGTAAAAAATTGTAAGATGAAACTAACATTCCAAGTGAAATGCATTATGAAAGTGAATCTGCCGCGAATGGAGAAGATATAAGTAATTTATTTGCGGAATATTTCCGTAGTGTTTTCCAACCTTACCGGCAGCTTCATCACATCTGTGAAGAAGATCGAGATGGTTCTATCAATATATTAAATTCCATTGCTATCACACCTGAGAATGTTCAGGGAATGATTGAATCACTTGATGCCACTGCGGGAGCGGGAACAGATGGATATCCAGCTTATTTTATTAAGAACTGTAGCTCTAGTCTTGTCTCTCCACTTTCAATTATATACAATCATTCCATTCAATCTGGTACTTTTCCTGACCGATGGAAAACGTCCCTTTTAATTCCAATTTATAAAAACTCTGGAGACAGAAATTCGGTTAGAAATTACCGGGGTGTTTGTAAGTTATCAGTTTTTGCCAAGTTGCTTGAAAAGATCATCCTTGATATATTGTTACAGCATTTAAAATCTACAATTTCGGTTGATCAACATGGTTTTTTTTCCAAACGATCAGTTGAGACAAATTTGGTAATCTATACGGAGATCATAACAGAAGCTTTGGACAACCGATTTCAGGTAGACTCGGTCTACACAGATTTTAGTAAGGCGTTCGATAAAGTCGATTACAACATCTTGATTTCCAAGCTTTCTGCTGCTGGCATCCGAGGAGATTTGTTAAGATGGTTCGTTTCATACCTTTACAATAGAACTCAACTTGTTATCGTTAACGGATACAAATCCTCCCCATTTGTCGTGACCTCGGGGGTACCACAGGGATCTCATCTTGGACCTGTACTGTTTTTAATATTTGTGAACGACTTGAAGGGAATTTTTAGATATTGTCGTGTACTTATGTACGCAGATGATTTTAAATTTTCAGGGTGATCACTACAGTGAGGGACTGCGTAAGAATGCAGCAGGACCTCGACGCATTTTCGGAATACTGCCATCGAAACAAGTTGGAATTGAACATAAATAAATGTATGTGTATTTCTTTTACAAGGACCACCAATGTCATAGAATTCGAATACAGACTAGACAATACCGATATATGTAGGGTGACTCGGGTTAGAGATTTGGGTGTGATTTTTGATACAAAACTTTCCTTCGTACCACATTTGGATCATTTGATTGCGTCGTGTAGTAGATCACTAGGCTTTTTAACAAGAATGTGTAGAAATTTCGATGATGATGCGGCCATAAAGTCATTATACTTCGCTTTCATTCATAGCAAACTTAATTTCGCCAGTGTTATTTGGAGTCCAATGTATAACGTCCACAAAATAAGACTAGAAAAACTTCAAAATAGGTTCATTCGATTTCTACATTTCAGAGTCACCAACGTGTATGCAACTCTAGGTATTAACCAAATTCGTTCTCATTATGGCGTTGAACTTCTCGAACATCGGAGAATTAAAAATGATCTCATTTTTGCCTTCAGGATAATGAGGGATTACTTTGATTCGCCAGAGTTAGTTGCAATGATTCCGTACCATGTCCCTTCAAGAACAACTCGCAGTAGAGCATTGCTATCGGAAAAAGCGTGCAACACAAATATACCCGCAAAAATTCGCCGGTCTCCAGAGTTTGTACAATGTTCAATAAATATTGTGGAGGAGTTGATATTTTCATCACTAATTTATATTCTTTCAAGAAAGCCATCAAAAATATTTTCCAGTTCAGGTAAATTGTGATTTAATTTTTTTTTTATGTTGTAATTGTGAGCACCTATAATTTGTATCTAATTTTGTGAACTAGATTATTAGTGGATCTTTGTTGGGAAAATTTCCCGTTTGTATCCCTGTTTCAATAAATAAATAAATAAAATTATCGGTAGGTCATTTTGTAGGCATGCTTTCAAGGGCGAATTTAGAGCTGATATGCATCGAATCTTCTTATACAAGCTGCTCCTAAATTGAACGTACCAACGAAAAGAGGAGATTCCTTGAGTTAGTTTAAAAAAATAAGTCCCATAAACATGGGGTCGCAAACGTTCCGATTTCAGGATACAGAATGTTGAAAATTAAATTTTTTTCAAGTTTTCTTCTCAAAGTATCTACTCTTTACAATATATTGAACTGAAACTAAGGTGGATCAAAAGGATTATGTAAATATGCATTCAGGGTATCGAGGATTACCTGTAGTATCTACTATTGAAGGCGAATTTCAGTTAACATTTGAATCGAAATGTAAATTTCTTTTCTCATTAGAAATCCATTGAATGCCTATCAAAAAAGTAGTTGATAAGCACAAACAGATACGGAGATAATGATCAATGTTGAAATGACCACAATATTAAATTTGACTCGAAAACAAGAGAAGATAGAGCAATGCAGTTGAAAGTATAATGGGTTTCTCGAAAAAATACGACCGCAAAGTTGCGTTTTGTTTTTCTCTATCTCAAAGGGTTAAAATATTTCAGTTCGGCAATCATCAATTCTGGCTACCGGGTTTTTCCCTATAATTTGACCCCCCTTTTAACAAAAAAATGTTTCATATAAAAGTTTCACGAAATCAACTGAGGTTTTTTGATATTAGTCCAGAAACTGAAATATATACAGGGTGACCAATATATTGATGGCAACTTCATTTTTTCAAATGGAACACCCCGTATATTTTCCATATTTGGTTAGCTCTTTTTTCCTGATTTCGAATATGTAACATGTTGGTCTATCTTTCTTATTCTGAGCATCACAGAGTTTCAAGTTTTAATACCATCTGGCATAGCGTTTTGGAGGTTAGTGAATATTTAAGTGGCCAATTTGATCTTTGGATTGGTTGGTATGGCGCACCCATTTCATGGCCACCAAATAGTCCCGATTTAACACCGTTGGACACGTTTTTATAGCCGTTCCTGAAGGAAAAGAATTACTTCAGCAATAATGACAATCAATGAAAGCGGAGAATAATTTAATGATATGAAATCAACCAATATTAAACCCATAATTCGGAACTAATCCCGTCAACGCACAAAGAATAATGATAATATTGTAATGATTAGAAACAAATTTTGAAGCTTTATTTTCTGACTTGAATCAGAGCCATAATAATGCTATCAAAAATAGTCTAAACAACTTGAGACAACTATATGAACTATGTGTATTGAATGAAGGTGGTCATTTTGAGCAATTTCTTTAGTTGATGTTATTCTTACCATACTACCATAGTTTATCATTTTTCATTGGTTAAGTAATTGTTAAGTATTCATTTTAAAATAAAACTTTAAGTAAATTTGTTGGATATAAAGAATTTCGTAGGTATTTCACATATTTTTTTATTCGGTGTCATCATTTCAAAACTTTGAAACTCTGAAAATTGAAGAGACAGTGTCCCATTTGAAAAAATATAGTTGCATTCAATGTTGTTCACCCTGTATATCTTCCCATTGACGTTATTATAACTCCAAAAATGAGCATTTTCAGTAAACGCACTCTGCCACTTGTAAAATGATTATACATAGATCTTGGCAGATAGTTCTTGAAATTTAAAACTCTGTGGTTCTCAGAATAAAAGAGATAGACCAACTATGTTACATATTCGAAATCAGGAGAAAAAGAGCTAGCCAAACATCGAAAAATATACAGGATGTTCCATTTGAAAAAATTAAGTTGCCATCAATATGTTGGCCCCCTGTATATATTTCAGTTTCTGAACTCATATCAGAAAACCTCAGTTGATTTCGTGAAACTTTATACGAAACATTTTTTTGTATCTCCTTTAGTAACAAAGTTGAAGGGGGGGTCAAATTATAGTGAAAAACCCGGTACATACATTTTTATAGGTTTATTCATGTTTTATTTTTTCTATGGTTGTTCAGATTTGACTCAAACAAGAAAAAACCTTCTAGAGCGCTCGCTCTACTTAAACGAGTGCTATATCGTTTTGCCCGAATGTCGAATGTTGAGCTAGAAAAGGTCTTAAACGATAGGGTTACACTTCCTGAGGACGATTTCGTGACCAAATTCAATTCTGTCCGTGGGGCTATTTGTCCGTCAGTTAGCACAATAACTTTCGAAGGGATTGTCCTAGAGACTTGAAATTTTAGGGATGAGTTCGGGTCCCAATGGCTCGGTTGAGTTCCCAGTATAAAATTTGAGGTAATAGTCTTATTGCTGTACCAAAGAACGACTGCTCAAAAGCTCCTGCTAGGGTCTTTCCTTAATTTTTTGTTATATATTATTATTTGGGCTATTTCTATCATCTTCATTCCACATGTTTACGTTTTCGCCAGCCGTCGTCAGAAAACACACTGCTGATTTTCAACATAAAGAAAAACAACCTCCGTCACTCATTACGTTTGTCATTCGAAGAGAAACATTTCAGAAATGTTAAATTTTTAACACCTCGGGGAATGCTCCAAACACAGGTAATCTTTAAATGACCTAGATGATCTGAAACTTTGCAAATCGACTAAAAATGAGATTTTGAACTTTTCTCAGCATTTCCCAAATTGTTCACATTATCACTATGTTTCGACCTATTTTTTCGAATCAAGTTTGACAGCTTTGAAGCAACTCCTGGTGACCAAGATTCCTATGGTTTATTAAATTTTTCAAAACACAAATCTTTCTAGTGAATTTTTTTCGCGAAACAATCAGTAATGAAAAGAATGCTGTTCGGTGCGGACTTTCTCGACAACGCGGAAACTTTTTAACAAGCAGAAAATAATCAAGTTTGACAGCTTTGAAGTAACTCCTTGTGACCAAGGTTTTTATGGTTCATTAAATTCTTCAGAGCTCAATCTTTTCTACTAAAACTTATTAACAAGCATAAAATAAGTCTTGACCACAATTCTGCGTACCTATATTTACCTATTTTATTTATTTCCAAAAACTTGCATATTCACTTTATGAATTTGTTTATAGCGGTTCCTGAGGTTCATGTTACACCGAGAATTCAGTCCAAAAGGCCAGGAGAAGAGGCTACAATGTTTTGTCATGTAGCTGGTGAACCATTTCCAAAGGTAAATAATGTAATAACATGTAATTCCACTGAAGATACAATTTGTTTTCATGATATTCAAGGTTGAGTGGCTGAAAAATGATGACTCATTGAGAATGGAGAACACGAAAAAGTATTTGCTGATAGGAAATGGAACTGCTCTGAAAATCGAGAATATTGGATTCGCAGACACCGGAGCTTACATGTGCCAGGCGTCCAGTATAGGTAATAATCCATTTATTTTTTTTGACTCTCGATCAACTTGAGAGTTATAAAGATAGTTATTTTGACATTAATAACATTCATACTGTGTGGAACCACCAAGTGGAATAAATTCGACCACTAATAAATGAGACCGTGTTAGGGAAAACGCTTGGACACGTATTTTTGTATTTTTAGATGCTCATTTTTTCATAAAAAATAATTATATAGGGTGTGTCATGTAACAGTAGCTGATGACAACTTTCTCATTTCAAATACAACCCCCTGTATAATATTAGTTTTTTGGATTCTTCAGAAAATTTAAGAAGTAATTCATGTACAAGTCCCATACCTATCATCGAATGTTTCGGAAATATCAAGTGTTTTCAGATGTATTACAAAAATTAACATTAAAAAAAGAAAATTATTCTATTTCACAAATAATGTAAGAAAAACAAAAAAAACATTAATTTCAATGTGAGAGATGTTCAAAATATTCGCCGCCAACGTCTTGGCAATATGGATCTGGTATAGAAAGTCTTCTAACGTTACACCGATTTGGAAAATTTTGGTTCAGGTACTGCCGAACATTGATTTGGTAATGAGGCGGTGCTCCATCTCGCTGAAACCATAGCACATTGTCCATGAATTATGTTTGGAATTTTCTGAAGAATCCGAAAAACTAATAATATACAAGGGGTTGTATTTGAAATAGGAAAGTTGGTATCAGCCTCTGTCACATGACACACCCTATATAATCTAAAACTACAAATCGACGTGTCCAAGCGTTTTTCCCAACACGCTCTCATTTAGTCGTTATCGAATTTTTTCCATTTGGCTGTTCCACACTGTATACTATTCCTCTGTAACCTCATTCAATCATTTCTGAAGAATAAAATTTAAGAGGTGCAATCGAAAGGTGATAGATGAAAAGCGAAGTTCACCTCAATCTGTCGAACACGTAGAAAATACAAACTGTAACTTCCCAACGTGTTTACACAGAGTTTCAAGCTTCCTCCGTAAAAGTCAAGAGGTGATTGTCCATCAATTTTATAGTTCTGATTGCATCTTCAAGTGTTATTTTTATAAGGAAAATGTGATTATTTGATATAACATCAATTCAACATTCGCTATGTTTTTCAAAGGGGCAACATAATTATCTTGTGAATTTCAGATACGAAAAACGTCAACGGTAAGATAAATGAAAAACATGGAAATATTAAAGTGACATTAAAACCTCTGAAAGTTGGTCGTTTAAGTGAAAGTACAAAAATGCTTCCAAGAATTCACAGTACAGATCACACAAGTCACTCTGTCTCTCTCATATTTACGAACTGTGCTGGAAGAAAACTAATGAGATCCCACTGCAGGGCTTTCTACTTTCATTTTCAATAAAGTGCGCTTGAAATTTCGTGACTTGTTTTCTCCGCCTAACAATTTTTACTCAGAAAGTGGCCACCAATATGATATGGCACCTCAGTAATGAGTTGTAATATAAAAAATACCATTTTGTCGAAGACTGTTGAAGGAATAAGATTAATCTATTTCAAATCCATTGATTAAAATCTTTGTCATTCAACTGAAAACATGAAATACCTAACGTTGTTCCTAGACGATATTCATCATACTTCAAGTAATTTACAATTTTCCGTGGACCACCCTATATTCTGAGCGGAGATTCTAAAGTATTCAATAGGGTTCAATGGAAAACTTATTACCATATTTATTTGAGACAGTGGTAAGCAATATACACAAACAGGGTATTTTCTGAAACACCCTGAACCTTATTGTGATAAGGTTCCGTAAATTCAGGATCTTGATCTTCAGATGATTTCATTACATAAGTTCCTATGGACCAGAGCTGTGCCGAGCACTGAAGAAAAGTGCTTCGAGCACAAAGCACTAAGCCCTATTGAAAAGTGCTCTGGAATCTCGAGCACTAAGCCCTTATTTTTTGAAGAATGCTCGCGATTACTAAGCACTTTTGGAAAGTAATTCGTTTACACGAGCACCGAGCACTAAGCACTTTTCAAATCAAACTTAATATTTTCCATCCAAATATCTGTTAGTTTGGAAATTTGATTTTTTCTTTTTAATGTTATCGTGTTTCGAACTGGACATATTTGAAATTGACAATAGGTTTTTTCAGTGGGTCGGTCAATAGATATTTAATCAATTCAAAAGAATATATATATAACTAGGTTATTTTAGAGAGCGACTTATGGTCAAGATATTTCAATATAATAGTTCGAGACCATTAGTCGATTGATAACTGAGTTGATTACTAGATTTTTCCGACGACATTAATATGAATTGTATATAAATTCTTGATTGAAATAAACTGTTTTTCACGAGACATACAATTGACATAATAAAAATTTCTATATTTCTATGTTAATGTGAGTTCTGACATTACTCTATCGCTTCTGAATGCTTCAGGTTCGTTTGCTCATGGAAATAGCACACTGAAACAGAATCAATTGAACATTAAAAGAGGTCATTCATATTCAATTTTGTACATATTAATATCAACTTTTAGGTCGACGAAACAATTATTTTTGATAATTCCGGATATAAAGACAAGTTACCATGACGACATACCAAAAAAAGTTATAGAGAAAGAGTGACGTCTTGTCAACAATTAGATGGAAATGTTTCTTATGATTTTTTGAGCTCTATATGATATTCATTCAGTTAACGAACTGTAACTAAAATATTCGCCAATAAATACTTGAAATCATGATAAAAGATACCTGAATCGTATGTTGAAAAAAAGGTCCCATTGCTCCATAGATGATTTTTCCTGACAAAATCATCATAACAATCTGTTTTTCTTGCAAAATAATAAAACGTAAAAACCACAAAGCCCATAACATACAGGGAGATTGTTTTTTTAACACCAGTGTTTTAATGCAAGAAAAAATGAACAAATTTTTAATCTATAGAAGTGAATCGAAAAAAAATATTTTAGTTCTTTCTCTATTTGAAGCAAGCGAAAGTCTGTCATTTCCATGTTCCAACAAGTCTATGAAGGGCTTAGTGCTTGGTAATTCCTGAAAGTGCTTGGGAGCACTTTGGTGCTCGGGAGCACTTTTTCGAATTACTAAGCACTAAGCCCTTTCGAAAAATTCGCGAAGCACCAAGCACTAAGCACTGGTTCAATCAAGTGCTCGCGAGCACAGTGCTTACGAGCACAAAAGTGCTTCGAGTGCTTTCACGAGGACTAAGCACAAGGCTTCGGCACTGCTCTGCTATGGACTATGGGTCTCTGACGCATTAATGAGAATGGGATGTTGAAAATGAAAAAAAAAACAATCTAGAATATTTTCGACAACGTACAAGTTTTTTTTGCGTTTTGGTAGGTTATGAGTAAGCACACATCAAAACACATTCAAAATTATTTTTAATTTTTACCCGAGTAAAAAGTAATATAAGAGACAAATCTGTCTCGGATTATATGCTATTTTATCTGAAAGAGTAAGGAAATCTGTTGACCACTTCCAACTTCGTCAACAGAGATTATTCATTTTCGTTTGTTCGGCAGAGGATGATCCACACAAGATTAATAATTGGTGACAATTCGATTGTGCTTTTCTTCCTTCCCATGAATATTTTCAGGTAATAAGCAGAGGTTTAACGAGTGACATCGCCATGAAACCAAAAATAATGAAAGCAGATAATAATATTAATCGATTGAAATCAATCAATATTGAACTCATACTACAAAATGCAAGGAAGTGGTATAAAAGAGATCACCTATGGATGGTCATTTCGTCCTTGATAGGACTCATCAGCACAGAATAGCTCTGAATGATTCAAGGTATTGCTTGGGATTTAAAACGAAATGGCACCCACTTTCAGGTATGAATATACCGAAGATGCCATCTTCAGATCCATACGAACAACCTTCTTTCGTAGCATGAACCTTGAACGAAGTAGCGAGATGTTTACCATTTGTCGCATTGACCGAAGCGTACTTGCAGTTTGAAAATTTTACGTCCTCTTGGAGCCCTCAGGGTAACGTCAGTTGACACCACAGAACATAAAATAAAGTTGACACCGTAGTAAGTGATAAGCAGAGGTTTAACGCATAACATCATTTGCTTATTACTTAGTACGGTGTCAACTGACGTTACCCTGAGCGCTCCGCGTCGTGGACGGAGGACGTAAAATTTGCAAACTGCAAGTACGCTTCGGTCAATGATAAACATCTCATTCATGGTTCATGCTACGGAAGAAGGTTGTTCGTATAGATCTGGAGATGGTGTCTTCGGTATATTTATACGTGAAAGAGGGTGCCATTTCGTTTTAAGTTCCAAGAAATATCTTGTATCGAGTTATTCTGTGCTGATGAGTCTTAATAAGGACGAAATGGCCATCCATAAGTAAGTGCTCTGTTTGATAAGACCTTGCATTTTGCCTTGGATGAGGACGAGATTAGCTCCGAGGTATGAGTTTAATATTGATTGATTTCAATCGATTAATGTTATTCTCTGCTTTCATTATTATTTTCAAATAATATTTATGTGTTCGACAATATTTGCGGAAATAATTTGACCTCTAATATAGTTAAAACTTCACAACGAATTGTGTTATCTTATTTCATTAGATATAAAGATATTTGATAGAATTCATTTCAAGTCACTATACATGTTAAAAAATATTTTCCCTTTGGGTACTCACGAGGAAAATATTTCCACTTGATTTCATCCGTTGCGGTGTTGATCTCTCAAAAATACACGTTTCAATTCGTTGAAAATTACAGGTGTGGAAATTTAATATGAAATACCACAAGAGATGAAATTTTCGAGGCAAAATTTCTCAATTTTAATATGAAAGTTCATAGGCGAGTGATTTTGGAATAAATTCTTTGAACGAAATTGCCGGAAAGCAACAAACTTGAATGTTACAAGAAGGAAATTTCACCTGCTGAAATTTCATCTCAAATGGTATTAGGCCTAACACGGAAAATGTCAAACAGTAATATTAGATAAATGCCGAAGTTTTATCGCTGAGAAACTGATATGTTAGATTTCTTCTGCCTACAATTCGAAAACATTTTCACTAAAAAAGAAATGAAAGAAATAGGCATTTTCATATGACAAGGATGCTGAAATTTCTGGAATTTGAGTCAATGATTCGCCTCAAGGTAATAAAAAAGAAATTCCCTTTGTGTCAAGTAGAACCAAAGAACCAATGGTCATCGAACTCCTGCAATTCTCATATTATCCTTTCATGTTGAGATTGACCCCTATGTCGAGAGGAGTGCACACAAAGGGGAATTACCTAGGAAAACAGTTGTTCCAGATTCGACCTGACCTCTTTTTGTCCAACTAGTCCGAAAGATTCGGAATCGAATTAAAGCTAACCAATCCTGATTTTCCCCTTTTTTCAGGTGGTCTAACAAGGGACATCAGCTCTCTGGTGGTTCAGGAACAGCCGACCCCCAGTAAGTAGATGAACCATCGGAATTCCCATGTAAATAACAGTGATGAATTCATTTCAGCTGCCGATAACGAGGAGCGTAGATTTTTTGCTTTTCATGATTGGGGCGTTTCTATCTACGAGCCTACTGCATGTAGGCTTTACCACAGGATTCAGTCCACTGATATCATTCCAGGCACACAGGTATGAGAGCTCCATTGTCTGAACGGAAAAAGGTTGGCTCGTTATTTGATGCCAAAGTATACGAGCGATATTTCATACTTTGACAATGGAAACAAACATGTCAATTCAAAATTTATTGTCTGCTTTTCAGAGGAAACCAGTATTTTTTCATTTTGTTTTTATTTTGGGAATTATGAGAATTGCTGAAAATTTGGTTGAAATGTATGCGACCTTATTAAATAGAGTTTGCAGAATAATGAATTTTTGGATTTGAATTTCATGTTAACTAATGAATGAACAGACAAATGAATAGCACTGAATTTCAAATGGCACTTTCGTTTGAAATTGTTTCGATTTTTTGACGTGAAATCATTGGAATACTATTTAGGATATTTACATCACTTCAACTTCTTATATGCAACGTTTCGTCTAGCATTCGCCAGACGTCGTTGAAAAGAACACATATGACTTGTAACTTTCAGGAATGCTTTCGTTACTCTTCGAAAATATTTGTCATTTCTGACAGTTCTCAGAAAACAATAATCGATTGGGTGAAGTTTTCCTAATATAATAGGTAATGGTAATGATATTGCCTTTATTTTCTCAATAGAAACAAAGTACATGTAGGTAGTAAAAATAAATTGAATACCTACATTGAAAAATTGGCGTCCAGGGGCCTATTGCACCAAAATACTTTTCAACTTTTCACTTTGCATTTTGACAAATTTCAAAAGTGAAAATTAGTTATGTTGCACAACATTTCTTCCAACATTTAGTTTCTGCTGAGTACTTTTCACTATGCACTTGACTTTTCACATTGTATTTTTTAGTTATGAATGCGTTTCGTGCAACTCAATTCATTTGAAAAGTGAAAAGATGCAAAGTATTTGGTGCAATAGGCCCCAGATGAGTTTCCGAGGAAACTCTCTGATGTGTTTAACCATATCGAACGAAGAAAAACGGAAAATAGAAAATTAAAAAAGAAGCTTTCTAGTGAATAACTCAAAACCCTATCAGTCAATCGTTTATTGAAAACAAACACACCCAGCCTAAAAAAGATCAAATAAGTTATTTAACAATTGAATAAAGCTAAAATAGATCAAAGTCATCGTTTGTTTCCTGAGAACAAGGATAACAAACACTTTCAAAGAGTATTGAAAGTTGTTTTTTTTTTGAGAGTTCGGAGAAGTGTTTCACTGATGACGACTGGTGGAAACGTTGAACAGGAGAAGTAAATTGATCTTATTAATGCGACCCATATGTATTTCAGACCAAAAGACGGTTTATAGATTGGACTTTCGGTATTTGACAGGAAAGCTGCTTTCTTTCATGTATTACGTTTTGTTTTTAAATTTTTTTGATATTATGAAAGCTTCGCCCCCTAGTCTTAATGCGAAGTAGGTTGAAAAAGCTTTGAATCATTGATATAACTTCTTGAAAACAACTCACAGTTGGCCATATGGACTTTTCCAAGCAAAACGCCTAGTTACTTCTGTAAGTTATTTCTGTGAGTGACTAGGAGCAGTTTAATGGTGTTCAGATCTTCTACGGTGCTTCGCAGCATTTTTTCTCATTACTAAGATGTCTCAAAAAATTTTCAAAGTAGCTGTCTACTATGGTGCTTCAGAGTACAGTCCTTACGAGCACAATAGTGCTTCGAGTGCTATCACAAGCACTAAGTACAAGGCTTTATCCTAGCTTTGATATATGCTTCCCAAAATATCGATAAAATATTATAAAAATAACCCAAATATAAATACAGGGTAAACATTTGAATTTCGGTGACCAGCAGATATCGACCAGATTTTGGTCTCATTGTATTCATTGAGGCTTTCTGAACAACATTAGTGAAACCAACAGGTGGCGGTCAGTCTAAGTTTGAAAATTGAGGGTCCCCAAAGTTCCAAAATTGTTCCATCTTCACGTCACTTTTTTCACAAAACACAAATTCACTGCTCCAATTTAGTCTATAAATCTCCTTCGAACATTTAAATAACTTTTTTATCAGTTTAATTTCAGTTATATTTAATAATTAATGCAGAAATATCGAAATTCTAGAGGCACCACAAATATGCACGAATTCTAAGGAAAGCCCTTCGTTCTTCGTGGTAGCTTTGGCAATGCCGCAAATTCTTTCACGCGAATATGATACGATGCCTTCCCGTAATTCCTGCCATCATTTGATATGTCAATCGCCGAAGAAAGAAGCAGTAGTGCCAAACTTACCATGAAGAACGGCGGGCACACATTAAAAAACAATGATGCATGCATCAATATTAATGTACGTGAAATGAGAGAATGAAACTAATGAAATAGTTCTTTGAATGTTCGAAGGTGATTTGAAGAGTTAATTAGGTCAGTGAGTTTGTGTTTTCAAAGTGAAAAAGTGACGTGAAGATTGAACATTTTGGATCTTTGGGGGCCCATATTTTCTAAACTAAGACAGAGACCACCACTCTCAATCTTAATCTTAATGTTGTTCAGAAAGACTCAATGAATAACACCAGAATCTGATCAATATCTGCTGGTCACGGAAATTTGAATATTATTTGAATATAGCTCCAAATAAAATAAAGTTTTTGCAAGACCAAAAACTTCACATAATTGAATATTCGAATAGCCAATAGAGTATAATACTGGCAAGTGCAGTACTGCTTTGACCACTAAAAAGAGATTTGAGAATCTTTTAAATAATCCTTTCCCAAGTATGATACACGACAAATTCTACTAATAAAAATGGAAGCAAGCCCTGAGCAGGAGCTTCTGAGCGCTCGTTCTCTGGTGGAGCAATAGGACTATCATCTCAAAATTCTGTATATGACTTGAAATTGATACTTTATATATAAACAATTAAAAAAATTCAATTCTATGGTCACACTTGAAAATTAAAATAATTAAATTTATGGTCTGATGATGCGATCCTCTTGAAATTTGGCATGAACATTCAGTATATCAATCTTTATACCAGGAATAAATTCACTCAATTCAGATATCTTGTTATGAAAATATATTTTTTTTTCAATATTCAAATTGAATTTTCTATAGTTCGGATGATGCGATGATCTTCAAATTTTGCACAAACATTCAATATATAAATCTCATTTCCAAAAATAAATTTCATTTGATTCGGATATCTTGTTATGGAAATATAAAGAGTCTTTCCTTAATATACCAATTGGAATTTCTATGGTTCTGATGATGCTATCCTCTTGAAATTTTGCATGAACATTCAGTATATCAGTCTCAACTTACAAAATGAATTTCATTTGAATCGAAAAGTTGGTTATGGAAATAAAAAAATTCTTTTTCAATATTCCAATTGAATTTTCTATGGTTCTGTTAATACTATGGCCACAAAATTTGCGAGAGGCTCACTATGAGCATCTGGCAAGTTGCTGCAAAATTTCATTCCGTTTGCCCTCGTTTTGTGTGAAATATTGAGGAACAAAAATTTTGAATGGCCACTTTTTATGGAACACCCTGTACGATTTTTCTGGTTAACGAACTTAACCGAGCTATTTGGGAGCTGACACACACCCTGAAAATTTCAAGTCTCTAGGACAATCCGTTCGAGAGTTATTGTGCTCACGGACGGACGGCGGGCCCTACAGAATTTGATTGACCTCATATTTTCCATCAGGGAGTCGAACCCTATCGTTTGAGACCATTTTCGGCTCAAAATTCGAAAATTACAGACATTTGGGCAAAACGATATAGCACTCGTCTAAGTAGAACGAGCGCTCAAAAATGACTCCTTTTCGTCACGTTTATGCATCCCTTCGCGCATGCTACATCATACGTTCATTATTCAGGGCAACAGGATTACCAGTTATGATCGTTCTGCATATTTAACTGGTAAATTGACTGTTTCATCAAATGAGATTATACATAATGGAGTAATAGCTCACCTGCGTGCGTGTTATACGACCACGCATAAAACTGTTCTACCCTACACAATGAGGATTTTTCATTCAGTTTTTTTTTCTATTTCAACTACCATGGAATTTTAAAGTAGCAGGGTTTAGCACATTGTAGTTAATATACGAATAATTTATTATATCATAGTAGCGATCTAATTATACGAAATGACACGGAAAACTCTGTATTGTTTTCAATGTCAGGTTTAATGATATGCCTTGTCATTCAGTTAGTCATCATTATTTTCTCATGTCATTTCTGGTTTGCAAGGAAATCTCAGTGAAAATTCATTTCATCTAGAATCTGGTCTCAGTAATTCTTCTTTATTATCAGGATCTTCATAAATCGCAAAAATGTATACGCTTTTTACTGTTCTGAAAATAATTCATATATTGATTCAATATTCAAAGATTTATCTTGAAATGAATGATTACTTTCTTTTTAATACAAATATATGATTTTTGGGATTTCAAGACTTGGTTAAAACTTGCAACCGTTCGTTGATTGAAAGCATAGAGTCATTTCAATCCATAAAAAATTTTTTCAGCATTTCTCCATAGTTCACCTCGGTGTAGCGCATAGAGGTGTTATATGAATTGGGACTTCACTTAGTTTTCTCGAAAAAATTTACATCATTCGGGATTTGCCACTTAATATGACCATATGACTTATTTTAACAGAAAAAATGTTTCGAATTGAAAATCCAAAATTCCTCATTATTTGGTTCTGTTGCTTATATCACGTTCCTCTTTTCTTGTTTTCGTTGAAAATTGATGTAGAAGCTAAATTGATCTTGAAGCTTTTATGAATTCCAAATAAAAATCCAAGTGTTTGGTATATCACTGAACTGATGGATACTGTGTTCAACACTGAAACAGCCTATGGAAACCATTAGATAACGAGAAAATTAGCTATGAAATCAGATTGGAAAAACTACGTTTCGGACGGCTTCTTAGGTTTTATATGAGTAAAAGCAGAATAATCATACTCGTTATCATAAACTCTTGAAGAATTAGTTTTTCTAAGATTCATTGACTATTTAATCTTCGAGAAATTGGAATATAATATATTCCAATTTCATTATCTACTAGTTATCCTTCTTTTTTCTAAGTTTAGTTCAGAGTAGGCTTTATTACTGTATACTTACGTCATATTTCTATTTATTGACCTAACAAGAAATGGTAGTCACTTAATTAGAATATTTTTTTTCAATTCCAGTATAACACTCGAACCTTTCAATTACAAAATCGATGCTGTATCCACTGAGCTTATTGTTCAACTAATTCTCACTATGAAATGAAGGTTGCACAGACTGATGTATTCGGGTTACATGTTCGAAAGTTTATCCTAAATAACAATAAATCAAATTTGAATATTTTAAACGCTACGGCTTTCATTTCATTCAATCATGAATTCAATTTTCCTCTTCAAATCTTGAACCTATCCTGAAAATTTCAAGTTTTTAAGAAGTGTCTTCCGGAAGTTACCGCATGTACGATAAACTTCCAGAAGAAGCAACCTTAAAACTCGAAATTCGATTAAAATAAATCTCGACCATTAATCTCTCTTCAATGAACTAGTTGATTAAATAGCTATCAACGCTTTAAATCACAATTGCTTTCCAATGAATAATGAAAATTCATCCCTTCAATAATTTTATACCCTCCTCTCAACGAATTTCTTTCACGAAAGAGAAAAAATGAACGGAATGAACTTAAATTTCTGTACAGAGTGGGCAAAATTCGTTGTCTATTGAAGGAATCCTGAGAACCATAGCAGCTAGAAGAAAATTGATGACACAAATTTCGGCTCTTTTTTCTGACTAACTCAAATCTGGAAACAGATCTGACCTATCTTTCATAGATTTTTAGTTGAGAACGAAAATTGAGAATTTTTCATTTTCATTGATACTGAATAACTCGCTCGTTTGAACTCGTATTCGAAATACGTTGTTAAACTTAAGGTCCCTTTTTGAGGGTACCTACCTAATTCAAATATGAAATACCAGATTTTTTTAGTGCAGTCATTTTTGAGAAATGACTAATAATTTTGATTATTCAAATGTATCTATAGTGGAATGTTTTTTACCTGACTCCAAAGTTTTTGCTGATTTCAAAAATGTATCATATGGGAAAAAAAATTTTATACTTTTTCCTACTTTTCGATTCAGTCCTGAATCAATTATAAGTAGGCTGGCATTACCATAGCAACAGTTGAAAGCATTTGTATTAATTTGTGGACCTGAAACTCTATGATTGGAATCGTCGATTGCTCAATAATTAGGGAAAGTGAGGTAATACGATCCCTAAGGGTCAAATGATCCCCCGCCGTAAATCAGAAACAGCTTGTACCATCTATCCAAATACAGATGAAACATGTTCCCCTGTGCCCCTGCGAATTACCTGTAAAATGTCAATGCGGTGCGAGTACTTGGCGTGATTTTATTAAAAAATTATCAAAAAGTGTGGCTCTGATCTAAGGTAAGCATGTTTTTGGACTTTCGTTTTTTTTTACATGCGAGTGTTTACTGAAATGTTGTTTTATTTGCGGGTATTAGTAGCAGTTATAGCTAATATTTAAGCAATGTTCGATCATCGCACGCGGTATGTGAAGGTTTTGTTTTGATCGATATTTTGTAATTTGGTATTTGGGGTGAAATAATCCCTTCTGTATGTCTAAAATGATCCCTGGAATCATTTTACCCCACTAATAGTTTTTGTTTACAGATCATGCCGAGAATTGATAAACGTAAAACTAATCGCCAAAAGAGGCCTGAAGAACAAATGCAAAAGGCATTAGAGACGGTCTGGCTTACAAACCCGCTAGAAGAGAATTTGAGGTCTCTGTGATGGTATTAGAAATAAGAGCTAAGGTAAAAATAAAATAGCTGTAGGCTCAGCTAAAAAGTTAGGTAGCAAACAAACAGTGCTCAACCTGGAACAAGAACTGGAACTTGTTGACATGGAGTCCAGAAAAATATACGGGCTGACCACTCAGGATTTCTCAACCTCATCTCACCAAAAATGGCAGAAAGAAATAATTTACCGCATCAATTTTCCGAAGCTAAAGGAAAAGCTGGACTTGAATGGCTTCGTGGATTTAGACGTAGACATCCAGACATTACAATGCGTGCGCGAGGTTTTAATAAGAATGTGGTGGATTAATTTCTCTCGACTTCGAGAAACGCCAAGAAAAATATTATTTTTCAACCATCGAATATTTTTGTTTTGTGTAACTTGCTCACATACTTAAATTGTTATGAACAATACATATTATCATTTAAATAAACAGCAGAGTTTTTTATTCCATTTTTATTTGATATTTATCAACTTATGGTACAAAATGATCCCTGGGATCATTTTTTCCCTACCCCAGGGATCATTTTATCCACAGGGGTATATAAAATGATCCTTTACTAAACTTTAACAAAAATATCTAATACAAAAAAACTACATAGATGAAATGAAAAATAAGTAGGCAGATACAAAGTTAAGTAAATTCACTACCTTCAACAATTGAAATCTTGCGGTTTTGCCTTCAACTTTAGCCACAATTAAAATTTTCCATTAAGGGGATCATTATACCTCACCTTCCCCTATCTCTGTTTGTTGCTTTGTCATCGTTTATTCTTAAAATTAAAAATGGGTAATCTGTTTATTTTTCCTAATGGTCCGAAATAGTCAAAACTACGAAAACTTCGATATGTTGGTATGCTACATTCAAGCGAATGAAAATGGCCGAGTCGCAGGGGAAGTCTACTTCCCTCTTTAATGCATGTCCATAGAGTATTATGGATCTAAGAAACGATACCGATACAAAGGAGTAATAATTATTGGACAGTCGTCCATAGATTTATAATACTAAGTAGATGGCGAACCTGTAAAAAATTTTGAGGCAAACGGCGGCCATTTGCAGTTTGGGTTTTACTTGAGAGGTGTAAATTTTTCAACGAAAAAAAATCGAGCACAGATGGCATAAAACATCAAAATATTCGAGTTTCATTCCAAACTGCAATTGGCGGCCCTTGCCTCACTTTTTCACGTGACAGTTAAGAAGTGCGACGTCCATGCAGTCATCGACTCCTATCACAGAAGGTTCAGTTCACTTAGAATTGTGTGGACTTAACGAACGATAAAGCATATTATTCAATGGTTATGTTAAGGCCAGCCTACTTATTATTAATTCAGAACTGAATCGAAAAGCATAAAAATTGTATTAATTTTTTCGTGTGATATTCATGTGAATGGGCATATATGATACATTTTTGAAACATATAAAAAAACATTCGACCATAGTTTACATTTGAAAAATCTAAATTCCTAATCATTTCTCAAAAATGACTGGACTAAAAAAATCAGTCATACATATTCGAATTAGGTACCCCTAAAAGTGACAATGTAGAATATAACAACAGATTTCGAATACGAGTTCAAACAAGCGAGTTATTCAGCATCAATGAAAATAACAATTGTGAATTTGTCATTTTCATTGATGCTGAATATCAATGAAAATGACAAATTCACAATTTTCGTTCATAAATCAGAATCTATGAAACATAGGTTAGATCTATTTTCAGATTTTAGATAATCAGGAGAAAAGAGCAGGAAAATGTGTCTCAGTTTTTTTTCTAGCTGTTGTGGTTCTCGAAATCTCTTCAGTAGACAACGAATTTTGCCCACCCTGTACATCATGCCGGTGCTGTATTCAAATTCTCACCAAGGAAAGAACTGGAAGGAGAAAAAACATTCCCTATATTTCCAGGAGTACGTCTGCGGCGATAAGGGTGTAAAATGCTCCTGGGGCAGGGCAATAAATGTTGCCAACAGATACGTCTACGCTTCACAGCCTGAACAAGATCGAGTGCTTATTATATCCAAAGTGCAGATGGTTGTAGTGGATGTAAGTTATACAAGAAGAAAGAGGGAAATTTTTTGTGATTCTCTCTTGGTCTCCGTTTTAGGTCGTGAGCACCGACAAGTATCCTGTGGATTTACATTACGTCCCGCATCTGGATCAGGTTTGGGTTTTGAACTGGAGGTCCTTGAATAATACTGGTATCAAAACTATCCAGGTGAGATTATATGACATATTATCCATAGACTGAAAAGATTTTTGTAAGTGAGGAACCGAAGAACTCCTCCCTTGCAAAAAATCCATATAGGTACGAAATGAATTCGGCGATTTAGTTATTGAATTTTCTAAGGTGTACTACCTTAAAAAAATTCAAGAGAAGCCTTGAGCAGGAGCTTTTGTGCGCGCGTTCATTGGTGGGGCAATAAGACTATTACTTCAAAATTTTATATGAGATTTGGGATTGATACCAAATATTTCTGAGAATTATTAAAAAAATGGCAAAGCCTATTTACATTTGACATAAAATGTAAATAAAAATAAAATTTTATATGGTTCTGTTAACACCACAAAATTTTGCATACATATTCAGTATTTCAATTCAAATTCACAGAAAAAATTTTACTCGAATCAGATATCCTGTTATGGAAATATGAAGATTTTTCTTTTCAATACCTATTCCAATTAAATTTTTTATGGTTCTGTTAAAACTACGACCACGAAATTTTGGATGAACATTGAGAATATCGATCTCCATTCACAAAAAAATTTCATTTCAATCGGATATCTTTTTATGGAAAGATGAAGTTTTTTTTTCAATATTCCAATTGAATTTTCTATGGTTCTGTTCACACCATGGCCACAAAATTCTGCATGAGGCTTATTGTTAGCATCTTGCATTTGGCTGTAACATTTCATTCCGATTGGTTTCTCATTTTCTGAGATATTGAGGAACAAAAATTTTGAATGACCATATTTTATGTAACACCCTGTTCGATTCGGCTGGTTAACGAACTTAGTCGAGCCATTTGGGACCCGAACTCATCCTGAAAATTTCAATTCTCTAGGACAATTCCTTCGAAAGTTATTGTGCTAACGGACGGCCGGACGACCCCACGGACAGAATTGAATTTGACCACGAATTCGTCATTTGGAAGTCTAACCCCATCGTTTGAGACCTTTTTCGGCTCAAAATTCGAAAATTACAGACATCTTGGCAAAACAATATAGCACTCGTTTAAGTAGAACGAGCGCTCAAAAAATGGCCCTCAGACACAGTTTCTGTTCCATCCATTTGAAAGTGTCGAATTGGGCCAACTCTGTACAACACATGTGTGATCGAAATATCTTCTTCAAATTAATGAATGGATGAAATCCGTAGATCTCGATTCGGTTCTCGAGTTTTTAAGTTTTATTTCTTTAATATTTTCAAAACTAGGAATATTCAATCGCGTCAGAATTTTTCATGCATTAGCTGAATAACATGACGAAGGCTTTCCTAATAAGCCTTCTCAAAATCATTTATATTGAAGAACGATAATTCCAATAAAATCATCCTATTTATTCTTGTTTTTATTCAAAACATTTATGAATTCAACTATCCTGTTCAAATAAATGCATAGAAAAACCAAAAAATTGTAGTGGGGAAATACTGCTGCTTTTGAATATCGACCTAGTTTGGAAATTTTTAATTTTTTTTCTTCGGATTCAATATTTTCTTTTGCCATATATGAAATTCAATCAAGTTTTCGCGCGAAATCAAATTAATTCGAATAACCCGAAAGCTTTCGGTACATTCGTATCATTCATGAATTAAACTAGAAAATGTCAAGTTTTGCCTTCGGTCGACCGTAAATACCAAAAAATTTGGAAATAAGGAATTCGAACTGGAAATGTTCAGGAAAATTTAGCATTCGAACTGGAAAATGAATGGAAAACTAACTAAAGATATCAACCCTACAGGGTAATTGTTCCCGACAGAGACCTATGGTCTTCATCAAACAGGCTTCTTAGTCCAGAAGGTCCCACCTGGTTCACTGATGGCTCTGTCACAGCAACAGGGTCTGGGGCCGGAATCGTGGGTCCTCACTTCAATCAGGCTATCCCTCTGGGGAAGGACTGTTCCATTGTGCAGGCTGAGCTATTTGCGGTTCTTGCATGCGCACTGGAAAACATTCGCAGGGGATACTCTAGCCAGTACATTTATATATGTTGCGACAGCCAGGGAACTCTGAAATCTCTATCTGATGTTAGAGTTGATTCTCTTTTGGTAGAAGAATGCAGGAAAGCTCTGCGTGGGCTGGGCTCTGATAACATTTTGAAAGTGATCTGGTGTCCGGCTCATGCGGATATACCTGGTAACGTCAAGGCAGATGAACTGGCTAGGCGGGGAGCCGGATTAGCATTTGTTGGTCCGGAGCCTTCGCTGCCAATCTGTCGCACATCTGTCAGAAGTTTCTTCAGGAACTGGCTGAACAGGGAATTTTCCTCGGAATGGAGCGCAGGGTGGGCCTGAGGTGGTCGAGGATTCTCATTGAGAGACCGTCCTCGCGATCTGAGGTCAACAGGCTTCTGCTGCTGGAGAGGAAACAACTCAGTCTGGTGACTGTGCATTGACTGGTCACTTGTTTAACAAGCATTTGAAGAGAATGGGATTGACGAGCTGCTCCCTATGCCGGTGGTGCAGGAGTACTGATGAAACGGTTGAGCATATTTTGTTCAACTGTGGAAACCTTACTGAGTTAAGGTCAACACACCTAGGAAATCCAACACCTTCTCTTCATATGGTGAGAGGGACCACTCCTGGCAGGCTCGCGACATTTCTGTCTTCGTGTCTGAAGAGCTGAGTCTCTATAGAACGATGCGGGTGAACAATGGGCCACTAGGCCTCAGTTCGGCCGGTAAGGCACCGCACAGAGAAGAAGAAGAAGAAGAACTAAAGATATCAGGATTTTCGAATTGAGATTATCGTTCTTCAATAGGAACAAGAACGATACTGACTTAATTCCAGGGCTTTCCTCAATTTTTATGATTGGTTCAAGTTCCTATCAAATAATTCCTTCATATAAATGAAAAGTTGAATCAGATGCTTACTAGTGTTTCAACCACCATTATAAGGAAAGAACTAATGGTTAACATAAAATGTAAACAATGTTCGTGAAGAATAATTTGACAATAAACCTTTCCCATACCCTTATTCAGAAAAATCCCTGCAATATATTTTGTATGAACGTCTAAACAAGTTTATACAAGGGAGCAAACAAAAAACTCGATTTCACATTGTGAAAGTGGATGGGGGCGATCCAGGGTTTAATTTTTTTTAGACCAGATTATAATTCTGTATTGATATTATAAGAAATTTGTCGAAGGGCGCATCGATTGGATTAAATTTTTAATCAAGAGAATGGCTACATTTCCAATGACCTTGTTTGTTTATCGATTAGAACAGGGGAACAAGATATACATTCCAATTTGCGGTGAATTGATATAACGCTGTAGAAATACAATCCATTAAGATTTTGATGTACAACGGACAATAATAACACAAAAACAAGGAATTTTATAAGGAAAAAGAGAATACCCTAGTAAGAAAGAAAAATATTCATCAGGAATCTGTTATGTCTTTTATTTGGGTACTTAATTATAACACGTTTGGTGGTAGACTGGTTTATTAAAACATATTTCATATTCTCACATGCGCATGTACACTCCGTACACACAAATAAGTAGTACATTCAAATCAACAACTAATTCAAATTAAATGAATACAACTTCATAACATCTCCCCTTTTCTAATATAATTTTGTTTGAAAATATTAAAACATAAATCTATCTGGTTTCTTTATAACCCTACCATACATTGTTCTATCCGGTACATTGTAAAAAGTATTGTCAGAAATAGAATCTTCAAAAGTTTCATCAGGCGAAATGTGAGAACCAACATCTATACTTCCATGAGGAGAAATGGTTTCATTTTCAGAGGAAGTTGGTAATGCTTCAATAAACCTACGATTCCTGGCAATTGAAGAACCGTCAGATTTCTGCACAATATATGACCTTTCTCGTGGTTTATTTAAAACTCTACCAAACTGCCATTTGTCCTTGAGTTTATCTTGATACCTAACATTCTTTTTGATTTCAATAGGTTTCAGAATTTTACATTTCTTATCATAATTGATCTTCTGTTTCTGCTGATTGAGTATGATATTATTATCATATTTTTCAAAATTTACATATTTAGGTTTCAGATAGTTTTCAGTAGTAGGTAATATATCTCTTAAATTTCGTGACATCAACAACTGTGCCGGAGAAAAACCACACTCTAAGATACTATTTCTATACATAAGCATTACTAAATTTAAATCTTGTTTTTCATCAAAAGCTTTGTACAACATTTTTTTAACGGTTTGTTTTTGTCTCTCTACCATTCCGTTTGATTGGGGGTAGTTAGGGCTGGAAGTTATATGTGTGAAGTCATATACCCTAGCAAAATTCTCAAATTCACGAGAGTTGAACTGAGGACCATTATCAGATATTAATATTGCTGGAATACCTAACCTACTGAAAATTGACTTCAAATATTTTATAACTGTTACTGAATGTGCATTGTTTTCCAACAATATCAGTTCAACCCATTTTGTATAATAATCAGTTACAAGTAAATACATAGTTTGTCCTAAGTATAATATATCACATCCAATTTTGTACCAGGGTATTTTAGGTATATCATGATTTATTAAGGGCTGTCTTTGTTGGGACACCCTGTGTGTTAAACAAATACGACAGTTAAGAATAGTATCTTCTATTTGTTTACACATGCCTGGCCAATAAAAACAATCTTTTGCTCGACTTTTACACTTCTTAATGCCAAAATGTCCCAAATGAATTTTCTGTATGATATCCCTTCTCAGTTTGTTAGGAACAATCATTTGCTGTCCCTTGAATAATAATCCTTTGCTTTCGATAATTTCTTCTTTGAACTTATAATAATGTCTGATTTCTAAAGAACTCTTGCAATTTTTGACGGCCATCCGTCTCTGATAACATTTTTCAGTAATAATAATTCAGAATCTTTCGATGTTTCTTCAATCAACTCTTTAAATTTTCTATCTGTCATTGAAAAACTCATATTTATGACACAAACTTCTGAATCATCTACAAGACTTTTTTCTTCACTAGTATTCAAAAATGCCCTAGACAATGCGTCAGCAATAAAAAGATCTTTACCAGGCTTGAAAACTAATTCAAAATCGTATTTTTGTAATTGAATCATTATTTTCTGAAGTCTCGAGGGACATAAAGTGAGAGGTTTCTTAAAAACACCTAGCAAAGGCTTATGATCAGTTTCGACAACAAATTTACGACCAAAAACATATTCATTGAATCGTTCACATCCAAACAGAATAGCATAAAGCTCTTTTTCAATTTGAGCCCATCTTTTTTGTGTTTCTGTTAGTGCCTTGGAAGCATATGCACAAGGAAGATTGTTTTGTAAAATACATGCACCAATACCGTCTTTGGAAGCATCAACCGAAACAACTACTGGTTTGTTGACATCATAAAACTGTAACACTGGGGCTTTAACTAATAAGTTTTTTAATTCATTGAATGATCTCTCATGCTGCTCGCTCCACTCAAAAATTACGTCTTTTTTCAACAATTCACGAAGAGGATGATTCTTATTTGATAAATTGGGGATGAAACGGCCAACATAAGTGATCATCCCTAAAAATCTCTGAACATCACATTTATTCTGTGGAACAGGAAAATTTTTAATAGCCAAAATTTTATTCTCGTCTGGAAAAAATCCACTTTTGGTGATTTTATGTCCTAGAAATTTAATTTCGTTCAATCCAAATCTACATTTTTCTTTATTGAAAGTTATATTATTTTCTCTTGCAATTTCAAAAATTTTATTCAAGCGTCTATCATGTTCTTCTTGTGTACGTCCCCACACTATTATATCGTCCACGTATAAATCAACACCTTCTATGTCGAATATATTTTTGAATCGCTTATGAAAAACTTCAGGAGCTGAACGAATTCCATATGGAAGTCTCAAGAAACAGTATCTCCCGAAAGGGGTTGTGAACGTACACAATTTTGAACTTTCATCATCTAATTGTATTTGCCAAAATCCAGAATTTGCGTCCAACGTGCTAAAAATACAAGAACCATTCATTTTAGAAATAATTTGATCAATTGTCGGCAACGGAAAATACTCTCTTTTTATTGCCCGATTCAAATCAGCTGGATCCAAGCAAATACGTAATTCACCATTATTTTTCTAACCACCACAATTGAGTTCACCCAGTCAGTGGGTTCTTCAATTTTTTTTTATTATATTCTTATTTTCTAAGTCATTCAAAGTTTCTCTGAATTTATTTAGTATCGGAATAGGTATTCTCCTCGGAGGATGTACAACAGGAATCACGTTTTCATTTAATTTGATGTGATATTGTTGTTTCAGACATCCTAATCCCGTAAAGAGATCTGAATTTTTATTAATAATTTTCCTGTAATATAACGGGTGGCCCATTTAAAAATTGGAATTTAATTTTGCTATAAAAAAAAACTGCTCAATATTTTTCAATGGTTGAACATTTATATAAAAGGTTGGTTCATGACATTTATTTATGAAAAATAATTTCGGCCAAATGACCACCACGGCTGACTTGGCAGTAGCCTATTCGTTCCACCCAATTTTTTAATACATTTTCGATTGTTTGGGGCTCTATTTCACCAATAGCAGCTTGAATTTCGGTCTTGAGGTCTTGAATTGTTTCTGGATTGTTGGCGTAACATTTATCTTTCACCGCTCCCCAAAGATAATAATCCAATGGCGTCAGATCGCAGCTTCTTGATGGCCAATTCACATCAGCATTTCTGCTGATTATTCGATTTCCGAAAATGCGGCGTAAAACATCGATTGTGGCGTGTGCTGTATGGCTCGTTGCACACCGTCCTGTTGGAACCAAACATCGTCCAAGTCGTCAGCTTCAATTTCTTGAAAGAACCAATCGTTCAACATTGCACGGTAGCGCTCGGCATTGACGGTTTGAGTAGAAGACTCACCACTTTGGAAATAAGTTTTTAATATTTCCCAACTTTCTTCAAGCGAATAGCGTCGCATTTCGTAAACTTCACACTTTCAACTAAATATTAGTCACGTCAAAAAGAATAGTTGACGTTTATAAAGTCAAATAATCGGTAGTTCAAATTCCAAACACTAGATGTACCACCCGTTATTTCATTGTTTATTTTTGAATAATCATTCAAAATATCTACTCGTTTCAACAAATTCAAATTGATACATGTATCTAAACCGAGAAGAGAAGGAAATTCTTCCTCCACCACAAAAAAAATTAATTTATGAGTTTCTTCATTATACTGACAATTCAAGTAACATTTTCCCAAAATTTTTAAATTATCATTTGTATATGATTTGAGAATTTTATCATTTTTCAAAATGTATTCCGTAGGAAAATTGATTAGTTTTAATATTCGCATTGATATCAAATTAGCTTGAGCTCCAGTGTCGAGTTTGAATTTTACAAATTCGTTATTTATTTTCAACAAGACATACCATGAATCATTATTTTTATCATTATCGATTTTTCCATCAACTGTCCCTATAAATAAACAATC
Source organism: Propylea japonica (assembly GCA_013421045.1). Classification (NCBI taxonomy): domain Eukaryota; kingdom Metazoa; phylum Arthropoda; class Insecta; order Coleoptera; family Coccinellidae; genus Propylea; species Propylea japonica. Next base: position 103,040,734 of record CM024239.1, read on the forward strand.
GTCATTTTCATTTTTGCCATTTCCACTAAAATTCACTTAATTCACATTTTTCAGTTGACACATTTTCGCAAAATGATTTGATTTTCCGCACACATTACACTTTTTTCCGAAAGCTGGACATTGGTTTTTTCCATGTACTCCTCCACATCGATAACAAATCCCATTGTTTTTGCTGAGTCTTCGCCCACGACCAAAAGAATTTGTAGTAATTTGTTCATTGGATTTTTGTCGTTGTCCTTCAATATTGTGGGTTAACCTCCTTGACTGTTTATTGAAGAAATGCTGGTTTGATTTTCTCACAGATTGTACTTCCAATGATAACGAACAGCTGGACCTCTCGGCTACGGCACTGGCCTGCATTTTAGAATTTTCAATCGTTACACAAAATTTAATTGCTCCCTCTAAGTCAATTTTATCATCCTGTAGTAACTTTTCACGGAGTGTTTGGTTTTGTAAGCCACAAGTGAAGATATCTTTTATAAGGCTATCTTTCAAGTCACCGAAGTCACAGGAACGTGCTTTATTTTTCAGATCGGTAGCATATTGTTCGATCTTTTCATCTGTTAATTGTTTCCTCGTGAAAAATCGGTATCGTTCGAATGATAAGTTTTTCTTCGGCAAAAAATGACATTCGAACTTGTTTATGATGGTTTTTATTTGGTTTTTATTTTCTTCCTCATCAAAAGTGAAAGTATTGTAAATTACAAAACCTTCCTCACCTATATAATGAAGTAACTGTGCGATTTGAATTTTTTCGTCCTTTTTGACTACTTCCGTGGCAACCAGATAATTTTCGAACTTCTGTCTCCATACTTTCCAATTCTCTGAGATATTCCCAGAAAAGTCCATTGGGGGTAAACCTCTATAATCACCCATTTTCAGATCACTTACAAACTTGAATTTAATTTCACAGTACCGACTGCGCCATGTTATGTCTTTTATTTGGGTACTTAATTATAACACGTTTGGTGGTAGACTGGTTTATTGAAACATATTTCATATTCTCACATGCGCATGTACACTCCGTACACACAAATAAGTAGTACATTCAAATCAACAACTAATTCAAATTAAATGAATACAACTTCATAACAGAATCTATTTTCTGACATCAGTTTGCGATGTAGTTTTCATAAAGTTTTAGAAAATGAATTATAAATTCCGTGATCTGGAAAATATTCGTAGCAGTACAATATCTTTGCTATACTAGCGAGTTGGAAGTTTTCCATCTCAGTTGTTTTAAAGAAGGCAAGATAAAAAAGTTTCTGTTTTGATCTTAGCAGCTTGCTCCCTTAAACTGCCCAGACTATTCAAGTAGTATCAATGAACCCTTAAGAAACTATATCAACATATAATGAATATAATGTGAAATTAGAATATAATTCAAACCGATTATAACCGAAGAATATCAAATTCATACTTTGGAGATCATCCAAAAAGCCATTGCCAGCTATTTGGCTCTATAAGGATAACCAGTGCAGAGAAAGTTTTGAATGATCAGAGGTACTCTCTCTATTATCTCCGTATTGATAAGCCCCAAAAGGTCGAAACGGCTATCTGTGAATGCTAGACTTTCTCCGAAGTAGTTTGATATTTACATTTTTTGGTTACTTTCAAATTTTATATTTTCACTTGTTGTTTCGTTTTAACTTATTCTAAATATATAATAATAATTTTAACTGTAGGTCATCAGAGATGCTGGTCAGAAAAGAAAACATCACACTGTACATCCAGAGCCAATAGATGGTCAATTTGATTTGGTCACGGGATTATTCATACCTTCTCCTGATCAGGTAAGTTAATTTGAAACCAGCTCTCCGGTCAGTGAACATGTTGAAAAATTACCACTATGAACATTCTTAGAATGTCGACAATAATTTGCTAACGATCCTTCTCCGAGAATTGAATCGACTTTCAATACTCCTAACCGAATATGTGATCTTCCAGTCCCAGAAAATAGATCAATCGAGTAATTCAAAGTTCAGTCAGGTATTCCAGAACACCTTATCAAATATGACTGAATATTCATTGTAATGCAACAACATATTTGTTGGCCTCATGAAACACTTCACAATTTCGAATTATCATTGTTTTTGTTGAGGAAATAAAGTTGAAGTAATTCTATCGATTCTAATGAACAAGAATATCTGGACCTTGTTGCAGATTCCCAGTCGCACAGAGGTCAAAATTCGAATATAATATTTTTTGTCGGTTTTATTCCCAACACAAACCTGAATGCTCAAACCAAAAATTACAAAGTGAGCTATTACCAACTCAATGTGTGTTGTCAATTTTCTTACGGTCCTGAGACCATAGGGAGCAATTTATTATCCAGGGTGTTTCATAGGTAAATGAACATACAGTAACCAGAGTTAGAGCTACCCTAGGAAAGTCTAAGAAACTATATGACAGGTCTAATCAGTTTCATAATCGAGATACACGGTGGATCATGTATAGTCCGTTCACGAAAGTTTGAGGCGTCTGTTGGCCATGGAAATTGGGCATATTCCACTATGTATATTAAAATTCTAGGTTATTTTGTTTATTATCTTGTCAGATTGATACGCAATGTTGTAAATATTATATACAGTTCTCTGATAACTCGCAAGCTCGTCGGACGAGACCGGGTACATTCGGCAACGTTGACTTTATTTTACGTTATGACAGCAAATACTGCCAACTTCAGATAAATAAACAAACGCCTATGAATCGATTTTTTCAAATTTTCATAACTTTAGAATAAAGCAATATAGTCGGTTGATATTTGGAACTCATAATTCCCTTCCACAGGTTGATCGATTTGAATTTAAATCTCCCGAAAATTCCAGGTCCTTATTTGAAAATATGGAACTTCTTCCAAGCTGAGATTCAACACCCTGTATGTTGAATTTGGAATTTGATTGGGATTTATAAAAAAATAGAAACTTTTCAATGGGTTTCAGTAGTCTATACGAACGGCACTAATGAAAATTAGAAATAATTTTTGATTGAGAAAAATGTGTTTTGATGAGTACTCATAACTTATAAGCAAAAGATCTTGTGAGGTTCCGAAAATATTTCCGGAAAACCAATTTTCTTTCTGAATTTCAACACCCTGTATCTCAAGAACAATGCGTCAGAAACTCACCCTTTACATACCAATCTTTCCCTGAAGCTCTCTTTCAGACTACTGACATGAGGGATAATGAAATCTACTGAAACCCATTGAGAATTTCTGCTCTTTTCAAATATCTCAATCAAATTGTAAGATTTCAATACACAGGGTGTTCAGCTTGTTAGAAGTCCCATATTTTTCGAAAGCTAGAATTTTTGGGTATTTAAATTGAAATCGATCGACATGTGGAAAGGAATCATGTGTTGCAAATATCAACCGACTATACTGGTTAATTCAAAAGTTATGAGGAATCGAAAATTTTGGTGATTACCTATATCAATCACCCTATATCTCTGTTGATTAGGCCTAGGGTAGTTCTAGCTCTGGTTACCGTATGTTCATTTACTAATGAAACACCCTTTACCTAAATTATTAATGTCACTTTATTATATCAATCGATAGCACTTCAAATTATGGAGTTTGAGAGAAACTTAGAAATTGGAGATTTGAAATGTCCTCTATGATTATGATTATAGGGTGTGTCAATAAATTATTTTTCAGATTCCTCAGGCCTGTGACTATCTGAAAATAATATGTGATGCGACTTTTTGTAGTTCTCGAGTTATGATTTTTTGATTGTTTTTTCAATGTAATTTGTCAGCTAGGGTTGAACCATTCATATTTTCCTATGCAGTTAGACTTTTGCAGTTTTTTTTCTACATGGTCCTCCTGAATGTTGCTTCAAGAAAAAATATATTCAGCTTTCTGAAATCAGTGCAAGCTTGAAATCTAGAACTTCATTTTCAGTAGGATGTACTCAAACATTCATTTTCGATTCAGGAAAAAAAAGATGTTTTCTAGCTTTGGCTAAGTTTAAAAACTTAGCGGAGTCCTACGCTACGAAAGTCCTAGGAAAAAAAAGGTACTTGATCGGTCGTTCTTTGGTGTAATCAGTCTTGGAAGGCGGATAGGCTGAAAATCATTGAAACTCGATAAAATTTGTTCTTCTTCTTCTTTCATTTTTATGGTAAATTAAACTTGAAACTGAGATTTTAAATTGATTTTAATTGAAATTTCTGTGAAACAGTTGTAGCTCGTGTAATTTATACAATAATTTTTTCTCACCACTGATGGAAATTGTTATCATTCGTCAGAATTGCTAGTTGCGAAATTACTTGTTTTGGGGTAGAAAATAAAAAGTATATAGTAAAGAAAATAACTATTCACTTCAAAAATATTTCAAAATTCGTGCCTCTAATTTGAATACATCATCGAAAACGTTCTAAAAAGTGACGTGTCAATTGCCTGAAGCTACTCGAATTTTCTTGTTTTATTTTTCATCCCGCTTCTGAAAGTTTTGACTCAATTCTGTTCCATTGTTGATTTCCTTCGCGTACACCAGGTCTTTGTAAAATCTCCAAAGAAAAAAATCTATTCCAGAAAGATTGATTGGGCGTGCAAGGCTCATCGAATGGCCTGCGCGTTCGTCAGACCTCAACTCCATCAATTTTTTTATTTGGCGATTTTACTAAGAGCTGGTGTACGCACAACGAAATGGAATTGAGTCAAAAACTGTCAGAAGCGGGATGAAAAATATGACAAGAAAATTCGAGTATATTCAGGCAATTGACACGTCACTTTTTAGAACGTTTTCGATAATGTATTCAAATTGGAAACAAAGGAGCTAAGAAATTATTGAAGTGAATAGTTATTTTCTGTACTATCTGCCTCTTATTTTCTACTCCAAAACAGGTAATTTAGTAACTAGCAACTCTGACGAATGATAACAATTTCCATCAGTGGTGAGACCAAAATTATTGTATAAATTACACGAGCTACAACGTTTTCACAGGAATTTCAATAAAAATCAATTCAAAATCTCGTTTTTAAGTTTAATTTACCATAAAGTGAAAGAAGAAGAAAAACAAATTTTATCGAGTTTCAATGATTTTCAGCCTATCCACCTTCCAAGACTGATTGCACCGAAAAAAGTCCGATCAAGTACCTTTTCCTATGACTATCGTAGCTTAGGATTTCGAAAAATTTTTCAACTTGGCCAAAAGTTAAAAAACACTGTTTTTTTATTTCTGAATCGAAAATGAATGTTTGAGTACATCCTACTGAAAACTGAAGTTCTAGCTTTCTACCCTTTTTTGCCTGCAGTGATTTTAGGAAGCTGAAAATTTTTTTGTAAGGGCAACAAAACTAAAACTGTAAAATTCTAACTGCATAGAAAGATATGAATTTTCTGAACCTAGATGGCAAAATACATTGCAAAAAAACTCAAAAAATTAAAACTCGAGAACTACAAAAAATCGCATATATACATGAGGTATTTTTGGGTAGCCACAGATCTGAAAAATCTAAAAATAATTTGTTGACGTCAACCGCTTAGACACCCTATTTATTAGAGATTATTCAATGCAAAATCACTATAGAAACTTTGCCTTATATCTCTGTCCACAAGTGGACCTTATTGTCCACCCTCTACCCCCATAACTTCCCAAAAACATTTCAACTCGCACAAGAAATTGTCTGTCAGCAAACTATATCTTGATATTTGTTTCAGGAATTATCGCATTACAGCTTCAAATACGGCTACGTAACGCATACCAATCAGAGGGGCCTTTACAAATTGGATTTAGTGAATTTGCGATACACCAGGTCCGTGGATCTGACTCCATATAATTGCGTTCCCTTGCATATTCAATTCTCCGCTCTGTGTAAGTTGACCTTCATTTATTAGATTTGTGGTCCTGCACAGGAAGTAGAGACACTGGCTAGGTCACAAAACATAGAAATGAGTTTAGGTACTGGTACTGGAAACGCACATGTGAATGCTGGATAATTAATATGCTGGTTGTGTGGGTTGGCACACACAAAACGGTCCAGTTGGATATTTCTGTGGGTATGAAATTTTCCAGGAAAGACCGACTCAGCTAAATTTGTATTCCAAGGTAGACAATGGGCCGTATTCATAAAAAAATGGTTAAGCTTATACTTGCAGAAAATGAAGGAAATCCTTCAGCTCGCATTCATAATATTCTAAGTAAAACCTTATTCTAGATTAGGAGCATATTAGACCAGGGTCGATAATTTTTGAAACAAAAAAAATTGCAGTAGGATGAAACCCATTAAAAAAGGAGGGGAATATGATCAAAATGAAAGGAAAAATAAATTACGGTCGATCCGAGTCCGGGAAGTGGGAGGGGGTGTCTTTTAAGGGTAAAAAATGGTTTTCCTTGATTTCCGGCAAAACTACAAGTCCTATGGAAAAAAGTTAAATGGCAAAGTTGTAGGTAATAAAAAGAACTACAACTTTTGTTATTTGCAATTTTTTTCACATTACCTCAAAATTTAGGTGAAAATTTCAACAAACCAAGTTTTTGGTTTTTTATTATATCTTTTTCAAAAAAAAATTTTTTTTACGAAATTTTGTGAAAACTTACCTTATTATGTCCCAAATACAATGTTATTTATTTGATTTAAAATATTTATGTTTTCGTCTTATTTTAACTTAATATCGAAAAGCACCCCAATTTTCAATCGAAAATTCTGACGTCAAAATATCAGCTTTTTTCAAAAAGTTTGGGGGCTTTTTGTTCGTTGAAATATCTACTCTCTGATGGTGTGGAAAATATATACATTTATAAGGAGTGTTCTCAGAAAATGCAAAAAATTTAAAAAACTCAAATTCGAAATTTTTTTTTAATGACTATGTGCAATTTCATCAAAAAAATGTGATTGCTGCATTTTTTTTAGGATAAAGTGTTTATTTATTCAATTCGAATTACATTAATGTCATAGAAAATCTCATACAATATAAATATACAGGTAAATCGTACTATTGAATTTAGATACTTAATTCGGATTACGCATTTAATTTTTTTTTCAAAAACGTTAATCTTGTTATTTATAAATACCTTATCTGAAATTCTAATCAGTTATTTATTAGTTTTTGTCTCTTCGAAAGCATTTCTTCATCGTCAGATTCGAAAAACCTTTCCAACTCTAGTTGATCATCGAAATCTTCAAGACCATCATTTTCGTCTCCAATGTTATTTCCAGTCTGCATTGTTTCTTCTTCCACAATTCCATCTGAATCATTCACATACTTCCTCATATATTTTTTCTTCTATATTGGAGCAATTTTCAGAACCATGACAATTAGTGCATAAATTAGTGCATTTTAACCATGTTTTCGGCAGCCACATTTTAAACTATTACATCCAGTTTCACAGCTGCAGCAAATAGTTTTGAGCAATACTTCCGGAATTAGATCCTTTTCTGTAAATTTGGGCATGATGCCGCGCTGATGTTGCTTCCAGCAGGCCCGCCGCTAGCTGTCTGAGCGCCCGCGTGCAAATACTGTTATGCCGCCCCCAATAGAGCGCTACATGCTAAATCAAGGGCGTATCCAGAGAGCAATTCGGGGGGGGGGTAGTGCCAAGTTTTAGCGAGGGACCCGAACTGATCATGAGTGAAAATCAAGGAAAGGGGGCAATTTATCAGATTATGTGTCAGTTGCAGGAACGTCCATTAAAATTTAAAGGTCCATTAAACTCTTAATCCTCCATTATTACAAGGAACTAATGGAGGATTAAGGGTTTAATGGACCTTTAAATTTTAATGGACGTTCCTGCAACTGAGCATATGTGAATTTTTCGATCTAGGCGTTCTCCGTATTTCGCCGAGGGGGGCGGCAGTACCCCTCCCGGAAATATACCTGAAAGAAACACTGCAGTGAATTCACCGAATTCCGTGGATATACGGAAATTATCGATGTTGGCCGCCTGTCCTTCCGATCCTTCAGAGAAAAAGTCTCTCTAAGGAGGATGGGGAGACCTTGCCGCCCCCAATGTTGAACGGAGTTGGAGAGAAATTTCAAAGCAGTTGGCAAAGTTTAGATCGCATATGGCAAAATTTCTATGTTTCTATGACAGTTGGCAAAATTTTAAAGCAGTTGGAGTTGGCCAACCGCCCCCCTTTTTTTTCTCCCCCCCCCTGCTTACCACGTTGTTTGTCCCCTCCAAAAAAATTCCATTTTACTGGATTTGCCGCCCCCTGGACGTGCCGCCCTTGTGCCGGGCACGCCCTGCACGCCCGCTTACGGCGGGCCTGGCTTCCAGCCCCAATCTGTTGCTGTCAATTCGTTACCCAACCAAGTTTGAAGTTGATAATATGCTCTGTAACAATATTGTTCCTCTGCTCCTTCTGTGGGTGGGAGGTTTGCCAAAGTGAAAGATGAGTTAATTTTTGCCAATTGATATTAACGTTTTTGAAAAAAAATAAAATGCGTAATCCGAATTAAGTATATGAATTCAATAGTACGATTTACCTGTATATTTATATTGTATAAGATTATCTATGACATGAATGTAATTCGAATTAAATAAATAAACTCTTTATCCTAAAAAATAATGCAGCAATCACATTTTTTTGATGAAATTGCACATAGAGTGATTAAAAAAAAATTTCGAATTTGAGTTTTTTCAATTTTTTGCATTTTCTGAGAACACTCCTTATAGTAATGTATATTTTTTTCACACCATCAGAGAGTAGATATTTCAACGAACAAAAAGCCCCCAAACTTTTTGAAAAAAAGATGATATTTTGACGTCAGAATTCTTGATTGAAAATTGGGGTGCTTTTTTGATATTAAGTGAAAATAAGACGAAAACATAAATATTTTGAATCAAATAAATTACAGTGTATTTGGGACATAATAGGGAAAGTTTTCACAAAATTTCGTAAAAAAAATTTTTTTTGAAAAAGATATAAATAAAAAACCAAAAACTTGGTTTTTTGAATTTTTCACCTAAATTTTGAGGTTATGTGAAAAAATTGCGAATACAAAAATTGTAGATCTTTTTATTACTTACAACTTTGCCATTTAACTTTTTTCCATAGGACTTGTAGTTTTGCCGGAAATCAAGGAAAACCATTTTTCACCCTTAAAAAATCACCCCCCCCCCACTTCCCGAACTCAGATCGACCGTAATTTATTTTCCTTTCATTTTGATCATATTCCGCTTCTGTTCTAATGGGTTTCATCCTACTGCAATTTTTTTTCATTTTTTACCATTTTTGAAGGTTTCGGCCCTGGTCTATACCTATCCTCACGAAAAAGTATTTGCTTATTCATAAAAGTATCCTTTTACTCTGACTGAAAAGAATATGCTTCAATAATTTTGAGTGTGATCAGTAGCAGACTCATTCGTGCAGTGATCGGTGGTAGCGATGGTAGATGTTGTGGAATTGAGAGAGATCAAACAAGCGGCGTTCATCCACCCCTATCGCTGCTCGATGAATACGTTTTCTCTGATCGAATAAAACCTATGTTTAAATAAAACAAATAACAAAGAAATATGTACATATTACCAACCGTCGTGAACAGATGCGGCACACAAGCCCTTTACTTGCCAATACCGAAATATAAAAGGCAAACCTGTTAATTGGTACTCGTTCTTCCACTAGTTTGAATAAGTATCAAGGCTTTCAGCCAATAGAACACAGGTATTATCAAACGATTAATATTCAACGGAAATATACTTATGTAATTATTATATGGATCTCTTTCTAGGTATCTTCAATTCTGTAGAATGACATTAGCAATGAATAAAATTAAAAAAAACATTATTTGAGCGCCGTTTAGTAACTTATTCAGTGAATGTGCTCAACCTTTTATATTATAATTATAATTATAATTTTTGAACCCGAACAGACAGAATTGCAGAATATCCAAATGAATCAGAGTATGTAGCTTCTTTTGCAAATATTTTGAAAAAGATTTCAACAAAATTTCTCGAGTATCGAATATTACCAGAATATTTCTCTGTTAAACCTTTAAACAAAGTAAGATGTTGATACGGCATCATAGATTTCTTCACATTACAGAAGTCATTACAGGTAGAGAAAAATATTCTATGCATCGAAAAACTGAAACAGACCACCTTTCCGCATGAACCTTTGAAAAAAAATTGAAAAACTTTATACCGAAATATAAAACTATAATACCCATTATATGTCGAGACTGTATAAAAGAAATATCAGGTCATCCCTAAAAAAAGTGGAGCAGGTGCGTTTCGTACTGCGAAAAAAAATTCGTATCCAGACATCAACGATGTATATTTAAAAATTTCAATTTTTCAGATGGCATGGTGATAATGCAATGCATGGAACCCATCACAAAACGTCCAACCGGTCAGTTAGTACTGGATTATTTGACGGATACAGTCGTTGAAACCAAGACCACCCTTCTAGGCATCCCCTACGTTTCGCCAGATTCTAGAAAACTTATAACTGTAGATAGAACGACCACAGGCACGACAATAATTGTAGAAGAAATTACGTGTAAGTCGTAGTTCTCTCATTTTAATCTTGAGGATGATGAAGGCTGAAAATACTCTCAGCTCATGACTGGTTTATCTATTCTTCATTAATGATAAAATGAATATGTCTTAGATGTCAACTACATTTATTTTGAAATACACTGAAAAACTGTCACTTATTTGGTCAGCACAGTTTTTATTATTTAAGTGGTTTTGCTCGTTTACAGTTGGTTTTCAGAGAATAATTTCTTTTTTTAGATGAAATATTGTCGTTAGGCTTTACTGCTGTTTTCTGTGAAGGGTTTGGCCAGAACAGCTCTGTAAAGGTTGACGCTCACTTGGACGAGACGAGACGAGACGAAGCGAAGAGTTGTTTTCCGCAGGCACGATTTGCACTGAATCAAACGATTCTGATCTTCGCTTCGCGCCTCCCAAGTGAGCGTGTACCCATTTGATTCAGTGCAAATCGTGCCTGCGGAAAACAACTCTTCGCTTCGTCTCGTCCAAGTGAGCGTCAACCTTAAGGGGGCACAATAGACCTTAAGGTCGTAGTGAACTGTAACCCCTCTTTAAACTAAACTAAACTTACTGCTGTTTCAAAATTTGCAATCGAAATGACCTCAGGATTCGAATTTAGAGCACACAAATACTTTAATTGTTTGTCAATATTTGTTACAGTTGCGTAGTTTTTTAATTTATGGAAGATCTTCAAAGTATTTGCGTATCCTGAGATGAGCATTTCTGTAAATGTATTTTCTAGAAAGGTAAAAATACAAAATGTCAATTAGATATGAAATTGGAATAATGAAATCAGAATGTTTTTTGTATTCGACATATTAAAGTATCATTTCTTTTTCAAATCTCAGATTCACCAAATGTAATATCGTTAAGAAAACTGTTGGCTAGAATTGAACTACAACTTTTACTCTCTATCAGTTAAAGAAAAATGAAAACCGTATTGCGGCAATCTTTTTTCGAGATCTTCCCCCTTCTTTTCTTCTCAAATTAAATGCCCAAATTGATGTTTAGGCTATCTTTAACTTTGATCTTTATTTTTTTTCAATTTGTGCTATCAACTAGAAACAAAACAATTTAGTAACATTTTATTGATAGGAATGCAGTGGCTCAATCTAATTTCGGCTGAGGGGGTATTTTCTGATTTATTAACAAACTTTTGTTTTTACCTAAAAAGAATTACTGTTTTTCTCATTCGAAAATCATGTAATATGTCATATATCACCCCTAAATGATTGGTGATGGTAGGGGGTACAGGAGAGGCACAGAATTTTCAGTGGGGAAAGAAATGAATTAATTATTACAATATTGTTAGCAATGACTGTTTTTCAGAGAGGGGAAAAATTTAAGAGTGATATATGACATGTGATATACAGGGTTTTCCTTTTAAGTTGGCCTATTAGAGGTTTTAGGAGAACTAATGAATATTTCGTTCTGAAATTTCAGGTGCAGCCTTAAGGGTGAAGGAACTCTTCGCCTAAAATATTTTCAAGTCGACAGTGTTGCCACGTCTATCTCAAACGCATATCTACTTTCTTATTTCAAATGGAACTACCTATATTTTCATTTATGTATCGATTCAATACCAAATTCGCAGTATAACCCACTAAAAAAAATTCCTCTGCTATGCACTGTTGCCAAGTTATTCACAAATTCCTGAAACTTTTGACATTTGCATTGCCAGTTTGGAAATGCAATATCTCGATTATTTTTTATGCGAACGGAACCAAACTCAGCAGTCTCATAGTAAAGACTTCATGCATCCATGTTGTATATTCAGTATTATGATACATAGTAAGCTTTTTCGAAGATATTGCTCCGAAAATGTGAAACTCAAAATTGAAATATTTCGAGATTTTCAAATGGCAACCCCATATTTATTTTACAGCATTCAATTCGAAATAAAAAATGAATGGCAGTCTTTTTTTACACTAATTATTTATTTTGGATAGTTTTCGAATGAGATGAAAAATACTGAAATTTTTCAGTATTTTAGTTCCTGTTTACGATGAAATGGTTCTATGATTATAGCGTGAATTGTTGAAGTAGATTCTATGGTTGAAATCATAAAAAGTATTCGATGATCATGGATGTCATAGAAAAAAGTTTGCCCATATTATTCAAACAAGATTCGGGTGTTTCACAATTCACGGGGAATGCCAAAAAATTATTGAAAGGACCTGTAGGACCTTCAACAATCGTTATTCACATTTAGCACGAATTGTTTAGGCTTTCTGTAATCCTGGTCCTATGTTCATGACCTCAACAATAGGATTAATTCCGATAATTCATTTTATAATCACACACCATTATGTCCATTGAACATGACTATAAATACTAAAAATTTCAGTATTTTTCATCTCATTTGAAAATTGTCCAAAATAAACAATTAGTGAAAATAAGGCCAGAATTACAGAAAGCCTAAACAATTTTTGGAATTTCTTTCAAGTCATTCTTGCTAAATGTGAATAACGATTGAAAAGGTCCTACATAATATGGGTAAACTTTTTTCGATGACATCAATGATCATCGAATACTTTTTATGATTTGAACCATAGAATCTACTTCAACAATTCATACCATAATCATAAAACCACTTCATCGTAAACAGGACCATAGATCATGAACTATAAATACTGAAAAATTTCAGTATTTTTCATCTCATTGGAAAACCATTCAAAATAAATAATTAGTGTAAAAAAAGACTGCCATTCATTTGTTATTTCGAATCGAATGCTATAAAATAAATATGGGGTTGCCATTTGAAAATCTCGAAATATTTCAATTTTGAGTTTTACATTTTCGGAGCAATATCTTCGAAAAACCTTACGATGTATCAAAATACTGAATATACCACATGAATGCATGGAGTCTTTACTATGAGACTGCTGATTTTGGTTCCGTTCGCATAAAAAATAATCGAGATATTGCATTTCCAAACTGGCAATGCAAATGTCAAAAGTTTCAGGAATTTGTGAATAACTTGGCAACAGTGCATAGCAGAGAAATTTTTTATTGGTTATACTTGAAAATATTTTAGGCGTAGAGTTCCTTCACCCTCAAGGCTGCACCTAAAATTTCAGAACGAAATATTCACTAGTTCTCCTAAAACGTCTAATATGCCAACTCAAAAGGAAAACCCTGTATTTTTGAAACGAGAAAAAAAGTGAAAATTATAAAGTGAAAATAAATCAGAAAACGAAAGAAGATGGAGTCATAGGTTAGACCGCATAATGGATTTCTCAAAAAATGCGGACAAAAATATGCCATTCCTTTTTCTCTCATAGGAGAGTTGAAACGTTATTTCGATCGAAAGACTAGATAGAGAGGAAGAAAATCTTACGACATTCATTTCGTGATATTAACAAGCATAGGCCTAAGATTAATAAATTAAAGTGGGAGAATATGGAAAAGCTATGAGAGCTTCAATGCGCACTTTTGTCTCATTCGGTAGGTATGTACTGGGTTTTTCACTATAATTTGACCCGCCCCTTTAACTTTGTTACTAAAGGAGATACAAAAAAATGTTTCGTATAAAAGTTTCACGAAATTAACTGAGGTTTTTTGATATGAGTCCAGAAACTGAAATATATACAGGGTGGCCAACATATTGATGGCAACTTCATTTTTTCAAATGGAACACCCTGTATATTTTTCCATGTTTGGCTAGCTCTTTTTTCCCTGATATTGAATATGTAACATATATTGGTCTATCTCTTTTATTCTGAGAACCACAGAGTTTCAAATTTTAAGAACCACCTGCCAAGATCTGTAATCATTTTACAAGTGGCAGATTGCGTTTACTGAAAATGCTCATTTTTGGAGTTATGATAACGTCAATGGAAAGATATAGGGTGAACAACATTGAATTAAACTATATTTTTTCAAATGGGACACCCTGTCCTGTATATTCTTCCTTTTTTTGATAGGCTATTTTCCCCTGATATCGAATATAAATGTGTATGTGAATGTGTCTCTTCAATTTTCAGAGTTTCAAAGTTTTGAAATGATGACCGAATAAAAAAAATATGTGAAATACCTACGAAATTCTTCATATCCAAACAATCTACTTAAAAGAATTATTTTAGAATGAATACTTAACAATTACTTAACCAATGAAAAATTATAAACTATGGTAGTATGGTAAGAATAACACCAACTAAAGGAATTGCTCAAAATGACCACTTTCATTCAATACACATAGTTCATATAGTTGTCTCAAGTTATTCAGACTATTTTTGATAGCATTATTAAGGCACTGATTCAAGTCAGAAATTAAAGCTTCAAAATTTGTTTCTAATCATTACACTATTATCATTATTCTTTGTGCGTTGACGGGATTAGTACCGAATTATGGGTTAATATTGGTTGATTTTATATCATTAATATTATTCTCCGCTTTCATTGATTGTCATTATTGCTGAAGTAAATTTTTTCCTTCAGGAACGGCTACATAAACGTGTCCAACGGTGTTGAATCGGGACTAGTTGGTGGCCATAAAATGGGTGTGGTAATACCAATCCAAAGATCAAATTGGCCACTTAAATATTCACGAACTTCCAAAACGCTATGCCAGATGGTTCTTGAAATTTGAAACTCTGTGGTGCTCAGAATAAGAAAGATAGACCAACATATGTTACATATTCGAAATCAGGGTAAAAAGAGCTAACCAAATATAGAAAAATATACAGACTATTCCATTTGAAAAAATGAAGTTGCCATCAATATGTTGGTCACCCTGTATATATTTCAGTTTCTGGACTCATATCCAAAAACCTCAGTTGATTTCGTGAGACTTTTATACGAAACATTTTTTTGTATCTCCTTTAGTAACAAAGTTAAAGGGGGGGTCAAATTATAGTGAAAAACCCGGTACATGGTCTTATTCGGGGGCTTAATGTTTTCCTATAACTACTTTATACCGCCGATCAATTGCATTTTCGATTAGTACGTTATAAAAACGCATTAATGATTCTGTGAATCTCATCGAAGTTTAAATCAAATTATTGAATACCTTAGTACCTTAGCATGAATAACAAAACTATAATTTGGTTTGAAATATTGAATCAATGTAAATAATTTCAATTCCATTACACATAAAATCACAATCTTTTCACCCACAGCATCTGGATTAGTCTTCTTATTCGATGTGAAGACGACGCTGAATATATCCGATGTTGCATTCTACCCAAGTCAAACAACACACAGTTTCGACATATATGCCAGTGCCCAAGATAAAGAAGATTTACTCTATTTGAATCTTCTCACGGGTAAGCTACGCGTTTGTGAAAGTAAACATGAAGAATAACCTTCACTTTCTTTACAGGCAAAGTGGAGATCATTACAGGCGTAGGGAAGGCTATGGCAGCCAAACTGACACAATGGAATAACCCTAATAGACCCATAAGTGGTTCAGGTAAGGATCATTCTAGTTCATCGACAAAATAAAGGATCTTAACTGATGATGTGAAGTTCTCTAGGTTTTATGATCACTTCAATTTGGTATCTTAATATGCTTATACGGTTTTAATTCAATTAATCCTTCAGATCGGAGAATAATATCAATATTATTATTATTCTGAATTTTGAAGCTATTATTTTGAATTTTGAAGCTATTATTTATCGAAATTGACCATTGAATGTGTAGTGAAGGTAATACTTCTAAACTGCTGAATGGTAGTCACTCAAGTCTAAGTGGATTAATGAATCTATGTAATTTAATAAAACTGTCAACGAAACGTGGAGATCAAAATGGTATTTATGTAAAGAATTGATAGTTAGCTATTTCATGGTGAATTCTATTGAATGTGAACGAATTGTTTGTTCTCATATTTTTGGAATAAAGCTCCATAAAATTTCTCGTGTATCAAAAACAAAATAGCGGTGGCTCACTGGATGGCAGTTTCGGACTATTATTTGGAAGGTGGCGAGTTCTATCCCAGATATGGAAAGGACTTTTTTAGCCAGTAGCGACCATTATTCATTACTTGGTCAACAATTACTGACGCTGTGAGTGAGAACACAGTAACAAAGCTCATTCTCCTAACTCGCACAAGCTTAATAGCTTTTGAAGGACCTAACAAAGCATAGGTGTATTCAGTATAATGATACTTATCATAAACACAATATGAGCTGTGGAAAGGTACAAGGAGGAATATACATTTCTCAATTTGATGTAAGAGCGGAGAGCAGAGATGACACCTCGGCAAAAAATCTTACTTTCTGTTAAAATTCGTTTGCGAAGAGTGCTCGTGTTGGAAAATTCTAAGAAGTGAGGAAATCCTCTCCTTGAATACGTACCAGTTATTGAGGATCATAAAATCTCCGGAACTGAAAAGGCGAACGGTGGAAAATAACGCCAATCAGCTGAGAGGACATCAGGGGACCACAATAGTCCTGAAGGTTGCAGTGCCTGATACACCCTTATCTGATCTTATTGTTCATTTTAGTATTCATACGTAAAGGCTATTTTGCCATTAAAACGGATTTTCTTGTTATTTATCTGGTTTGACTAAAGATCTCTAATGTAAGGTTAGGCATCTGGTGTCACCTACTTTTCATAGTGCGTTGTGGGAATAATTATTTGTCTTTCAAAATTGTTGTGATACATTACTAAAGATCAGTAGTTGCAATCTAATTTGTCATAGAGAAATTTCCGATAAATCAATAGAAAATGATGAAAACCAGTTCAATTTTTTGATGATGCCAGAGAAACACACTATGATTCATGTGAATAAGCAAAATTATCGCTATTAGTTCGACGTAAATCCGCAACATCTTCATGAACGACCCCTTCATGATGAAAAAGTCACCGTATGGTGTGGTGTTTCAGTTTCTGGAATCATATTCTGTTCTAACAAGATGGGGCTACAGCACATACGGTACGACAAACTCGAATTTCATTGCAATAAATGTTCCCTAGTGCTTGATATCAAAATTTTGTGACATAACATAGCCAGCTAATTCCACCGATTTGACGGCTCCTGATTTTTTCTCTGGGGATATCTAAGGAGAAAGGTTCATGGAAGGCCTCCCAATACCATCTAAGAACTCAAAATACGAATTTTTGAAGAATTGAATAATATTGGAGCAAAATTCTTAGAACGAGTTATGCCAAATTTTAGATAGCGATTGCAAGAATGTATAGACAGACAAGGAAGTCATTTCAAAAATGTAATTTGAAAAGATAAATTGCACACATTAATCTTGTTATTTTTCATAACTTTGTTTCAATAAGATGTTTTTTGCTCTTATAAGAGATTTTTGAAAATAGTTGACATCAAATGCCTAACTCAGTATATCTGAGAAAACATAAAAGAGAAGATAAATCAAGGGAAAAAATTCAGATTTGATTGTTTCTTTGATATTTGAAAGGTGCTGCTTCATCACCAAGAAAGTTTATCGAAGCAGTTCAGGTTCTCCAAGTATTGTTTTTGCCTCAACTTTGATTTGATAGAAACCCTACTATCCCAATAAACACAGTAACGATTAAAACACGTTGGATTTCTTAGGTAACGTCACTATATTTCATCGTTGAAAAAATTGTAAAATGTCGTAGAGAAATACGTTTCCTTCTTGTTTCACCGTAACGTTTTTATCGCACGTTGATTCAAGGTTGATTCAACGTTGCAAGCCTCCTCCTTGTCATGAGTAAAATACCGTGATGTAACGTTATTATTTATTTTCAATGTAACGAAGAATTTTGGTTTCGGAAATAACGTTGATGGTAAACGAATTCTCAACGTTTGTTTTCGAACCAAAATACCACAAATATGAAACGTTCATATTTAGTTTCAAAGTAACCTACATCACAAGGACTTAATCAACCCTGAGTAAAATTTGAATTAAACACAGATTTGTAAATATTTTATATTAACAAAAATATAAATCTCGAACATAGGAAACATAGGAACAAAATCACAAATTTCTAAATGCATTGAATCAACACTTATAATAATTAAACTTTTTTTTCTCTACTCTTTGCAGTATCCTTGAGCCTTCTCTTGGCAAATTTTAGGGAAGCCTTCGTTGTATCCGCTATTTGTAAATCTGTCGCTGTCCTAAATTCTTTCTTGGCAGCCACTGAAACAACACAAATAATGCTCATTAGATATCGATAATATAGGTCTACAAAATGAAACCTTACCATAAATGAGTTGCATTGCCTCGGAAATGCTTTTTTTCCCTGCATTTCCAACAGAGCCGGAACTAGGATTCTAGCGCCTGTGGCAAACTTTCAAAATGCGCCCTTGAAGAACTTTATTTTTCAATAAATATATGATTCTCATAATTGACATTTATTGATTATAAGGGGTTTTCCAATATAGGGTGTTATTTTGATATTAAAAGAGAATGCTATTTTTCAATAAAAATATCGGATGTTATTTCATTATGAAGAAGAAGCTATGCCGTTAATAGTGGAAAATAACATAAAGCAAATGACCACAACGACCACGCTTATAGGACCATATCCTTTCAATGAAATTTTCCATAACCAAATCGCAAAGTGGCTGCCCTATGCTCTCGATAGCCTCACGAATTCCATCTTTGAGGTTTGAATCGACGCTGGGCTATTGGCGTAGACCTTCTCTTTAACGAAGTCGCAAGGTTTTAAACCACAAGACTGTTGCTCCAGCCTCATTTTCCGAAAAGCAAGGTCAAATGACTCCGCCGGACCATGAACCGCACCAAACAGTCACACGTTGATGATAGAGAGCCTTTTCAACAATAACTCTTGGGTTTTCCGAGCCTCAGATGCGACAATTTTGCTTTTTGACGAAGCCACCGAGGTGGAAATGGGCTTCATCAATCAAGATGATTTTTCGATGGAATTCCGGATCATTTTCATGCATTTCACCGACCCAATCAGCAAAGACACGACGTTGTTGATGATCGGCCGGCTTGAGTTCTTGTGTTAACTGAACTTTATAAGCCATAAGATCCAAATCTTTATGCAAAATACGGTGTAATGACGTTTGTGGAATGCCTAATTCCATAGAACGGAATGGACAAATCTGGATTTTATTTAAAACTTTCGGCGGCAGCTGCAATATTTTCGGCTGTTCTCGAGCGACGTGCACGGGTTTTATTCTTCACATCATTAACTTGTCCCAAGAGCTCGAATTTTTTCACCAATTTCTTCATTGCGGTCCGACAAGGTGCTTCCGACGACCCACATTTTCCACCATTTTTATAGTGAATTTTAATGATTCATTACGTTATTGAAGCGTTTATCGTTCCATTTTTATTAATGACGTAGTTTCTACTTGACAAATGTCAAAAAATGACAGCTTCAAACGTGATATCTCCCGAAATAGCGGGCTATTCAAAATAACACCTCTTTTTGAAAGACCCTTTTTTTGAAGAACCTTTTATTGACAATGATCTCCCATATTTTAAGGTAATGGACAATGCACCGCGAGTCGTGTTTCTCGCCATGTATAATTTTCTAGGATTTTGTTCCGTTTTGGTAGTGTTCGTTAACTACGTGTTTCTCAATTTTGTAAACTGGTAAACTCGCCACTTTGAAATATAGAGCTTCTAGTCAATCTTGATTTGAAATGGAATATATCATATTTCACATTTTGCGCCCCTAGGTCGTTTGCGCCCGTGGCAAATGCCTCCCTCGCCACGCCCACGGTCCGGCTCTGATTTCCAATTGTAGAGGCAGCCTAAATCGTTTGTCATAACTCATAATGAATCTCAAAATTCTTCTGGCATGGTTTATACTCAGTTTTTATCATCTCGCATAGAGATTAGCAGTGGTATCAATTTCGGAATAGTAACAGAATATATCATTAAAGCCAAATTAACTTCATGAATTATTCGATATTGGTCACCTGCATGTTTTAAGATGTACAAGTCATTTTTGAATGGGTCCCCATTCACGTAACAGGAAAATTCACAAACCTAGCTTTTCTACAGAATAATAAATTTGAAGGAATAAAAATAAGTTAACAAATATATCAAGTACTGAAGACAAAGGAGATGGGGGCCATTCCACGTAAATACAAAATAAAGATTCTCTATTTCTTCTAGAATCTCCTGTTACATTTTATTGCATAATTTTGGACATCACATATTGATAACAAACCAAAAATGACTACTTCTTCAAAATGAGAAACTGATTCCAAAATCGAATAAATTCTTCAAAAATGAATGCAGGACATATCGAACAAACTATTGAAGAACTTTCCATTGAAGGTCGTCAAATTTAAAATGAATGTGAAAAAGGTATTATTATCGAACCAAATTGATTTATTATGATAATCTCATTTTCCATCTCTGAATTGATTTGGCAAGGTTCGTAAAATTGGTCTTGAGTGGCTCAATTGAACTCAGCTTCGCACTTGAAATTATTTTCGAGCTATCTTTCATTTTGTCAGCTCAATAATTGATTATTATTTGTAGGTCTCTTTGGTCAATACATGGTCACGCCTGCTAGTGAAGCCTTGTTCGTAATAAATGGAAGATCGAGAACAGTCAACTGTGAAATAGGATCAGTAATTCATCCCAGCGCCATAGTGTGGACAACTGTCAAGTTTTACTAGGAGCTGTCGGAAGGCATATATCACTAATATAATTTATTTTCAATTATATATTTGATACATACCAATCGTAATGAGAAAACATTCAACTCTGAAATTTGAAAGTATTTAATCACCAATATCGAACTTTTCCAACCAATTTTTTAATTATTATTGAACTATAAACTCAATCAATATAACATTGAAACTAATGTCGAGTTTCTCAAAAAATGTGTTGAATTTTTCAACAAGTTGCTACTAAAATGGCGAGCAGAAATTATGCTCAGACAAAATATTATCTATGAAGCATGGGATTATGTGAACTGTAACAATTTTCATACAGAAGATAGACCATAATATTCATAACATTCATTTAAATTAAATGAAACTTTATTTCAGTATTGTGAAAGAACATAATGGTATTCTAGTGCTTCGTATCAGTATGAAGAAATTTTCCATTCTAATGTATTCAGTTCATTGAAAGAAATTCAGAAACAAAGGAAGAAAAATGAGTCATGATTGTAGGTATAAGTGACTTTCAGCATAAAACAGAATGATTTTCTAGTTCTTATATCATTATCCCTTTGTAATCATCATAGATGAATGTTTACTCATACGATTCTATTTGGAATAAAATGATATTGTTAATACTACCCCAAAATATGAATGAATCGGTTATGAATGTCCATATTTAGCATACATTTATCACTGAAATCTCACAATCCAAGTTATATTAAGTATTACCTCATATTTCTAGATGAATTCAATCATTTTCACTCCTCGAGTTTTTGATCCCTTAACATTATAGAGAAACTCTAGAGAAAAGTGAAAAAATGTGATACACCTTGTAATTTAAAAAATATTCTCTTCGTTGTTTTCAGTTCATTGAATGTTTCGTATAGCATAAGAATATGTTTTTTGATTATTTCAAAAGCTCTTTTCCACGTCCTCAATAACTGCTTTTGCAAACATCATCAATGTAACAGCTGTTTCTTCGCAAAGAAAGCAAAACATTTTTGTATATTTCTCAAAAATATTCATGATGTTCGTAAGACCTTTTCATTTCAACCCATTTCACTGCGCACATACTAATTATGTTATTCAAGAAGGAATGTTCCGAAAATATCATATCCCGATAGAAAATATAAATCTGTGTTGATTGTTTTTGAAACATATATTTTTATAGGGTATTCTATTTTTCTGGATGTGGATCTAAATCATATTGACGTTACAAAACTGTAATGTCCTGATATTAAGTGAAATAAAATTTTTCGAAAAAAAGGAATGATGTGAAAATTTGGAATCTGTATAAGATTGATCGGTTCACTGGAGCCAGAATTAATTGAAAAGTTACTCCAATATAATGAGTATTACGAAATATGACTCTTTGGGAGTCTTGAACTAGATTGCTATGAGTAGGGGAGTAGAGCAATGTATATATTTCATTTGACGATGCTGAATTAAAATTTTCGGGAAGTTTTATCGGACACACTTAATTTTTTTAAACGATTTTCACAAGGAAAGAACAAAATCATCAAAAGAACTAGGAATACTCATTGCCTATATATCTGATCATATAAGTGCCTGCTGAATAAGATTGAATGTGTCTTTAGTTTGTTCATCAATTTGAACTTGTTTCTTCAAGACCTTTTTTCTTTTGTAATTTGAAAGACATTTTTCTACTTTTACACCTTTTATCACTATCAGTAATTTTTACTTCTCACTTTTCTATTGAAATCAGTAGGTATGCAAGGATGAAGAAAAACATCCCAGGAATTATAAGGTTTTTGAATTATTAAATTTTAATACGTCCGTGATATCAATCTTTTTTGGGTTCGCTTCTGATCTCGACAATCAGAATTATAGAATTGTTTGCGTTATCTGCATTTCAAATAATCTTGACAGAAGCGCTATACAATTCGTTAACGAATAATTCAAAAAGTGGGGAATAAGGTAATTTGACAACTGAATGATGATTATGAAACGATGCACATAATGGATAGGTATATTGAATAATTTTTCGTGTAGTTCTCAGGACCTGACAACTGATCCTCGAAAAAAATCATACTAATTGAAAATACAGTTATTATGAACGAAAATTTGTTTTTATCGACTGCTCTCATCTGCGAGCGTCTCAAATCAAGAGGATACATATTTCATCTCAATCAGTTTCCATTAACCCATCTCGTCCCTGTGGTGCGCTAATGCATCACAAACTTAATGATTCTTTCTCGCTAAATATATAGCAATTTTTTTTGTGTATTCATTTATGCGTTTTATTGTAATCACCATTGAAGAATTCGGCACCGTAAAACATTTTGATTTATCTTCCATAGCAAAAGTCTTATGACAAATCAAAAGTGGAGGTAGATTTCAAATTTAACATAGCCTTGCGACTTTTAAAAACTGATAAAGCAATAATTCAAGGAAATCTTGCTCATGCAATTGATGACGTACGTAATGATAATCAAGGCCACCTTATTATTTCTCATGCTAAAAAAGCACGAAAGTGATGTAGAATATGCCAGTCACACAATTTACATTTGTAACAAGTGTGATGTACATTTACAAATTTACATACTTCATGCTTTGAACAGTATCACCAAAAATGAAACCTGGTGTTACCAGTAGTACGTTTCTGCACCATGAAATATCTCGCTGTTTTTTGTTTTGAATAAAGTTTTATGTGAGCTTCATTCATTTCATCATACATTCAAGGTAAAATTATTAGTTATATACTATGTAGCCGAAAATAATATTTCATGTTTATTCCTAGTGGTTCGTTCATGCACAGTATTTTTCTCCATGTTCTAAGTTTGTTTCATTTTTTTAATGCATGAAATGTATTCTTGAATGTAGCAAATTGAACAATTATTATGAACAAAGTGCTGTTTTTTTAAATTTTCCAATGCTTGGTACAAAATGGGTGAAAGGAAGATGCTATGGTATTTTTCCATCTGCCAATACTCAGAAATTTGAAACTTGTAATCTCACCTGTATTTGTGAAAATAACAAATGAAAAACATGATTTACATGAATGTTCATTTTGAAGATGAATTCTCATTTTCATGTATTACTTATGTGCTCATTATTGTAAAACCAAACGTTAATATCAAACGGATTTTGCAAGTAGCATCTGGAATGATTGAAGATGAATCAGTATAGAATTTGATAGTATTTCAGGATTAAATCTCAAAAACTAGCATTCCCCCTAGGTAAACAATCGAGCACTGCCATTAAATTGGAATCATATGTGAAAAAATCAGTGAACCGATCAAATCTTCAGGAAATATTAGTAAAAATAATTATAATGAATATTCGACATAGTCATCATGATTAAAATGAAGCCCTTAGGAAATCATAAATACAATGTAAATAAATCCTCACCTACCTTGTAATTTCCACCTCAGAAATCACCATAACTTGAAATTATTAGACTGTTACTTCTAGAGATATCCCTAGTGTGTAGTATCTCAGTTTCAGATGATTATTTTGCTGAATTGCGCCCTCATCTGTATCTATTTATACCTACCTCCTTAAGCTTTCAGAGTTGTTGTGTACTGTAACATTTACCCGGGCTTACTGAAGGATAAACATTATGGTGCAATATTGTTTATACTGAATAAAAGACATTTAATTAAAATTTTGTTTGAGTTTGAACTTTTCAAGAAGATTTTGTCCTGATTTTACGATGAAATGTATGTACCTACCTACTATTATTCGAATTAGGGTCGTAATGACTAGGTTCTTCTTCTTCTTCGCGCGGTGCCTTTCGGCCGAACTGAGGCCTAGTGGCCCATTGTTCACCCGCATCGTTCTATAGAGACTCAGCTCCTCAGACACAAAGACAGAAATGTCGCGAGTCTGCCAGGAGTGGTCCCTCTCACCATAGGAACAGTACATAGGTGTTGGATTACCTAGGTGTGTTGACCTTAACTCAGTTAAGTTGCCACAGCTGAACAGAATATGCTCAACCGTTTCATCAGTGCTCCTGCACCACCGGCATAGGGAGCAGCTAGTTAATCCCATTCTCTTCAAATGTTTGTTAAACAGGTGACCAGTCAATGCGCCAGTCACCAGACCGAGTTGTTTCCTCTCCAGCAACAGAAGTCTATTGACATCAGGTCGCGAGGACGGTCTCTCAATGAGAACCCTCGACCACCTCAGGCCCACCCCCGCGCTCCATTCCGAGGAAAATTCCCGATTCAGCCAGCTCCTGAAGAAGCTTCTGAAAGATGTGCGACAGATTGGCAGCGCAGGCTCCGGACCAAAATGCTAGACTGGCTCCCCGCCTAGCCAGTTCATCTGCCTTGACGTTACCGCATGAGCCGGACACCAGATTACTTTCAAAAAGTTATCAGAGCCCAGCCCACGCAAAGCTTTCCTGCATTCTTTTACCAAAAGAGAGTCAATCTTAACATCAGATAGAGATTTCAGAGTTCCCTGACTGTCGCAACATTTGTAAATGTGCTGGCCAGAGTATCCCCTGCGAATATTTTCTAGTGCGCAGGCTACGTTGTCCTTCCGGGAACTCCAAACATGTTGATTCTTTGTTTTCAACCCTACCCCTTCATGAAAACCCAAGAACGTCGTCCATAGCGTTGATGAAACCGACAACATCGAAAGGAGCCTCAGCCGTTACCTCTTGATGTTCGGAACCGGTTTCTCAATATGAATTGTGCTTAGGTGAGCCTTAATCTCTGAAGAAATCACTGGTGTGTAGTATCTCAGTTTCAGAAGATAAGTTTCCTGAATTTCTTCCTCATCTGTATCTGTTTTCACCTTTGACGAACTTTTGCATAAGGTTTTCACCTATCTTCTTAAGCTTTCAGAGTTATTGTGTACAGTAGCATTAAAACATGCTCATTGAAGGATAAACATTATGCCCATTATGGTGCAATATTATTTATACTGAATAAAAGACTCTCTCTAGAGATATCACACGTGTGTAGTATCTCAGTTATAGAACATAAGTTTGCTGAATTGTTTTCTTAACTGTATCTGTTCTCACCTACATCCTCAAGCTTTCAGAGTTGTTGTGTACTCTAACATTAAAACGGGGTCACTGAAGGATCAACATTAGGCTGCAATATTGTTTATAGTGCATAAAAGACTTTCTCTAGAACTATCACAAGTATGTAGTATCTCAGTTTCAGAAAATAATTTTGCTGAATTGCTCCTCATCTGTATCTCTTTTCACTTAGCTCCATAAGCTTTCAGAGTTGTTGAGTACTGTTACATTAAACCGGGATTTGACTTTTCTGGACCAGAATGATTTGGGTGACGGAAATAACGAGGTCGTGATTTTACTATGAAATCACTTAACTTATCACAAAATAAAGAGGTAAAAACTTATGAATGGTATTTCCGCATCAATAATATATGTCGACGTTGCTATGGAGGAAAAATAATAATTGATATCACAAAATGGAAATAATTTACGAATACAATATCCATCCATGGTCTTAAATAGAAGAAACCATCTTCACAAAAGCGTCGCAGTACAAATATAAATAGGTGATTTTAATGTCAACAAAGCAAAAAGAAAGCAGATATCCAATTTCACACTTAACAAGCAATTCAAAAAAATAACAACACCTCCCACCTTCTTGATGGATATAATCCAGACAGCACCCCAGATATTATATTACACACGGCCAACTTAGAAAATAATATTACCAAAGTAGAACTCCTTCCAGACTGGGCTCTGATCACCTGCATAATACAAACAACCACAAGAAGAACCCGAAAATGTAACCCTTGATTATAACAAATGCAATCCAAAAAAGTTAATGAAGAAATAATCGATTATACAGGGTGTTTCATTGGGAAAGGGAAATACTTCACAGGTGCATAGGTGGCACCAGACGGTTCTAGAGATACCCCATTTATTGGTCTCACTGTCTTCATAGCCGAGATACAGGGTGTTTTATGAATTTTGCATTGAAACTATCTGCGCGAAAATTTTAAGTGTACGTCTCAGTTCAGTTTTTAGTGGTAATTTCGAATTTTAAAACAGATTTTCAAAATTCCGATGTACAGGGTGTTGTTTCGAGGATTCAAACCATTCATAATTTTCGTTAACCCGGACCTGGATTTTCAAATATACGGCTATAAAAAGGAAAACCAATGTGGAAATGAATTACAAAGTAACGTTGAAATAATTATGGATTCAATATTGTTGATAATTCATTGTTAAAGTCACTTCAAAACACTTTCGGGTATCCAAGTCCTAAAAACTTCACTTTTACCTTGAAAATTTGTGTGAAGTAAACTTTCTGCGCGAAAATTTGAAAGATACGTCTCAGTTTAGTTTTTAGTGGGGTTTTCGAATATTAAAACAGATTTTCAAAATTCCGATGTACAGGGTGTTGTTTCGAGGATTCAAACGATTCATAATTTTTTGTTAACCCGGACCTGGATTTTCGGAGCTGTTATTGCATGATGTGTTTGGGCTCTCAATTAGGAACATATTTGCCAATATAAAGAAAATATACCGGGTGGTTCGTCTGGTACGGCCTCAGGAAGAAACGGGCAAAATTCATAAAACACCCTGTATCTCGGCTATGAAGACAGTGAGACCCAATAAATGGGTATCTCTAGAACCGTCTTGGTGACACCTATGCACCTGTGAAGTATTTCCCTTTCCCAATGAAACACCCTGTATAAAGCAGAAGAGAGAGAAACAACAAATTACCAAAAAATACATTGAATCATTTAACGAAGCCTTATCAATTCCATAAAAAAGAATATCCCAGCAAGGAAACATAAATTTTTCGTCCATGAATTACCAGCATATATAATACGACTAATCAAAAAAAACGTAAGATGTACAGAGAATATTGCAAAAAAAAAATCCCAACTTTGAACGAAAACTTAATGAATATAATAAAAATCTACAAATATGATCCACCAATACAGAGAGCATACATGGATACAAGCATGTCAAAAAGTCAACGAATCCAAAGGGAGACATTTTTACCAAGAACTCAAAAAGCTTTCCAAATACAAACAACAGAATGAAATACTGACAATGACAAACTGTACACGAATGATTATGAGAAAGCCGAACTATTCGCCAAGCATTATGAAGAGGTATTCAGATATGACAAGGACAATGATTTTGACAAAGCCCAGGAAACTAAAGTAGAACAATGGTATCAATAATATTTCAGCAGATCAGAAAAAAGGACGAAAACAAAGAAAAAATCGATAAAGAACATACTTGAAATAATAAACAAATCTAAAAATAGCGCACCTGGCTTTGACTCGATTTCATGGAAGATAATCAAACAATTAACACCTGATAAAAATCCATGAGTTTTGTCTCAACAAAGAAATATTCCCAGATGTATGGAAAAGGGCTGATAAAAATCTATGAGTTTTGTCTCAACAAAGAAATATTCCCAGATGTATGGAAAAAGGGCTCGATAATAACAATTTCTAAAACAAACACAGACCAATCTAAAGCAAAAACTATCGACCTATTACACTCTTACCAGTATTAGGGAAAATATATGAAAAAATAATCAAGACGAAGTTGAACCAACACAGAAAAGATAAGATTCCACACCATCAGTTTGGTTCCAAGAAAAAAAGTACCGTACATCCTTTAACCATCATGATATCAAATACACAAAACGCCACAATGAAGAAATACAAACTGCTGCTATCAGTCTTGACATCAACAAAGCCTTCGACAGCATATGGCACAAGGGATTCTGTATAAAATTTCTTATGAAAACACCAAGATTCCTGATCAGAATAATCAAAGAATTCCTAGAAGAAAGAAACCTGCTAGTAAGAGTTAATACATCAACGTCGGTCACATTTTCACCAAAACAGGGCACACCACAAGGGTCAGCACTGTCTCCGCGCTTCTTTACTGCAGCGATATATTCACAAAAAGATCTCAGAAACTATTTATTACAATATGCAGATGATACTCTACTAATCGCCCACGAGAAAAACCTTAAAAAGTGTATAGAGATCTTACAAGAAATAATGAATGACACCGAAAGCTGGTTCGTACCTGGCGCTTGAAAACCAATCCAACCAAGTCTAAATATATCATCTTCAATCACAGAATATCTGCCACTTCTCCAACTGTCGCAATTAACAACCAAGTGAAACAACCTGTAGATACTATAAAATACTTAGGAGTGAACATTGACAGCAGAATGAATTTCAACCAACACACCAAGGCAATGAAAAAAACAGCAATATCCAGAGCAAAACATTTTTCCAAGCTAATAATCCGGAATCAAGGATTGTCCATAAATAATGCGGCAAAAGTGTATAAAAAATATACAGACCAATATGCACACCCTATTTATATCAACTGCAGAAAACCAGCGATAACTAATTTGGAGGTGGCAGAGAGAACAGCTCTGAGGAGTATAACCCACATTGACACCCGAACAACAGGCTACACAATCCACCAAATGAACTACTTTACCACAAAAACGAATATAGAACCGATAAGAACAAGGTTAAAAAACTGAGTTGCAACTTTTACAAAAAACTGCAAAGAATACCAGATACTTTATAACTTTTCCATCAAAACATACCAGCAGAAACAACAAGAAGATTTCCAGAAGGAACTATAATACAACAGCTGAAAGATAATTACGAAGAACAATATAAATTAATTCATTATAATAAGTGAACATGATTATGTAAATTACGATTACTGCTAATTTTTTTATTAATATTATACAAAGTGTTAAAAAAAATGTACACGAGCGGAAGGACCAAAGGTCAATAGCTCATTGTCTTAGACAATAAAGAACATCCTCTCTCTCTCTCTCTCTCTCTCTCTCTCTTTACCAATACATTCTTTGGATTTAGGATTGCACTGGATTATGAAAATAAGTTGACCATACAGGAGATATCCAAGTTTAGTGAAATTGAATGATAACTATAATAAATACTACAAAATATTAATGAAAAAATAATATTGAAAAAACAATTTAATCATGAGCCCTAAATCTCATAGATATACACAGAGACACAGGTCAATAATAGTTATCCTATCAGTTCTTTCAATTCAGAAATGCTTTTTTATTCAGGATATACATAAAACGAATTTAATAGAGGTAATGCAGGGTCTCTATAAATTATTGTAACAGCGCAGTTGGCTTTGGATTACTTTGCCGCGACAGAATACCAATATTTAACCAATCAGAGCATAGCATGATTACAGAATTCTGTGGTTTGCATGGGAAGCGTCAAAATGAGAATAATCCAAAGCCATCATTTATAGAGACCCTGTATAATTCTGATAATGTAGTGATCAATTCTCAACTATCGAATGAAATAAAATCAAGGTCCATCACTATTAACATTCAGACCCACAAAGCCTTCGAAAGAAATAATCAATTTTGTGATTCAAATCCCGAAGATATTTATTTATGCCATAGTTAATAAGAGTACAGTAAGTAGGATCTCCATCTACAGATACAGATTCAGTATGCTTCGGTACCTAAACATTCAATATTCACTAACCGTAAAGCAATCTTCAGTTAAGGTTACCCAATACAGTGAAATCTCCCATGGGCGGACACTCACGGGACCGCCCAATGGTGTCCGTTCAAGAGGGGTGTCCGCTTAAAAGAAATACATATGTACAAAAAAATTAATGGAAATAATATTTGGAGAATATTGAACATAAAAATCAATACATATAAAGGTATAAGAAAGAAACATTTTTCAAATTAAACTCTAACTGAAAAATCAATGTGAGGAATCATTGGGATAAACAAAAATTTTGATAAAAAAACAGACACTTAATTATGAAAAAATTCCTGAATTTTTGTTTGTCTCATTTTTTCCTGAATATACAATCAAGAAATCTCAATTCTAATCTGGACACTCCGTACACTCAATTTTCCCTTATTGTACACTACAATTATCTCAATTTTTTGTTTGAGAGTGAGTATTTTTCTTTTTGGAGCCATTTCTTTCACTGAGACAACGTCGGAATTCAAACTCTCACTGGTTTAATTCTCGGGAGTTTCGTGCCGGAGTTGGGATCGATAAATCCCCGTTTCAACCGGGGAAGTCCCGAAGTGAAGGCTGGTACTAATGTTGTCGCGCGACACAGAAAAGAAACCTCCTCTTCTTTTCCATTGCGTCCCATTTGATGCAATGAACTAACAGCGATACTTTCCACAGATAATTGAAACAGAACCGATATTTTTTGTTTTGGTTTTGTCGGTTAATAGAACATACCCTAGTGTCCGCGTCCGTTCAAGGGATGTCCGTTCAACAGACAACTAACCCAATGTAAATTATATGGGAGTCAATTGGGACCACGTAAAACTGTCCGTTCAAGGGAGGTGTCCGTCTAAAGGGGGTGTCCGCGAGGGGGAATTTCACTATGTCAATGTTGGTAAAATTAAAGAAAATATGAATTTATTTATATTTTCGCTCCTATTGTTCGATGTTGGCCAGCTGCAGCCAGGAAACACACTTTAAACTTGAAATTCCCAAATAGCAACTTTGTTGATTTTTCTTTTTTTGTCATCTTCTGGTATTTTCATCCTTGATATTTATTATTAGTGTCACGTCTTGTTCACAAACCTGGTTATTAAATGATTATCATATCAGTTTCCTCGAATGACCGAACTGATGAGTTAGTTCAAGATAATAATGTTCTTTTTTGATTTATGGCATTTTTTGAGCTCCTGGTTATATGAACAGCAGGAAATATTGAAAAAAAAGGGAAATTTTTCTTTTATCACCAAACGCATTATATTGTGTAGACGTTATTTGAAGATATTTCGGTGTATTGGTTTTGTGTCTAGTAGCTATAAAGTATCCAGATAGTTCAAATTTCTTCATTCAACATTGTCACGAATGGTTAGCTTTGATACATACCATATAACCATATGTATTTGTTTCGTCTTCAATTCAATACTAGGCATTTTGAGTTAGATATGACAAATAACAGAACTACTTTTTCTTCATTTTTTGGGTTGACTTCAGGCGGAGTTGAATGATAACCATTCAAATGAGTAAAGAGCAAATAGGGAATGTCTGATAATTTAAAAAGTGGCTAGCCTGACTCGTCAAGCCACCAATCATCACTTTGCATCGTGATCATCAAATTGAAAGATCTGATAAGGCCCAAGATGTGAAGAACTTCTGTAGTATTTCACAATATTACAGTTGAATTGTCATGTGCTAGAGTGAGGCAAAGATAATCTCGCAAATGAAGAAGTTTATCAGCTAGATGAAGTTATCTGGAATCTAGATATTACTCTGAACTCGTTGAAAAATTTGCGAGAATATTGCTCTCAACGTCCCAACTCAACAATCGCTTCAGGACCCAGTAAATTGGTAAAAAATAGCTGTTTACTATTCCACCCAACGAAATGCAAAATCAACTGCATCAGAGAGTAATCAATAAAGTATCATTGAGCGATAGGTACCTTATAAATCCCTGCTTGTACACAAATAAATACAAAAATCTGTGAGCTGCTCATTTCATTCCTCTTTCCTCTTATTATGGTACATGGTAATTATTATTTTAACGAGCTACCTGCATACGAGTATGTTATGCAGGCTTTGCTCCAGCTCCTTAAAAAAAACCAAACCTTTCGATGGCTTGAATACATGATAACCAAGGAAATCAGTTGAGTGATATTGCACTATTACTTCAGAAGGTTTCAGGTATACACATCCGAATTTGACATATTGGATGCAAAAAAATTTAACCAACTTGTTTCTCTCGGAAATCTTCATCTTCAGATTTCTAGATTGGATTTGAGTAAATTTATCTTCTGTGCCATTTTCACTCATTAACCCATGGATGACAAAGAAGAAGAATGATCAGATTAACAAATTGGTAATACTATCTAACTATATTGAATTCATAGTCAATCGATTAGAAGCAACCAGCACTTTATTGAAGAGGAATGATGGAACAGGACCAAGTTCGGAATATCTCCACTGCCTAGGTGCGAAATTACGATATTGTTCCTCTTTAAAAAAATTTTCTGCGAAAACTCGACCAGTGCCAAAAAAACGTTTCAGTAATGTAGAATCTGAAGCAGATAGCGAATTTTTGAAAACGGAATGTACAGGGTGTGCGTTAACAACTTATTCGGCCAACTTTCATTCGATTGCTTTCTATGGAATTTTTCTGTGGGGTAAATCTGTACTTGTGCAGGATCTGCTGATTTACCAAAAGAGAATTATTCGACAAATCCTTAACATCAAGCAAACTGATAGCTGTAGGAGGCTTTTGGAAAATTGAGAGTTCTTACCATTTCAGCGATTAATGTATTGGAGTGTGCCACCTATGTTCACAACAACTTGAACAAATATTCAACCAATAGTACTTATCATTCTATTAACACCAAAAATAGGACAAATTTGTCCATTCCATATCAAAGACGTAAATTTTCGCAGCAGGGAGTTGACTTTTGGGGTCTGAAATTTTTCAATAAGCTACCAGAGAGATCTAGGGTTTTATCAGAGAAGAAGTTTAAGAAATCTTTCAAAAAATTCTTCTTCCTCTTCCTTCTCCGTATTAGGCGAAATCGCCTGTTCACTCTTCGTCCCCTTGCCTAATGAGCCGTTAGGTCACATACCAAAAGAAACCTGGGTCAAGTATCTGAGTGATCTGTACAGGGAAGAAGGCACGGAAACAATTTTGAACACACCTCAAATAACAACCAACGAAAATATCGAAATCGATATCTCCGATGTAAGGCTAGTAATTGGGAAACTAAAGAACAGGAAAAACGCTCGACAAGACGAAATTGCGAATGAGTTGTTGAAATATTGTGGAGAAAGCTTGCTTAAACAACTAACATTACTAATTCAGGAAATTTCAAACAACCACAGGATACCGGACGAATGGCGGACCAGCACCACAATTCTGATGTTCAAAAAAGGGGAGAAGAAACTCCCAGAAAATATAGAGGAATGAATCTGTTGAGCACCACATTGAAACTAGTCACCAAAATTATAACCAACAAGATGAACACCATAACAAACCTGATGGACGAACAACAAGGATTCAGGTCCGGAAGATCTTGTATACGGATGCTGTGTTTGTATTAAGGCAGGTATATTCCATACAACCTAATCAAAACCATAGAGAACATATACACTGCCAACAAAATCCAAGCAAAAGTGGAGGGAGAGCTTACCGAACCAATACCAGTGGGTAGCGGAATTCGACAGGGAGATTCCTTGAGCCCTCTCCTATTCAACATAATTATGGATGGGATCATACGGAAGATGCGTGGAATGCGGGGCTATAGAATGGGACAACAAGAAATAAGCATTCTATGTTATGCAGATGACGCAGTGTTGATTACCGAGAGCGAAGACGACCTGCAGAGACTCCTACATCAATTTACTAGATTAGCAGCAACATTCAACATGAAAATATCTGTAGCTAAAACTAAGTGTATGACGACATCAAAAATACCCATCAGATGAAAACTCGAAATCGAAGACCAAATAATCCAGCAGGAAATGAGATTTAGATACCTCGGCATAGAACTTTCGGGATACGGTGATGTAGAAGAAGAGGTAAGACAGCAAACAACTAAGGTAGCAAGGGTAGCAGGATGTTTAAACGACACAATATGGCGAAACAAGCACATGAGAACCGATACAAAGACCAGAATTTACAAAACCACGTATTGTATATTATGACGTACTGTGCTGAAACACGAGCCGATACTGCAAAGACGAAACGGTTACTGGAGACAACAGAAATGAAGGTGCTCAGAAGGATTGCTGGAAAAACACTCCTGGACAGAGAAACAAGCGCAGCATACGGAAGACCTGTATAACGGAAGATATCAACGAATGGGCACTAGAAAGAAAAAAAAAATGGAACTCACATATTCAAAAAATTTTTACACTTAAATACATTTTACTCACTGTATGAGTTCATGGGCATGAGAATAATACTGTAATTCCTTTGTTTTAACTAAGCATGTAATTTTCATTGATGCTGTAAATATATTATTATTATCGACTTGAGCCTATAAAGTAGAAAGAGTGTGATTTTTCACACCCCCTAGCGATCGGCTATCACACTCCCTACTAAGGGAAACATTCACTCATCCCGGATAGAAAATATCAGGGGGATTGAGCTCTGAGGTCTTCGGTGTTCATCTTCTCCTGGGTTGTTCATCCTTCGTTGCTTGGTTCTTCCTGGTGTGCATCATGTCGACTCTTATATTTATTTCCAGAAAACATTTTACAGCCTCCTGTGATATGTTGGATTGTTTCTGATGTTTGGCATCCGTAGCGGCATTTATCGTCGGTGAGGCTCCTATCCTTCATGCTAAATTTCTGATAGTTTTTGGTTTGCACTACTTGATCTTGATGGGCAAGGAGAAAAACTACTGTTTCAGGAAATAATCTTCCAGAAGTCAGCCAGTAGTTCGACATGTTCCTGGGTGACCTCGTAGGTGTCTTCCGGCATGTAGGGGCTTTTCTCTCCATCTTTGTATTTCATCACTATCCGTCTGTGTGGTGTTTTCATGAGGGTGCTCGCTTAGTAGTAGAGGTGTTGAACCATCTGCTTCGATCAGTATCTTATGTAAGTCCGATGTGTTTGACTTGTCTATAAA
Organism: Propylea japonica; assembly: GCA_013421045.1. Taxonomy (NCBI): domain Eukaryota; kingdom Metazoa; phylum Arthropoda; class Insecta; order Coleoptera; family Coccinellidae; genus Propylea; species Propylea japonica. The sequence goes on from CM024239.1 coordinate 103,076,306, forward strand.
GTATTTTCTCAAATTGCTTATCTGTTCAGCAGCCATTTTCTTTATCTCCACGAAGCCTTGCCCGCCTTGAGTTCTTGTAATCGTTGTTCTTTCAACACAACATTTAGGATGATGCTTGTTGGCCTTCGTACACAGTGTTCTCATTTTCCATTGGAGATCTGTATTACTCCACTTTAGGATTCCGAAAGAGTAGATGAGAACTGAGCATGAGTTAACAGCTTTTGTGAGATTTCTGCTGTTCAGTTTTGTTTTCAGAACGGTCCTCATTCTTGTGGTAAACTCTGTTGTTAGTTTGTCCTTCATCACTCGTTGGTCCATCCTTTGACATTGTTTCATACCTAGGTATTTGTATAGATCACCTTCTAGCATTGCCTTTCTTCTCCGTTAGATGAGGTTAGAGGTGTCTGTTGGATTTTCCCTCCTGCTATATTTAGGGAACGACATCAGTCCGGTCAAGTTTCAAGTCATCGACGTATAAAATATGGTTTATCAACATGTTGTGTGTAGCCTTTAAGGTTGAATCTCTTTCTGGAGGATTTTAAAATACTTGATAACGGGTTCATTGCCATGCAGAACCACAATGAACCCAAAGAGTCTCCTTGAAAAATTCCTCCTTGATGAACACTGTGCCAGTTCTTATGGCTGTTCCGCTGATTTCGATGTTAGTGCGCCAAGTTGACATAACAGTTTTGAGAAAGCCCACTGTTCTCGGATCTACCTTATATATTTCAAATGCCCGTACTCATAGTCGATGCTCCGTCAGTTCTCGTACTTAAGCATTCGTTTTCATCTCATGACGTTACTCGGTACTCAAGCAATACGGATGTTGAACTGTCATACAAATTGTCAATATTCGAACGTTAAAATTAATAACTTTATCGATTTTGTAGGGGAAAGCGAAAATATATTGAGAATTCCTAAAATATATAATATTAGGAATATGGATAATCCGTTGGAATTATATTCTGGAGATATATTTTTTGCTGTACTTTTTCTTTCATCTCTTGATTATAGAACTGCCGAATATTCACACCTTTTCTCTTGGTAGGATTCTGCGTTTTATCAGATTGAGTTTATTAATAAAGGTAAGGAAATATTTTGTACCATTTATTTCAGAAAATGTCATTTTTGTGCAGTATATTGAAGAAAAAAGCTAATATATTAGCATTGTTTGAGGAGAAGAATATTAGGTACAATTCATACATGCGCAGGTGCACATGTTTGGTATCGCTACATGCCTAGGTATAGACAGGGTGACTGGTGACGTAAGGGACAACGGCTAACTGGAGATAGAGGACCTCAAACTGAATCAGGATTAGGGGTTTAAATGTCCCATAAGGCTATTAGTTTCAGAGATACAGGGTGTTTTTTTCAAAAGTGCTAAAACTATAAACTGCCATATCTTCGTCAATATGGCAAATTTTTCGCTGATATTTGGCAAGCTTGTTAATATACATATTCTCCATCGGATCGACAACAAAAAATTCCCAAAAATTGCAGGTCCGTATTCAAAAATTTCAATTTCCGTGTCAGGTGAGAAATATCACTCGGTATATGAAATAAAAAAAATTAAATTGGGAAATTGGAATCTGCAAAAAACACTGAGTAAAAATCTGTTTTTAGTTTTAATGGTACAAATTTTTAAAGTTTTTATGATATGTTGAAAGTCGAATATTACAATTTTTTCATATTGAATTCAAGAAACACACTATTCCTGAAAGAAAAAAACACTGAATTTGAGATGCTTAAATAATCCTGACGCATTTTGAATATGCTTTCACATCTTGAAATACTTTTTCATTAAATTTCTATCAATATTATAAGAAAAACTCAAAAAACAATACAACACAAAAAGATTAACAGTAGCACATATATAAATAATGAAAGCGGAGAATAATATTAATCGATATAAAATCAACCAATATAAACCCACACTTCGGAACTAATCCCGTCAACGAGCAAAGAACATGCATAGTGGTAATATCAAACAGAGCATCCATAAAAAAAAATAAAGTAGCACATATGGTTCATAAAAAATCAAATAAACAAATGCCTGATATGCGAGAGCCATTCCCCTCAAACACTTATTGGCTCTTTTGAACAATTGAAGTACGTTTCATATCCACAAGATGAAAAATTACTCTTGATAGAACAGTAACACTAGATTTCAGCTCGAGAAAAGTTGGACTTTCTTCTCAGAGCGCCTGAACAATAATCCATCTGATACTTATTCTTTCAACAAAATTTATTTCTATTAAATAATGCAATGATTCATGAGAAAACAACTAAGCAAATGCTTGAAATCAGAGCAATTTGCTTCAACGCATTTATTGGCTCTCTTGAACTCTAATGATTTCTTTCTCTTTTGAGATGAGGATTATTCTGAGACCAAATATTATATCCGTTCATTTTGCGCAATCAAAAACAAGTATCATCTACATATTCTTCATTTGTGAATATTGAAGGCATTTTTCAGTAGGTAAACAAACGACACAATTCACAATCAATGAATGATGAATATAAACGTCATTTTTTGAAATAACCCTACTCTGTGTAGTAGGATGTATTTTATTTATAATGAATAATAAACCTGTTATTCTAGAAAACCACTTGTTTCCCTAATATTCTGTTTGCATTAAAGAAATTCATATGCTCTCAAAAGAAGATGAAGTTGGTACACCTAAGTACATATCAGAGGAAAATAAGTCCTCAAAATTCATACATTATTTCATTGAAGAATAAATTTTGTTGAAAACAAAGTACCAGATGGATTATTGTTCAGGGGCTCTGAGAAGAAAGTCAAACTTTTCTCGAGCTGAAATCCAGTGTTTCTGTTCTATCAAGAGTATAATTTTTCATCTTGGTGGATATGAAAAGTACTTCAATTGTTCAAAAGAGTCATTAAGTGTGTGAGGGGAATGGCTCTCGCATATCCGAGCATTTGTTTATTTGATTTTTGTATGAATCATATGTGCTACTGTTCCTCTCTTTGTATATCTATTGTTTTTTCAATTTTTCCTATAATATTGATAAAAAATTAATAAAACAGGAGTTCAAGATGTGAAGGAATATTCAAAATGAGTCAGGATTATTCAAGCATCTCAAATTCAGTGTTTTTTCTATCAGGAATAGTATGTTTCTTGAATTCAATATGAATAAATTGTAATATTCGACTTTCAACATATCATAAAAAAACTATAAAAAAAATTGTGCCATTCAAACTGAAACAGAGTTTTTACTCAGTGTTTCTGAAGATTCCAATTTTCCAATTCAAATTTTTTTATCTCATATACCGAGTGATATTTCTAACCTGACACGGAAATTGAAATTTTTGAATACGGACCTGCAATTTTTGGGAATTTTTCTTCTCGATCTGATGGAGAATATGTATAGTAACAAGCTTTCCAAATATCAGTGAAAAATTTGCCATATTGACGAAGATATGGGAGTTTATAGTTTCAACACTTTTGCAAAAAACACCCTGTATCTCTGAAACTAATAGCCTTATAGGACATTTAAACCCCAATCCCCATTCAGTTTGAGGTCCTCTATCTCCAGTTAGCCGTTGTCCCTTACCTCACCAGTCACCCTGTAACATATACCTACATCTGTATAAATTTATTACTAAAAATAAGGTTAATTGGGACAAAGTTGATTTTAAAATGCACTTGACGAGTCGTTTCCAACACTCGAGAATGAATCTCCGCTAGTTGCTCAATTTGTTTTCACATTTATAGGATTCTTGAATGACATTCATTTTCAATAGCTTGTTTATTTGCTGTTATTTTGACACCTTTCGCAAAAAAGTTGACCTATTTTATTTTCTGGGTACGAATTTTATATTCCTTTGTGGTCATTTCTTTTCTCTCTTGATATTTGTAACATGATACTAGAAATGAGTGGAAAAATCTGAATAATGAATTCAGAATAAGAGTGTCTTGAATGGTTCGTACCATGCTTCGAATAATTCCAGTTTATCTAGCTCTGCAACCCCTTTCTATAATAGGATCTTATATCCACTTGCAAATTATAAGACTCCACAAATTTTTTTCACTTGAAATGTAGCTAGAGGATGACGCGTCAACAAAATTGCTTGCAAAACACTTTTATTTTTAGTGTATGCAATGATATTTTCCATTTTTCTTTTCAATACAAGCAGACTTATACAGGGTTTTAAATGATTGTAACAGCGCAGTTGGCTTTAGATTACTTTGCCGCTACAGAATACCAATCTCTAACCAATCAGAGCATAGCATGATCACAGAATTCTGTGGTTTGCTTAGGAAGGGCCACAATGAGAATAATCCAAAGCCAACTGCGCTATTACAATCCTTTATAGAGGCCCTGTACAATACAATACAATATTACAATAATTACCATTGACATTTCAAATTGTGAATCTGAATAAACATGGCTGATCGTCATGGCAACTCGTCAGTTGCTCCAACAGAGCAACGTGAAAATTACTAAATTTTGACGAAATTGAAGTTCTCCGCCGAGTATTGCCACTACCTTACTAGAACACAAGGCATGGAAACAGAATGAGTGACGTCACCATAGGTAGTCCATTCCGTATTTTTTACGCAATGTCATTTCCACAAGATTATTGTTCAATTTAGATTTCATTTTCCAACAGAAAAGGAAAATTATGTTTTTCTGAGTAGGTAGGATCGTTGTTAACACAAGTAGGTACCATTTCGTGGTTATTTTCGATATTTATTGAGGAAAAAAAAATGATAATGATAGTGAAAATAGTGTTTTTCCCATTATAACTGGCAATATTGAGTCCCCATCATCACATTCCAGTTTTTTGCCTTAATATTATTAAAAAGTACAATAACGCTAAGTCTTCAGACACATACACCTTTATTTTAACAACTGGAATTTCTGATGACTAGTCCAAATAAACAACACAGGTTTTTTTCTTCTTTGTCTTTTATCCAACCTTTTCGAGCCAACACTTTTGTAAAAGCCTCAGCTGATAAATAGATGGACAGCTGATTAATAACATTTTTTCAACCATTTTTAACCTAGGGAACTTCAATGGAATTTCGACTTTTTGACCTGTAACTTCATGTGTGTAACTTGTAGATCTTTCTATAAATTCTGTTGGAAATGTAGTTCGCAAACCTAGAAATAATATGTAGCTTCTTGGTTCCAGGCAAAACAGTTGAATTTGCAAAATTAATACATTACTGCTCTTACTGGGAACGAAATCTTCCCTTTCAATTTCGTTAAACCAAGTTCTTTTAAGTTGCTTGTCTTTGGAAACCTAAAGGCTGCTACTTATGGCACTCCTGTATAATTGCCCTTGCACTGGAGAACAGAGCAATGAAATGGCATTCAGCTGAAAAAAATATCGAGATTAGCATAAAACGAACCGAAACTAAAATCGAAATAACCTCTAACATGAAAAGCAAAACTTTTATGAACTAGAAGTAAAACGAAATAAAACTAGTCGAAAATATAAAAAGGCCTTTTCCTTACCTGTTAAGAACTGTTGTAACACCAAAACAATAGAATTTCGAGCAATAAACTCCGAAAAATACTCACAATTCGTGACAACGTGAACAGACATCAACTGTCACCTACAAATGATTGACTACTCAAACACTTCACCCCCCTACCGCTGTCACTCTGTTTCATGGCCTTGTGTTCTAGTAAGGTATTGGTATTGCCGAAGGTTTGTTTATGAGAAACGAACGTGCTAAGCATTCGAGAATACTTGGGCTCGTCTCGGCCAAGAATTGCTTGAGTACGAGATTGAGATCGATCTATGAGTACGGGCATTAAACTTTTATGAGCCATTCATGCGGCATGGAGTCAAAAGCTTTCTTGTAGTCAAGATAAGCCATGAACAAATTCTTCCTTTTCTTATGGGCTTGGTTGCAGATTATAGAGTCGATTAATTGTTTTTCTTCGGATCCCATTGCAGCCCTGAAGCATCCTTCTATTCCGAAGCAATTATAATATTTATTTCGCAATGGGAGTATATTCCATGCGTAATGCAAGATGTTGAGCTTGTACATAGTTGGTAGGCAAGTCACTGGCCTATATGTTGCTGGATCATCTGTACTTTGGTGATTTTTTGGCAGAAGATAAGTTATATTCTCTGTCGGTAAGGAGGGCATACTTTCTGGACCGCTCAGAATTTCAACCACTGCCTTAGTTGAACTACTATGTAAACAGTTGAATTTCTTAAGCCAAAAACTGTGGAGCCCGTCTGGACCAGGTGATTTCGAGTTGTGCATTTCTTTGAGAATTTCCGAAAGCTCTTGTTGTGTGATGACTGTAAGGGGCATTTGTTCGGTGTTGGTTTGAGTTTTTTCTTCGTTCCAAAATTTCTCCATGTCATCCTCATTCGGATGACGTTCGGAGGAGTTCTGTTGTTTTACAGCCAGATGTCTGTAGAATTTTCCACCGAGTTTTCAAAGGAGATGATATCTTGCTTCCTCTTATTGTTCTCTTTATATCTTCGCAATCTCTCGGAGTAGACACTGAGTTTTTGTTTCAGTGTGTCGATACACTGCTTCACTGTTGTGTTTTCTTCTTCATAGCTGGAGTGCTTGCTGTTTCGATAGATACTCGATTCTACCAACGATTTCAGCTTGATTGTTCTGGTGCCATTTTCATATTGTGTCAGCCTTACTATGTCCTGCCGACAGCCTTGAACTTTTTCGTTCAGCCTTCTTTGCCAGTGGGGTCGGGGAGGTTGTGGACAGGGTTGAATTTTGTGCTGTATTGGTTTGGTCTTCTAGCCCAGCACTTCCATTACAGTTGTTGCTTCACAATAAAGGATGAGATGGATTGTTTTCAGTTGTGTTGTCATTGGGAGGAATGTTGGTATGACATCAGTAAGGGGGTATGTATGATAATGTCTTCCACTTGTTCAACGTATACCTCGCCGAGGTTCGCGATGGTTAAATTGAACTTTGTTTCGTCGTTTGTGACACGAGCTGAAGTGAATTGGGCTTCTAACAGTTTGAACCACAGGATTATTTTAGTAGGCCAGAATTGTGGAATTATTATGTCCCGCACTGCATCGATGTGATCACCGGTTATTTCCACGTTCGCTATTTCGTCGTGAGATTCAGAAGCCATCTTTAATATAAAATTCGCGTAATTTCCGAATAAATGTCTCGTAATTGTAAACCTCCCCTATCACTCGCGGATCACGTCGGGGTCACCAATTTGGGAATGGTTACTATTACTGGAACATTTAAAATATTCAACGATATTGAAACTGTATATTTATTTAAGAGGTGATTACAATGTACGTTACTCACCAGTTGTTGCTGCGACGGTATCTTACTGAATAATGACCCTTCTATCATTCTGTCTACCTGCCTCCATGCTTCATGGACCTGCGCGTTAAGGGTTTCTAATCTCAACCCTTACCTGTATTGTGAATTTTGAGGTCCATGAATCATTGTTACAATTTGCAGATAGCTTTCTCGTGAGTCATGGGATGACAAACCAGATTCAAATACCTAGAATTTCGTTGTCACCACATCATCATTAACTTTAGAATGACAGCTAGCTTTTTGGATGATCTGATCCTGGGTAGTGTTGGTCTGCAGAGTGGACCGGTGCCGTTGTATTCGATGAATAGTCTGCACCTTGCTGATTGCAGACGTTCCACCAGTGCTTGTCGTTCTTCGTCCGAAGAATTAACCTGAGATGGTATGTGTCTAGTCTGTGTCTCTTCATCCGTGAGGACATTTTCTTGGAGCGGTAATTGTAGTTCCGTTGTACTTCCTTCTCTTGTTGTTTCGCTTTTGTGATCTCTGTTTTCATAAGTTGTGTGTTCTTCTCTAATTAGGTTTTCTTCGATGTTTATTTCATTCACAACTTCATTTTCAATTTCTTGCAGTTTGTCCTCTGAAATGAGCTTGTTCCTGAGGATTACGCGATACTGATCAGCTATCCTCTGTTCAGTCACTTGTGGGTCTGGAAAACATCGCTTGAATTCATTGAATAACCGTTGTCTGTATCTAGTTTGTTCTTGACCCATGTTTGTTATTTTAAGGTAGATGCGCATGATCGTTTCATTCATTCAACGTGTCCATTTCATGCGTCTTCTGCTTGTGTGAACGCTTGTTGAAGGTCCTGCGTAGCACTCACTGTAGGGGGTGACACTGCTGTGGTTTGTCTCCTTGGTTCTTCCTGTTGAGCTGCACCCAGACATGCCCTGACGATCCTCAGGCAGCGACTCAATATTTCTATTCCTTAATTGCACCATCATTATGAGTTGCATTTTATACCGACTGCCAGGTTTACCTCGGGTACCTCGGGTTTGCTAAGCCCGTACTCTAGAACTTACTATTCCTGATCCCCTGAGGGCTTAATTATTATTATTATTATTATTATTGCTTCACACTGAGAATTTCATCATGGTTGATCAGGCCATACCAAAATTATGAATGAAAAAAAAAATCAGGCAAATCGGACAAATCACCCTGTAGACTGTCAATAAAGACCGCCAATCATAAAACAAACATTGTTTCGGAACTGCCTTGACTAGTGTAAAATTCCCCTGAAGTCTGACGGTCTCCTCCGGAATCACCTTGTATAAGTAGGAGATAATGTGAGAGCAACCGTACATCTCCAATAAATCATTTTTCATTTTGAAAATGATTATTCCTAAGTTTATATATTTATTATATATTTTTATGGTCTGAATACCTTGTATCATTCAAAGCTATCCTGTGCTGATAAGTCCTAATAAAGGCGAAATGGCAATAGATAAGTGCATAGACAAACTAATAAAATAGATGAGCCACTCGTATATTCCGCGACATCTGTCGGAGGAGGAGACTAATACACGAAAAATTATTTTCAATTTGATAGTAGATGTCGTTGCATTCATGGAAATCCTATCGAGAAAATAGTAAGTATGTAAAATCATTATTATCAAAAAACTTTGAATTGTCAACTGACACAAGGAGTGGTTTGACACGTTCTTTTTGAATATAATAAATTTCGATATGCCTGCAAGAGTGAAGACGTGCTGTGTTATGGATGTGAAAATCGAGATGCAAGAAGGTGATTATAAAATTTACATGTATATTCTCTTAACTATAAGAATTAAGATACTCGTAGTTTTCAAAAAAGTTTTTCATGATTGAATAAGTTTAGTCGATAAATACTCATATTTTGTATTTTTGAATTCTTTAGTTTTAGTTTTTGAGAATGTTTTCAATGCAATTATTAGTTTATTGATTAGATATTTATGAAATGAATCTGTATTTTTAATTGGTGATACCTATTTCAGTTAAAAATTTTATTCTATCCAGAATTTGATAATTGATCCTCATTTCTCGATTCCAAAAGAAAATCAGATGAAAGTTCGTTGCAGGTATTATTTTCATGAAAATAAATTTCCTCACTCATCGATAACTTGCACGAATCCATTTCTGATTTCCTTTTGGAAATTGAATTTCAAAAAACTTTTTGCCTCTTGTATATGGGTGTACCAACCTATTCAAAAGGTGCACTACAGAATTCTTTTTGAGGCAGCTTTACGATACAGATTCCTTTTTCAATTGAGCTTTTTTCACGAATTAGTAATGTTGTACAAAAAAAGATGTCGTTGAAGCTTGTTCTACTAGTGTCTCATCTATTCTCCGTTTAGTTAGTCTATGGATAAGTGCACTGTTCAATACTACTTCCTTGCATTTTGCTCTGAACGAGATCGAGATTAGCTCTGAGTTTAATATTGGTTGATTCAATCGATAATTATTATTCTCTTCTTTCATTATTTTTGTATTAATGGCGATTTTCGCGTTAAAATTTTGTTTATTAGTTACTAAGGTGTCAACTGAGGTTATCCTGAGCGCTTCGCTTCGTTGACTGAAGATATGAAATTGGTAAGCTACAAGCATCTTACCATGATTATAGAGTTCGTTTCATGCGCCAAAACGTTGAAAAGTGGTTGAATAATGCTGAATTTATGATAATCCTGTCTTTGGTTGTCAAGAACGATTTCACTTGTAACTTTATTCTGTGAAATCGAATAGAATATCATTTTTGAGTGTTGGACTGTTGAAATTACAATTCGAAATCGTCAAAATGACAGGGAAATGTCACTCCCCGATTCATGGTTATACATTTATCTTATATTTTAATAAATATATTATGTATTTTGTACACTAGTGGTCAAATTGTTATAAAAGTAAGTATTGGTACTGTGGATATAAATATAAGTAAACACTACCTCATTTCAGGAGGCTGGTACTGGAAGAATACAACCGACTGATATTGGAATGATATTTTGTATGTGAGAGTTCATTTATTATAGCTTTCTATTTATCAACTCTTTGTATCGTTTTCAATGATATTTCATTTGCAGATTTAACCCTAGAGAATATTTGTTCCTCTGAAATGTATATCTCTGTAAGAGGTATTAAATGTTGTGAAACGAACAGTTTGACTGGGGCCGTAGACTGTGAGTCAATGAAACTTATTGGAGGAGATCCTGGTATACTTTGTTCTGGAAAAACCAAGAATGTTACTCTCATTCATCCTAATTTGGTACGCCACATTGTTTATTGTACTATAACTGCCCTACAGATTCAATCTAACAATTTACTCCCCAAATTAAATCTCCAGATACTCATTTCATTCTCATTCATCTTGCTTTCATTTAATTTCGATTATCCAAGTATCCTATTTAAGTGGGAAAAATGTTTTGAATTGCATAGAAGCTGCAAATTGATTACCTACATTCAACTGTAACAAATCATCTTTCGGTATTAAAACATTAAAACATATCGTTTCTGAGAGAGTTTTATGGCAATCAAAACAACCTTTTTTTTCAGTATTTATATGGTAGACAAGGAGTGTGCACTGTCCTGGTCGTTTTCAAGGTTGGTATGGTCACTGACCATTTTTTTCACAAAATTCCATTCAACACAAAAGGTAGTTTTCAAGGTATGTTATGTTATTTTTTATCATTTGAGTTTTACAACTTCGTATTCTTTCAGATTTCTCCATTAAGAGATATCCTTGCTATACTACTGATTTAGACCCCTCCAGGAACTGTAGCCCTGTCGATTGCCCAATCAAGTACTCAGGTCACAGAAATTTTTTCAACTCATTGACCAAATACTGCGAACCCGTACCATTCTGTAAATCTGTTCCAGGAACTGCAATGCCCGAAGAGGTAAAGTATTATATTTTCATTCTTCAAATTGAACTGTAAAAATTATTTACAGTAAAAATCATCGGTTATTTGAGGCCAGTAGGATTCATAGTGAATTACAATCACACTGTAAAATAACAGCTGAATTTGAAAATTTACAAAACAGAATTTAATCCGTTTAGCCATAAATCCATCAATTTCCATACATTCACAAATAACAACAGTAAATTAGTGGAATTTCAGAAAATTATTCTTGTGAATTTCCTTTTAGATATGTATTTTTAATGAACATTTACCTGTAGATAACATAGATTAGATATTTTGTGAAATTACAACCATTGAGCTGGTGTTATTTCAGATTCTTACGCGATGTTCTTGTGATCACTTTTGAATTTACAGTTTTTATTCGTGAATATTTAACAAAATTTATTTGAAATTACAACCATATTATATCAACTAGGTATGGGGAATTTTTCAAATGAAATAATTACTCATAAAAAAATCTACGTTCATATCATTTTCTTGATTTTGACTGAATGGGAGTAATAAAATCAGTTCATACTTGACTGGAAAAATAATGGAACCAGTTCATCATCCAAAAGTTTGTCGATACAAAAATTATTATCCAATTCATTTATTACATTTTTGTCAAATAGAATTAGTCCTCTCCATATCTTGCAAAAATCATTATAATTCTCTAGAGTTTTCCACAAAATATTTCGAACTTGGCAGAGTATTACTATTTACTCAAGGTAATAAAATAAAATTAAATTACACTCAGAGTGTTGAACAAAAAACGTGATTCTCTCATGTGAAGGTAACAGTGTTTATCATAATTTCCTATGGTTACAAAGTTGGAGGAACAATAATTACAAACATATATTTAGGTAGGTACCTACCTTTGATGACGATAATCCAATTCAAATTAACATCTAAAATCACTGTAACTGCTACACTCACACACGAGCTCATGGACTTAAGCCGGTCCTAGACAATGCGTGTATTTGACGAATGTTCGGCATTGGCGGTGCTTCGCATAGTGTGTGGGCCATTGTGTTCGGGCCGAAGTTGAGCTCCCACACACTACGCGAAGCACCGCCAATGCCGAACATTCGTCAAATACACGCATTGTCTGGGACCGGCTTTAGAAGTTATCAGCGGTTTGACCCAAGTAGCACACAGTAAGGCCGGAGACACACTTGGCGTTTTTTTCCGATCGGATATTTTGCCGTCGACACCGTACCAGAAGTGGCGAGTGGGATCTTATGGTGACGTACACATTCGGCGGAAAAAAGGACGATCGGATTTTTCAACGCCGTCGGTAGAAATGCAGCCGACCGCAGCCACTACATTCGTCGGTTTTTCTATCGACTACCCCCAGCAGTGGCCTACGTGACTGGCGGAGGTAGCGTGGTTGTGACTTGAGACGGATATTTTACCGCCCAGTGTGTAATCCAGTGTGTAAGCTACAATTTTGTTGTACCGTCGACGGCAAAAAAACCGATCGAAATAAAACGCCAAGTGTGTCTCCGGCCTAAGATACGAGAGTGAAAAGAACCGAAAGCGAACTGCAGGACGCAGGTGTCCAACTCTGATACGCAAACGCAAGGCGCACGCGCTCTTATACTCAACCGAATTGGGCGAATTTACCAACTCTCCGTGAATTGATATGAAGATTTCTAATTTTTTGTTGAAACTTGAAACACTCTTGTGAATCTCAGTAAACTGTTGTGAATTTCTGTAATGTTCCATAAAATTACGAGAAATCACATAAAAATACCTTTGCAGTCATTTCACATGTTACAGTATGTGAAATTACCATATCATATGTAAATTTACCCCCATTTCTAACAGTGATGGTTGATATATTGATATACTCAATCTAGACTACATTCTTATTCAGTTCATCCTTATGTTTATCACGAATATCGGTTTCACGAATCTCTAACCACGACTCTAAAGTGCATTTAGCCTGGTACCATTATTATTAGAATTGTGGTGGTTATTGCTAGGTAAATCTTCCGGGAACCGAGACCATGCACAAGTTATCTACCCTACTCATTCATGTAAACACAAGGTTGATTATCTTAGTGGAAATTATTGGAAGATTTTTCAAGCATTTCCTATTCTTTTCGATATCATTGAAAAGGCTTTCTCTAAAAAATGAGGGTTCCATTTTTTCCCTGACAATTGTTTGATGTCTATCTATCGGCTTCCTTTCAGAACGGTTACTGCTCTAATAACTGTGGCTTGTATCACGTTTCAGGATCTGGATAATAACAACTTCGGTTTCAATTTCACTTTCCAGAAAACGCTCAATAAATCATAGTGTTCATCTCATTTGTCGTTATTGTTCCAGGTTAAGTTGATTATTTGTTGACTGAGTTAATTGGTTCATAGACCGGGAGTTCTGTAGAGATGAATTCTGATACTCTTTTGTTTTTGAATCGAGCTCAAGATATCTATTGAAGCATATACTCATATTCTCGAAATTCCGTAACTATACTCCGTTCACGAAAGGTTGAGCCGTCGGTTGGCCATGGAAATTTGGCATATTCCACTGTGTATATTAAAATTTTAGGTTATGTTCTTTATTTTCTTGTCAGATTGATACGCAATGTTGTCAATATTGCATAGAGTTCTCTGATAACTCGCAAGCTCGTCGGACGAGGCCGAGTACATTCGGCAACGGTGACTTTATTTTACTCTATGACAGTAAATACTGCCAACTTCAAATAAATAAAGAAACGCCTACTATGTGCTCAACCTTACGTGAACGGACTATAAATCTTATTTTACGAGCAATGTTTACAGTTTCGGGTCAATACTCATTTGCTAACCCTATCAATGTTACCATTAAAATACTCGTTGAAAAAAAGACAAATATTACATCGAAAATCAATAGTAGATTAAAAATAATGTGAACCATGTGTCATTATTTCTGTGCAAAAGTTTGACGTAAACCATCGACTTCAACCTGAATCAACGATTTGAGTGCCAAATCCAGTTTTGTGGAACCCGCTGTTAATCTCATGGACCTATAATACTAACTGGACGTCGAACTTCCTTACTGTCACGTAAAAAAAGTGAGGCAAATGGCCGCCATTTGCAGTTTGGGGTGAACCACTGAACATATGGGTGAACCACAAATCTTTCGATGTTTTATGCCATCTGTGCTCGAATTTTGATTGAAACATAGACGTTCCTTTGAAAGAAGTGATGAAAAACGAACTCTATACAGGGTTAGTCTTTGACTTGTACATATATTTTAACCGTATATTCCTGGGGTCGAAAGAAACAGTTTTTTCCTCCACCATTTTTTCCGATTCGGCCTAAATAAAAAGATATAGCCCTTTTTTGTTTTCAGATTGAGCTATGCCGCCGCTGGTAAACTTACCACTGAATTTTTGCAAGTACGAGATATAGCATTCAAACCTTTGAAATAAGTTATTGTATCAAAGAAACGAGTAGATATACCATTCTAAATTTTCAAATAAGCTGCTGTATTAAAGAAAGAAATATGAACTCACTTTTTCAATACCAGTTGTATATTTTCTAATGCAATGATTGATTCATCCAAAATTTTGCTAATGATGAAAAGCAGAATAATCTCTTCTTGATGTATACTTCATTTTTGACTATATCGGATTAACTTTTAAACCACCTATTCTAGCTATAGCATTCATTCCCATTATCTCTTGAAATCTTCCGAAACCCGAAATCAAAACAACAACTCAACCATAACACGCATGACATTTCACGTTCATAAACACCAGTTGGGGCGATTGAATGTCAAGGGGTGTCCGCATGGTGAAAGTCACAGACGTCACACTAGATTCTTTGACATCGGTGTTCTGTGGTTAGTTTGTTTTTCAAAATCATACGACTTCATGAATAATAACTTATTAAGGTCATTTTAGTAGTAATAAATATGATGAATGAATGAGAAATGAACGTATTCTAACGTAATGTAAATTTGGATCAACGTATGTCAAAGCTCAACGAAACAAAATTGCAATAGGTACTTCGAAAGTGGTGTGGAAATTTGCTTGAATAGATAAGGATTTACACTGAAGAAGTATAGAGGTGAGCTTATTCATTGTAACCCCAATTTCAAAGAAAATCCGCTAGTTCTCTTACCATTCATCATTCCAGATAACAAATTCTCGAATTATTCTTGAAAGTCAAAGTGACCACATAGGGAAAATTGAATTCTGTGAATATTTTCGACAGAGTTGCATTCAGCCAAAGTTCCCAATTTTTCGAATTTCTAGGATTTTTTTTTCTTTCAACATCGAATTATTCGGAATTTTGTAGTCGGGAAAGATTAATCATATTCATGAAAAACTATATTTCAAAAATCATTTCATTTGAAGGAATCGTTTGAGAGATATTACTGAAAATTTATGCTTTTCATGGATTTTCAACAGCCTGTATCTTTTTAACCCGGCCGAATCGGAAAAAATGGTAGAGGAAAAAAGTGTTTCTTTTGACCTCAGGAATCTACGGTTAAAATATATGTACAAGTCAAAGACTCACCCTGTATATTAGTGTTCTGTGAACTCTGACATTTCGGTCTATTAAAATTATAAATATTTTCGATTCTTGTGATTAGTTATTAAACAATATTGGTAATCCTATCATTTTAATTCGTTGAAATAATTTAAATAAAAGAATATTGGTAATTCTAATATTTAAATTCATAGAAAAAGTGACACCTCTCAAATCCACCCCAAACTGCAAATGGCCGCCGTTTGCCTCAAAATTTTTGACAGGTTCGCCATCTAGTTAGTATTATAAATCTATGGTTAATCTCTATTTGATCACTTTGGTGTATTTTATGAACCCTTCATCAGTGTTCACCTTAGCTTTAGTCCGTTAACGACAGTTTGAGCGCATAATGGGCGTTTGTATATTTTTCGGAAGTTGGTAGTATCTGCTGTCATAACGTAAAATAAAGTCACGTTGCCGAATGTACCCGGCCTCGTCTGACGAGCTTGCAATTTATCAGAGAACTCTATGTTATATTTACAACATTGCGTATCAATCTGACAAGAAAATAAACAACATAACCTTTAATGAGGCATTCACTCTGACGCGAGCAGCATAAATATTCCTTCTCGAATTTTTCTGTCGCCTGTTTTTTCGAATTTCATTTGTTAATTCTTTCATTCTAATTCATCACAAATATACTCTTTGGAAGAGACGCAAAAGGGGTTGATTGTTTGATCAGTCGGTAAACATCGCAACCTGAGTTTTATCTTTCTAACTTGGATTTTCCTGAATCTCTCGTATTCAACTTTACCATATCGTCACCCTAATATGCAAATCACATAAGTGCCAAAACCCAAAGTTTACAGAAGGGGAAAAAACTGTAAATTTGTGGATGTGCTTAAGTGATTTTTTTATATTCTTAGATGACGTTGCGGGTTTCGTCAGCTAGAAAATTTTTTGGAGTTGTGTGAATTTCTGCACAGGTGCGCACGAAGCTTCTTGACATAACAACTCAAATTCGCCCAAAAGTGGACTTATGTGATTTGCACATTAAGCCGACGATATCTAAAATTCATAATACCTTAGCAGTTAACTAATTTCAATGATTTATCCATTTGCATTTCAACTGTCCTACTACGTATTTATGTTTATTGGAGTTCTTTAGGCTTCATTATTCAGATAAAAATATGAATTTCTTTCTTGCTAGTTTTATGCACCATGTTCTTATGTGTCGCTCCTGTTAAGTTTTGTGAGAATTCAATGCACTTTCAAACTATTGTTTTGTATTTGGACAGTCGAAAGATTTCTGGAAGATTGCTGAAAAATCTTCTAAATACTCCACATATATGTACAAATCTCAACACATTGAGTCCTACCTACATCTTATTTCATGAAATTCGCATGTATTTAGGATATAAATTATCCACATAAATTTTATTTTCAGTTCAAATATTATTAACAATATTATTTGTTCCTGCTAAGAATCATTTTAATTGAAGGACCTTTTAAATTATACAGTAGAACAAAATTTTGTTCATACAAGAATCACTTCAATATAATGTCTGTTTGTTAAGGGACAAAATAAATATGTACATCGTCTGTTTTCTAACTGAAGTAACTTTAACTCCAGATGTATGACATCCAGCACAACAGATGCATCAACATACGATGTACCGTCTCCACGTCCGATTTAACGCTGATCGAAGACCGTAGGATACCGACATGTCCAGTGCCATATATCCTGGTGAGTTCGTGCCATGCACCCTTCTCATCCCTTGGATATTCAACCCTTTTTTACAGGGTAACATGATATGCCATCATGGATGCGTTGATAAGAAAACAGGGGAATGTATCTGCGAGGATAAATGGCTGTCGACGGTCAGTAACGAGCCCGAGTTTGTGCCTAGTTTGATATCGTCCCATATGTGCAACATCAGAACAGGAAGTTGGACGGAACTCAATAAGGACAAATTGCTGTTGACGATTCTCGTAATGGTGGTATGTATTGCGGTTTCATCCACTTGAGAACCCTCTTTAATACTCGGTCAACTTGGGAATTGATTGAAATTGTGACATGTTTATACCTACAACAGATTGAACAGATACAGCACTCAGTGATATGGGAGAATTTTTATTTTGCTATTACCAAGAAAGCATAACGAGAACGTAATAAAACGAAGAATATAATACCATGTTTTAGAATTTCTTCAGAAATTTATATTGATAGAAGAGCAACAAATATCAATACAAAAAAATATGTATTCTAACGAGATGAACATATAGGAAAGTATGTACTGACTTTCAAGGTTTTATTTCAGAATGTAGTAATGACAAGTGTAGGCCACATCATGGGACCAACCACCGCAGGATCTACATTTTACCCACCAGTATTCATTCAGCAGACCGTTGGCTCAAAACAAATGAGGCAAAAGCATTCTTGACCATTCGACTATCCGAATAGTTCGTCTATGTTTTTCAATTTTTTTCTATTTCTTTTTTTGTTCGATTCAAATATCGTTTTTTAGGCTTGCCTTTTTTTCGCTTTTCATTTAGGCCTTTATTTTACGTTTCAAATTGGCTATAACAGTAATTATAGCACTTTTCCTTTCACGGCTGCATTCAACTTTTTTCGAGCTGATGCCTTTGGATAAGGTCTCAGTCATTCCAGTGTCACTGTAATCCCATTTTCGCTTAACTAAGCCACTTTCCTCCTGTACAAACACATAATTAACTTCAATGTAAATATCTCCAATAATTTGAAAAGTGCAAACTTGAAACTCACGGTTATAAAACGTTATCAGTCGTTTTTTCTCCTGATAAAATAATAATATCACTTGCAAAATATTTAGTGCCGCCTAATTTCTGAATTTTCATTCTTCGCGATCGTACTTTGTTGGTTATAAGTTTCATACTGAATACACAAGCTATCTGTAAATTCCACAAATATTTGTTAAGAAATGTGGAATTCAATGTTAACACGTGTCAATAGATAAGCATTGTGACAACATCCCATGCGACAACCTGCCATGGTTTCCTGCTAACTGGAAAATTTTCTAATTCCGGATTGTAGCTATAGTAGTAGTAGTTGAAATTTTACTCTCAAATTACATCTACGGTTCGCCAATATTATGTTTCAATGTCAAAGATGAATGCGTACTTTCAACAGAAATGAATATTCAACAATACCAAAAAACCATTTTTCTACGACTTTCACGAAATAACTTCATTTTATGTTCAATGATGATTTCTATATATAGCACATTGTAAAACTCCTATTTCATTATGCAGCTAGTTGCACCATGTATGAAAAACGCACTGCCTTTTTGGCAGTTTTCGTTACGACGTCGTCGCAACCATACCGACAATTAAAAGAATCAGAAACATAAGTGACTATTTTTTTGTCAGGACTGATTCTAATACCGAAAAATTTGTGATTACAGACGCAGAAAAAGTATTGTGTAAAACTGTACTTATTACACTGATATGATTTTAATTGAAATTTTTCAGATTATGACTTCGCTATGTTTAGTAAAGCTCTTCTTCCTAATCTGCATTCTCCATTTCTGCTACAAATGGGCAAGATCGAGAGCTAAAGGCGAAAAGAGGTCGATATCTCATTTAGGACTAGGTAAAGGATATGGAACAGTACATTCAGATTCTTGCAGCTGTAGCAAATCAAGCACAAAAAGAAGCAAACACTCCAGAAAATCAAGAGATAGTCGTAGTACATACGAGCGAAATCGTTGCTACAACAGTTTGTTAAAGGGACCACCTCGTGTCGAGCAGTGCTGTCGTTCTCAGTGCGTCATGGCAAGAACCAAGCAATCCGACAAGAGTTGCCAATTGGAAATGGGTCCTGATGCAAAAATCGGTGTTGATGCTGTCCTCTCTTGTAGTTGTAAGGAACAGATGACAGACAAACCTGTTGTGAAAGAAGCCTCAGTACAAACGGACACATCAAGTGAGTCAAGTGAATCTCTGCTTAGTGACGAAACCGAGTCAGATACTTCTTCAAGTATACGCAGTTACGATTCACAGCAAAGAACCATGAGTAACTACAACAATGACGTGAATACTTACTTCACGACCACGTATACTGGCTTTCAGTCATCTACACATGAAACGAAAGGAACATCTTCCAGTGGTCATGAGACAAGAACCCAGACTACCTCGAATTTCTCCATCAATATGGAGTATGACACGGAAGATCTGGAGATGGAATGCTCTTCGTCGAGTGAAAACTAATTTCAATATTCGCGGTTATAAGCAAGAAAAAACTTGAAGTAAGATATAATGTAGTGGTAGCTTTTCAAACCGCTCTGAGCTGTTAACAGCATTTTCAATGGAGGTGTAGATAATTAACCTTCAGTTTATAATGACTTTGTGTTGATATTTTGAACAAAGTTGTGTAATTTAGCGGAAACCACTCGGATAAAAAACGTTGTAAATTAATTTTGAATGTGAGTTGAACAGCTATTTTTCCATTTTGTTAAGTAACCTGTATAATGTGTTAATAAACTGTGATAAATAAAGGGTTAAAGTATCTTCTTGTCATTTTTAAATTCCGGCGTTACTGAATTCCGGTTAATTGCTCTAGTCTGAATGAAGAAAACTTCAGAATACCCAGGGTTGTGGCATTACATCGAAGCAGAGATTAAGGGAGAAAACCAATCGAAAACTGATGTCAGCTTAATCAGATATATTGAATAGCATCGACACAATGAACACTTTCAGAGTTTATGAGAAATTAGAATTCATCTAGAGTTTAGTAGTTAATGGTAATGAGGACCCTCAAGAATGTTAGAACTTCAGCTGTGAAATAACTTTTTAGGTTTAGAATCGGTACTTACAGAGAAAAAGAAAAAAATTATTGTAGGATAGTGTTTGAATAAATTCACCTAATTTTGTCAATTATCGTAAACTATTAATTGAAGTCAACCAAAATCGTGAAAAATTGTTTTTTTTTGTGAAGTAAAAAATTGTTTTTTCTGTGAAAAAACATTTGACATTTTATCTCAGGTATGACAGGTAACAAAACAACTTTTCATGAAATGATGAATGTCACTTTTCCTCACTAGTGCGGGAAAGTGACACTTTCTAAACTAAGTGCGGGAAAGTGGGTTAAAAAGCAAAAAATTTTTTATTATTTACTGTAATTAAGTGTAGTGAAAGGGTGTACAAAATGACACCTGCAATCGCGATGAAAAAAAAAACGACTATACTAATGAATATACTAATGCAAAAGGTGTTTAAGATTTTCTAACTAACATTCAGTATTGATTGGTCCATTGCATGATATACACGACACATAATTGTCTTTTATATATCAAAAAGTTTTCGAAATGAAATCTGCTATAACTTTCGAGTGTTTAAGGAGGTGAATTGAAATTTTTGTAATTATTTGCGTTACGTTTTTTTAAATTGCGTTTTGCTTCGCGAGTGATATAGTAGGGTAAAATGACATGGATTTGAGAGGGCAAATTAACATACCATATGTCCAGTTCAAAACACTCGACTCCAAATTTCGAAGAGGCTTAGGAAGAAGATAAATGAAAAATGAATATTTCAGTAGAGAAAAAAAGAAAAGTAACAAAAAAGATTCACACAAAATTGGAGTCAGATGAAGGAAAAGAACTCTTTCTTTCGAACGGGAGGAAAGAAAATTTTACGGTCATATACAGGGTGTCCCATTACTCGACGTCAACCCGGAACCGGGTGAAAAGGCAAGTAATGCTGGTTGTCAGAAAAATATAAAAAAAAATCTAAGTTGCATGATTTTAAAATAATGAGCATTTAAAAAAACACGCAAAATTCCACACCCTGTGGCAGTCTTTTCGCTCCTGTTGCCACAAATATCAACTTTTTCCAACTTTTTTCTTTGCTGTGTAACCTTGAATAATGCTTGTCTAAACTTAAATCAAAATTTTGATACCAGCTGATCTAGGTTCATAAAAATAGGGCTTACTTATCAGAAAAAAAATTCGAAATAAACAATACTGACTGTATTGAAAAAAAAATGTACTACGTAGGTTTGGCATGTTTTTTCAAAAGTTGGCGCATTTAGTGAGGATTCCAAAATGGTATAATACTTGTTTAATTGCAGCTGCCGTAGTTCAAATTTATTTTCGATTGCCTTTGAATACACTTTTTCGTTAACTGCTTCCCAGCAATAGAGTCCAATGGGTTCAAGTCCGGTGAACGGGCCGGCCACGAGATTGGACCAGAACGTCCGATCCATCTTCCGGGAAAAAATGTTACCAGGAAAAAAATTTGCAGAGAAAATAATTTTTCCAGAAAAAAATGTTCCTGAGAAATTTCCCTGAAATTTTTTTTTCTGGTAACATTTTTTCCCGGAAGATGGATCGGACGTTCTGGTCCAATCTCGTGGCCGGCCCGTTCACCGGACTTGAACCCATTGGACTCTATTACTAGGAAGCAGTTAACGAAAAAGTGTATTCAAAGGCAATCGAAAATAAATTTGAACTACGGCAGCTGCAATTAAACAAGTATTATACCATTTTGGAATCCTCACTAAATGCGCCAACTTTTGAAAAAACATGCCAAACCTACGTAGTACATTTTTTTTTCAATACAGTCAGTTGAAACTAGGCAATTGTTTATTTCGAATTTTTTTCTGAGAAGTAAGCCCTATTTTTATGAAACCTAGATCAGCTGGTATCAAAATTTTGATTACAGTTTAGACAAGCATTATTCAAGGTTACACAGCAAAGAAAAAAGTTGGAAAAAGTTGATATTTGTGGCAACAGGAGCGAAAAAACTGTCACAGGGTGTGGAATTTTGCGTGTTTTTTTAAATGCGCATTATTTTAAAATCATGCAACTTAGATTTTTTTTTATATTTTTCTGATAACCAGCATTACTTGCCTTTTCACCCGGTTCCGGGTTGACGTCGAGTAATGGGACACCCTGTATACAGGGTGTCCCGTAAATACCACGGGAAAGTGACACTGGAGATAGATTGACATTAGGTCTTTCAGATAGCATCAACATGACCTCAGTAAAAGTCCGCTGGTTTTCGAGATATAACCACTTTTGTGTCTTTTTGAAAATCTCCAATTTTCGGTCTTCAAACTCATGTTTTTTTTTATCTAGGCTACCCTGAATAGTTGCTTTAAACAATGAAGTAATAACTTCACCGAGAACTAGAACAAAATCCTTTAAAAAATGTCTAACTTGTTGTATTTTATGACGAAGTTAAATCGTTAACTTAAGTTTGACTGACTGATGTGAAAAAAAATCAGACTGAATTGACAATTTTTTTATGTCAAAACCTTAGAAATTATAATTTTGTCGCGAGAGATGTGTTTATGCCGAAATAATAAAAATTAGGAAAAATGCACAAGTATCACCTGTTGCCGAATTACATGTTGCTTGATATTCTTTCCTCGCTACCGTTTCAAACAACCATTATTTTTGCTCTTCTTTCTCTTTTATCTCACTTTCTCTATCATTTTTTGTTTGCAAAAGTGGTGATATCTCGAAAACCAGCGGACTTTTACTGAGGTCATGTTGATGCTATCTGATAGACCTAATGCCAATCTATCTCCAGTGTCACTTTCGCCTGGTATTTACGGGACACCCTGTATAGTACAAAATTATACAAATTATTCAAAAAGGCTGATATTCGGCTAGAATGCTGTTTATATGGGTAGTTAGCACATGAATTGGAATCCGTTATAGATGAAAATGTGTAATGTGTCATTTTACCCTCCGGGAGGGGTAAAATGAATTTATGCTCTCCATTTTCGTTATTATCAACTAGAAAACAATATTTTGATTTATGTCGAAAATGTCTTTTTTATAATATATCTGAAAATAAGAGCAATGTTTTTGTTCGACAGTTTAAAAAAATACGATTTTTTCATTGAAATTTTCAAAGTTTTTCGAAATGTATATGTCATTTTGTACGCCCTTTCCTTACTGAAGTTATTGACGAAAACATTGGTACACCTGGCAATCCACAACAACTCGAAGGAATACCTTTCATTCAAATCTAGTAAATAATTCAGTACTGAACTAATGAAAACCCCCAAATTCTATCTCAAAGTGGAAAGCAACTTCCTGTAATGAATGAGGTGGCCACTTTATGAGTCCGTCGGGGACCAAGTCAAGTTGTTCCTCGAAATGGAAATATTACCACCTCGGAAAAAGGGCCGGACGGACTGTCTCCGGAGCCTTGTTATTAATGTCTCCCCGTGCTAATTGGAACTTATGCAGTTGAGTAGGATATACGACAACTTGATAATCATTTCCAGTTTCTGCTTCAGACATTTTTACTCCCTATTGTTCAATTTGGAAAGCTATGGAGAAATTACAGTTATCCATGATGATGTAGAATCTGGAAGTTCTCACTTTTGGGGAATATCCATATTGTGAATGTTATATAGGGTAGGGCAATGGAACTTGATGATTAAATTTTTTTGATTAAAACAAGTTATTGATTTAATTATTTTTTCCATCATCAAGTAAAATGAAGAAAGATCATTTTCGGACAGTTTCAAAGATGATTTCTGGCAAATAATGTCCATTATTGTATATATGTTTCGGGCAATATAAATAACTGGGCATTGTTCATAATGCCCGGGCAATTTAATAAGGGCCCAAAAGGATATGACAAAATCATTAATTATGTTGCAAATATTACAATGCCTGGTCATTATGTATAATGAGCCAAGTGAAAGGTGTAGGGCATTTTCAGTATCTACTACATTAAATTCACTAGTAACTAGTACTGAGAAGGTATACAATTTTTTGATTTTCTTAGAGCTATGTCTTATTTCTTGATAACAACATAAGTGAAATAAAAATATAGTATCTGTTATTTTCGAGTTTTGAGCCGAAAATAGTTTCAAACAATAAGGTTCTACTCCCTGATGACGAATCTGTGGTCAAATTCAATCAATCCTAGCCTTATTGGAGCCGGCCGTTAGTACAATGACTTTCGAAGGGATTGTCCTAGAACCTTGAGATTTGCAGGGTGAATTCGTTCCCCAAATGCCGCGGTTGACTTCGTTAACCAGCGAAATCATACAGTATGTTCCATAAATGAAGCTATTCAATATTTTTGTTCCTCAATATCTCAGACAAAATGAAACCAATCGAAATTAAATTTTTTTTGCGGACACATGCAAGAGGCTCATAATGGGCCATACACAAAATTTTGTGGCCTTAGTGTTTAGAGAACAATGGAAAAATCAATTGGAATTTTGAAAAGAAAAACCTCTATATTTCCATAACAAGACGTCCCAGAGATTTTTTGTATATATGTCAATTAATCAAAGTGCCCTAAGAAATAATAGCGGTATTTATGATGACCAAGAAG
The DNA here is from genome assembly GCA_013421045.1 of Propylea japonica. Lineage (NCBI taxonomy): Eukaryota > Metazoa > Arthropoda > Insecta > Coleoptera > Coccinellidae > Propylea > Propylea japonica. The sequence continues at coordinate 103,101,285 of CM024239.1, forward strand.
TGCGAAAAATCATTGTAAGTTCTTCAAATTTATCAAATTGCCCAATTTTAATGGTTATCATTCATAATAACCAACATTATGAATACTGGCCTAAATATTTACATTGCCTGGAACATATACACTTAATCGATTTAAGTATTGTCGGATAATTTTGTCAAGCATTCCGTTGGATTTGTTGCCGATTGACAAACGAATGTTATAAATAGAGATATTCCCAGAGCGTCTTTGATATTCCCTTAAAAATTGCAGGGAGCTCAATCAGGCTTATGTCCCTAAGAGAACACCTGGAAGGAAATATCTTGAATCATGTTGACATATCGGTCAGGAGTCACTGAAACTGTTTTCTTCGGAAAAAATCGCGAAAGTGCTCACCAAACAGTATACACGTCGTGAGGTTCTCTGGGATTTTAACCACTACAGCATAGTAGCCAGATTTAGCGATTTTTGTAAGGTGTTATCTAAAACCCATGTTTATAACAATGGTCTCTTACTCTGACCCACTTGAAGAACAATATTCTTTTGGATATCACCATCATACCCAACGTAATGGTAGGCTGAGCTGTCCGACATTTCGCCAAATCGATTAACACAGTGTATACAGGGTGTCTACTTTTAAAGTGGACAAACTGCGAAAGGTGATTATACAGGTAATTTGCAACAAAAAATGTCATATAACACACGGTCGAAATGTTGACGGTTATTCTTCAATTTAACATTTCTTGATTTCACGAGTGTTTTCTCTGGAGAGATCATTATTCAGTTTTTCCTATAATCTCATCAAATTTGACCACATATTCGAAAAGGCCAATAAATTTGCTACAAGATGAGAGAGTCTGTGTGCAGAAACCATTCTTATTGCAGGTGTGGTACCACACCTCGAAGTTTGCCAGATATTGTTTTTAAAGCTGTCTTAAGAGTGTTTTCCTCATAGGTATAGAGCTAATTCATCTACGTTTCAATCCGATGATGTATATATTTTGGTTCTGTTCTGGACTCTCTGACAGCAGGATGAATTTTGAGTGCACCATATCATAAATCATTATGAATCTCTTGGTTGTCAAAATACAAGGTGTCTCATTGAAAGTGTTCAACCTCAATAACTCAAAAAATAATCAAAATTTGTGAAAACTCAGGTTGATTTTTGATGACAGGGGATCATGATCTGGGGTACAAAGCTTGTTCCTACAGGCAACCTCCTGGAGAGGGTTGCAACCTCATCAAGAATTCAATTGGGAAAGTGGGTAGTTTTGTAGTACAGGGTATCCCATTTTGGGCACTTTTACGGGATATCTCCGTTATTTTTAACGTTAGCGGGATGCGGTTTTCGCGACAGTGTGCTACTTTTTTTTGAAACTAAAGATGGCGCAATCAGTTTTTGCATAGCTCTCTTAGTTTTTGCTCTACAGGGTGGAAATGAAAAGTATCACTTTTTAATCACCTCCCGTATCTCAGTTGTGCTTAAACTTGGAGAAATGGTTGAAACGCATTCCTATAGATTTTTTTTCCGTAGAATCCAGTGGCGTAGTCAGTTTTTCAATTGAACTTTCCGTTTTTGAGTTATTGAGCAAACATACGTTTTTTAAATTGGACACCCTGTATATTATTTTTTATTCTTATCAAGCACAATCTCAGCTTTTCAAAAACATATTATTTTATGCATTTATTTTCAAAACCAAGCTCAGAATTCAAGATTTTGTAATTTAATTGTCAATAACCAAGTAGTAGGCTATGACTGTTTATTAAAAACAAAAAATAATGTCAAGATTTCGTCAGAAATCGAAAAAAATGTTAACATAATATCTAGATCACAAACAAGCATGTCATATTTCTCGTAATTTTCGTAAGCAGCCGTAATGAGAAAAACTTAAAACTGAATCATTAATATGATATAATAAATAATAAAAACTGAGAGAACTGTAAACTTTTAAACCTACCGACAAAGCTTTGACATTTTATTTGTTTTTAATAAACAGTCATAGAGCCTACTACTTAGTTATTCACAATTGAATTACAAAATCTTGAATTCTGAGCTTGGTTTTGAAAATAAATGCATAAATATATGTTTTTGAAAAGCTGAGATTATGCCTAATAAGAATAAAAAATAATATACAGGGTGTCCAATTTAAAAAACATATGTTTGCCTAATAACTCAAAAACCGAAAGTCTAATTGAAAAACTGACTACGCCACTGAATTCTACGGAAAAAAATCTATAGGAATGCGTTTCAACCATTTCTCCAAGTTTAAGCACAACTGAGATACGGGAGGTGATTAAAAAGTGATACTTTCATTTCCGCCCTGTATAGCAAAAACTAAGAGAGCTATGCAAAAACTGATTGCGCCATCTTTAGTTTCACAAAAAAGTAGCACACTGTCGCGAAAACCGCATCCCGCTAACGTTAAAAATAACGGAGATATCCCGTAAAAGTGCCCAAAATGGGATACCCTGTACAAATGTATGCATGGATTCAAATTTGTACAAACCTGCACTTTTTGTTCTATAAAGTGAATATTCACAAAAATCCCGGGTGTTCTTTTATGGAATTATAGTAGCGAACTAACTAATTGAAAAATTCAATTCATAGAACACAAACTGCAGGTTCTTTCAATTCTGAATCCAAGCAGGATGAGGGCGGAAAATCTTAAATGAGACACCTTGTAGAAAGGTGCAGCGTAATATTGAATATTTCAAGTTCAGCTACAATAAGAAGTGATGTTTATGAATAGCCATACTCTGCAGCTATTCAAAACGAAAGATATGGGTAAAGTTGTACAGAGAGTTGTTTTCCCCGAAAACCTGGAAACATTTCAGAGAAATCGGGTTTGTTCATGATTTTAGACCCCTCGAACCTTAATACCCAATTGTGCCTATGACATGTTGATATACCATACGGAAACCAGCAAGCGTAATGATATTGTATTCCGTAACTTTAAGAACTCTCTTTATGTTGTTTATGTTATATTAACTTCATTTAAAATCTTCTGTTTTTTGAAATGTCAATTACCACATATCAAGAGTTTTTTCCGTAAAGATGGTTATCTCTTGCTACCTATCAAAAACGAGCCTATGAAACCTGCTATCTATCCAAGATTATTCATCTAACTCAGTTTATGAAATTTGATATGTGCACAGCATTTTAAAGCTGTTTTATCATTTATTTTACTCAAGATAGTTGTACACAATGTGTTGATACCCTTATTGCCAGCAGTTCTTTCGAAAGAAAATATATTTCTTATCAGGAATGCGAGAATGTTTGCTGAATTCAAGCATGTTAGATATAATTAATGATGGATACAGAGGAATATATTGAAGCCATTCGATGTTTTTTTCTGTTATTGAAATTATATCACAAAATAAAGTACGAAAATGTATTAAATCTTTCAAGTTTTAATTGAAAAGTATGTATTTTATTATCGTTTCAATATTTGCCTGTATATCGTTGTTAATTGGCAAATCCTATAGTTTCAATTTTTATTTGAATATAAACATTAACACAAATCAAAATACAAATGCCACTTATTATCAGTGGACAACCAACACCAGTTAATCAACTCAAGTTATTCTCTCGACGGGTGATCACGACTTATATTGTTCAAGATGTCTGAGAGTACGGATGTCGTGGTCAGTGAGCTAAATAATTGCGTAAAACGAGTTAATTGATCTGTTAGTGAGTGCTACACTACGGATAATGTTACAAATGAAGTATTGATTAATTTTTCGAAAAAGTTAATCAAAGAAAATAAAAAAGAAGTTTCTAATATTGATGGTGATACGAAAATACGTGTTTGTGCAGAAAACAGCACCAGTTCATTGGATTTTCTACATATGGAAATAAAATATTTGAAAGAACTTCAAATTCAAAAGGAATTAATAATCGCCAATCAAGCTATTGCGATTAAAGCATTACAGAATCATAATGATTTCCTGATGAATAAGTGTTCTACCTCGAGAAAAAATGTCATTCACGTACAAGATGATAAAAATGTAAACAATTCTAACGACGAAAACAAAGAGCATAGACATGTGAGTAAAATACAGCAGAGCAGTGCTAAACCTGTTGTCAGATCACAGGATCGGAATATGAAAACTGGTACAACCGTAAAGCGTTCCGAAACTGAAAAGCCTGGTGGGGAAACGGTAATTGAAAATCGAAATAAAAATAATGCAGATCCTCTATTTACCGTAAATCAGTTAAATGAAGCGATAATGAATGCTCGAGAAGTGAATGCTAGAAATAATATCACTCATTCTACTATCGCATTACCTGTTGATATCGAAAATTTGCCAGTAAGAAAGAATGAATGGACAGACGTTAGCTATAAAAAACCTAAGCGAAAACCAAAAAGTACCCTGGTCGTTGGAAGTTGCTCAGGCGATTCAACGGTAGAAGGTATTGAGAAAATGAAATTTCTACATGTATCAAACCTTAAACCAGATACGACGGTAGAAAATCTACTTAAATTTCTGAATAAAAACTTTTCGAATCAAGTAAAATGTGAATTACTGAAATCACGATTTCCAGAAAGCTATTCTTCATTTAAAGTCACTATTCCAGCTAGTGAATACGAAAAAGCTCTAGTATCAACTAATTGGCCCAATCGTGCAAATGTTCGTAATTTTTTTCACCAGAGACCGATGAAACAAGAATAATAGTTACATTGAAGATAGTACAAATAAATATTCAGTGTATCTCAAACAAACTCAGCAATCTTCAGGTGATGTTGGAGACTGAGAAGCCCGATATTGTCAGTGTTGTGGAGCATTGGTGTACTGAAGAGGACATCAACGTAATGGTTATTCCAGGCTACGTACAAGTTTCGTGTTTTTGTCGTGTATTGCACAAAAATGGGGGCTGTGTTGTTTATGTGAAAAGTGAATTGAGAGCCTTTGATCTTAATTTTTCCCGATTTTCCTTGGAAATGGATTGTGAAGTATGTGCAGTGAAGGTCATCGCTGGCGAAATCAAAATAGGAATTTTAAGTGTTTACAGACCACCTACAGGTGACTTCAATGTATTTTTATATAGGATTACATATGTTGCACAAAAATGTTTGGAGCAATGTAAGATTCTGTTTATATGTGGGGACCTGAATATTGATTTTGTTAAAATGAATTCTAGGACAAAATGTCTCTTTCAGGACTTTCTTGATTGTTTTGATTTATGCATAACATCGCTTGAGCCAACGAGGGTGTTCACTGATAGTAAAGGAAAAACATCTAGTTCAATTGTGGACTATATTTTGACTAATGCAGGGGAAAAATTTTTGTAAAACAACAGTATATGAAGCAAATCTTGCTGATCACAAAGTTTTATCGCTTGAATATTGCACTGCTATTCCCTTTGAAACTGTAGTTAATAACAAGACACAGTGTTATAGGCTTATTACCCCACTTAGTCTAAATAATGTAAATATTCATATTCAAAATACCAACTTCTTGGAATTGTACTCTGATTCTGACATCAATGTCATTTTTGAAACTTTTATTGGCACTATCGGGTCAATTTTTGAAGAGTGTTGCCCATTGAAGCATACTACTACTGATAAAAATGTTTCGAAAAGTTGGATAACACCAGAAATTAAACGCTTCAGCTTGCATCTCAAGAATCTTCATTGGATGCATTCTAACTTGAAGACACACAGCAGTCGTTACAGGTCTACAAATCGGCTAAAATATATTACAATCAACTTCTTGACAACACTAAAAGGTGGTACTATGGAAATCTAGTTGAAAATTCTAATTAGAAAAATAAGACAGTCTGGAAGTTGGTTAATGTTGAAATTGGAAAATCGCGCGATGCTCGTGAAAAAATATCTTTGAATTGAAATGGAAATGTGTGTACGGATTCAGGTCAAGTGGCTGCAGCTTTTGGCAGTCACTTTTCTACGGTAACCCGCATCAAACTCATGGAGTTTTATGGGGGAACGCTCTCGCAATCATGCACAAGTTCGAAAATACTAGACGTAAATTTTTTTTTCTTTCCAGTCACGGCAAATGAAATTGTTAATGTTATTAAAGCACTTAAGAACAAGAAATGTACTGGTATTGACTCCATTCTGTGTGAAAGTTCTCAAATCCATTGCTGATTCTATTGCTGATCATTTTGCTCATTTGGTGAATTTATCTGTTTCTTCCGGTAAATTTCCAGATGTTTTGAAGAAGTCTACTATAATACCTGTGTTCAAGAAGGGTGATCCGGATAGCATAGCAAATTACAGGCCTATATCTATTTTAAGTAATTTCTCAAAGATTTTTGAACGGATAGTTTTCAATAGAATGTACGATTTTTTGAATAGATTCAACATTATAACCGAATCCCAACATGGATTCAGGCCTCATCGGTCAACACAAAGTGCGGCGTTTCAATTTGTTGAGGGCGTGTACAAGTGTTTGGATGACGGTCTCTGCGCTGCTGGTGTATTTTTTGATTTGTCACGAGCATTCGACTCATTAAATTTTCGTTTCTTGTTGCGTAAATTTTATAATGTTGGATTCAGGGGCATATTTTTGGATTGGTTGGGTAGTTATTTGAGCGGTCGCTTTTTCTCGGTGAAGGTAGGAAACACATATTCTAATGAGTATGGTGTTGATATGGGAGTTCCACAGGGCTCGGTGCTGGGACCCTTACTCTTTTTGCTTTTCATTAACGATTTGCCAGACTATATCGTTGAAGCATTAGTTATTATATTCGCAGACGATTGCTCATTTCTTGTCAAAGCACGGAGCTCTGGGGAACTGAAGTTGTTGATTTTATCTATTTTTCGAATGTTTACTGAGTGGTGTCGAATGAATGCGTTGGTGGTCAACGTGGAAAAGACTGATTTGATATGTTTCTCATTGAACAAAACAAATAAGGATCACTTAGTGATATCCCATCAAAATGGCTCAATAATATCCAGAGAATATACGAAATTTTAGGAATATATATAGATGAAGGTCTGCGCTGGAGTCAACATATTGATGTTGTATGTAAAAAATTGAATAGGTCTTACTTTGCAATATCTAAAATAAAAATTTATTTCCCTTAAAGTCACTTATGGATGTTTACTACAGTCTTTCTTACCCTCATATGTCTTATAATATTTTAGTATGGGGTAGTTCATCTGAAATAAATAGAGTATTTATCTGCCAAAAAAGAATAATTAGACTAATATTCAACATACAAACACAATCTTCTTGTAAACCTTTTTTCATTTTGAACGGGATTATGACTTTAGCTTGTGTGTATGTTTATAGGTGTTTACTTTATGTAAAGGAGAATGAGAGTGATATGATAAGATTGTCTAGCAACCATCACTACTCCACAAGAAATACTCATATTCTAATGATACCAAATCATAGAACATCTAGATTTGAACGCTCACCATCCTATCAGAGTATAAGGTTGTTCAATAGTTTGCCAACTTCTTTGAAGGCACTAAATTTAAGGGAATTCAAAAAGAGCATAAAAAATTTACTGCTTAGCAGGTGTTATTATACTGTTTCGGAATATTTGAATGATAGTACTTTGAATTCATGTGGAGGAGTGAATTCCGATATTGATTAGTTTTCTTTGTGAGTTATTTTGTATACTGACGTGGCCTATACTTTGTACAGTCTAAAAGGATCAATAGAATTTATTATTATATATTATTATTTTATATTTTGAATGAAATCAGTCAACTCGGGTTGGGTTGGTAAAATATCGTTATTCCGACAAATTGGTTGATAATTGCACTGAGATAACACTAGACTCGAATTTTAATATATTTATTGGGCTGCTGCAATTTGCTTTAGATAGGCTTCGATGACGTTAGCCTGCCATCCGCTCAAAAACGCCTGATGTGACGTCATTCAACAGGATATGAGGAATGAAGACCTGAAGACCTGAGACCTGCGCCGACGCGAAGATCAAGAATTATTATGGTCGCCTGACTCGACTGTTGCACATGTCCTTTGTAGTTTACAATACACAATAAATACAATCCATTCTATTGAATTGTTACCAGGCTTGTTGGTTATGACTTATCAGACAAAATTCAACGCAATTCAACTTATTGAAAAAACTAAACGATCAGATAATTTCACACCAATAATATCTATCTTTCAGAACATTCTTTCTGAGAGTTCATGGTGCAGTGCAATTAATAGTCAATTCAAACAATATTTTCTAACAATTGACCTTTTCTTGCCAACCAGTATATTATGGTTTCTCGAGTTTGCGTTACCAATTCTGATCGATTCGATCGCAATATTTACATCTGAAATGCAAGCAATAAAAGTAGAAATGAAAGCATTATATTAAAGAGGCGAGATTCCTTAATCAATTCAGCCCGTCTGGAGTGAAATTCTTATCAGTTCTGTCTTATAGTCAGTGACTTTCAGTTGAAAGGAAGGTGACTTCAAAATAAAAAAATCGGATTGAATGTTTATTATTATACAGAGCTTTATCCTACAACTTGCCCATTCAAGGGATGAACTAATTCTACTGGTTGATTTCCTCTTATACCTCTCTTGATCACATGTGGGATAGATTTTGGAACCATGCTAAAAAAATCAACCTTAGAAAACGCCGACATCGTCCAACCTAATACTTACGATATACAATCTATGATAGGACAAACAGATAAACACAAGGTACATCCGGTGCAGTCATCTGTCACTTTAGGAATGTGAGTTTTGGCATCGAATTTGATTGCTTGGTAACCAGAATCATTACATGTCATGTAACATTTTCCGCAATTGATGCACATATCCTGGAAAAATTATATTTATAGCTCGAAAAAGCAGCTGAACAGTTACTTACGTCATCAATAAGAGCTACAACTTGTTTCGTGTTATCTAATTCACTATAAGTTCCTATTTTATTCAATGCTCTGCCAATAACATCTTTGATCTTGGGTGGACTCGCAAAACCGTTTGTCTGTTTGGTGCTATTGAAATTCAATATATCTTTATTGGTATCTCCATGATGCAGCACGAGTTTTTCTTCATAACGGTTTTCTTTATGTAATTTGGATAGTATCTCCTCTCTTTTCTTCTTATATTCTCCGAAATGTGGTAATTTCTGCGGAAAACAAGATGAAATACATGTTGTCTATGGACATCAATTTATGCTCACCTGGCCATCAGAATCATAAAGACTCATAACAGGTTTTCCAAGTTGATGCTTGAAAGTTGGTGGACTCTGTCCGTCCCATCCAGGGAGACGGCCATCGAAATACAATAAAGCCTTCAGTCCCGTGCAGTAGTCATCTATGAGCGTGAAGTCTTGATTCTGAACAGCACTACAAACTTGTAGGACTCCAGCACCACACTGTATGAATTGAAGAGCGGATTCTGCGGAGTCAACCCCACCAACACCTGAGAAAAGATTCAATAGTTCAATTGAAACGTATCTTCATCCTCCGTCAGAAATGTTAGCTTAATTATCCCATAGAATAAACATCACATCTACTGACTTCCCCTGGTGATAAGACTATTGAGAAAGGATTTTCACTACATAACTGTATAAGATGCGATATTCAGAAAATAAACTTTTCCTTACTCCCGTTGTAGGAATTCTACGAAATAGTGCATCGATCTTTTCAAGAGCGACTCGACTCGACACTGATTACTCGGAACCGATAGATGTACAGGGTGATTCACTTATCTTGGTAACCTAATTTTTTTCGAAGAGAAATGAATATTTTGTTATTCTGTTGACGATATTTGGTAAAAGTGAATGTTGACTTGGGATGTGCGTAAAAGTCTGAGAGAATAATTAAGACGCCAGGCGTCACGATGCTATCAAAAATTTCCTTTTATTTCTTACCGTCAGCAACCTGCAGCGTGTTTTCTGTTAATTCAATTCCAATTTATTTGTTTCTGTATTGTGACAGTATGCCTTGATTTAGAGACATAGATATGATTGTGTTTTTCAAAATGAAGGACGCTTTGTAGCTAATTATTTCTCAATCATTATGTTCATCAAATATCATATTTTATAACAATAAACATTTTTTAGTAACAAACGAAACATGTCAAATCAATTTTCTAAATACCGTCCATTATAGGTTATATATTTTTTCTATTTCACTCTGAGTTACTTAGGCCAAAATATTAAGGTTCACTTGGAAAAAGTAAATTATAACGAACTAAGGAAAAAATATAATTTATGCAGGGATTCTAATGGCCGCTAAATAGAACATATGATTTGACATGTTGCATTTATTATCAAAAAGATTTTATTGTTATAAAATATAATATTTGATGAAAATAATGATACTTGAGCCAAAATATCAGGATTCTTTTGCACAAAGTAACTTATAATGAACTAAGGAAAATATATAATTTTTGTATGGATCATAATGGCCGCTATATAGAACATAATATGATTTGACATATTGCTTCTATGATAAAAAAAAATTTTATTGTTATAAAATTTAATATTTGATGAAATTAATGAATGAAAAATATTTTGCTTCAAATTTTTTTTTTATTTTCGGAAACACAATCATATCTCTATGTCTCAAGGCAATGGATGGAAAAAAATCAATATAAAACACGCTGCAAGTTGCTGACGGTGAGCAATAGAGAAAATGGTATTCGGAAAAGAAACATTCAGAATTTAATTTTCTTTCGAATGAAACAATAAAAAACGTATGTTTCTGAGAAAAAAATTTGATAGTGCCGCGACGCCTGGCGTCATAATTATTTTCTCCCACTCTTCGCACATATCAAGTCAACATTGACTTAAACAAAAATAAAAAATATTAATCTCTTTCCTAGAAAAATGAGGTTACCAAGATAAGTGAATCACCCTGTACACAAGCATATTTCGAGCAGGAACTCCCTCGAATGAATAATGCGCTGACTATAATCTGGAAAGAAGCTTCAAGAAGCGTTCAGCTCTAATATAATAAGTTTGAAGTTATATTGGAATGATCGAGGAAATTGAATAAACTGAAAAAATATAATACCGCCAATCAAGGAAAAGAGTAATTAGGAAGTAGGTAAGGAGAAACTTTGAAAGATACTATCTTCAATTAAATCTTCAAAAGCTTTAACGTGTATGAAACTTAATCTTTTTCAGAGATCAGCAAAAATGACTACACCTCACACAAAATACGTTAGGGTCGATGACATCTCAAGAAACACGATGATACTGTATCTAGCTGGAAAGGAGCGAGAGGAAGAAACTCCTGATCAACTGATAACGATATTCCGACTGTTAGAATTTCCCATATACTTATAATATATATACTGTGAATGTGATAATAAGTTTGAAGCCAATATAGTAGGCTTTCACGCTACTTGATCCGGAGGGATAGTCCAAACTGAGCAAACACAAGTCAAATCGATAGTTATATTGCTGTCAAATTGAACTTAAAAGATTTTTCTCTTGTGCATTAGTGCTCATACCTCTAGGTCATTCTGACTTCAATTTTCAGATTATTTTGAATGACATTCACATATAGGTTTATTATATATATGGAATTTCCTAACCATGACACCCCCTCTGCTTCAGAAAATAGTGCCTGATTCAATAAACTGTAATGAATGATGATGTTCTTCGTCCTTGCAACTTCTGCAGATGCAGGGATATATCAAGACTCAAGGCGAGTAACTCAAATCATGGTGGGTCGATGTGCTATTACGCTGTAACGCGCAGAATGCATAGAAAAATGTATTACACATATGTCGCCTTTAAATCATGTAATTATGTTCATATTGTTTAGGTAGATTCGTATACTCCAAGTAAAAGAAAATTTGCTCAAGGTTAGACTCAGTTCGACACATGACACCAATGGGTCGATGGGATAACTAACTTAGAAATACTTGAACGTCAAAACATAGAAAGAGAATTATTACTAACAATTAAAAGCAGAAAACTTCAATATTGAGCCATATTACTCGAGGACCGAGATATGCCACTCCAATTGATAATGCAGGGAAAAATCCAAGGTACAAGAAACATAGGCAGAAGAAGGATATCCTGGCTAAGAAACTTAAGAAAGTAGTTTGAATGTTCCTGGATAGAGATTTTCATAGCAGCTGCATCCAAAATAAGAATCTCCATGATGATTGCCAACCTTAGTCGCGGACATGACACTTAGTTTGCCTCATGGTATGAATATCTGGTGTTCTTCTTACATAAATAACCATTCACGTTCAGCAAATAAATACCTATGTGTATTCAATAATAGATGTATATTATACCTTGAATCCATATATTAGGTAGGGCTCTGGCGATTGAGGAGACAGCTTTCAACCCTACTGGCCTGGTGGCAGTACCACTGACTCCTCCGTATGTCGTTCTTTTTTCATTTCCTACATTTGGCCATGCAGTACCATTCGCGTTTACACCCATTAGTCCAGATACTGTATTTATAGTAGCTACCCCATGTGCGCCACCTACAAAAATATTTGAGAAGGACGTCCATTAGTAAAACAATAATAATAGAAACCACCTAATACAGTGTTACCTTTTTGAGCAGCCCTAGCAATATCTACAACATCTGTTACATTTGGTGTTACTTTGATGAATACAGGAATTTTTACTGCTGTAGTAACCCATCTCGAAATTTCCTCTACCAACTCTGGTTTCTGAAATCAACATAATTATTCAGCTTCTGATATATCAAAGATAGAAGATCAATTCACCTGACCACAAGCCAATCCCATCCCACGCTCTCCTACACCATGAGGACAGGACAAGTTCAATTCTAAGGCATCGGCTCCCGCTTTTTCGCACCTACTTGAGAGCGCAAACCAGTCTTCTTTAACGAATGGGGCTGATATACTTGCGATAACAATCTGTGGATGGAGTCAAACAACGTTTCAAACGGTCTAATAAATGTTAATATTTTTAATTACCTTATTAGGGAAATCCTTTTTTAATTCTTCGATACCTCGGATCCAAGTCTCAGTATATTTCTCAGAAAAAACTTCGATATTTAGGAAAGATCCCTGCTGTGGTCCAAAGTTCTGACCTGACGTAATGCCCCTGACTATTCTAGGAGAAACATTGGTACAGATATCCTAGAAATATGATTAAAGAGGTAGTTTCATGCTTGATAGTTTCAGGACTATTTATAGTATACAGTGTGAGTCGGAAGGAACGGACCAATCTCCAGCAGCGTATTGTTGTACTCATATAATATTAATGTGAATACCTGGTTTAAAACACCCTCCTGGCCCGAGAGCAAGAATTAGGTATTTTGTATCTGAATATTGAAGGTATTTATTCGAATAGTTTTACGTTTCAACTTTGTAAAAACCGCGAGGCAGGGTTTTTTCTACTGAGGTTTTTCTCTGTGCTCTGGTATCATACGCCAGAATAGTATGGTACCCCATTTTGCACCAACCTCAGCTAGGGACATTTTTGTTTCATGTATTGTATTTTGTTAGCTCTCAATTCAAAAGAATATATAATGTGAATACTGACATGTGATACATTTTTGAAATCAGCAAAAATGTTGTAACCAGATGATGGAACTTTTGACTTTAGTTTACATTTGAAAAATCAAAAATCCTACACATTTCTCGAAAATGGCTGAAATAAAAAAATCGATCATATTATATTTGAATAACCCTTGAAAAAGTGCCTCTAGAATATAACAACCGATTCCGAATATAAGTTCAAAGAAGTGAGTTATTCAGCATTATTGAAAGTAAAAATTTCTCAATTTTCATTCAAAACTCAAAATCTATCAAAGATAGGCTGGATATGTTTTCATACTCGGATTTGTTCAGGAAAAAAGAGCCCGAAAATGTGTTACCAGTTTTTTTCTAGCTGCTATATAGTTCTCGAGATCCCCTCAGTATCTACACTTCTCAAGATATTCAACTGAAAGTTGGCATAAATATTTTCATTTGCAGTTCACACCATGTGACGTGCCAATTTGATATTTTTTCCGAGACACTTTCCCCTGTTTTCCTTCAAAACTGTTTTTTCGTGATTCGCTGTTAATTTGAAGAAATGTAGGAGAAATCTTTGTTGATATACCCTAAACTGCATACCTAGTCTGTTGTAGTTTTGTCGTATCAGCAACCGATAAAAAAATTTCCAAGGATTCTCTCGAAATCCTCAAATTAATCCAAATTGTCTTGAAAAATTCAGTACTTAAGGTGTGGTGAATAATTTCATTATTAGTTTTTTTGGTTAACAAGAAAGTATTCAAACTTCAACACTCTGTATATCGAAAACAAATGAGAATCGTTTAAGAACATATGAGTTTCTTTTGATTTTCACTTGTACGCTCCTGGAGTTTGGCCAGTTCCTCTCGACTCACCCTGTATATGTTTAATATAACACTTACATTTTCCAATGTGAAAGTTTTTGTAACAGCAAATGCCCATCCTTGTTCGAAAGCTCTTCTCATCATAGCTGTGCTAGTTGTGGGTGGAGCAGATGCCAAGCCGAAAGGATTCTCGAATTTCATACCACAAAAATCTACTGAAATATCCACCAGATCTATTTCGGTGAAAAATAGAGGAAGCTTGGGTTTTGTGTCTTTTGGTAAACCCTGGAAAATTCCGATTGTTAAAATACATCAAGTTTTCAAAGATCTGAATGCAAACCTCTAGGTGGCAGTGAATCTGCCAAGCTGCCACTTTACCGTCATTGACTGCTTCAACAGTTGTACCTCCAACTCCAACAAGATCACCTCCACACCAAACTTGGGGAAGGGAAGTAGACAAAGTAGTAGTGTCTATTTCTGGTAGATTTCCTCTCGCTAATTTGAGAGGCTTAAGTGCTTCTATAACTGAAATTGAAACAAAATATATCCATCATTTGTTGGTGAAGGTATCAGATTACGTAAATGGTACGCCGTTTTGCACTAACCTGAGTTAGGGATTTTTGTTTTGTTTATGTATTGTTTCATGTTAGCTCTTGATTTCAAACGAATAAAATGTAAAGGAAAAATTACCTTTTTCTCCAATCATCAAAAAATATTGATTTTTTCTGTACTATTTTCAGGTGCAAAAGTCATAAATTCCCTTACCGTACAAAAATTTGCTCGTTGCTTAGCAACACTTTTAATCCTAGGATTAAAAACGCTACTTTTAATCCTTGGATTAAAAGTAAATGATTCTGTGTTCAAATTCATAACCAAATTATGAACGATTTTTCACTAAAACCAATTTTATCGTAGTTTTTACTTGGTTGGAGAAAAAATAGTATATATTATTCGGACTAAAAGTGCCTATTTTAACTCGCAATTTTGCATTCGCTCGGCTGCGCCTCACAACTGCAAATATTGCTCGTAAAAAAATATGCACTTTTAATCCTTATAATATAATATACTATTTTCCTTTAAAATCGCATTATCAGTTTTACGTTACTATGGTATTCGTTTCTGTTTATCATTGACATATTTCATAATCCTTATAATATAATATACTATTTTCCTTTAAAATCGCATTATCACTTATAATATCACAAGAGCATAGACAATAGGCCGTATTTATAAAAATGAAGTATTTCCTCCAAAGTTAAAGGTAGAAGTAAAAGGTAGTAGAGGTCCCAAGGAGAAGGTAGAAGGAAAAGGTTTGCTGTTTACTTGGTATTCATAATCTTTTCCTTTTCTTTGCAAGCAAATCCTCACGAAAAGGGGAAATGGTATAGAGACGCGCAATTTACGGGTACGAGGGTACGACGCACTTTACCTTATTTTGCCGACAAGTTGTAACTTGCAGGTACATCAGGATAGCGATTATGGTTATTAGTAGTATATAGTGTTTGCTGCTACTTGGAAGTTGAGTTGTACTCGAAGTTTTGATTATTTTAAGTGAGCTGTATTAAGATGGCAAGTGACGACGAACTATCAGACTCCCAATTAGAGTAGGGCTGTACATGTAATTTTAAGAAAAGAAGTTCATATAAACCTGGGTCCGTTAAACCTTCGTTACGAAACTACAGGGTGTTGAAATTTCCGAAAAAAATTTGTTTTTTCTTCAAAACTCCTGCAGTTTTTGAGATATTCAGTACAAATTTGGAATGCGAGCTATTTTCAACAGTCTCCATCATTGCACGTCCTGAATCTTAACTAGAATCCTCAGGTTATTTTCTTTTCCGGAGCCATGTCTCTTTATGACTGTTTTGCGGTACCTCACTGATCGGCGTGTAATCAATTTTGATATTTTCGTTGAGTTTGAAAACTTTTTTGGCTCTTGTAGTTTTTTCCTATCTCTAACCGTTTTCGAGTAAAAAATGATTTAATGATTGTATGTGATATTGAATGAGCATGACGAGCTATCAAAATGAAAGCAAATTTAAGGCATACCTATCGAGTATTTCTATTATTTTTTACTTAGCAAATAACATACAATCGTTCAATAATATTTTTTTCGAAAACGGTTAGGGTACGTCCGTATAGGCAGGAGGCTGCTTAGCGCCTAGAGCCTAGCGAGTCATTTTATCACCGTGCTGTGCTGACAAGCAAATGACTAAGGCAGCTCTCATTTCAGTGCGGACAAAGCTCAGTATTTATGAGCTCACTCACTCAAGCTCACTCCCCAACTGAAACACCTTTAAATGTCAATAAATGAAAGAAGTAAATGATAAAAATCCACCCGGACTAGATGCATATTTTGCGAAGCAAATCCTTCAATTCTGTAGCAAATGCTCCTGTTTATGAATACCAAAAAAGGTAAACCTTTTAATTAGAGCAACACCTTTTTCTTCAAGTTCGAACCTTTTCTTTCTTTTTGTTTATGAATAGAATGTGAAGTAAATGCTTTAATTTCTACAAGTAAAAGCAAATGCTCTTCTTTATGAATACGGCCTATTATTCGATTATTCACCGAGTCACGAGACGTATTTTGCGAAATACGTCGAGTGAAGAGGTGAATAATCGTAAAATATTGTTTATGCTCGAGTGGTATTCGTTAAGATTATATAACGAATAATATTCTAATTATTGTTTTTATTGATTAATATTAATATTGAAAGTACAATTATTATAATACATATTTGATGTATTGTTGTTTTCAGCATTATTTGTAGTGTTGTGTTGGTACTGTTGGTGACGCTTGAGGCGGATGGATTAGGAATGTTTCTCATTTTTTCAATAATTTTTCTATGGTGTTCTGCAGTAAGTTTCAAATGTGGTTTCAGAGATTCAGATGATGAGTGGCCTGTTATTTTGGTAATTTCTTGCAAGTTTGCTCCAGAGTGCGACAAGATACTCACAGCAGAGGAACGATTTGAATGATTCGTAATTTTCCTTTTTTTCGTATCTATTCCGATACTTTCAGCTGCTGTACGTGTCCATTTACTCAATGTATTCAAACCAATAGGGCAATTTTTGAACCATTTCCCTGTGTTCTGCCAATCGATATTAGGTGTTAAAAAAAGGCGATTGGTTGTGATATTTGGCGTTCTTTTGCTCAACAGTTTTTTCCAAGAGACGTACTGGGCACTTATTAGGAAACTCTTTATTCGGAGCCAACCATTTTGAATCAGTTGTGCGTTGTTCTCCACCTTGTGATGTTTTAGAGAATATTGGATTGACCATAATTGTCGAATTCCTTTTTGAAATAGTCGGTTAAGCAAAAGGCTGCTTCATTACCACGCCATGCCAATTCCACAGCACAAATTTGATAAAATTTTTTCTGCAAACCATCTGGTGTATTTTCATCAAAACTTAATATAATTCTGGTTATTTCTTTCTCGTTAAGAGCGGCTGAGCTCTCTTTTTTTCTGTCGGGAATTGCTTGTAATTTCTTTCTCTTTGCTGCACGAGCCTTCTTGCGTTCTCGAAAATAACATCTTTAAATGGATTTATTTCTCTTTCGAACTCTTCATGAAACTTTTTCTGTAAAAGTTTAGCAGAAATATTCCAAATGGTTTTCACTGTACTCTCTTTATATTCCTTTCCGTCTGCACGTTTCATATTGAATGCCCAATCTTTCAGAATATCTGCTACTTTTTCATTAGAAATATCAGCAGAAAGTTTGGAATTTCGATGTTCACAAAACACCGTAAACTGCTTCCAAACATAATTATGTGTTTTTGTGGTACTTTCTGGTGTTGCATTTTCAATTTCTTGATCAATTTCACCACATGAAACGAAACCAAAGCGCTGCATTTTGAAGAATTAACTGACATTTCATTGAACTTGCCCGTTACTATGGAAATGATTACAATATGGCAGGAGGTGAAACACCAAAACGATTATATCACGTCGTCAAGGGGTATATTCACTTATCAATACGCAGTAACTACGTAAACTTCGTGGATTTGATTGGTTTTCAAACACATGAGTTATATAATCAGTTTTACGTTACTATGTTATTCGTTTCTGTTTATCATTGACATATTTCAGGAGATTGTCAGGTAATAGTATATTATATTATAAGGATTAAAAGTGCATATTTTTTTACGAGCAATTTTTGCAGTTGTGAGGCGCAGCCGAGCGAATGCAGAATTGCGAGTTAAAATAGGCACTTTTAATCCGAATAATATATACTATTTTTTCTCCAACCAAGTCAAAATTACAATAAAATTGGTTTTAGTGAAAAATCGTTCATAATTTGGTTATGAATTTGAACACAGAATCATGACAGTGATTGTCAAGTAGACTTCAAATGCATTTACTTTTAATCCAAGGATTAAAAGTAGCGTTTTTAATCCTAGGATTAAAAGTGTTGCTAAGCAACGAGCAAATTTTTGTACGGTAAGAGAATTTATGACTTTTGCACCTGAAAATAGTACAGAAAAGTCAACATTTTTTGATGGTTGGAGAAAAACGTGTTTTTCAAAGAATTATAATTAATAGCTTTAAATGTCGTTTCTTTATTCCAGGTAAGGTTTTCCCATTACCTATGTTTGTATCTTTGAATATTAAATAGAATTCCAGAGAAACTCAATTAGTTATTAGTCTGCAATAAGAATTCTAGAAAGTCTATCAATTCATTATATAAATAATACCAAAATAACTATAATACTCGTTTTCTATCCGAGAAATTCTTATAATTACTTAGTATTGACATGAGATAAATACTTGCATTGTAAACGTGTGACCTATGGAATTTAAAACACTTTTGAAAAAAATTTGTCTCTTGTCTAGAATGAACATAGTAAGACTAATGAGTTCTTTGATAAAAAATAATGATTTGCTAACTCACGGTCATTGTTTTCAATCCCTGAGCCGAAGGCAGTTATGACATAGTTGGCCTTCAATGTTGTGAGTTGTTCCTTATCCACAACCCATTGTCCATCTTCAGTCTGTTCTCTTCTTGCGAATGTGACAGATACAATTTTTCCACCCTTAACGTTCACGGAGTGTGGGGTGAGGAATCCTATAAGTTCACATTTTTCCTCCACGGCTAATTGTACCTAGAATATGAGTTCTGAATTAGATTGGCAATGAGATTCGCACAAATCAACGGATTCTTTTGAACGTAGCTCTGGTGGAATTCATCAAACTACAGACTCAAATATTTGATTGTTCGGGTCTTTACTTGATGGAAATTCATCACATTATGACAGATGTGAAACACTCGATTTCGCTAAAATTTATTCGTTTACCCAACAATTTGTTTCGTCAAATTATTGACTTTATCAGGTGAGTACTTTCATTATCCGGAGTATATAAATTGATTTGCGGTTCATGCCAGCAGGTATACATAGGCCAAACCGGTAGAGCGTTGAGAAAAAATGAAAGAACACCAGAATTCCTATATCAACCATTAAATTACACTCAACATATTATGCAAATCACATAATTGAAACTGGACATGATTTCAACCACATGTACATCATGTCGTAAGGAAGTGCAATATACTTAACTTTTTGGAAGCTTCACAGATCAATAATTACAATAAAAAACAGATTTCACTGAACGACCAGATAGACCTATAGAGATCCCCTTCATCAAACCTTTTTGAATGAAATCCAGGAATTGCCCGAATAAAGTTTTCACCGACCTTTATCGGTTCATTTTGTATTGAAGGTAATTGACGTTGTAACATTAATTACTATAATGATAGTACTCACCTGATGAAGTCAATAATTAGACGAAAGAATTCTTGTAAACAAATAAAGTTAATCGGAAACTTAGTGTTTTATTTCTACCTTAGGACTCGAATATGTTGTAAATGTTACTCACCTCTTCTGGTACAGCTCTTATATCAGTAAATCCTCCTCTGAAGACAAGAAAAACTCTTCTGGCTCCACATCTTAGAGCTGAGGTTGCACAATCAAAAGCTGTATCTCCAGCGCCCAGAACAATAACGTTGCCACCTAACTGCGGTAAATCACTGGCAGATTTGCAGGCGCACAATCCTTTCTTGCTCGCTTCAGAAACTTTTGGGAGGAATGACTTGGATGTGAAAAAGCCCATTGACTCATTCAGATCTTTAAAAATCGGATCTATTTTTGGTTGTGGAAGTCCTATTCCTACAAACACTGCAGCAGAATCTTCGAGAAGTTTCTCCAGGGTAAGATCTTTCGTGGAGAGTTCTCTTCCATATTCAATTTTCACTCCCAAATCTTTGACTAAGCCGATTTCGAAGTTGACTATATCGATAGGTAGACGATATTGTGGAATTTCCCTGGAGCTGTAGGGAATTATATGGGTTATGAGTAGAGTTTTGACAATGCATCTAGGCTTGACGGCATGATCAGTCTAAACTTTTTATATTGAGACGAATTATGCAGCACAGCTCTATTGCTGTACTCTAGATTAGATTAGATAGTGGTCGATCGGCACGTTGATTATCCTCTGCACTGCGATCAATAAGGTCTTTTGTGCATCACCATACTATAACTACGTTTTTCCCAGGAATCTAACCTCCTTAGCAAAGTTGATTACTTCCTTAGGAGACTTTGCTCTTATGTCGGCTGGCGTTAATAACGCGCCACCTAGTAGAGTAAGTCTGGTTTGCGCCAGCGCAGTGCATTGGCATAGTATGTGCTCGGTGGTTTCAGTGGCCGATTCACATAACCTACAAATGTCGAAGTTTTCTTTACCGATCTTGTCTAGGTGATATCTGACGGGACAATGTCCTGTGAGAAGGCCGATTAGCAGCCTTAACTCGTTTTTTGACAACGATAGAGCTTGTTGAGCCTTCTCTTTGGAAGGTTCGATTAGTCTCTTTGCTTGTCTTGGACCGGATGTGTTTTTCCAGTAAGAGTGTTTCTCCCTTTTTTCCCAAACACCGACCTCTGCCCTAATCAGTGTAGGTGATACCCAACAGGAGGGCACGGGTCATTTCCCTCAATGTTCTGGTGGGCGGGTACCCAAGCTAAAACTAGCTGTTGTGCTCCGCCAGTGTTTTGAGGGACTGTTTGCAGCTCCAAATAGTCCTTGATCTACAATCAACGGCCATAAGCTGCCTGTGCTCTAGAGATCGGAGACGAAAAAATATCTCTGACTGACCCCAATCGTTCTATATTAATGCTGTCTATCTTTATCTCTATACAGCATGTTTCAGAAAGAGGTACCGTAAATCCGGAATATTGATGCTCAGAT
The DNA here is from genome assembly GCA_013421045.1 of Propylea japonica. Taxonomy (NCBI): domain Eukaryota; kingdom Metazoa; phylum Arthropoda; class Insecta; order Coleoptera; family Coccinellidae; genus Propylea; species Propylea japonica. Next base: position 103,122,728 of record CM024239.1, read on the forward strand.
GATTTTATGACATAAAGTTTTCATGATCCATGGGTCCATGATGGTGATTATTTGATTGGACCTTTCTTCCTACACCGTAGATTAATTGGAAGGTCATATCACCGCTTTTTGCATGAAAGTTGACCAATTTTGTTGAAAGATGTCCCCATTATGAAAATAAACTCGACTGGTGGTTATGTACCCATTTTTTTTGAAAAAGAAGAAACAGAGCACCTTAATCTGTGTAAATGATTTTGGAAGTAATCAAAGAATTTCATGACTCTCTAAGATGAAATAGCATTTATTTTTTTGTCAGAAAGTATTCGTCGCAGGTGAAATACTCAAGAAACCATTCTCATCTTGAATTATGTGGTGAACACGAAAATAATTTCAATTTCGAAAAAACCATTGGCGAACCATTTTTTTTTACTGCATTTATTCGAACAGAAGTACGAACGCCTCTGGTTTAAATTGACAATAATTTTTAATTGAAAAAATTGTGTTTTGATGCATACCAAAAAGCAAACAAAAATCGTGTGGGGTGAGTAGGAAGAAAGGTCCAATCAAATAATCACCAATTATTACAATCCATACGTTAACAGAGAAAATCGTGGACGCTGTCGCAAATATTTTCCAAAAACCATTTTTTTTTCAAATTTCAACATCCTGTATCTCCGAAACAACGCATCAGAGACCCATTGTTCATAGGAACTTTGAGTCATGAAATCATCCAAGGATGAAGATCCCGAATTTACGGCACCTTATTCTGAAACACCCTGTATATCTACAGCTGAAAGGAGTAACATGAATAGGGAGGGGAGTTTTTACGACAAAAATTAGCTAGAAAAAGTTCTTTGATTGTTGAAAGTTCGAACTGAAGCAGTTTGAACAATAAGTAATCGAAATAATGAAGGATATAACACCTTTAGTCCGTTCACGAAAAGTTGAGCGCGTAGTAGGAGTTTGTTTATTTATCTGAGGTTGGCAGTATTTGCTATCATGATGTAAAATAAAGTCAACGTTGCCGAATGTACCCGGCCTCGTCCGACGAGCTTGCGAGTTATCAGAGAACTTATGCAATATTGAAAACATTGCGTATCAATCTGACAAGAAAATAAACCACATAACCTAATTTTTATATACACAGGGGAATAGGTATGCCAAATTTCTATGGCCAACCGACGGCTCAACTTTTCGTGAACGGACTATAGCTATAACTATACTTGAACACCGTACAAAATGGTCATTTAGACATTATATCAATGACGACTCATCGAAGCAATAGGACCACTATCACCAACAGAAAATAATGACACATAAAATTTCAAAAATAATACACTGCCCCCAAAAATTTCAAAAATAATACGAGAGCATTCGAAACGCTTGAAGAAAGGAAAAGGCGAGTGGGAAATTATTCTGATTGACCAGCTGAACTGAAAAGAGCAATAGAGAAAACGAAAAGGTGCTATGAAGAATAGCGAATAAATCAGACACCTCATGTCCTTTGAAAAAACGGCTTAACGATTCCTCCAGAAATAAATACTACTCAAATACTCTTAAAAGGCTCAAGTATTGACCAATTTTTCCCAGCTCATAAAAATTCATCATGAGTTTACTCTTAGTCTTGATTTCACTATATAAAATTAAGCCATTTCAGTACTTCATGATTGACCATGAAAAAAAGGTGATATAAAATTTTCAGCAGAAACGCCTAAAATGTCATCAATAGCATAAATTATAGCAGATCTTCATTTTAGCTGCATTGAAATATCTTTGCCTTTTATTTGTGAGTCGCCGAACTGCTTAGCCTGTATTGAATATTTGGGTATCGAACAGAAAATCAGAACTCACACTATGAGAAAATGTTGAAATTTTTTGAAGCGGTTCATAAAAATTTTTTAGTATTTCTTAGGAGTTTTGTTACGTTGCGATCTCGAATTGTTCGTTTTCTAATAGTCATATTATGGTGTGTTAAACCGCTCCATGAAATCTCGTAAATTACAATGATATAAATGAAACATAAATCGTATGTTCAAATAGATAACCTGATTCAAGACTTACCTAAGACCACCAGCATATTGAGCCTTCTCATAAATTGTTATATTATTATACCCCAAACGACCTAAAAATGTTGCACACGACAAAGACGCTGGTCCAGCTCCCAATAAGACAATTTTTTCACTAGGATTTTTCGGTAGTGGTGTTTTGGGATCTCTAATTTGCCTAACTCCCATTTTACTGAATACTTCTGTGGCAAATTGTTGCAAACCGCCGATATTTATGGGACCTTCCTCACTAGCCTGAAGATTACAGCCACCAACACAAAGATCACTTGTAGGACAAACCATTCCACATGTAATACCCAAGGGATTATCGGAAAATATTGCCTTTGCTGCTCCATAGTAATTCTGAAATTGTCATAGTGAAATTTATGGACATACGAATATCTATAACAGGTTTTACCTTGTTGGCGATACTCGTGATGAAAGACTTGACATCTAGTTGAGTTGGACATGATTTTTGACAAGGTGCATCAGCACATTTCAAACATCTTGCGGCTTCTTTCAAGGCTGCTCGTTCACTTAATGTTGTTGGTTTTATGTCTGTGAAGTCGTTTTCTAGACTGGGGCATTTCTAGCAGAGAAAATTATGAGGTCAGTAGAAAATACAAGCTATGTCATGGTTCTATGAAATCAAGGTGCAATAAAAATATTGGAATCTATACTAATATTATAAAGAGGAAAGATTTGTATGTTTGTGTGTTTGTGGCGTTGATATGACATCACTCATAAACTACTGGACCGATTTCAATAATTCTTTCACCCTTAGAATGCTACATTATCCTTGAGTAACATAGGCTATACTTTTCATCCGAGAAAATTGGGGAAACCTACTATAACTTCAATGATAATAAATATGAGTACCAAAATCAGCTATTTTCAGGTGCGCTGCGAAAACCGTAAGACGTACATGGAAACAATGTATGACGGAAATGTACCTCTTCAATAGTTCTACAAAAAAGTCCGCGATAGCATATATCTATCTTTCAAGATTTACTCGGTATCACCTTTTAAAGGTATCCGAATGTTTCTCAAAATTATGCATTTTTTGGGAGTATTTTTTTATGAATGTAATAAGGGATATAGTGTCAGTTGCAGGAACGTCCATTAAAATTAAAGGTCCATTAAACTCTTAATCCTCCATTATTACAAGGAACTAATGGAGGATTAAGGGTTTAATGGACCTTTAAATTTTAATGGACGTTCCTGCAACTGAGCATAAAAGTACCGTTTTTAATCCTAGGATTAAAAGTGTGCTAAATGTCAACATTTTTGTACTCTTTTCAGGTGCAAAAGTCATAGATTTTCTTACCGTACAAAAATTCACTCGTTACTTAGCGACACTTTTAATCCTAGGATTAAAAACGCTACTTTTAATCCTTGTAAATGCATTTGAAGTCTACTTGACAATCACTGTCATAATTCTGTGTTCAAATTCATAACCAAATTATGAACGATTTTTCACTAAAACCAATTTTATTGTAATTTTGACTTGGTTGGAGAAAAAATAGTATATATTATTCGGATTAAAAGTGCTTATTTTAACTCGCAATTTTGCATTCGCTCGGCTGCGCCTCGCAACTGCAAATATTGCTCGTAAAAAAAAGATGCACTTTTAATCCTTATAATATATATACTATTTTCATCTCCTCCCAACTTTATTCGAGATATTTTCAAAACGATAGGTTATAGAAAAAAGTGGTCAATAGGGCGTTTGTAGAGAATTGATCTCTATCTTTACTAATATTATACTTATACCTATATTATAAAGAGGACAGATTTGTATGTTTGTGCGTTTGAGGGTTTGATACGAGTTTACTCATAAGCTACTAGAGATTTCAATAATTATTTCACCTCAAAATGCTACACTATCCCTGTAGTAACATAGGCTATACTTTTCACCCGAGAAATTTGAGGAAACCTACTATAACTTCAATGATAATAAATATGAGTACCAAAATCAGCCATGATGAATACATCAAAAGATATGGCAGGTGAAGATGAAATCGCATCAAAATGTCTCCGAGGTAGGCACAAGGCGGCTAGGAGATGGTACCGAAGTGTGAGGGATGTTTTGTATGAATGTATTTTGGATTGCCTATGACCGTATGTTTATGACCACACATCAGATCAACAGATGGCGCTGAAGTCGTTATTCAGGTTATTCATCTACTCTGCAACTAAACGGCTCGATCGAATTGAATGAATTTTGTGTATACAGAACAAAGTCTGTTGGGTCTGCTAGTATTATAAAAATTGAAAGGAGACAGTGGAAAATAATGAGTTGCGTACGTGCTCTCATGATTTCCCAGGTGAATAAATGTTTATAGCATCTCACCCAAATGATTATTTCAACGCTATGAATTCATCCATTACAAAAGATCATCTGAAGTTGAATTTTAATTGAGAAAAAAAAAACTTGAAAATAGACACTTTTATATCCGTTTTTTTAGGTTATAGATTTGAAGTTTGATGACAACAAAAAGGATTCATTCGAGACACAATTGTACAAAACCAGTAGTTTTTTCCATTTTTATGGAGTATGTTTAAGAAAAGTTTGAGGAATTTTTTTTATATATTTAAGAATTGACTATTCCTATTAGAATGAAATTGGATATACGCCAAACTCATCTTAAATGCTCTGCAAAAAGTGAACATTCGAAATCAGGGTCGTAGAATTTCGATGCTCCAGTGGATTTTCAATCCCTTTTTCTAAATGGGGTAGATATTTTATACATAAATTGCACAATAGAATGATATCCAGTAAGCTTTTCACAAATTGTAAATCTTCAACCGTTGTCAAGAGATACACAGTTGAATATTGAAAAATATAAATGAAAGGTTAACCAAATAGGTATTAAATCAACTAGATTATTAAAAACAGCTACTAATGGTCAGGATTTTTTTTTCGCTCCGCTCACGAGTTAATAGTCACTAGATTAATAACCGAGTTGATTACAAGATTTTCCGACCTCAATATGAGTTGCGTATAAATTTTTGATTGTCATTTTGTACGAGACATAAAGTTGACATAAAGAAATTTCTATGTACCGTAGAGTTGACGTTTTTCGTAGTGGCTTCTGAATACTTTGTGTACGGTTGCAAGAAGAAAGCACATTGAAATAGCATAAACTAAGCATCATTTTGAGGTCGACGGACAACATTTTTTAATTGAATGAATTAACACCCTCACTTGAATATTCTCTCTCCATACATTTTAAATTCTTTCTAAATTTTTGCAGAGTATTCTGAGTGGGTTTGGCCTAAATCAAATTTCAATGCAATAGCAATAATCAATTTTTAGATAAAAAAAATTCTCGAACTTTCTCATCCCGTATTTCGCTAACGAAACCGTTTCGAAAACATGTTTATAAAACCTTTTCTTCTTAAAATGACCTGGAAAATCTTCTTTCGGCGATTGATGACGATATTTCGAAACACCCTGTATATTGTCACTTTATGAAAATTAGTAAAATCATATTTAGTTGCGTGATACATCAGTGGAAAAATATCTTTATTTCAAGCTTTTTTCTTGATCTCCCTATTATTTGGATCCTTTTTCTGAAAATCCCACTGAGAAAGCGCGCATATTGGTTATATTTCAGAACAGTAACGATGATTGAAAGTTTTCAGTAAGGAAACTGTGGAATTGTGCCTGTATTTCGTATCATTATATTACCAAGGATGAAGAATGTCAAGAATGACTTTTTGGACGTTAGTTTGGCTGAAAAACTTTCTTTGTCATTCAAAATTTTTAGCTTGATTAGTGAAAAACTTCACTGAAACTTTGTGGTATGGAATATGAGTGACAGGTTAAAAATCCCGAATAGGAATTCATCAAGTCAAGTAGCTTGATTTTTTAACGAAGATTTTGACTCAACGGTCAAGCTTGTGGCAATTTCATACTTGAATTTCGACTTGACTTGATTTGAGATTTTTATTACTTGACTTGAAATCAAACTACTTGGTGTTTCTTGATATTCATAAGTAGGAGTCTTACTTAGGGATGGGTATCGATTATTCGATTAATCGCGACAATAGATGTTTTTAATCGATATCACCCATGGTCATCGTATAATCGATATTTTCTTCAACGATATTCAAGTTTCATAACAATTTCAACCACATAACCTGTAAACAGTATCATCCTTCCTTCAAAATGTCTATTGAAAAGTTTTTATTATACACAATTTACAATTTTACAATGTGTATTTAGGGTTACCTCATCCCCTAACAGGGTTTTTAGTACAATTTGAATTACTTATTATAGTTACGTATTTACGTATTTCACTTTCTGGATGAAGCAAATGTGAGAACTATTAATCGATGTATCGTTCGAGACGGTTGTCGCATAGAACAGAAACATAAACAGAATTCAGTTCCTTTGCGACAGAACAGTTTCTGAATTTTGTTACTGTTTTGTTTCTGTTCCAGACAACCGGGGCTTAGTTACATGCTAAAATGAATCTATGTCAATAATCGATAATTTTTAGTACGATACTCATCCCTAGTCGTACTGCGTATATCTCGACAAGCTCATGCTTGTTTAGACAAAATCAGGGGGTTCCCTGAGCTCCGAACTAAATGAAGCGACCGCTCATTCTTCCTTATTCTATCAAGGTCAATTGAAAGATAGTTTTGTGTGAGTGTGTGACTCGTTACGATACATAATTATTTGAGTATTCAAAACTGAGCAATTCAGTAATAATAAAATCATTTTGAATTAATTTTTCTAACTGCCTTTTAGCGGAAACGCTATGACCTCTACTGTGTTATCGGGTAAATGACCGTGACCTCATTACATTGTTCATGCATGTTTATCGAACTTCAACAGCATGCCGGCCTATTTCCGAAAAGTGAAAATGAACTTCATTTTATCTGAATGACGAGTGGAATTTATAATGTTCAATCTTGAAGGAACAATAGCAAAAACCAAGAAGAATAGCTCTCGTTATTGAAGATATATTGTACCTATATTTTTGCGTGTTTGTAATTGTTGAGTTTTGGACCGAAGAAGGGCGAACGTCTCGGTTGAACTCAATGATGAAAATCCAATTTCAAAACCAATTTGTCCTGCCAGTCAGTCAAAAAACTGCGAATCAAAGAAGCTAGCGGTTTGAAATTTCAGGGTAGACAAGGGTCGGTAAGCTCGGTTTAGATCTGTATTTCAAATATGTTTTCTGAAAACTAGAAAACCGATCCGAAAATTCATACAACAAGGCTTCCTCCTTGCCATTCAAGATCAAGTAGTGCAAAGTAAAAACTATCAGAAATATATCATGAAGGATAGGAGCCTCACCGACGATAGATGCCGCTACGGATGCCAGCCATCAGAAACAATCCAACATATTACAGGGGGTTCACAAATGTTTGCTGGAAATTGATAAAAGAGTCGACAAAATGCAGTTTGTAAAATACTTCATCAGGAGCTTACCATTCAACTGAAGATACTGCAATCCGGAACAATTCCATATTATAAGTATCAGCCAGAAGTAATATTGAAGAACCACCATTACATGCTATATTGAGATCGCACAGTACTAACAAATTCAACAGTTGCTCATAACAGGCCAGACATAATTCTAGTGAAAAAAGAGGAGAGAGAAATACTTATATACGTAGCCATCCCGAATAGCAACAATCTACGTCAAAACTACTCTGAAAAAAAATCGACATATCGACAACTTGAACTTCAGATCGAAAACAGTGGGAAATGTCTAGTACCAGAACCATTCCCATTCTATATCAACCACAGGAATTATTCATAAGAGCCTCTAGTCCAACCTCAAGGAGCTAGATATGGATGAAAACCTTTTTAAAGTAATGTAAAAAGCAGTACTTCTCGGTATTGCTAGAACGGTAAGATAGGAAGGACGAACCACCTAGGACCCTGGAGAAGAATACCGAACACCTCAGAGCTCAATAACCCTGATACTTGCTATCCGGGATGAGTGAATGTTCCCGTAAGTAGGGAGTGTGATAGCCGATCGCTAGGAGGTGTGAGAAATCACACCCTTTCTACGCTAATGGGCTCAAGTCGAAAATAATAATTATTATAATTACTTTTATAAACAACATTTCACGCTTGATTTAATTGCAATAATTCAAACCTGAATGGCCTGAGAGTTCTAGGTCATTCATTCATGAAATCAACTTTTCAGTTCAAATCAACGGCCTATGGAAACGATAAGATTTATGGAGGAATAGTATACAAGGGCTAAGTAGCGGTTTGTTAAGCATGCGATGTTTGAATTTGACGGTGGCATAAATATATTTTCATTTTTCTGAGATTTTTGGGCATGAGTTTTCATGAATTAATCAACCTGATAAACTCATTAGTACTGGCTCGATTGTCCTGAAAAAAACGACCGCTCACAATACTTCCAGAAGTAATTAACTCAAAATTTGAAATTAACAGGGTAATTTTGAGATTCGATTATATACTGATGGACAAAATTAGCGCACCACCTAAAATTTCGTTAAATTTAAACAATTGATATCTTCCAAATCTTTAGTCGGATTTCAACGTTTTTTCCTTTCAATAGTAGCTCTGTTATTGTCGAATTCCCTCCATTAAGCAGAAGTCCAAAAAATGAAATCTTCATGTTGTACAGGGCGTTTAAATAATGTCATGTTTTATAGTCAAATTTTAACGTCTTCTGGGGCAATGCCAGGTTGCTGAGGTATATGAAAACAATAAAGAGTTGTAGCCTATATCTCTTGAGTATTTTGTTTTTTCAAAAACCAATTTATCTTGAAGTCGTCCAGAGATATTCAACTTTTTATCAACTCTTGTATTTTATGCATTAGCCATGAATATCTTCGCAACCATTTGTCCGATTTGAATGTTTCTCTTTAAAAAAAACCGCCTTCGAGTTGTCCGAAATGTTACAATTTCATCAAAAACTGCAAGAAGAAGACTCGATGAATATGGATTGAATGCAAGACACCCCGCAAAAGGCTTTTTTCACTTCACTGAAGACTTCAGAGTGAGCTCAAAATCATCCCATGGATGGCGGATGGGTATTTATCTGGAGAAGACAAAGCATTTCCTTGATTACTCGTATGGATCTTGTAGCGATCCGGGAAGGGGCAATAAATTCTGTGAGATACATAGGCAACAATTTTTTTGCTGATAGACGATGATTCCATATCGTGAATACCTTAAAGAGGTTGGGATTCAACATCTACAGTGGCCGGCTTTTAGTCCTGACCTGAACGTAATCGAAAACGTTTGGGATCAGCTTAAACTACGTATTCAACGTCGAATGAAAATAATATTAAAGCGAAGAAAACTTTAGAAATTAACACAATTATTAATTTCAAATGAATTTTATTAATTAGAAAAAATTATGACAACTGTAAACCACAGTATCACTTGACTGAAAATATTCATTGTCAATATATTGTATGAAATGCAAGATGTTATAAAAATGTGAATATCTCTGGAATGGTTCGATATAAATTGCTTTTTGGAAAAGCAAAATACTCAGGAAACATCAGGCTACACCACTGTATAGTTTTTAGAAGTCTCAGATATCTGGTATTGACCACAAAAGGCGTTAAACTGTAATGAAAAAAACCGGAAAATTCAAACGCCCTGTACAGCATGATGCATTTCTTTTTTTCAACATCTCATTGTAGTATGATTTTCGCCATTAAAAGAGCTACAACTAAAAAAAAATCATTCAAATCGGACAAATGGTTGCGAAGATATTCATGGCTAATGCATTAAATACAATAGTTGATAAAAAGTTGAATATCTCTGGACGACTTCAAGATAAATTGGTTTTTGAAAAAACAAAATACTCAAGAGATACTAGGCTACAACGCTTTATTGTTTTCATATACCTCAGCAACCTGGCATTGCCCACAGAAGACGTTAAAATTTGACTATAAAACATGACATTATTTAAACGCCCTGTACAACATGAAGATTTCATTTTTTGGACTTCTGCTTAATGGAGGGAATTCGACAATAACAGAGCTACTATTGAAAGAAAAAAACTCTGAAATCCGACTAAATATTGGGAAGATATCAATTGTTAAAATTCAACGAAATTTTAGGTGGTGCGCTAATTTTGTCCATCAGTATATATTATAATGCTGGATTCACAATGGACGTAACCATAAAACTCCCGTAACGTAAACGAAAAACGCAAAGTTGAACCAATGCAAATCATATGGAACTGTTCACAATAGGCTCTGTAATTTTTCCGTTTACGTTGAGCTTATGGTAGTCCGTAATTCTAACGTAAATTATAGAAATTTGTTCACATTCTGTGAGTCAAACCAACTTATAATATATTTTTGTCTTTGAGACTCACACGTCGTTTTTTTCTTCTTTTAGAATTTTGCTCTTCAATTTCTTTTCTTTTTTTCAAACATTGTCTCAATAAAAACAGACTTAATACTTCATACATTTTTAATTAATGACCATAGATTAACTAAGAGTTAATCTATGTTAATGACAACACTTCACAATAATCGATTGTCAAAAAATTCATAGAACACTTATTATAAAGTTCAGAAACATCTTCTTACTCTACAAAAACGTCTATAATTTGCTACTGCGCCCAAAGTCCATTGTGAACACCATTACGTTTACGGACAAAGTACGTTTACGTGTTCGTTATGGTTACGTCCATTGTGAATCAGCACTTATGCTGTATTCACAATGGACGTAACCATGAAAATCCCGCAACGTAAACGAAAAACGCAAAGTTGAACCAATGCAAATCATATGGAACTGTTCACAATAGGCTCTGTAATTTTTACGTTTACGTTGAGCTTATGGTAGTCCGTAATTCTAACGTTTAATTATAGAAATTTGTTCTAACCCACCAACGTCGTTTTTTTCTTCTTTTAGAATTTTGCTCTTCAATTTCTTTTCTTTTTTTCAAACATCGTCTCAATAAAAACAGACTCAATACTTCATACATTTTTAATTAATGACAACACTTCACTATAATCAATTGTCAAAAAATTCATAGAACACTTATTATAAAGGTTCAAAAACGTCTATAATTTGCTACTGCGCCCAAAGTCCATTCTGAACACCATTACGTTCACGGACAAAGTACGTTTACGTGTTCGTTATGGTTACGTCCATTGTGAATCAGCACTAAGTTGAATTCATAACAGAATATAATGATATGAATAGCTCATCTGAATCATCCTCTTTCCAATACAAAAAACCGCTCAGAAACTCCTGACTTCACGTCAGGGATTTCTGCTTGCTGTCGAATCTATGCTCTGAGATCAGAACAATCTTGAATTCCGGACTTTAATTTTCAACAAATTGCAATCGAATGGAATTTCATTGGCTCAGGTGCAATTCATTCCGAATAGAAAATGTATTTTCTGACTTATGAATCCCTACAGTTTCATAAGGAACTAACTCTATTACCTTACGCGGCAATAGGAATACTTCCTCTGTTATGATATTGCAAGATTGCATCTTCGATAAAATAGGTACAATGTTTTGAATCAAATACTTACATAAATTGGCTGAATCTTTGTGCACGAACAGAATGCGAATGAAGACCGAAAATACATGTATAGGAATAGAGGAATAATATATCGGGTGTCCCAAGGTAAATGACCTATTAGATTATTATGGAAACTATTGATTATAAATGACCTATTAGATTATTATGGAAACTATTGATTATAAAGATTTCAAATTTTGTGGATCGATATTTTGCCATGTAATGTACATTTTTGAAATAATTTCACATTTCCAGTGTTGCCAGATGTACAGCAATTTGGCCAGAACTTTGTTATTTTAAATGGTACATCCATCCGGTATTTCTATTCCTTTTGTGATAGTCCATAAAATGTTAAATCTATTCACTCTTACATTTTCATACCTATCTTTGAGTTATTAATCATTTCATCAAATCATCAACTTGGCGTATTACGAAAATGAGTCTAGTTAGCTTAATATTCGAGAATTAAGTCAAAAACTTTTCAAGTTATAAGATATTGATCTGATCTATGTCACTGCCTTTGAATTGAAGTTGTAAGTTATACAGGCTGGTCGAAAAACTCATCATTTGCCACGAAATCGTTAAGATAGGTATATGTACTTGAATAAGAAAATTGAAGAGTGTGTTGACTTTTTTCAAAAATTGAAAAATATACTAGATATCTAATTTGAAAAACAGACTTTTTTGCGATTTTGTAACTTCGCCAATGATGTTTTTTTTTGGTTCATCCTATATAACTGACAACTCTTATTCAAAAAAAGGTGACATTGATCAGATCAATTTCTAATGACTTGCTAAATTTCTGACTCAAACCTCAAACATTGAGCGAACCAGAATCATTTTCGTAACACGCCAATTCCATCTAAAATTTAGAAAAATGATTAATAACTCAAAAACCGTTAAAGATGGGTATGAAAAAATAGAAGTGAATAGATTTAATATTTTATGGGGTATCATGAAAAAAATGGATGTTCCATTCAAAATCACAAATTTATTCTTGAATTGTCGGACATCCGGCAACACTGGAAATGTGAAATTATTTTGAAAATATACCTTAGATGGCCAAATATCGACCCGCAAAATTTAAAATCTGTGCCGTCAATAGTTTCCATAATAATCTAATAGGCCACTCACCTTGGGATACCCGATATATTCGGTGTAAATATGGAGGAGACCAGTTGTTTTTGCAGGATCACAATAATTCAACAGAACTTCAGATTTCAATTGAAAATTAACAAAAAAATGGTAGTAAATTGTTTTTACCTTACAGTTGTTATCTGCATTTCTTTTCCAATGTTCCTTATTTTTCTTCGTTGTTGCAGTGGGTACCAAATTCACATATTTCCTGACCTTCGGCTGCAAGGCCATCAGATTCTGTGAATGAATTATTCATAAATAAAGAAACAGTTTGATGCGAATAATCGACAATAATGATTTTTTTCCTGAATTATAAAAATAACAAAATCATCGTATAATGTGTTTCTATGGACTTACACCAAAAACTTACTTTGGAAATGAAATCACAATGAGATAGATTTCGTTTAGTCGAACATATAAATTATCATTTTATATCAATACTGACTATTTTGGCTTATAAATCTCCACATCAAAAGCAGAAATAGTGGCTGCCAGTGAAAAGCTAAAGCAACCACTTAACATATCTTTATAAGACATTATTTGTGATTGAACTTTATAATAAGAAAAGCGCAAATGAAATACGAAATATTATTGAAAATCATGGATTCATATGAATTCAGAAATGAAGCATCCTGAAGAGAATATAAATTACGCGCTAATTTTCAGTAGGTACAGTGTTCTTTATACTTCCAGGCATAATTACTGACTCTTATACAAATAAATCATCAAAGTGGTTGATTTTTAGTACTACGAAAAAGAGTCTGTTTCTTTTCTTTCTTACTTAATGATCTATTTTGGGTAATATGATTTAGGTACTGTCGGATAAAAACTTCGAGCATCACAACTCCAGAGAAGATATCGTTTTACATTAGAGTTTAGAGAAGATTATAACACGAACCGAAAAAATTTCATCAAAGATATCGTGTCAAAAAATTTCGAAAATCCTCGTGCTAGTGCTAGAAGAGAGTGTTTGCTAAGAATCTTACCGCCATTATTCTAAAATATTTAGAAATTATGTTATAGATCATAGTGTTTGTGTAATTAATTCGAACGTGAACGCTTTTATTGTCATTTTATCCAACTCGGTACATTTTTTCTCATTCTCATTGATAATAACATCACAACATGAATCATCATAGCTTCCTTTAGTTCGTACAAATTATTCTCATATTATTATTGAAATTTATTGATGGTATTTTTGTCAATATGGTCAAAGAATATACCGGGTTTTCTTTTTAAGTTGCGCTATTAGACGTTTTTGGAGAGCTAGTGAATATTTCGTTCTGAAATTTTAGGTGGAGTCTTAAGAGTGAAGGAACACTTCGCCTAAAATATTATCGAAGTGACAATGTTGCCACGTCTATCTCAAACGCATATCTACTTTCTTATTTCAAAAAGAACTACCTATATTTTTATCAATGTATCGATTCAATACCAAATTCTCAGTATAACCTACCAAAAAAATTTTTTCTGCCATGCACTGTTGCCAGGTTATGCACAAAAATTTGAAATTTTCGACATCTGCATTGCCAGTTTGAAGATGCAAAATCCGATTATTTTCAATGCGAACGAAACCAAACTCAACAGTCTCATAGTAAAGAAGATCAGAAGATTTTGCTCTGAACACGTGGAATTAAAATTGAAATATTCGAGATTTTCAAACGGCAACCTTATATTTATTTTACAGCATTCGATTCTAAATAAAAATGAATGGTAGTCTCCTCTCACACTAATTATTTATTTGGGATAGTTTTCGACTGAAATGAAAAATACTGAAATTGTTCAGTATTTATAGTCATGATCAATGGTCGTGTTACGATGAAATGGCTCTATGATTATGAGGCAAGTTATTGAAGTAGATCTATGTTTGAAATCATAAAAAGTATTCGATGATACTGGATGTCATAGAAAAAAGTTTATCCTTGTTATTCAAACACGATTCAGGTTGTTTCATAATTTACCATAGATTATAGAGTATAGAAAGATAGGAAACGGCCCTACATTCGTAGTACTAAAAAACGACTACATTTTTTAGTTCACATTTGACCCAGAGATGGCACTGAATATCAATTTTATATAAAATCTGTAATTTGGATAAGAAATCATATAAAGAAAACTGTAATAAGAATTGATGCGAAATTCGTATTCCCTTCAGGATGTTTCATTTTTATATTTTAAATCCATAATTTACAATAAAATTCAGTATTTCATGTGTAATATTTTATTATACATTTAAAGAAGATATTACAGAAATATTAGGGTATTATTGTAAGATTTATACATGGATTGAATATGAATATACTTAGTGCGTCTGTGGAAATCCAGTTTCTGGCTCAGTTCAATTGCAGCTTCGTTATCCACCATCACTGTTTGAATTGACGGAAAACTTTTCCTGAATAGTCACTTTAACCATTTCATTTTCCGTGCAGCTTCACTATCAGCCACTATTTCTGCCTCTATCGTTGAAATAGCAACAGATGTTTGACGTTGATCAAGCCAAGATATAGCTTACCTGCATACATCCATAAAACCAGTTGATCATCCAGTTTCACTATCTCGTTCGTAATCTGCATTACTGAAGGGTACCAACTAATCTTTTTTCCACTTTTTTCGAGACGACACTAACGGCCAAAAGCCGTTCGAAGTGAAATAATATTTGTGCAAACGAATTGATTGGCACTTTTTATATCAATGACATTTCCCATGTATATCGATTCGAAACTTATAATCATAGAACCAGAATTTTAACCCTTCTATAGTGACATTAGTTCACATTTGACCCAGAGATGGCGCTCATACACTGTAGTCGTCTCGTTACGATCTTTATACTATATAATCTTTGATAATTTACGAGGAGTGCCAAAAAATTATTGACAGGACCTGTAGGACCATCAACAATCGTATCCACATTTAGCATGAATGACTGGAAAACTGTTTTGGCTTTCGGTAATTCTGGCCCATATACTTATAAACTTCTACACCGCTAACATGAATGAACTTCTTTATTACAAATTGAAGCAGCGATCACGTGGAACAGTGGCCCTATGAATTCACTGCGCATGCGCCAAAACATAACCTCGAATAGTTTAAATTATAACTGAAAATGTAAGACGAGATGTCGGAAAGACTAATGTCACCGCGTCTTGCTTTGGAACTCAAAGTTAATTAAATACATCGCATCAGTCTAAAAATATGTGTTACAGTTTAATAATAAGTCTAAATAATCTTTTTTAGAGTATATATGTGTGAATTTATGTGAGGATTGTGTGGATTTTGGAAGTTACACTTTGTCGGGGTAACCCACGTGGGATGGTATAGGTTCATCCTAGACTCCTCAGCCCCAGGAATCATCCACAGCATATTGAATATACATAGTTTATTTATCGAATTTACGTGATTTTGGGCACATAGCATGACTGCTGAGCCTAATTCCTGATCTGGTACACAACAGGGGGGTTTGCTGCTGCCCAGATTAGGGACCTGAGAAAATCAAATCAAATCAAAATCATAACTTCGATTTTTCATGTCTTGTCAAATTTCGAGCTTGCACATGCGCAGTTGATTGACGGGGCCATCGGAAATGGCAAACTAGATTGCTTCAACTTTTATTTCACGTTAGCAGTATAAAGTTATATAAGTATATGTCCTGGCCCGATGTTCATGAGCTCAACCATAGAATTCATTCCAATAATTCACTTTATAATCACACAGCATTTTACGTCCATAGATCATTACTATAAATACTGAAGAATTTCAGTATTTTTCATCTCATTCGAAAACTATCCGAAATAGATAATTGGTGTTAAAAAGAGACTTCCATTCATTTTTATTTAGAATCGAATGCTGTAAAATAAATATGGGGTTGCCATTTGTGAATCTAGAAATATTTCAATTTTAAGTTCCACATTTTCGGAGCAAATCTTCGAAGAACCTCACGATGTATCAAAATACTGAATGTACCAAATGAATGCATAGATTTTCTACTCTGAGACAGCTTAGTTGGTTTCGTTCGCATTGAATATAATAGAGATATTGCATTTCCAACTGGCAATGCAGATGTCAAAAATTTCAAGAATTTGTGCATAACTTGGCAATAGTGCATGCAGAGAAATTTTTTAGTAGGTTATATACAGGTTGTCCCATTACTCGACGTCATCCCGGAACCGGGTGAAAAGGCAAGTAATGCTGGTTGTCAGAAAAATAGAAAAAAAATCTAAGTTGCATGATTTTAAAATAATGCGCATTTGAAAAACACGCAAAATTCCACACCCTGTGACAGTCTTTTCGCTCCTGTTGCCACAAAAATCAACTTTTTCCAACTTTTTTCTTTGCTGTGTAACCTTGAATAATGCTTGTCTAAACTGTAATCAAAATTTTGACACCAGCTGCTCTAGGTTCCATAAAAATAAGCCTTACTTCTCTTCTCAGAAAAAAAATTCAAAATAAACAATTGCCTAGTTTCACTGACTGTATTGAAGAAAAAATGTACTACGTAGGTTTGGCATGTTTTTTCAAAAGTTGGCGCATTTAGTAAGGATTCCAAAATGGTGTAATACTTGTTTAATTATAGCTGCCGTAGTTCAAATTTATTTTCGATTGCCTTTGAATACACTATTTCGTTAACTGCTTCCCAGTTAAAAAGTCCAATGGATTCAAGTCCGGTGAACAGGCCGGCCACAAGATTGGACCAGAACGTCCGATCCATCTTCCGGAAAAAATGTTACCAGAAAAAAAAATTTCAGAGGAATTTCTCCGGAAAAATTTTTTCTGAAAAATTATTTTCTCTCTGAAATTTTTTTTTTCTGATAACATTTTTCCCGGAAGATGGGTCAGACGTTCTGGTCCAATCTCGTGACCGGCCCGTTCACCGGACTTGAATCCATTGGACTTTTTAACTGGGAAGCAGTTAACGAAAAAGTGTATTCAAAGGCCATCGAAAATAAATTTGAACTACGGCAGCTATAATTAAACAAGTATAACACCATTTTGGAATCCTTACTAAATGCGCCAACTTTTGAAAAAACATGCCAAACCTACGTAGTACATTTTTTTTTCAATACAGTCAGTTGAAACTAGGCAATTGTTTATTTCGAATTTTTTTTCTGAGAAGTAAGCCCTATTTTATGAAACCTAGAGCAGCTGGTATCAAAATTTTGATTACAGTTTAGACAAGCATTATTCAAGGTTACACAGCAAAGAAAAAAATTGGAAAAAGTTGATATTTGTGGCAACAAGAGCGAAAAGACTGTCACAGGGTGTTGAATTTTGCTTGTTTTTTTAAATGCGCATTATTTTAAAATCATGCAACTTAGATTTTTTTTATATTTTTTTGACAACCAGCATTACTTGCCTTTTCACCCGGTTCCGGATAGACGTCGAGTAATGGGACACCCTGTATAAATAAAAACATAGATAGTCCCATTCCTTTGAAACGTGAAAGGAATTATGCGTTTGAGATAGACGTGGCAACACTGTCGACTCGAAAATATTTTACGCAGAGAATTATTTCATTCTCAAGACTCCACCTAAAATTTCAGAATGAAATATCCACTAGTTCTACGAAAACGTCTAATAAGCCAACTCAAAAGGAAAACCCTGTATGTCACTGACCGATAACAGCACACATAATAATGTGAAATATAGTGGAATAAAAAGCAGGGGTGCTTCCAACCCATTGGCTTTGAGCAGCTGATTACAAAAATAAAATGAAGTACGTTTGCCATATTTTCTTCAGAATATTTTAAATTTTTAAGCATACAACAAATCACCGAATGGTGGAATGGATGGGTAATTACCCATATTGCGGCCCCCTGGAACCGCCATGGTGAAAAATTGATTCAATATACGAAATGCCTCGAGAAGAATAAGTGACGATGTATTGATCAGATAATAAGTCAGTAACTTCATTCTACTTTCTCGTACAGATGGAATTATTTCTCGCGAAATTGTTAGCTCCTTCAAGATTTTCAGCTTGAATGTCTCATTGATGAATTAAGTAGTCAATTTCAAATCGAATATTGTTTGACCATCCTAAACGAAAATTTTTTGACTACGATTTATGACACAAAATAATGTCATCAAGTTGGATAGCGTTTTCGAGAGTTGTAGAAAATTTTCAATATACAGAATATTTCCTAATTGAATGTTAATATTTATGGCGGTGATTTTTTGGCCCATTTGAAAAAAAACCTTCATATGAACATTTGTCCTAAAGGTCCTACCTTTTGTTTTACAGGGTGGTAAAGTTTTGAAAAATAAATCATTTTTCATTAATATCTACAATATCACTTCAGATATAAAATAAGTATGAAATCTGTGTTCAATAATGAGCAAATTTGATCTCTTGAATTTTTTCGTCCGACGCACAGGTTTCATCTAAAAAAATAAAATCTACGTACCTGTCTCTGCATGGTGATATTGTTATGATCATACAAAGAAACGGTTTTCATTTTCTTAAGCGAAAACGGTGCATCGGATTGAAAAAATCAGCTTTGGTGAGAAATGATTTGGAATTTCAAAAATAAATTTTATTTCATGAAAAATCTGTGGCGTACCATCCATGTCTGCCAAAATAGGAAGGTCAAATTACGTACGTTCGCCACTGGTGGAAATTAAAAAAATAGTGATACATTGAAAATGCCTATCGGTTCATTCTCTGAGCGGTGCCTTTCCGGCCGAACTGAGGCCTAGTGGACAATTGTTCATAGTACATCTATGACAAATTTCATTGAAATATCTGAAGTGGTATTGTAGATATTAATAAAAATGATTTATTCTTGAAGAATTTTACCACTCTGTAACTCAAAAGGTAAGACATTTAGGACATATATTCATATGAAGTTTCTTCTTAATATTAGCCCAAAAATCACCGGCAGAAATACTGACATACAATTAGGAAACACCCTGTTAATTCTTTTCAAATTGAAAAACGGAAATCTTTTAAATTGTAAGAAATCATCGAGACAATAAGCTGAATATGAGCAAATCTAAGTTTCATTATCCCATTGCTATTTCTTCAATAAAATATCGAATTCACCTCTATATCTGGTAAGTCCACACTTATTTTAGCCATTTCGATTGTCTCAAGGTTACCGAATTTTAAAATTTCGTCAATTTTATCACTACCACGAACACACACACTGGCGTGACTCGCAACAGTAACTAACTGTTGAGTAATTTGTTTAGACTTGAATTAGTGAGGTGAAATTTTCAAGTCGCATTATTGATAGAGATAAAGTTCGTCATTGTTGCCAGTTGAATATTGTTTCAAGAACAAGTCACTGGGTCGTTCAAGAAAATTTTTCGGCGTTAAATCTGAAGGAAATATCCATAAAATGATTTCTGCGCTTTTCTAGCTTTTTCTGTGAGAAATAGATTCAGTATTGAGTTGGATTATGATTAATTGGAAGGAAAAAAGGAATTATTCGATTTGAATCTCACTTCATCCTGCACTGAAAAAAACAATAACGAAAATATGGTTTTACTGTTGTTCCTCATTTACCTTTTCGTTTTTTCTGAGACATTCTTCGATAAAAAATTCATGAAGGGAATAAAAAATGTCTTATGTTCTCGCCAGTAAAATTGATTTGATATATCTTGTATCTTCGATAGAAAAGCAAAACGTCAATTTGAGCTCTGTCCATCGGACTAAGGTTTTCGATGCGTTGATGAAAATCTTAAGTGCACGTTTTCAATTTTTCTGTTGAAAATAAGTGTTGAGATTTAAATGAAATCAACCATAATTCATCATGAATGAAGATATAAAACTTTAAATATGAGGCATTTTTTGAAAAAAACATGAACACGTTTCACGCTGCTCTGGATGCTAGATGATTCATTCTGACAGTTTGCTGGTAATTATCAATGATAATTTAATATATGTATGATTCTATTCTTTCAATAGGTCAAATTCATCATATTATCCATTGCAGAAGCGTGTAATGTTCCACCGTACCTTAATCTTCAATTACACTCAGCCACTTCCACTGTCACTCGCGCTGCCTAAAATAATTCCCGAAATACTTCCGTGGCAGTATCGAAGGCAGTGAGCATTTACATTCTGCTGCGACATTTCTCTCGCTACCAAGTTTCGGGTATGATGGACAAATAAATTCCACATCAACCTAGTTAAATATAATCTCTCACTGCCTCTTGCACTCCGTTCGATAAACCACCAATTCAGGGAGCGTAGGGCAGCGAGAGTGGCAGCGGCATGATCAGGAGAAGTGTAGTATTCTCGTGCTGCGCACTTCCCTTCTCAATTCTCTGCACCTTGACGTGTAAGTGAGCTGAATGTTATCGGGGTGTTTTGGCCATCAGCTCAGTTACCATTATGATGGTACACAGAATAGTCATGCACATAGGGATAGAGAAGTTTCGGATGATGATGCTGTAAGTAGAAAAATGAAACATCTTTCCATCGAATCCATGTACACTTAACCTTTAATATATTTTGACCTCATGTTGTGTTGCTATTAGAGTCTTTGGAGACGATATGATTCAAGGCTCAGCGCTCTGAAATGAAAATGCTTTCAAGTGGAGATACACAAATACTTTGTTGAAAAACTTATCAATTATTCGTGTAAGATGTACTTTGTCAAGAAACCTTTGAAATAATACAATACTTCGATGGATAGGTAAGTCATTATGAAATTGAATTCAGATTTAAGTTACCACGAATACCTTCTGCATAACGATGATGAAGAAGAATAGCCCACAGTTTAGGTACTAACAACATTTTCTACTTGTGATACGAAAAAATTCAAGAAAAGCCCTGAGCAGAAGCTTTTGAGCGGTCCTTCATAGATGGAGCAATAATGCTTTCACTTTGTACAGGACTTGGGATTCAAGCTGAGTATATGAATGCAAAATCTCACCATCATCAGAATTGTATTCTGAAAATTATCCAGAAAAGGAATGATGTAAAAATCAATGATAAAAAAAACCAAATTCTATGATTCTGATGATGCGATCCTCTTGAAATTTCGCATAAATATTCAGTATATCAATCTCCATTCACAAAATAAATTCCACTCAAAACAGATATCTTGTTATAAAAATATAAAGATACTTCTTTTCAATATTCAAATTGAATTTTATATGGTTTTGTTAACACTATGGCCACAAAATTTCATTCCAATTGGTTTTGTTTTGTCAGAGATATTGAGGAACAAAAGTTTTGAATGACCATATTTCATGGAACACCCTATTAGATTTGGCTGATTAACGAACTTAACCGCGGCATTTTATTTGATCGCGGATTCGTCATCAGAGAGTCGAACCCTACCTATTGTTTGAGACCATTTTCGTCTCAAAATTCGAAAATTACAGACATCTGGGCAACACGATATAGCAGTCATATAAGTAGAATGAGCGCTCAAAAAAGAGAAACTGTAAGTCTGACAACGTTGAATCCTTTTATCAACAATCTGGACCGCTTTGACAATCAGCATAATTGATAGATTATTGAGAAAGGAATTTAGATTGAACAAGATAAGAGGGTCATCAAGTGCTGATATATTCGAAGTGATCTATCTCTCTAGAGTTCTAGACTGACGTATCCGTAAGAGCTAGCGATAACGTTATCGAAGTGTAGGTTAATAACTGGATAAGCTGAATATTGAATTAGTAATTCGATTGAGGTATTTGAATGCTCAATTATATGCGTGAACCGATTGATGTGGAATTGCTTAATATTTTGAGATGATATTATATTTTTCGAAATTGATACGATACCAGGGCCTGTATTCTCGAGAAGTGATAGTCCAAAACGTATACGAACTTCATTGCGCGGAGTTCATTTTTGCAGGTAAAACGGGGACTCGCGCAATGAAGTTCGTATACGTTTTCGTATATCACTTCTCGAGAATACGGCTCCAGCTCCGCACCACTGGAATACGGTAGTGAGATTGCCGTAGAATATTGATTAGGATGATTTAATACATTGTTACCGATGAATAATATGCTGATATGATGTGGGAATATTGTTTCAGATCAATTATGTAGTATCAAGCTTGGCTAATAGAATGAAGTTTCCACTAAACATACAGGGTTTTCCTCTTAAGTCGACCTTTTAGACGTTTTTTGAGAAGTAGTGAATATTTCGTTCTCAAATTTTATGTGCGGCCTTGAGGCCTTCCTTATTTCAAATGAAACTACCTATATTTTTATTTATGTATCGATTCAAATTCGCAGTATAACCTTCCAAAAAAAAATCTGCCATGCACAGGTATGCACAAATTCTTGAAATTTTTTACTTATGCATGGCCAGTTTGGAAATGCCATATCTCGATTATTTCCTATGCGAACGGAACCAAACTCAGCAGTCTCATAGTAGAAAATCCATGCATTCATGTGGTACAGTCAGTATTATGATAAATCATGAGGCTTTTCGAAGATTTTACTCCGAAAATGTAGAACACAAAATTGACTATTTCAAGATTTTCAAATGGCAACCCCATATTTATTTAACAGCATTCGATTCGAAATAAAAAATGAATGACAGTCTCTTCTTACACTAATTATTTTGGATAATTTTCGAATGAGACGAAAAACACTGAATTCTTCAGTAATATTTCAGATCAAAAATTTACAGAATCTTTAGGGCAAGAAAAGGTAAGTTTTCACTGAATTTCGCGAAACAATTTTTTTGCATAAGATAAAAATTAGAAACCAAAAACTTTATCTATTGACATTCACATAAATTTGAGGTTATGTGAAAAAAGTGTAATCGCAAAAGTTGTGGGTCTCTTCATAACCTACAACTTTGTCATTTAACATTTTTCCATAGGACTTGTACTTTGGCCGGAAATCGAGATAAGACGTTTTTTAGCTTCAAAAACTTACCTCCTTCCACTTCCAGACCTTAAATCGCCCATTAAATTATGTTTCCTTTCTTTTTTTTAGCGCTCGTTCTACTTAGACGAGTGCTATATCGTTTTGCCCAAATGTCTGTAATTTTCGAATTTTGAGCCGAAAATGGTCTCAAACGATAGGGTTCGACTCCCTGATGGAAAATATGAGGTCAATCAAATTCTGTAGGACCGGCCGGCCGTGAGCACATAACTCTCGAACGGATTGTCCTAGAGACTTGAAATTTTCAGGGTGTGTTCAGCTCCCAAATAGCTCGGTTAGTTCGTTAACCAGAAAAATCGTACAGGGTGTTCATAAAAAGTGGCCATTCAAAATTTTTGTTCCTCAATATTTCACACAAAACGAGGGCAAACGGAATGAAATTTTTGCAGCCACTTGCCAGATGTTCATAGTGAGCCTCTCGCAAAATTTTGTGGCCATAGTATTAACAGAACCATAGAAAATTCAATTGGAATATTGAAAAGAAGAATTTTTTATTTCCATAACCAACTTTCCGATTCAAATGAAATTCATTTTGTAAGTTGAGACTGATATACTGAATGTCATGCAAAATTTCAAGAGGATAGCATCATCAGAACCATAGAAATTCCAATTGGAATATTGAAGGAAAGACTCTTTATATTTCCATACAAGATATCCGAATCAAATGAATTTATTTTTGGAATTGAGATTTATATATTGAATGTTTGTGCAAAATTTGAAGATCATCGCATCATCCGAACTATAGAAAATTCAATTGAATATTGAAAAAAAATTATATTTTCATAAAAGATATCTGAATTGAGTGAAATTTATTCCTGGTATAAAGATTGATATACTGAATGTCATCATGCCAAATTTCAAGAGGATCGCATCATCAGAACCATAAAATTTAATTATTTTAATTTTCAAGTGTGACCATAGAATTGAATTTTTTTAATTGTTTATATATAAAGTATCAATTCAAGTCATATACAGAATTTTGAGATGATAGTCCTATTGCTCCACCAGAGACGAGCGCTCAGAAGCTCCTGCTCAGGGCTTGCTTCCATTTTTTGTTATATTCTCGCCTTTTTTAATGAGTTTCATCATTCTTTAATTTTTTTTGGTTACAAAAAAATATCGAACCTGTTCTAACTTGTCTCTGCGCTGATGGGAGCTAAAAGCTCCTATAACAGCTGTCTCCAGATATTTTAGATGGAGTAATCTTCTTGTAGTTTCTTGGGTGATGTTTATGTATATGTGAGCAGATGTTATTCTCTATTTAACTGATTTTATATCTAGGGATATTTATTTATAGATAATATAATATAATATAATCCTTTTTGAGCACTCATTCTATTAAACGAGTGCTAAAGCGTTCTACCCAAATGTCTGTAATTTTCGATTTTGAGCCGAAATGATCTCAAACGATAAGGTTCCCTCTAGCCGCTAGCACGCTAACTTTCGAAGTTCGGTTCCTAAAAGCCTCGGTTAAGTTCGTTAACCAGCCATGAACGAGCGCTCAAAAGCACCTATTTAGGTGCTTTTTTTAAATATACCTATTTAATCATTACAAATGTTTCAAAGAAGGACTGGTAATCTACATTCATTCACGAAAGTATCTTCTGGTTCATTCGCAAATTAATCGAAATATTGGTTTCCTTGTTAATGGTTCTTCGGACATGGATGCGATCTCATTCAAATATCGAGACTGCCTTCAGTATTTGTCGTGTAAGTTTTTCTCTCCACGATGCAAGGAAGAAGAATTCATGGGTTCTGCTAAGGTTTCTCCATGTTTGTCCGAGTGTATCCGCTCAACGATGATCGTTCTAAGTTTGATAGTAAGATGATCTTTTGACTGAACCAAGAAGACTGAACAAACAAGTAGCACATATCAGTTTTTCATAAGTAGCATAAATGTGTGTTTCAGAAGTACCTTGATACGCATTTTGTTTATACAAATCATATTGTCAGTCAGCATAATACATATATCACAGTTGGTCTTCCGAAAGCAGTTTGAAGTGCAGAGTAGCTAAAATGTGTTCTCAATTATTGTATATTTCTAGAAGTACCCTAAGCCAGTCCTACATAAAAAGTAGGCAAACATTTTAAATCCACATTATTCACGATGTCCACAAGGACGAATTCAACCGGTTTCCGTTGATAAATAACTAGTTATTCAGACAACACGTGAAACTGTTTTAAATATTATCCCACGACAAATAATGACAAAAACCAGTAGGAGGACTACGTCTGAAGTTAAATATTTTTACTCTTCTCATGTGACTCGAGCGGTCTCGCAAAATTTCACGACTTCTATACCAGAGCACTTGCGGGATGGTGTCTATTTGAGAGTACAGTCTCAAGAGAGCTTCAAGAGTTTATCGCAGGTGGACACTGGCAATAAATATAAAGTTGATTCCCAAAAAGTTCAGATCACAACAAGAGAATTTTTAGGAATCTTTATTGATCACCCTTATCGATTTGAAACGTCTACTCTCATTCAAGAATACCTAAATTACGTTCCTCAGTTATGCTTATTGCTCAACGATGAGTTTCCTTATAATCTCAACTATTTGTGTCCTGAAGAAGGTTATGAAGTTATATAACCGACACGTTGACTCAAATGAAAAGAGAACTTAATTTTTGTTTTTAATCAGCAGTAAACGAACATTGAAGGAACATAGATTCTACAATCTACGTCTGTGAATATCCATGTATGTAGGGTTAGAGGTTCCGTTGTTGAGAACCTGATATTTATTGACGCTGTGCACATATATACCAATGTAATAAACTATTGGTGCTATTTTCAGAATATTTTAATTTCGTCCCGTTATCATTATGAAAACGCCATCATTAGATATTTGGCGAGAGATTTTACTGTAGTGTCAATAAGTGTAAATGTTAGAGTTCATTTAAGGATAGCGACTGCATATACATGTATTTATGTTTATTTTTCGATTTTGTTCTTTTTCATATTCTTTAGAAGTTTGGAAGGTTCGAAGGAATTCTTCAATGATTTATATATCAAGGTTGAACCATATGTCAATAACTGTGTCAATAATATTACATCGAACAGTGGTTGACATAGGGTAGAACTTCAATATATAAATCAATTGAATATTCCTTTTGGAAGCTTCCAAATAAAAAACGTATATGAAACAGATCAAGTCTCGAAAGCTATACGCAATTATGTGCAGTCGCTATCCTTAAGTAAGTAAACACTACTACAAAATCTCGCGCCAAATATCTAATGATGGCGTCTTCAGAATGATAACTTGAGGAAATTGAACTTGGCCCAAATAGAAAAAAAAACATTTTGAAATATACGGAGACAGATGAAAAACCCTAGATAGCATCAATAGTATACATTGTTATATATGTGAATATTTCTGATACTTTTTGTTACTTCTTTGTTTATATGGAATAAAATTGTAAACCCTCTTTACTATTTTTATAATGAATGTCTCATTGACCCATATAATGAAGATGTATGATTGAGAGAACGTAAGATGATATCATACCCAAAATTGATGCAAGAGTGAGATGATATTATGAAATTATGACTATCATACTGGGTGCCAATTATTATCAAGTAATGTAAATGTAACTTCAACGAAATTGGTATCTCTTCGAATATTCAATCGATATGTATTGAAAGATTGAAGGTTGATTTACGCTCTTTGGAGGTATTGGTAAAACAAAGTCCATATATCCACGATACACAAACACCGGTATGCCGACGCGCATCGAGAGTGACGTCACTGGGAACATTTCCATAGCATTTGCGTGATAGAAGTGTTAGAACTCGAGAGAATTGAATAGAATTTGTTCCTAATATTCTCCCAATGACGTAGATGCTCCCGCCGGATGAGTTTAGACCACGAATCTGGCATACCAGTGTTTGTGTATCGTGCATATATCCACTTAATTTGAAATTGTAAATACACATATCATCAAAATTCTTGACCATCCTAGGTTTCCCAAAGAAAAAAACAATCTAAATTCTGAAAATGAGATGAATATAATCTTTCCCTACTTTAACTGCAATAAAGATATCTTTGTTTGGTACTTTTTCATTCATCACGCTTGAGACGAAATAAAAAATGGGAAAAATTTAAAATGGATTATTTCTTTTTGAGTGATGTCAGTTATTCCACAACGGAATCCGAATTCAAAAGTCTCAATTACGACTAATGATTGGATCAATGATGTTTTCTACGAAGATGGCATCAATCATGGTTCGTTAAACTTTAATAAAAGAGGTACGGTGACCCAACATAAAACCCCCAGTACATTATCGACTTGCTCTCAAAGAGCAAAACTTTCCGGGCGATATTGAGTAGCTCTAGTCTTGGTAGTGTTCAGCCAAGGTTCAGCCGATTAACTTCGAATACACCTATGTTTCCTCGAATGAGAAACATTTTCTACTGGTTTATCGTTTTCATTTGAGTGTTAAGACAGAGAAGATTGTAAAATTCTCTCGAAAATTTAAGAAATGATAGAAAAGGCTAAAACTTTTGATGATGTTTGCATATAAAATTCGCAAATATGTCGAACTACAATTGCCAATGATTCAAAAAGATGAACGGAGGGAATGTGACAAAAATCACCAAGAAGGGTTATTCGCACGCATTGAATAACCAGCGAAAATAAAACCTCCGGTCAAATTTACGTTTTTCTCTAGGGTCAGATAAAAATCAACGGTTTCAAATGATCCCAAAAAGCCTCAACGACAAGGTATGCGGAAATTGGATGTCTACTTCCACTAACATCGGGCAACCGAGCGAAAAGGGTGTCCATTACAGCCCAACACGAGAAGGAAACGGCATACTGAGAGTTCCTAATAATTAATTTCCTCTTTCAGAAGAGTACAGAAAGCGTAGAAAGTTTCGTGTTTTCTGCTTATTATTGCGTCCTGTCATAATCTGTAATTAACTATGCTGCTAATACTATGTTGAGGACCGTGACGAAAGCGTATAATTCACACGCAAAATGAATATTCATTTTTACAGTCTTTACGTGCAGGGTCGAAACTGAATGAATAACCTAACTTATATATATCATGATACGCCAGGGCTTAGGCTGTCCACACACCTTTCATGTGTCAATGATAACAGTGGATAGGGTTTTACTTGTTCACACGTTCATGCTAATGAATATAAATTCGAGAAAGCTCTGAAATGGGTGTTTTTTCGTGTTTTATATTAGATTAGCTTATTGAGAAAATCTACGAAACATATAGGGTTCCTGACAGCTATGGCTGCTTGATTTCATGATAGAATTTAATGAAAGCTGTCATCTGAACATGCGTTGTTTTTTTACATGTGCTTATCAAAACTCTATTCATTTTAGATAGAAGACTTTTAAGAGGAACATTTAAATTAAAAATAACGTTTCTTTGGTTCGCATCTGGGATGTTTTCGCAAACGCTCTACAGCTTGCTTTCAATTCCAGATTCTCCAGTAATTGAAAACTTCTGCTAAGCGATACGCTCTCTTTTGATTGAAATTCAGTTCAATTTTCACTGTTTTCAGTTGTGAAAGGCTCACAAATTCGTGTCAATTCATGGTTTGTTCTTGTTGGAACAGCTAATCTCAGTTGAATAGACTTTCATATTCCATTATAATATCTTTTATAAGAGGAGGTAGAGGTATGTAGGAAGTGTTACTATAGTCCGTTCACGAAAGGTTGAGCCGTCGGTTGGCCATGACAATTTGGCATATTTCACTGTGTATATTAAAATGTTAGGTTATGTTTGTTATTTTCTTGTCATATTGATACGCAATGTTGTCAATATTACAAGAAAGATTTATAAATCGCGGATTTTTTACAATGTCAATTCACATCTGAAAATTGACAAATTGATAACGCAATTCAAACAGTTCTAAATATCGAACCACAGAAGATTGAAATTTTACGTTACAAATTCACAACCTGACTCGAATAAAAATATCATTGTTTGAAAAATGGAAACTAATGGTATATTAAATGAATTCGAGAATAATGTAAAACATGTTGTGGTTATGTTGGACCTTAATAATTGGGAATAAAAGAAGAAATCAAACCCAGATCAGGCTTAATCAATCCCACCATTTGGAGTATTCGAGAATTATCAGTCAATAGAAGTGCGAATGAACAGAATCAAGTCAATTGAAGAAAAAGTTCTGAAGCAAACATTATGTGTACAATGAAAACATTGTACCTATATATATATTTATGCTCAAAACGAATCAAGATATATCTAGACTACAGTAATAAATGTGGATGCTTTGCTTGAAGTGCAACCCACATCTTCACAACATCTTCTAGAAAATCAGTTATCTTATTATTGTTGATAATGTGTAAATATGGACTTGAGAATATCCTATGGATGAGGAGCTTGAAAGGATTAATTTGTATTAATTATCCTCCTGAACCCAAAGAGTTTTTCAATTTACACTTTATCGAGGATTTGATGAATTAACTCATCTATACAGTAATGATACCTGTAAATGCAAAAGTGCTTTGAGCTCAAAATAATGTTAAATTACATATCTTCAATAGTTCAATAAAAATCATGTTTAATAATATCAGAAAATAAAGTTATTAACTAATATTAATTGAGTTGAACTGAAATCAATAGTTTACAATGAAGTAGGTACCTACCTAATGTTGAAAAATAATTGAAGGTAACAATAAAAAAATTCAAAATAGGTCATATGCAATTGTTTATACTTAATTGAAGAAGTTTTCGATTTACAATTTAACAAGTGTTTAGTTGATTTACTCAATATAGTTATGATGCTCTTAAATGAAGAAGAACTTTGAGTTGAATCCTTTATTATATCAACAATTATTTTTATCAATACTTATAAAATATTTCAAGTAACATTCGTATTCGTAACTTCAGGTGATAGAATTGCAATTGTAAAGAATTTATAACACGAAATAAAAAACAACAGAGTTATCAATCAACACTATCCATATACAATACAATGAGTCAAGGTAGAATCAATTATTAATGCATTTGAACAGAAATATTGGAAAAGAATTGGAGAAAATATACGATCGAAATTTGTACTGAATATAAGGATTTGAACAATTCAAGTGAAAATCTACCCAAAACAAATGTAAGAAAAAACAATAATTATTATCATAAAACTCCGAAATTTTGTTGTCCATGCTGCCATATCATGGATTCTTTTTCATCTTTTTCTCCACTAATCTTCTGATTATAGGTAACAATGCTCATATGGAGGTATCTAGATTATTTACCACCAAATTCAAAGTTTCAAAATCCAGTTATATTGCAGAAAACAATAAAATTGCTTACATATTTCACCATCTTCAATTGCAGTAACGACCTAGAGAGAGAGAAATAAAATATATTGCTCTTGCAATCAAATGGTTATCGACCACAGTAACGACCTACAATTCAGAAAGTATTCATTAATGAAAGTATGATTCCAAGTTCATTGTTTTACAAGTAAATATAGTATTCACAATAATGAATTATTACTTTGCAGGATAAGGAAAGAGCAAAATTATCAATTCTCAAAATTCATTCAGCGACAAGATGTACAAATCCATCCAATACTCATCATCAATCATATATAACACATCTATTTGATGGATTTACATCTCAAACCTCTAATTTGTAGGTGCCTGATGAAGCAGACGAGAGCTTGTGAAACGCTGTTGAATATATTCTGGGAATTCGTAATTCTTTATCAATATCCAGCAAAATAACTGATTATTCTGGACACTAATACTAAAAACATAAAAGTATTATCATTTGGGATATTTCCATCATCAATAACTCCTCATCAACGCCCATATAAAATCTTTGATAAAGCTGGAATTAGTTGATTAACAACCCAATTTTGAAAAATTTCACTTGTCATGGTCTTGTGATAGTCACGGTCATTATATTTTGAATCTAACATCAAGTCACATCCTTCCAAAAACCCAAAATTACTTCCTGCAAGCAACCCGTGAATCGCTTGCCTTCATTTTTTAATGTCGATGGATTCGACTTCATATCAGATTCGTGGGTCCATCGACGAATAGATGAACCTGATATTTTCTACAGATTTAAATTGTAAAAATTTTCGCAGGAAAGTAATTCTGGGTGCAACAACATGCTTCTGTTCACATAAAATTTTGCGTTCATTCTCTTTTTGTATTTATACCCCATTGACTTTATAATTTTGAAGAGTTTTGTACGTCCTTCGTTATACTCCAAATGTTCCCTAGCATAAGTCAGTAGTGCGTTGATCGAAAAGTATTCATTTTTCAAATTAAAATTCCAAATTTGTCGTTGCAGATCTTTTCTAAATATAAAATCGTCTACTGTGGATGTCTTCTTGGGTCTTCCAATAGAACGAAACTCTTTGTCATCATCTTCATTAATAACTCTTCTAATTGAAGTCATGTGCATCTAAAATACAATTTCTATTAATATAAAATATCTTATATTCTTCTAACTTACGTTGAAAATGTTCGCAACTTTCGTTATGATCGTCGATTCCAATATGTGTGAGTGTGAAGCATAAGCTGTTTTTAATTCCAAATAACACCGCTTCACACACTGCCTCATTTCAACGGAAATTCTTCCTGGCATTTTGATTATAGAATTAGAATGTTTAACTGCGGCAAATTGTTATATAAGATTATAAGAATAATAAACAATAGTGTAACCTCACTTTGTTTTACTGCGAACCGGAGTTCTCGTCGGACGAGGCCGGTTACATTCGGCAACGTTGAATTTATTTTACGTTGTGACAGCAAATACTGCCAACTTCAGATAATTAAAAAACGCCTACTATGTGCTCAACCTTTCGTGAACGGACTATAGTGATCGTTCCTGAACATATTCGGATATTGCTTAAAATCTAGCAGATACTGAGTTTACTCGAGCTTCTGGAATACATTGGAGCCACAACGGGTAATTCAGGGAGTCATGTTGAATGTGTAGATAAGAGGTGCTGAATGCAAATTAATTATTATATGTTGTAAAACTTTGAGTAATCCCAACAATTGAAATATGTTATTGGTATTTGTAATTTAGTGCCTTCAATACTGAACCCTACTAAATATCTGGATCCTTTTCCTTGACAATGTTAAAATTCAAGATATGGTTTCCTCCTGTAATGTAGGAGCAGGAGGAATATTTCATGAGGTGGCAATATCCTGTTAGTAAGCCAGTGAGGAGGCGTAACTTCTAACTGATATCCAAATACGTTTTGGACCATTCAGTTTCAAAGTTCCGATGGAAATTTTTGGAATGGTCAATTACCGGAAGATTTCTCCAGAATGTTTTTTGTAGTTTTTTCCTTCTCCGAAAACTCTTTCTAATAGGTGAATTGGCTTTTACCACAAAGATGTTTTGGCCCAGTAAGTGGCGTTTTTACTCCGTTTTCGGCTAGTGTGAGGCTTTTTTCGAGAAAAGCTCTGTGCTTAGAAGTTTATGCGTATTTTATATTAGATAAGCCTTTTATGAAAATCTACAAAGCTTATGGGATTTCCAATAGCTATGCCTCCTTGATTTCATGAGATAATTCTTCGAGTTTTGTCTTCTGAATACCAGAAATTGATTCATTTCGATCCCAAGCTTAAAAGCTACTAGTGAACTTAAATTATTCTGATCAACAATCATGTTGATTTTATACAATACAATATCATGAATTAGGGCTTCCACTGTGACTATGAGTTTTTCTGAAAAAGTTCAGCATTGATTGATTTATAGATCAGTGCTGAAGTCTTCACAAATAGTAGAAAGAGAAAAAAATCACAGTAGAATGAAACACATTGGAAAAAAAAGGAATGCAACGAACATGAAAGGAAGAAAACGAGGAAGAAAACCATTTGAAATAAGGAATTGGTAGGAATTGAGTTTTGAAGGGCAAAAGTGGTTGATTTCGATTTGCGGCAGATCTACATTTCAATCCTACTCACACTTTATGAAATTTTGGATTCGTAATTAGTATTGCTAATCCCAATGATGTCTTGATCTTAACTGTTCATCATTACTTCAATCAAATCACATATGAAATCCCACTTATTATCAGAATGAACAATGATACAAATACATAACATACTCTTTCAAAACCCCAAAATTCTATTCTTTCACGAAAAAACTTTTTTTATAATTATATTGATGAAAAATCACGTTGTATGTCCCAAACGTTCTTCAAAATATTCAACTTGTATTGACTTAAAATCGAAAAAGCACACTAATTTTCAATCGAAAATTCTCACGTGAAGAGGAGTATTTGAAGAAATGTATTCGTTACAATTTCTTTTTCCGCATAGTGTAAAAAATAAACATTATTATGATGAATGTTCTCATGAGATGCAAAGAATTTTATTGCATCTGCGAAACCAAATGTTTTATTTTGGGTTGGCTGCGGAGATTTTAAATGAACAAGTTCGTGCTCTAATTGTTTTTTTACATTTTTCTCCGAACCATGAAAATTTGAGGACAAATTTGTTCATTTTGAACCCTGTTTTCTGTGGTCAACTTTCAAAATGTTATATCCAGTTTCACAGATGCAGCAAAGTTCTTCTCATTTTCTGAGAGCATTTTCCTTAGTTATGTATTTTTTTCACACTACGAGATGAAAAAAATTTTAACGAACAAATACCAGCAGATTTCCCCGAAATTCGGCACAAGTAGCATCGATACGGAAATCAGATTTTGAGTTTCAAGAATTGAATTACAAATCATTATATTATATTTCCTACGTTCGTGTTCACAATAAGCCGGAAATAATAACTTCGACTTTCAGTTCCACACTTATTTGAAACACACAGATACTTTTGATGCACTATCGTCTATAACAAGCTCTGCTGAAGAACTATTAGCAGAAAATGGATAGGAAATATTGTAGTCCCTGGTGGACTTTACTATTCACATCTGGGGTCGAAACAAAATGAATAACGCATACAATTTCGTTGCACAAAAGCTTACAGTGTTAGAATTTGGCATTTTGTTCTGTCTTCAACTGGGCTTTCAGAGATTAACCTAAATTAACATATCCGAAAGAGTTTCAGAGCAGGTTTTAATAACCCCCAGCCCGGAGTTATTTAATATTTGAACGGACTCAGCTTTTCCAGTGCGCATCAAAATTCATTCCTTTGCTGTTCTGTAATATTTGCAAATTCATTAACTAAAATTCGGAAAACTGGCCAGTCGATTGATCACTTGGTTCCACTGAAAAAAAGATAAAAACCAGCATATTTGATCCAAAGTAATTCCGCTACCTTGTCGATCAACGTCATAAAAAACTCGCCCATCTGTAGAATGATGTAGACTTTCGATACGGAGTTCTATTGTGTTGATATCTTGAATGCTCAAACGTTATGGTTTTCATCAGAGTGCAATCGATCTAATAGGCTCATACTTAAGAAATAGAAAGCAATGTGTTGATTTTGGTGGTAGTTTATCCAATTTGTTGAATATTGTATTTGGTGTGCCCCAAGGATCCGTCCTCGGGCCACTTTTATTCCTTATTTACATTAATGACATCATAAGTTGTGAACCAGGCGCTGAACTTGTACTTTTAGCTGATGATACCACAGTTCTGAAAAGAGCGGCATGTAAAGACCATTTGAAGCGTATCATGAGGGATGTCCTTTCATCTATTTCTGAGTGGTTTTTTAGTAATCAACTTAGCCTAAATGAGACAAAAACTCTTCTCATGTATTTTTCTATGAGAGATCTGGAGGGACTTGATACCTTTGATTCGGTGAAATTTTTAGGTGTTACAGTTGATTCCAAATGAACTTGGAGTTCTCATATTGACACAATAAGTAAAAGTGTATCTTCCAGTGTATTTGTACTGAGGACATTGGTGGGTATTGTTTCGGAACAGATTTTATTGGCAGTTTACCATGCTTTCATTGAATCAAGGTTATCTTATGCAATTCTATGTTGGGGTCATGACCCTAATACTAAACGTCTTTTTAGTTTGCAGAGAAGGTCGATCAGAATAATGAGCAATCTTGGTTATAGAGATGACTGTAAAAGTGCCTTTAGGGAGTTGAAGATATTAACTGTCCCTTGTCTATTTATGTTGCAATGTATGTTATATGTGAGGGTGCATGTTGGGGAATACCAGACCAACGAGGATGTACATACAATACTCGCCACAGCAGTCATGTTCATACTGATTTTCATCGTATAGACAGGATGAAGTGTGGCGTAACATTCTACGGTCCCAAGGTTTTCAATAAGTTGCCAACCACTGTTAAGATGTTGCCTGTAATCAAATTCAAGAGTTTAATAATGAATATTTGTGTAGAAAATGTTACTATTCTCTGGATATATTCAGTATATTTTTCTGTATTTTTCTCATTTTGTATCCTTGTTTATGAAACAATGGCTGATGTATGACGTATGTAAACACTCTGTGTATTAGCATGAATAAATTATTCTATTTTATTCTTTTCTATTCTATTCTATTCTATTCTATTCTATTCTATTCTATTCTATTCTATTCTATTCTATTCTATTCTATTCTATTCTATTCTATTCTATCCTATCCTATCCTATCCTATCCTATCCTATCCTATTCTATTCTATTCTATTCTATTCTTTCTATTCTATTCTATTCTATCTATTCTATTCTATTCTATTCTATTCTATTCTAATGCGACCCCCGAACAGTTTAAGCGATTCATTAAATTTTTTTATAGTAGTTAAGGTTTAAAATGTAGTATTCATCTTTTCTTCAATAGTATGTAGTTTTAGGATTGAGAAATTGTATATTATTTATTTGTGAATCATTTGCTAGGTATTCAACCCGTTCGTGATTCTCTGAATATAAATAAATAAATATAATAGTTTTCCAGAACGATAACGTAAGCATTAGACAACCTAGTTTAGAAATATCTCTTGTGTAGAGATGAGTGAATGTGAATCTATAATTCATCAAATGGGGAATATCATTATTATTCTCAGTTTACATTAGCATAATTGTGCTCAATAGTTTATATGGCCGATGCACATACCCTATAGATATCCGAATTTTTCTCACCAACCATGTGTAGCTGTGAGACGCCTAATAAGCAGCCTTTGCTCTTCTCTAATGTAGAGGTTGTTGAGCTTGGTATCATGAGGATACAATTAGCATCTTCCCTTGTTTTCCACCTGATGTGAAAGCCTTTTTCTTTTTACCAATCATTGATCTTTGCGCTAATCAGAGTGTTTCACATCCAACATTGGGCACCTCGGCACCTCTGTCCAGTGGAGAAAATTTTGTTATATTCAATAAGTTCTCTGGTGAAGAAACACCAATCTCTCTTGCGCTTGGCAGTGTTAAAGCTCTTTCTGACCTGCGATTTAAGAGCACTTAGCTCTTTGTTCCACCACGGTATATTCCTCAAGGTTTGTGTACCCTTCAGTTCATACGCACTGATTATTTTGTTTGTAAGAAGGGTTGTGCTATCTTCAGCTAGCTCCTAGTTCTTAGTTGGCATAACATATGCGTTTCTGATCGTCTCTGTATAGAGATTCCAGTGTATCTTTCAAGGGTTTTATCATTTGATAGTTTTTTGAGGTTGACTGATATCATCTTATAATCAGTAAGTTATCAAAGTTAATTGTAAACATGTCTGTTAGTGTAAAGTTTTTACTTCACATCTGTTAGATATTGAAAGATCATTTGCCTTTAATAACAGTTTTTGAACTCTTTCTTGCGAAGACATTTCTGTAAATCAACTGCTGAACCTTGAGTTTCTAATATAAGGCACTAGAGTCTGCCTATGAAAAGTGGATCTTCAGTTGAAGACACTTCTTTGCCCTCAGCTGGGGTATTTTCGAACATCTATCATAGAAGGGACGTATCTATCACTGAAATAGTTGGGAGTGTTTAAAACCCCTTCCTTTTTAGAACATGAACATGGTTTTTTTCAGTTCAACTTTTGCATGGATAACGTTTCAAATTAGTAAGGACTTTGTTAATGGTGCTGTTTTCTCATCAATACATCAAAATCAGTATATTATTGAATACCAGATACCAGAGATATTCGAAATGTGAATATGAAATTTTTATTCCTCTTGGTCAGTTCCTCCATGATCAGTGGAACAGCTCTTTTTTCATGAAGAGTGTCCTCATTTTAGGTTTAGTCATTTCGATTTATATCTGGTGGTCTCTCTAAATAAATTTTTTGAGAGAGATTATTAACAGGGTCTTCATCACTATAATGATCACAGTGAGATGAAAAATAGTTGTATTTAGATACCCTATAGAAACTGGCCACTTCATCCCTATAGTTATCGTATAGATTCTGATGGAACTGTAAAATGAATTTAAAATATGAGGTGCCAGCACTACCAGTGCTTTTCAAAATATCACCAGCTCATAATGGTACCTACTTTCAAAATGCTAGCAATAGATTCAGTTATTTTCATTGCGCTACTTCCGATGCAACATTTGAAATGTACCGTAACTTATCTTTTCTTGTTTCAAAAAAGAAATTTCCTTCATATGAACAGAGTCACGATCAAAGTGAAGTTATAAAAAACCATTTAGTGTCTCGTTATTGTAAATGATCCATATAGAAGTCCTCACAAACTTCGCAACTTCAATGCCATCTCTCCTTTTCCACAGATATCAACTTCCAAACCAGGATGACGAATATTTTGGTGCACAAATGCAGCGGAACCACGATACACAAACACCGGTATGCCAGATTCGTGGTCTAAACTCGTCCGGCGCGAGCATCTACGTCATTGGGAGAATATTAGGAACAAATTCTAATCAATTCTCTCGAGTTCTAACACTTCTATCCTGCAAATGCTATGGAAATGTTCACCAGTGACGTCACTCTCGACGCGCGTCGGCATACCGGTGTTTGTGTATCGTGACTGTACTTTACTCACGAGCCAGAGCGATAATGGTAGAAAACTTGTTAAATGTCATTCGTGCTAACGTGTCCTGAGTGATTTCATTACCATTCAGCGATGTCATACGAACGTGACGTGGTTTATGGGATGATTTACCTTGATGATATGAATTGATTCGTGTCTGCCATATCTGATGTATTATAATATATTATTAATATATTATTATAATAGATCGGAAGAGAGTAAAATTGTAATCCACTGAGTAGCATTTGAAAAGGACAATATTCATGACAATTCCAATTCCTAGCTGTTATTAGGTACTCGATTGCTTCATTTCTTTTACCCTGATATCACAACAGTTTTTGGCGCGTTTATCCTATGAAAATAGCACGCCTGAGTTCGGCCAGATGTCTTTAAGTCCATTTTTTGCAGTCGAAAGAGATATTATATGACTTGGTTGGACTGACTGACAATTCTTGGAATCCGATTCACTGCATTTTTTCATGACCAATAAACGAACCACTCAAATATTGCCTCAATATTACCACATTTAGAAGAGACCCTTCTACCTTATTAACTGAATCGCAAAGTGGATTTATAGAAATCGAATTAGTGT
This sequence comes from Propylea japonica, assembly GCA_013421045.1. NCBI lineage: Eukaryota > Metazoa > Arthropoda > Insecta > Coleoptera > Coccinellidae > Propylea > Propylea japonica. The sequence goes on from CM024239.1 coordinate 103,161,677, forward strand.
CTCGTTATTGTATATGTTCCCTATCCCTCACAAACTTCGCAACTGCAATCCTATCCTTTTTCCCCAGATATCAACTTCCAAACCAGAAGGACGAAGATCATGGTTCACAAATGGAGCGGAACTAAATTGGTCAGGTATCGTACTTCAAGATCGATCCCATAACTGGTACAAACTACACGCAGATATATCTAGCAGTAAAATGGGAGGTCCAAAAGCATATCGCGATAGAAAAAACATAAGATATATCTATAATTCCATCTTTGAGGATATATTGCTTATAGTGCTATACGGCTGTTAGACGTTGCAATTAACTAAGGGTGTAGAACGTCGACTTTTGGCCCTTGAGATGGATTTCTAGCGACAATCTGCAGGAAAATCCCGAATGGACAAAATAAGGAATGAAAGGATCAGAAATATCATGCAAGTTGAAAGAACAATCATAGATGAAATCCAGATAAGACAACTGATTTGGTACGAGCATGTAGAAAGAATGTGCGACGAGCGTCTCCAAAAATGATCCTGAAATGGACACCACCAGAAAGAACAAAGAGAGGAAGGCCCAAAAGAACGTGGTTTGAGAGATTGGAAAAGGCGAACGAAATCTACATCCAGGGGACTGGCTAGATAAAAAGGTTGGGAGATTAGGAACCGGAAGGCGTAGGAAGCTATAAATCCGGATATGTTTATGTTTATGTTGAGATGGTTGGCAGAGTAAATGAGCTTCATTGTGTAGGCAATCAAGTGAACAGGAATTCTAAGCCACTGAGAGGTAGCCAGCCAATTTGAATTGACAATATTAGTTAATACTTCAATTTTTAGCAGTAGTCCTTTTTTTGTTTCATTTGTTTCACCTTGTACTCTTGTCAGCTATTTTTACACAAGTGTGGAAAAATTCTATGAAATATTCTGTAAGTCCATTGTGAAATATCTATGGAAAATTATAGAAGAATTGACGTTTTTCACTAAAATCTTTTCCTGTAACTTCAGATAAAACTTCCGAGTGGAATGAATTCAACTTTAGGAAAATCGGGTGCCTAATAAAATATCACTAAATTATAATGGCACTTGTTTTGGGAATGCTAGGAATAGCTGCAATAATTTTCATCAAGCTGCTTCCGAAGAAAATATGATTTCAAAAGTACCGTAACTTATCTTCTCTAGTTTGAAAAAAAATGGACCATGTTATTGAAATATTTCGCACATCATGAATTTTTTACCTCATGAAAAAAAACTGAAGCGACATTCTTCAGATCACATTCCAATTGAATAAGAATCCCTTTCACTGCTTCGTTTCAGGACCAATAAACCTACCGTTCAATTATCGGATCAAATAATGCTGCGTTCAGAAGGGACCCTTTCACCATATGAACTTAATCACTACCATAGATACCATAGAGGAGTTATAGAAATCCAATTAGTGTCTCGTTATTGTATTTGTTCCATATCCCTCACAAACTTCGCAACTGCAATCCTATCTCCCCTTTCCCACAGATATCAACTTCCAAACCAGAACGACGAAGATTATGGTGCACAAATGGAGCGGAACTAAATGGGTAAGGTATCGTACTTGTCAAGATCGATCCCATAACTGGTCCAAACTACACGCAGATAGGCCTAGCAGTAAAACAAGTTATCGACTCTACCTTACTCACGAGGCAGACCGATAATGGCAGGAAACTTGTTAAATGTCATTCGTGCTAACATGTCCTGGGTGGTTTTATTATCATTCAGCGCCGCCATAGGAACGTGACACGGTTTATGGATGATTTACCTTGATGATATGAATTGATTCGCGTCTGTCATATCTAATGTATTACATAGATCAAAATGGAGTAGATGTCGATACAAACGTGTTGATTTCCACCATTTTGTAGCTAATCGGGCGAACGAGAATCTCTACTGATGGAAGGTATTCGATATGAAAGGACAACACCTCAATTTCTAACTTTTATTACTCTGTTGTTTTCTTACCATGTACGGGGTGGGCATATTTCGATGTTTTAACACTACAACTTTTAAACCAGAGGAGATAGACAAAATCTGATACCCACTTCTCGATCTCTTTTTCTGAGAAACTAACGAGAGTAGTATGCATTTTTGGCTACCTTCTTTTGTTTTCGAGGAATAAGCGAAAATTGGAAAAGTGGCAATATCGGAAAAAATTCATATCTCCGCTAATACTGATGATAGAGCTCTGAAATTAAAACATTATACAGGCACTTTTTTACGTAGAATCCAGTGGCGTACTAGCCTTTTTTGCACCATTTCTAATTATGGAGCTATGACCCAAAGTTATGTTTTTTTAAATGGAAATACTAGATTTTTGTGGCATTTTCTTAAAGCTTAATTTTTTCTGATTTCAAAAATATATAACATTGTATGGTTTGTATCAGTATGATTATAGAAATGGTCAAAAACCTATTTTCATTTGAGTCTCAATATTTTCTATGGTTGACGAGCACAGAAAATGAAGCTTCTATAACAAGAGCAGTCTCCTTCCGTCAATCTCATTATTTCTATGCTTTCAACTAATTTCTCCAAAAAATTCGAACATGGATATATTTCATGAAAACTTATATCTTGAATTGGATTTGGAAATAACAAAAAGATCCACGATCCTCCGTTTCAATCGATATACTTAGTTATAATGAGATGGATGCAAGAGAATATTTTTATTGCACTCCAGAATAAATACGCACAAGTGCTTAGTAGTCTATTTCAAATCGCATATGAAATAACGCATATATAGATATGATTGAAGTTATCAATTCAATCAGAAAAGTAATAAAGGAAAAATATTTTTCAATACCTAATAGTGATTACAATAAAAGGTCAGTAGGTTATAACTAAGATCTCTTATTTTAGACATCTTAGTTATAACCATATACTTATAAACTTCTATACCGCTAACGTATACGTATATGGTTAAAACTTAGAATGAGGGATCAAGTTTCACAGCAGTTCATCTTGGAGAAATTGAGTAAAGAGCATAGAAATGAAAAGAATACTGGAAATATATTGTGGTAATTATACGATGCTAAATTTTTCTGTGCTCATCAACAGTTGAAACCATAGAAAATATTGAGACTCAGATGAAAATAGGTTTTTGATCATTTTCTATACTCATATTGATACAAACCATACAATGTTATAAATTCTTGAAATCAGAAAAAATTAAGCTTTCAGAAAATGCCACAAAAATCTAGTATTTTCATTTAAAAAACATAACTTTGGGTCATAGCTCCGTAATTAGAAATGGTGCAAAAAAGGTGAGTACGCCACTGGATTCTACGTAAAAAAGTGCCTGGATAATGTTTTAATTTCAGAGCTTTATCATCAGTATTAGCGGAGATATGAATTTTTTTCGATATTGCCACTTTTCCAATTTTCGCTTATTCCTCGAAAACAAAAGAAGGTATCCAAAAATGAATACTACTCTCGTTAGTTTCTCAGAAAAAGAGATCGAGAAGTGGGTATCAGAGTTTGTCTATCTCCTCTGGTTTAAAAGTTGTAGTGCTAAAACATCGAAATATGCCCACCCTGTACAGCATTCTCTCGTGTTTGTGGCAGAAAATTTTTTATTTCGTGCTGGGTGTAATCTGCCCGATGTATCTCTTGAACGAAATCGCCGATTTATCCGAAGTTTGGAATGAAGATAGCTTGTATGAGGTCCCAGAAAACTGCATTCGATTTGCAGGACCGTCTCTGACGCATTATTTCTGATATTCAGGGGTGTCCGTGAAGTTGGACCCAATTTTTGAAAACTAACAAATTTTTGTTTGCGTTCATTGGTAGATCGTTAGTTAGTATTTTTAAGTCCAAAGTTTCCGTTTGTAAGTAAAGGATGATAGTAAAAAAACACCGCATTCAACTGGGTGATAACCATCCATTATTCAAAATTTCTCGAAAATAAAATACAGGTGAAAAATCCATCATTTGTAAGTGTTTGTAAGACAAAAATCATCGTTTGTAAGCCACCCTACAATGAAAAAATGACACCCCCAAAAGGCGAAGTTAGCACCCACATGTTCGAGAATTTGATTTTTTGTTTTGCTTTCGATAGTACCTACATACTTCGTCAGTAAGTATTTGTAACTGAAAATAATTCTTTTGTAACCCATCTCATCATAGGTTAAACACCCCTCAAAGATGCGGAATTAGTACCCACTTTTCCAAACATTATATTTTTTTGCCTTAGAAAGCACATCGTAAGTATTTGCAACACAAAAAACTTTGCCTGCAACCGCCCCGATAAAGAAAAAATGACACACCCAAAATGTGAGGTTAGCACCCACATGTTTGATAATTTGATTTTTGTTTTCTGCTTTCAATAGGACTTCATTAGTAGGTATTTGTAATTGAAAAAATGTGTTTTTTACCCAATCCATCATAGGGTAAACACTCCTCAAAGATGCGGAATTAGTACCCATTTTGTCAGACACTTTATTTTTCTTTTCCGTTTAAGAAAGCACATCATTAATAAGTATTCGTAACACAAACAAATTTGCTTTAACCACCCAAATAATAAAAAAATAACACCCCCAGAATGCGAAATTTGCACCCACATTTTTGAAAATTTGCTTTTTTTTGCTTTCGGTAATACTTCGTTAGTAAGTATTTGTAAATCAAAAAAATTCTTTCGTTACCCACCCCACCATAGGGTAAACACCCCTAAAAGATGAGGAATTAGTACCCACTTTTTCAAACATGCCCGTTAAGTTAGCACCTAGCAGAATGCGGTGTTTTTCTACCAACATCCTTGACTTACAAACGAAAATTTTGTACTTACAAATACTTACTAATGACTTACTAACGAATGCAAACAAAAAAATTTTCATTCTCAAAAGAGTGGGAGCCAACTTAACGGACACGATACAGGGTGTTGAATTTTAAAGAAAATATTTGTTTTTCGAAAATATTTTCGACATTAAACTAACAGAATAAAAATCCAAATTTCTCGAAAATTCGATTCCGAACCCGAAAATAGTGGAAAAATAAGACGAATTCATTCTTTATTCATTTATTAATAAATCAATTTCAAATTTCTTAGAGTAGAGAACTCTTACATATGCATGACATTCAATAAAATGTCACTGTTAAAAAACAATATCGAACCTTACAACAGCTACGTCAATTTATGAGTTAAGTGGTATGTGGAAATTGGAAATTTTAAGTAGATAGACTGTGTGAAGAGTAGAAATTAAAATTAGAACGCGAAAGGATATTCAACATTTTTAAAATATCAAACATTTTCACATTCACTAACTAAACACCTTACTCCTAAAATTTCATTAGAGTTATGATTTGTTTGTACTCAAAGTAATATGAATAGAATGTTCTATTTGATATCACATAAATACACAAATATTGAGCTGATGGGAATATGTTTTAAATATCATTTCATCTGGAAAACTGGGTTTATCTGGAATAAATATTTATGCAGGTTTGGAACATACTCTAATGAAACTGGTGCTCCATTCAACTACATTAATAGAATTGGAGAAAGCAAAATAATACCAACGAAATATATCATTTAACCTAAAAAATTATATTATATGTTTATGAAAAAATATATTGAAATAATTATATATAATCTCATGAAAAATAACGATCACCTTATCATATATACATTTTTTATGCCGATTATGAATCTGACATAAAATTTTGTGTGTGATATTATATCTAGGGCTACATTTCAAGTTTTCAACAGGCATTGATACCAGAACCATCTAAAAAGTGGTCATTTTATCACAAACTTCTTAGCTAGTGAATTATTTACAATTTCTTCAAATCTTTTTCCCCAAGAAAGAACACTCGCTGATTCTTGGTCTTAAGTAGTGTCCATTTAACAGACCAGGAACTTCCTTTCTTTCAAATAGCATTGCTATAATATATGCTTTTCATGTGATTTTGTTCCATTATCTTATGTCCATCATAGTAACAAAAACCTTGTCAAAATTTCAATATTTTATTTTCGCTATTGTAGCGCATTTTTGCGATACGCTATAAAATTAAACTGTAATAACAAGACATTCTCAGGTGATTGAATAATAAACTGAGCAGCCGAAGAAGTAATGTTCGAATTTATAATGAGATGACATTCATATCAATGGGTGTAACAAACTTCATCAGGTGATGAATCTGGATGAAAAATAATGGCAGTTTGCTGTATAACTATTTTCCGCAAATGCATCTTATCTGACATACAGCTTGCGGAAAAAAGGTTTTAAGCATGTTGTTTTGATATTCTTATGCAGAAATATTTCTACAAGTTTGTCGCTATTATTTCTTATGCACCTTCTATAATAATGAAACTATACATTATGAGTCGTGGTATTGTAGCCAAATGATTCAATTTCCTTAACGACACAAACTGTTCAATACAAGGATTAGGTTATTAACTGTCAATACACATGAACAGAATTTCGCGTCAGTCATAACTTCTTCGGCTACCTCGTTGAAATTAATTCATGGAACATAAACAAGTAGAAGATATGTTGGAAGATATTCTATAGTGGTAAATCGAACAGAAATCAGTTTTTATGATAAAGTACTTCCAATGCTAGCAAACAAATATTTTGAATTCTTCTTCTCAGGAAAGGACCATTCATCCATGAAGGTGAAGGGATTCGAAAAAAATTTCATTTCAAGAAAATTCAGGTTTTTGTATATCCAAAGAAAGTTTTTTTTCCGATCATTCAACTTCACGTTTCAGATAATCAGTCCCCATTTGAGTTGATTGAACAGATAATGAAATATCTTATCAATAAAATGTAAAAAGCTTAAAGGGTTCGAATAAAAAGATCAGAAATGTAAAAAAATATGAACTGTGTTTTGACAGTTTGATTTTCGGTCTTAGATGCGTAATTTCAATTTTCTTCAAGATCAACATGTTCGTTAGCACTCGTGGTATATATGTATATCAACATCTACATAACTCCGCCTGCAGTGTCCTGGGGTGGATTGAGTAGCTTCAAGGGCATTGTAGCCGGTCTCAAGCCCGGATAAAGGAGGAGAGTTGGTGGGCAAGGTTAGCAACCTACCCACTGTAAAAGAGATTCAATGCTCAAAGAACTACTAATAGAGCCTCGGAAACCGGACGGATTTTATGGGATAACGACACTGCTAGACAACGGAAAAAACGAATATGGAAATCACAAAAACTGCGAATTGGAAGTTGGAACATAACATCATGGAACGGCAGGGAACAGGAGGTAATGATGGAAGTAAACAAACATAATATCGAGATATGTGCATTATCTGAGCTCAAGAAGAAAGGAAAAGGCAACACAAGATACCAACACCATATACTATTCTATAGCGGAAGAGAGAAGGACCAGAGAGCACAAGCCGTAGTGGGGATCCTAATACACGATAAATTTGAAGACCACATCGATGAAGTTCAATACGTAAATAGTAATATCATGTACATTTCCCTCAAAGACGAAACAACGAAAACGTACTTCATAAGCATATATGCACCAGATATAAACAAACCTAACGAAGAGCGAACCGCCTTTTTCGAAGAACTACAGCAAGTAATATATAAAATACCTAAATGTCGAGGATCTTTATAATGGGAGATTTCAACTCTAGAATTGGTAATACAGTTCTTCCGGGTGTTATGCAAAGATTTAATGAAGATGTTTTCAACAACAATGGAGAAATGCTAATAATACCATGTGCGCAAAACGAACTGCGAATTAATAATACATTCTTTAGTCACAAAACCCAACAAAAATAATAAATATACCTTCGGTAACACAAGAGACCAAAATTCAATTATCGACTATATTATAACTAATAGAATGGTACATACGAGTCAAATACTTGACGTGCGAACACTTACGTCAGCAAATGTTGGCACAGACCACGGTTTAGTGCTATGCAAATATCGCTTCAAAGCCAACCCCATTAAGAAGATACAACCACTGTATATTGAGAAATTCAACGTGGAATCCTTACAAGACAGCTCAACGAGGGCATTATACCAGAAAAGATTAGGTGAAAAAATGGCCTCCAATCCTATAGTAGAAGAAGAAGATGTTGAGCAAATATGGGATAGGATTAAAACGAATATAATACAAAGTGCCACTGAAGCATTGGGGGTAAGAAAAGTCAATACAAATGGAAAGAAGAACAAAAAACAATGGTTTACAGACGAAGTGAAAACATTAGCAATAAAAAAGAAGCATACATCAAGTACAAAACAGAAGAACAATAGAAGAATACGAAAGATATAAGTGACCAGAATAGAGTGAATGAAGCCATAAAAGAAATAAAGAAGACATATTGGGAAAAATTCTCTGCTGACATGGAACATGACCTATTGGGGGACAAAAGAAAGTTTGGAAAACATTGAGAAACAGAAAACAACAGTCAATGAAAGTAAAAGTAAATAAGATTACACCTGAAAAATGGAAAACGTACGTAACAGGCTTATATGGATCGCGAGTAATTGATAGCGAAGATGTACATGGCGAGGACAATACATGCGATGAAGAACATGAGGCACTATCAAGGTTGAAGAACAGAAAAGCTCCTGGCCCAGATCGAATCGTCAACGAAATGCTGAAGTACGGAACACCTGAATTTGAAAGAGCGATCACACTTCTATTCCAAAAAGTTATCTCGACCCAAAAAGTACCTAATGACTGGAAAAACAGCATAACAGTACCAATCTACAAGAAGGGAAACAAAAACGATCCGGAAAATTATAGGATGATCTGCCTATTGAACAGCGTAAGTAACTGATGACCAAAATCATTACAAAAAAATTGATGATCAGAATAAATGTCAGCGACGAACAACAAGGCTTCAGACCAAATAGATCGACAATAGACGCAATTTTAATTCTCAGGCAAACGATCGAAAAGTCCATCGAATTTCAAAAACCTCTGTTTCTCTGTTTTGTAGATCTCAAGAAGGCATTTGATCGAGTTCGTATAGCCGACATCGTTGATATACTACTATACCTTTTTAGACGGAGAGCTGGCTACGTATTTTCGTTAACTGGCTCCAACACGAAAAATTTTTCCTGGAAGAGGTTCGATTGCTGCCGTCAAAGCGAAAGCCCGATCGTCAGAAGGCGCGCTGGAAGCTATGTGCGTGGGCGGGCGTTCGAACATGTAAATTTTCCGAATAAAAAAACTTTCAATCGGCACGGCTGAAAATTTGCATAGATATCGGATAACACAAGAAGAAGCAGGAAAAAAATTGTCAGAAGTGTAAGTGGAAGCTAAAGGGTTGTCAGAAGCTGTCAAAGTGGTGAAAAATTTCGGAAAATTTAACTCTCAAGGGGCACTTCTGACAATTTGCATTTGTATTGTTTATGTATAGAATAAACTATATGCAAAGTGTCAGAAGGCAAAAGTGGAAGCGGTCATGAGGTATTCGAGTGCAAAGTGCGAGAGCGTCCGAGTGGGCCGATCGCTTTTCTCTTTGTTATTACACCGTATGTATTTTTTATAGCACTTCTGGCAATTTATGTAAATGAATCACTAAAAAGAAGTATTATAATATGCCAACAGTTAATAATGAAGATATTCATTGAAAAAATAAATTTTATTTATAGCAGTTTTTGTATTTGTAGCACAGTAAATTAAAAAATCAATTAGTATCACATTCGGTATCTTGCACACTCTCTTCGTATTCAGGATCTTCGTCGCTGTCATATTCGGACTCCTCATCAACTAAAAATAATAAATAATTAAATAAATTATAAAAACCATATTAACCGAGGAGAGTAGTGCTTGAAAATTACCTTCCGAATCCCCGTTATCCAAAATGATGTCTTTTCACTGATGGTGGCAATTGTGGGCCTTCAAACCATAAAAAGTCATATTTGCTTCCATCACTTAATGTCCATCCTGATGTTTCGGGCTCAAATTTGATTGGATCCGATAATGTTGCTTATTCCATAAAAAATGCGCAATATAGTGTGATCTTCTCATTTTTTGTAGAAGCTCGGTGTAGCAAGGTGGCAAGCAGGAAGCGTCAAAGTTTTTTAATTTTTTTTTAAGCAAAATAACAGCGAAAATTATATTGAATGCGGAGTCTCCAATAGTCGGCATATTGTAAATGTGAATGCGCTTCATGAACTTTTGGGATTAGATCTGTTTGCAAAGCATTGCGGGATTTCAGCGATTTACAGGTTGCGATTACAATCCTGCATTTTCAGGAAAGGTCCGCGTCCATTTTAATTACTTTAAAAAAAAATGAGAGTTCAGAAGGCATTCGCTACTTTAGAAGACATATCAATCGATACCGCCGATACTTTTGACAAAATAGAAGCATACGTTTGTAGCATGTACGGGTATGAGTCATGTAAAAAAAATCGATAATGTTAGATTTCGAATGTTCCTCCACAATTATAAAATAAAAATTACCAACGAAGCGCTTTTAAAAAAAAAATTAAAAAAACTTTGACGCTTCCTGCTTGCCACCTTGCTACACGAGCTTCTACAAAAAATGAGAAATCACACTATATTGCGCATTTTTTATGGAATAATGCAACATTATCGGATCCAATCAAATTTGAGCCCGAAAACATCAGGATGGATATTAAGTGATGGAAGCAAATATGACTTTTTATGGTTTGAAGGCCCACAATTGCCACCATCAGTGAAAGACATCATTTTGGATAACGGGGATTCGGAAGGTAATTTTCAAAGCACTACTCTCCTCGGTTAATATGGTTTTTATAATTTATTTAATTATTTATTATTTTAGTTGATGAGGATTCCGAATATGACAGCGACGAAGATCCTGAATACGAAGAGAGTGTGCAAGATACCGAATGTGATACTAATTGATTTTTTAAATTTACTGTGCTACAAATACAAAAACTGCTTAAATAAAATTTATTTTTCAATGAATATCTTCATTATTAACTGTTGGCATATTAATAATACTTCTTTTTAGTGATTCATTTACATAAATTGCCAGAAGTGCTATAAAAAAATACATACGGTGTAATAACAAAGAGAAAAGCGATCGGCCCACTCGGACGCTCTCGCACTTTGCACTCGAATACCTCATGACCGCTTCCACTTTGCCTTCTGACACTTTGCATATAGTTTATTCTATACATAAACAATACAAATGCAATTGTCAGAAGTGCCCTTGAGAGTTAAATTTCCGAAATTTTTCACCACTTGACAGCTTCTGACAACCCTTTAGCTTCCACTTACACTTCTGACAATTTTTTTCCGCTCTTCTTGTGTTATCCGATATCTATGCAAATTTTCAGCCGTGCCGATTGAAAGTTTTTTTATTCGGAAAATTTACATGTTCGAACGCCCCCGCCACGCACATAGCTTCCAGCGCGCCTTCTGACGATCGGGCTTTCGCTTTGACGGCAGCAATCGAACCTCTTCCAGGAAAATTTTTCGTGCCGGAGCCAGTTAATGAAATACGTAGCCAGCTCTTAGACTATTTCAACTTCAAATTGAGGACTAATCACATTCATATTGGGATTAAACAAATCAAATGACATTAAGCAACTTCAAAATGGTAAACACAATCGAATTGAGAATAAACACATTCAAAATGGGACTAATCAATCTCATATGGGAATAGACATATCCATTTGAATTTGATACTGATTTACAGGAGCGTAAGAATTGAGGGGGTGATTTCTCAGATCGTTTCATAAAAAAAAGTTCCCATAAATGTAGGTCCTGAAATGCATTTTTCTAAGACAAAATGGTGTTGAAGTTTTACTTGAAGACTGAATAAAATAAGTGTACACCACACTGAAATATTTCTTACGATTATTTTTGAATTCTGCGTTCAAATTGGTAGTTAAAACCTTTTTTTGGTGCGGGGCGTCGTCTTTTTATGTAAGAATATCAGAGCCGGAGGGAACTAGGGTTCTAGCGCCTGTGGCAAACTTTCAAAATACGCCCTTGAAGAAATTCATTTTCAACCGTCGTTTTTCAACAAAATACATGTTTCCAATAAAAGGTGTATTTTGATATTAAAAAAAATACCATTTTTCAATATAAATGATCGGATGTTTATGTTGTTATGAGAAGAAGCTATGCCTTTAATAGTGGGAAAATAACATAAAGCAAATGACCACCACGACCACGCTTACAGGACCATATCCTTTTAATGAAATTTTTCTAACCAAATTGCGAAAGGGCTACCCCTATGTGCTCGATAGCCTCACGAATTTACATCTTTCAGGTCTTGAATCGACGTTGGGCTATTGGCGTAGACCTTCCCTTTCACGTGGCCCAAAGGGAAGAAGTTGCAAGGTATTAAATCACAGATCTCGGTGGCCAATTATAATCACCTCTTCGAGAGATAACACGGTCCGGAAACTTTTCCCGCAAAAAGATCAATGGTTTCGTTTTTGTGTGGCACGTAGCGCTGCCTTGTTAAAAAAAAACGTTGTCCAGATCAATAATATCCAATTTCGGCTATAAAAAAAAACATTAATAATCTCTCGATAGCTCAATCCATTCCCCGTAACTGTTGCTCCAGCCTCAATTCGGAAAGTAGGGTCCAATGACTCCGCCGGACCATAAACCGCACCAAAACAGTCACACGTAGAGGATACACAGGCTTTTCAACAATTGGGTTTTCCGAGTCCCAGATGCAGACATTTTTTGTTGACGAAGCCTCCAGGTGGGAATGGGCCTCATCACTCAAGATGTTTTTCGAAGGAATCCGGATCATTTTTCATGCATTTCAACGACCCAATCAGCAAATACACGACGTTGTTGATGATAGGCCGGCTTGAGTTCTTGTGTTAACTGAACTTTATAAGCCTTAAGACCCAAATCTTTATACAAAATACTGTGTAATGACGTTTGTGGAATGCCTAATTCCAAAGATGACAAGGAATGGACAAACCTCGGTTTTCGGCTGTTCTTCGACCATTAACACTAGTAGTATGTGGGGCTCAACCTTGAGATGTTTTATTTTTTCTCATAAACGGTATCCCACAGGAAAAAAAGGCAGTAAAGATTTTTTGTCACAAATTGAACGAATGATTAAAATATAATTGTTAGTTTGAAATATCCCAGTGGCGTACCACTTTTTCGGTTAGTTTTCAAGTGAAATCTCAACACCCTGTATCTTGGAAACAATGTATTTCTGGACCTACATTTGCTAGAAATTTCCATTAAATGATTTGAGAAATCAACCTTTAAATCTTTTGCATCTATTCAAAACACCCTTAAATAGTCAAAATTATTTGTATACAGCATAAATCTGATATTAAATGTTCGCAGCTTCCGATCCTTTTATGTTACGCGACATATTTATATACAAAACACACGAAATTATCTGATGAATAGCTTTATCATTCGACAATAGTTTTGGAGAAAGTCAAGTGGAAATGTCAGTTTCCAATATGATATTGATTAGTCCCATTTTGAATGTGTTATTTCCCAATATGATTGTGTTTACCATTTTGAAGTTGCTTAATGTCATTTTGAATTTGTTTAATCCCAATTTGAATGTGCTTAGTCTCAATTTGAAGTTTGAAAAGGTATAGAACACAGGACACCCGAAAATTACATTAACGTGATAAAAGAGCTCAATAGAAATAACCGAACACAAATCAAAACATCACAAGGTCCAATACTAACAGGAGTCCGCCAAGGTGATTGTCTAAGCCCATTCTTGTTTAACTTAATCATGGACCGGATAATTAAGAGTGTAAAAGAGGTATCTGGAGGATACAGGATGGGACTGCGATCAATAAAAATACTATGCTATGCTGATGATGTAATCCTGTTAGCCGATAATGAGGATGACCTACAACGACTGCTATATCGGTTCCAAACAACAGCCGAAAACCTCAATATGCAGATATCCTTGGAAAAAACGGAATCAATGGTCATAGCAAAGGAGCCAATAAGATGTAAATTAGCTGTAAACAACAAAATCATTTACCAATGCATGCAATGCACATACTTTGGAGTCGAGATCACAAGCTCCAAAACCTTACAACAAGAAGTACGAACACAAGTGAATAAAGCCTCAAGAATCTCCGGTTATCTGAGAGACCTCATATGGAAAAACAAATATATATATCTACCGATAGTAAAGTCCGCATATACAAAACAGTCGTAAGACCACTACTTACTCGAAACTCGAGCGGATACAGCAAAAACGAAGAGCATGATGAGGGTAGCTGAGATGAAAACACTGAGAACCATTAAAAGAGTAAGCTTAAGGGACCAAATAAGGAATGACGATATAAGAAAAGATCTGAACGTTCAAGACGTAGTGCGATTCACGAGATCGCGATGACGCTATTGGAAAGACCACGTCGACAGAATGACGGTTGATCGATGGGCGAAGTGGGCAAAGGATGAAAGACCAAACTCACGAAGACCTCTCGGCCGCCCCCCCAAGAGATGGCACGACAGCTGGACATATGTTTCTCAAGAGGCTGAATAGTGGAAGAAACAAGACTAAGTCTTAAGAAAAGAGGAAGAAGAAGAAGAACATCTACATCTTACCATTGACGTTATAATGAACATCAAGGTGAATGGGTAATAACACTCTGGTTGAAAATGTTAGAGGAAAACTATTCTCATAAATTCATAATCCATTTGCGCTGGAACAGAAACCACTGCCCTGAGCGTTGATTTCTCTCTTAATTAAAATCCATGTTATCCAAACTGAACTATGTTTACGTCGCGCTCAAAACCAAAATGAAGTACTCCATGCTCTCAAACTCAGCAGATTAATTACTGATTTTCCAGTAATTGCTTCGTGGGTCTCAGCAATTAGTTACATTATTTTCGTCACGAGACTGCTCAAGCCCATCGAAAATTTGCCACTGTTTACGCCAGTTTTAATAGTGAGAAATCCAGGGCCGTTGCTTGCCGAACTGCCGTCCAGGGCAGAGGCCCATTTTACCGTAACTAAATACTGTGATCAGGAATTTCAACTTGGTGATTACAAGTGATCAAGCATAGTTTTCAAATTTCAATAAAAACACAGGAAAATGTTCATCAACAGAAAGAATTAAAATGCATTCCATGATTGGTGATAAAAAACCTAACAGATAAGAATGCATCGGCTTCGATTAGGTCTTATTGTTGATTAGAAAAAATTATGCGCCTTGAATAATCATGTAAGAAAATATCACGATGTAGAAATTTTATAAAGATTATTTATTTATTCTTTATTTGTCACATGGATGAGTTTCAACCAATTATGTCATTATTAAAGTGGGAATAAATCTCTTGTGATTATTCCCGGGAATAATCACTGTGGCTTTTAATTGCCTAGCAGGTGTCAGATTATTACCTAATTGTGTCAACGCGATATATAAAATGGGTGCAAATATCGGTTAAGTACCTTTTCTGCTGCAGAAATAACAAAAAAGATTTTAGAAAGTACTTCGAAAAATACTCTAATAAGTAATCAGTCTATATGGAGACAATTTATGACCTTCACCAAAAAAAGAAATTATGTTCTGGATCAATCTACTACAACATCTTCTCTGGCATTGGTTTTAAAAGATTGGTCTTATAACAGGAAAATAAAAGACTGAATTTATTATAAAGAATCATTTATAAATAATAAAACGGTAAAATTAGTTCAAGGACTTTGATAAGTATAACAGGTCCTTTGATTCTTTTCATGATATAGAATCCAAAAATGCTCGGAATACCAAAGATGCAAGAAGAAAAGTTTTTTCTAATATAGAATTGTTGCAAATTTTCAACTATTGGGACGAAGATACACCTTGTGGATTGCAGAGAAAGTTTTTTCACGTTGCATCGTATGAACTTGCTTGGAGGGGAGGAGAAGCTGCGAAATGTTTAGTTCATTATTTTGAAAAAGAAACCGACATGATAGGATTGAATACAGTCTGCATTTTTACAAAAACTGCACAGGGTGGAGTCAAAGGTGCGCTAATAGTGAATGGTTGACTCCAAACATAGATAACCC
Source organism: Propylea japonica (assembly GCA_013421045.1). Taxonomy (NCBI): domain Eukaryota; kingdom Metazoa; phylum Arthropoda; class Insecta; order Coleoptera; family Coccinellidae; genus Propylea; species Propylea japonica. The sequence continues at coordinate 103,177,604 of CM024239.1, forward strand.
AGATAATTGCCCTGGTCGTCTTTTTGAAAAACTAATGGGTAAACGTGAAGAAAATCTTGAAACCGAACGCTTGTTTCTTACTCCAAATCCCGCTTGGCAAACTCATGGTTCTTGGTATAAAGACGTTCCTGTGGAAATAAATTGCATTTCAAAATGGATAAAAGAATCCGCCGAAAAAGTAGGTCTAGAAACTAAAAAAATAATCAAGGTCACTGCCCACTGGTCATAATTCTGCAAGTTCGATTAAACCATACTTATAATTGAACCAAGAACATCATTCAAATTTAATGAATAGTCTTAGAGAAAATACGCAAGAGGAAACTCATAATATAAAAAGTAATTCCAAAGTCGAAAAATATTAGTGACTAATTAATTTTTTTTACAACTTCGTACGTGATATTCGTAACGGAAATACTTGTGTGATAGATAATTATGTTTGAATAAATGCTCAATTTTGTTCCTACTACTTTAAAATTTCCACAGAATACCTAACACTTTCAAACTCGGTAGATTTATTAAAGATTCTCCAGCATTTGCTTCATAAGTCGAAGAGGTGCGTTATTTTGGACACGAGACTGCTCAATCCCATGGAAACTCTAAAATTCACCACTGTTTTCGCCAGTTTTCATAGTGAGAAATCCGTCACGGCTCTGATGAATGAAACACAGGAAAATTTAATTTCAGTTGGTGTAAAGTACAGAATCGGCAAATTCCTTGTCGAACGACAAACGAATGGTCCGGTTGGATGAAAATATCCATCCAATAAATATTAATTATTACGTATCGAAATTGGAAAGGCGGAGTGACTAATAATTGGTCATATTTTCCGCTGTTTGTAGTCGTCGAATGAACATTCTGTCACATAAAGTATTTCCAGTTTGTTATGAGCTATTCGTTACGGGGGGCTAATATCGCTTTATGACATCCAGACTTCTATCGTTCGTTCGATGAGTTTTGGGACCGATAAAATACGCTGGGTACACATTCAACCATGAATAAATACACAGTGTTTTGTCGAGATTATAATTTTGAAGGGGTGCTTTCAACACATTTGGGGTCATAACCTTCTAAAAAACGTACTGGTTGAAAGTAGTGAAATTCAAAACAAAAAATAGGATAAAATTTGAATAATAATCGTTCGAATCTCAGAGTAAAAATAAAACCTAGATATGCCCTCGCGCATTTGTTATGTAGCTAAGTAGAATCTGTTTATACGCACGAACAATATTCCGGCGTTTTGAACTCGTGCCTTATATTTATTCCGTATTGGGATAGTTGGTCTACCACTCCCATATTCTGATACTAAAGACTTGCGTCTGAGATATTGAAATGTCATAAAACATAACTATTGATAAATCCTTGAACAAATATTTCAAGAAAAATAAATTGGAATAAACAGTCGAATTATTTTTATGTTGTATGATAAATGGCTGAAGAACAATCATCAACCAGAAAAACTTCACAGAGACAGTTTAAAATGGCCATTTGATATTGCCAGTGGCATGGAAACTTGCCTTCCTTTCAGAAAAGCTTGATTAATGATGAAGACAACTTAACATTTTCCTCAAGGAGGTAATGTTCTGTTGATGTAGGAAGTTTTTTCCACAAATTAGCATGTGATACTCTTAACGAAATTAATGGTGTCATAGATAGTTGTTACTACTACTTCACTGTTTCAATTGAATATAAAACACAACAGCTCTAATCTGCTGCTTCAGATATACCATCTATTTAATAAGTTCTCCAAAGCAACAGTTCTGCCAAAAATCAGTTACCTCAATCAAATGACAATCGGGAACTTCCTTGAATACTTACGCATTTAGTAACTGTGAGCGCCTCCAATGTCAAATTTACACGAATAGACTGAGTGTGAGAGCAAGCAACATACTTTTTCCAATATTTTCTACTATACTTTCAGAGGTTTAAAACATTTCGTTTAGTTCCAAAGTTCAAGATGATTTCTAAGTTGAGTTCAATATCTTTGCGATTTTTGGATTGATATACCTGTCCAATTGAAGTACTTTCTCTAATCGAACATTCAAGTTTCATGTATTAGATAATCGAGATCCTTTCGAGTGGATCAAACAGATCACAGCGGAGATAATAAAGTTTCAAAAACCAATATTGCGAATCCGTGAGGACAGAATTAAACTGAATATTTTTGAATACGAACTGGCGTTATTGATCATCAAGGAAATAATATTGAACTCGGTGATAAGATCTTCTTTTTCACATATGACGTTATGAAATACTATCGTTCCATAAAATGAGTTTGATATTTAGCCTCTTAATTCCTCCACATTTTGTATGCATTTTTTTTCCGCAACTGAAGTCACGACTAGCCACATGCTTATATAAAAATGTATGAAGAATTAATGAAAATATTTTCATTTACTTTTATCTAGGAGTTCCTCAAGATAAGATTTGTTTCCATTGGCAATTCAAATCAAAATGAAGAAACACGTTCAGAAAAAAAACCGTTTCATGATTTTATCGTTCTTATTTCTTACATCCCTTTATTTTCAGATTCAGTATTCTACATCATAGAAAAGAAAACAATCAACGATAGCAGTTGCATCTCGCAGAAGGAAAGACATCTTATTCCAACGCAATTCCCTTCATTCGAAATGAACCTCTGTGATTTAAGATCAACCCATTTCGACTTTTTAGAGTTTTGCGTGATCATATAAAGTAACATGCAATTCCCGCGGCAAGTCATTTCGTTCAAATAGCTTTCCAGAACCGCATATCCGCATCATATCCGATCAATCACTTCCGGTTTCAAACCTTCGGTCGAAAACGTCCGAATTCGTCCATTCATATAATTCAGGCGTCAAATGCCCTACTGTCAATTGCCAGGAACGGCTCAAGGTCGTCCGCCCTGGTGTTATGCGGTGATTCTGTTTTTGCCATTTTACTCCATTTAAGAGTTACTTTCATTTCTATTGTCGCCTTTTTTCGATACTGAACGACAATCTGAAAGATTTGAAATCGAATTGAATATCAACTGAATGCAGTTCCGTTGGTCTGAAATTAAGCTAATACCGCTTATCAGCTTCTCAGTAGAAGCACCCCTTTGTTTAGACATTTCAGGAACCATCCAGGACCATTCGAACGTGTACCAGACTATGGAGAAATGTTTGAAAAGCTTTGAATGATATTTGGGCTTAGCCTTTTAAGTAGGTCACTCCAAAAATTCATGAATTCATTTATCAAAATTTGGTACTTTTTTGTAGTTGTGGGGCAGTTTGAGTATCTTAAATACTCCAGCTGTAGGACGAATATGATGTCAAAAGTTGTCTGAATTGTAAGGAATGGACCAACGAATTTCGATTTGATTATAGCCTCTACTGTAATATTCACAAAATTGTCTAAAATTTCATGATGTACTGTAGGATACCAGTAGAAAAATTGAGAATTTGGAGTAAATTTTGTTCAAGTTAATTGTTGTTCACCCATGTTTTTTCTCTTTGTTCAAAACCTACCATAGCGTAGCTCATTCCTAGTTGTTTACGAGCCCATCAGTGTTTTGTTTTCAGTATTTCCTTTTGTGTTTATCAATAGGTTTTGTTAGGTTTTCAATTTTTCTCAATATTTTTGTGATTACGACCGGGTAGTGAATTGATATTCATCTCTTTAGATCATAATGGCTTTTTTCTCAACTTACATTTGTCTTTCTAATCAACATACAAAATAAAAATTTTAAATGTTTGCACATCCAATAGCATATTGATACTTATGGTATTAATCAGAAATTATTCAAAATGATTATCCCAGAATAATGTTTTCTAGACTCTCTCATGTAATGTTCGAATACTTCGATTACCAATGGGTACTGCCCGCAACTATATTCTTTCATGCGGATGGTTCACTGCTGAGAAGTGGTTCGGTGTCATCTCTCAATATGCTATCCAATGATTGTGTTATATGATTCAACCGTTTTTGCTATGTCATTCCGAGGTTCTAGAAAATTTCTGCAACTAAGAATGCAAAAACACGTTGAAGAAAATGGTTTCATCGTTCCAACTATCGGTCAAGATGAAATAGATACAAACAATAGCAGTTGCCCCTTGCAAAACATTTCATAGGATGAACTCATTTCGACTTTTTCATGTTTCGTATGATCGTATAAAGTAGGTAGTTTGCTACCGTTGCGGCAAGTCATTTCCTTTAAATAGGTTTCGTGCATTTCCAGAACCGCATATCCGCATCATATCCGATCAATCACTTCCGGTTTCGAACTTTCGGTCCAAAACGTCCGAATTCGCACATTCACATAATTCAGGCGTCAAATGCTCTACTGTCAATTGCCGGAAACGGTCCAAGGTCGTCCGTCCTGGTGTTACGCGACGATCCTGTGGCGGGAGCAGGAGAGGAGCAGCACCGTGCCCGAGATCAGGAGCTGGAGCACACGGGAAAGGCGTGTCGTGGCGGCGCGCCCATGATGCATCGCTGCGGGATGTTCCCCTGAAACAGAAACGGGTAATTACCACGGGATTTTCGACAACTTTCCACTGGGACTATAAGGGGAAGGTGGATGGGAGGTTTTGGAGTAGATCATTCGACAGATATTATCGTGAAATAATCTACACCTTTTCCAATTGTCATTGAGAAAACGTTATTATGTAATTCATAAAGGCAAATTAATATTCAGAACAAGAACTTTATATTCAGAAACGTCATTTCGAATTACAGAATAAGTATGTAATTCAGAAATGATAAATTGTAATGCAGAATTGGTTCACTATATTTCAGAATCAATATAGTATATAACATTACTAGCAAGGTAAGAGGGTTTTTACTGGCGAATGGAGGATATAACTGACGAGCCGCAGGCGAGTCAGTTACCTCCTTGAGCCAGTAAAACCCGTTACCTTGCGTGTATTGTTTTATATTTTATTTGTTTCTCATTTGTAAAAAGGTTAGATAAATTCCAAAAAAATCTCAAGAATTTGTCGCAAATGTCGTAAGTGCATTATTTATGATTATTTATGACATCGCAAAATTATGACAACTGTCAGTGGCTTTACGAGAGGGGAGTCTTTCGAGATATTTGCTCATTTCTGATGAAAAAGGCCAGATCCAAATGAAACAAGGCATGAATATCATTTTAAATACTTTTATAACGTTTATTACTAAAAATATTTGTTCCAGGAACGATGAAATTAGACGAATAAATGAAATTAGAAGCGAGTACGTGAAACTGTCAGTGAGTTTACAGGTCAAAAAACCTCTAGGATATTTGCAATTCTGAGAAGGAAAACAAATAGATATAAATAAAACAGAGTACGAATATCGTTTTCGAATAGTTCGAGAACGTTTATTGAGAAATACATTTGTTCCAGGAACTCTGAAATTACAAGGATGAATGAAATTAGAAGCAAGTACTTGACAAATCTCAATGTAAATAATACTACTAACTTGTAAAAATTTTACAAGTTAACTGTCAGTTTTACAAGTTAGTGACTTGATAAAATAAACTTTCTTGATTAATATTGTGTTTTTGGAAACTGACGTTTACAAATGAAAAACAAATAAAATATATATGACTAGATATATCTGTTTCTTCCTAATATAATACAGGGTGTTTAGTTGGTGATGAGGGATGTCTCAAGGAGTGAGAAACGGCCATTTGAAATCATCTGAGGTTAATGGTTACTGATATACAGGGGGTATTAGAAAAAATTAGGAAATTTTAAATGACTCTAAATCAGAAAATATTAGAGCTAATCCAATTATTTTTGGTATGTACAATAATAGAGTGAGTACGAATGTGTTTGAATGAAAAATTCGAAATAAAAACAGATCCGGACTCAGAAATTTCAGTTTTTCTGAAATTAGGAAAAAACAACACCCTGTATGCGGTTTTCAATTTTTTTGACTTCAGATTCTGAAAGAGCAGGAAAAATACTTTCAAACTCAACTGTCATCCCCAATGGCACAAATTTTCCCTGCTTTCTATGACCCTTAGAATATCAATCTTCCAATTTTCGCTCCTCACATAATTTTTTCGACATTTTAGAAACATGATATCTCAGATAGTTACTCATAAGTAAAAAAAAAGATCATAAACGAATTAAAAATTTCATAAAGATCATCAAAAAAGCGAAAAACAGTAAACATTTGGAAAATTTATGAACTATTTCTGATGTAATAATTGATGATTCAGTAGGAACAAAATCAAGGATTAATTCTTCAGATACTGTTCAAAATGAAAACCACCAACTTCTACACATTTATCTGCTCTTTCATTAAATTCAAAACTGCTTTCCTTGTCACATTTGGGTTGTTTCGCATTTCGTGTGTATCTAACGGTGTCATGTCTGGGGACCGAGGTGGCCATGCTCTTGGACCACCACGATCTATCCATCTATTTGGATAGACCTCGTACAAATGATTTCTGTAATTGAGAAATGTTCCAACTGCTGAATAACTTTAGGGTGATATGGATGTTAAAAAAACTATGGTGTACGGGCAAGAGATAAATACAAGGGAACAATGAATTAAATACGAAACAACCCAAATGTGACAAGGAAAGCAGTTTTGAATTTAATGAAAAGAGCAGATAAATGTGTAGAAGTTGGTGGTTTTCATTCTGAACAATATCTGAAGAATTAATCCTTAATTTTGTTCCTACTGAATCATCAATTAGTATTATACATCAGAAATGGTTCGTAAATTTTCCAAATGTTTACTGTTTTTCGCTTTTTTGATAATTTTTATGAAATTTTTGATTCGCTTATGATCTTTTGTTTTACTTATGAGTAACTATTTGGGATATCATGTTTCTAAAATGTTTAGAAAAAAATATGTAAGGAGCGAAAATCGGAAGATTGATATTCGAAGGGTCATAGAAAGCAGGGAAAGTTTGTGCCATTCGGGATGACAGTTGAGTTTGAAAGTATTTTTTGCTGTTTCAGAATCTGAAGTCAAAAAAATTGAAAACCGCATCCAGGGTGTTGTTTTTTCCTAATTTCAGAAAAACTGAAATTTCTGAGTCCGGATCTGATTTTATTTCGAATTTTTCATTTAAACACATTCATAATCACTTTATCATTGTACATACAAAAAATCATCGGATTAGCTCTAACATTTTCTGATTTAGAGTCATTTGAAATTTCCTAATTTTTTCTAATACCCCCTGTATATCAGTAACTATTAACCTCAGATGATTTCAAATGGCCGTTTCTCAGTCCTTGAGACATCCTTCATCACCACCTAAACGTTGTCCCATTCCTCACCAGACACCCTGTATATGTAATTGAAATTGAGACATTATTTCATTCAAAATGGGGGCCTCAAAATAATAATGGTTCTCGTGAGCATTGTCGACTATAAAATTATGAAAACAATTCATGGATTTGTGTGAAACATTTTATGAAAAGGAATTGATAACTTCTGAAATACAATTTCCTTTTTCTAAAATTCAATTTTCCTTTTCTGAAACACAACTTTGTTTTTCCGAAATTTCAACTTCCTAATCTGAATAAAAATTTCGTTCTTCTGCAACTAATTTAACTATTCACAAATTAGAATTCTATTTTCTGAATTACGTATTCCTGAAATTCATCGTTCTTTCCCTAAAATTGAACTTTGATTTTCTGATAAACAACTGTGAAAGGTGAAGTATTAAATGTCCTGATAAATGGGCAGTTCATTGTAGGTAAACAAAACACTATTCCAGATAAAAAATTCAGGTGATTTTGAATATCTCAACATATTTCGAGCCATCATCAGTTCATCTTCAGGAGAAAAATCACAAAAGTGAAGCTGAAAAAACGAAAATCTCCTGAGAAACAGCAACATGCCAAATAGGTACCTGTTAAATAACCAAAATACAAAATTGAATTAAATACAGTACCTTTCCCTAAAAAACAAACATCTTCAAAGGCCTCGATTGATTAAGTTTTGGTTGATATGGAAGGAGTCATTATCAGATCATTTGCATGACTTTGACCAACTTCCAGTGAATTGGTTTTTAAGGATTTCATACAGGGCGTTTCATTGAGAAACGGAAATACTTCACAGGTGCATAGGTGACACCAAGGCGGTTCTGGAATCTGGAGATACCCCATTTATCGGGTCTTACTGTCTTCGTAGCCGAGATACAGGGTGTTTTATGAATTTGGCCCGTTTCTTTCTAAGGCCATATCTAACGAACCACCTGGTATATTTTCTTCATATTTGGCAAATATGTTCCTAAATGAGTGCCCAAACGAATCATGCAAGAACCGCCTTGAAAATCCAGGTCCGGGTTAAAAAAAAATTACGGATCGTTTGAATCCTCGAAACAACACCCTGTACATAGGAATTTTGAAAATCTGTTTTAATATTCGAAAACACCACTAAAAACTTAACGGAGACCTCTACTTCACATTTTCGCGCAGAAAGGTTTACTGCACAAACTTTCAACTTGAAAGTGAACTTTTTTGGAACTTGGATTCACGAAATTGGTTTGAAGTGACTTTCAACAATGAATTATCAACAATATTGAATCCATAGTTATTGCAACATTACTTTGTAATTCATTTTCACATTGGTTTCCTTTTTTATAGCTGTATACCATTTCAGTTTTTATTTTTGAGTTACTCTCTCGTCGTTTCCCAATACTGCACAAATTTTCAACGTAAACGTGAAGTTTTTAAGAACTTGGTTTGTTGGAAGTGATTAAAAGTAATTTTAGTGATAAACCTATGAGTTAGTTATTGAGAACATGGTCATTTTTGTGTGTAAAGCAGAAACGTATCATGCAATACTCTGTATGGTTTGGTGTTTATGATAATAAAATATTAGGATTTATGATAATAAAATATTAGTTTAACTGTCGAAGTATACCTGGAATTTCTGGAAAATGTGTTATCAGTTTTGCTACATGATGAGAATGTGAACACTGCTGACATGTTCTTTCAGCACGATGGTGCATCGCCACATTACAGGCTAATCGTTCGGGACTTCTCAAATAACAATATCGGTAATTCATGGATTGGTCGGGAAGGCCCTCATAATTGGCCTTCAAGATCTCCTTATAGGAATCCCGTCGATTATTATGTCTGGGGTCACATGAAATTGTTAGTTATTCCTCGAAAATCAATACTCGGGATCAGCTGATCAGAAAAATAGAAGAGGCTAACCAGAAAATAATCCAAATGTGAATCGGAAAGCAGATCGAGATATTCTTAAACGAGCAAGAAAATGTTCAGATCCAAATAAAGGACATTTTGAGCAGTTTCTGTAGTAATTTTTCTAATTATTTTAATATTATGTTTCATCGTTCATAATTGTTTCAAAATATACGATATCTAATGCAAATCAATTCTCAATAAATGAAAATCAATGTGAAAATGAATAACAAAGTAATGTTGTGATAATTATGGTCTATGGATTCAATATTGTTGATAATGCTTTGTTAAAAGTTACTTCGAACCACTTTCAGGTATCCAAGTTCCTAAAAACGTTGAAAATTTATGCAGCGAAACTGCGTGCGCGACAATTTTAAGTATACTTCTCAGTTTAGTTTTTAGTGGTGTTTTCGAATATTAAAACAGATTTTCGAAATTCCGATTCAGAAGGTGTTTCGACAATTCAAACGATTCCTAATTTTTTGTTCACCCGGACCTGTATTTTCAAGGGGAGTATTGCATGATACGTTTGGGCTCTACACACGAAAAAAGACCATGTTCTCAATAACTAACTCATAGATTTATCACTAAAATTACTTTAAATCACTTCCAACAAACCAAATTCTTAAAAACTTCACGTTAACGTTGAAAATTTGTGCAGTAATGAGAAACGACGGGAGAGTAACTCAAAAAAAAAACTGGAATGTTATACAGCTATAAAAAGGAAAACCAATTTGAAAATTAATTACAATGTAATGTTGCAATAATAATAGATTCGATATTGTTGATAATTCTTCGTTAAAAGTCACTTCAAACCACTTTCGGGTATCCAAGTTCTTAAAAACTCCACATTTATGTTGAAAATTTGTGCAGTAAAACTGTCTGCGCGAAAATTCGGAAGTATGCGTCTCAGTTTAATTTTTAGTGGTAATTTCGAATATTAAAACAGATTTTCAAGATTCCGATGCATAGGGTGTTGTTTGAGGATTCAAACGATCCGTAATTTTTGTTAACCCGGACCTGGATTTTCAAGGCGGTTCTTGCATAATTCGTTTGGGCTCTCAATTATTTTTTTTTTATTTATTTATTTATTTAACATAAACTACAAATCAACTAAGTTGTTATCATAGTTGCATATTTCATCAATAAAAATACAATTTACTCATGTCAACACAGTTTACACAACTTTACGATGTTTCTTTAATAAGGATTTAAAAACATTTAGGCATCCTACATTCTTTAAACATATTTGCCAAATATGAAGAAAATATACCGGGTGGTTCGTTGGATATGGCCTTAGAAAGAAACGGGCATAATTCATAAAACACCCTGTATCTCGGCTACGAAGACAGTAAGACCCAATAAATTAGGTATCTTCAGAACCGCCTTGGTGTCACCTATGCACCTGTGAAGTATTTTCGTTTTCCAACGAAACACCCTGTATAAGTGAATTCTGCTGACATTCTACCTTTTTCAATTTCTCGATTTATTCAGGCAATGTTTTTTGTTATTTTTAAAAACTGACCTCATTTCAACAGTTTTCTCATCAATTTTAATTGTTTTGACTTGTTTTGGTTTCTTAATGTGAAGTACTACATTCAATTCAATTTTGTAGTTTACCTAGAATAGTGTTTTATTCACCTACAACCATGAAAGTCCTGGAATTCGTGAATGGATAGAAGGTATGTAGTGTTGAATGAATTGGGCGTTTTGGGAAATGCGGTTATGACTCATTGCAGATATTGCTGAATGATCGCTGAGCGACCACCGTTAGGTGCCGATTTTAGATCGGCTAAGACCCTGTTTCACCACTTGCTGATAAGTTACTGATGAGTCCAGCACATATCGGAATTAATATATCTCTATTCATTTGAATTGAACCCTACAACTTTTTCAATCGGGAAAATATTCTCTTCTTTCCATCATATTAATGGTATTCCCTCAGAGTAAGAAATGAACATAGAGATGCCCCTACGCGTGAATAGTACTGCATTGTAACCAACCAAGCATTAGAGTGAGATGGAAAGCATTTCACTGCCACACTGGGGTGAAGTGAACAATTGGTTAGATTTGCATTTCTCCAATTCCTGAATATAATACAACATTTTCGTAATTTTGCCCTAGCCACCAAATCATTGAAATAAATCATTCACCTATTATACCAATACGGAATAAACATACGGCACGATTTCACAACGGCGAAAGTTTGCTCGCGCGTATAAAAAGATTCTAATTAGCTGCATAACAAATGCATGCAAGCAACTCTAGGTTTTTTTTACTCTGAGGATATTCTATATTGACAACCTGAAAGTATTTCGAACTTATAAATGCAGATGAATTCATTTCAACCATATATTGTCAGATAGCTATCAGTAATATATAAGCAAGCTGTGAGACAGGTTGCGGGATACTTCCATGGAACAGAAACGGGTAATTACCACGGGATTTTCCACAATGTCCCGCTGGGCCTATTAGGGAAAGGTGGAGGGGCGGTTTTGGAGTCGGTATTTCGGGAGATATTGCCGTTAAAGAAGTCCTGGAATTTGTGAATGGATGAAAGGTACAGTTGAATGAATTGAGGGATTTGGGAAATGCGGTGATGACTGATATTGCCGATAGGCCTCCAGGCCGACTGAACCTGTCATGTGTACAATAATTTCAATCATTACATTCCATCAATAAAGTACCCACATTCATGTACATACTAACTTTCCAGAGTTAACTGAATACAAATGATCAATTTTTATTTGCTTTACCCTGCTTGCTGGAACTGGAATATTTTGTTGTTTGCAAAATGTTACGATCGCGTTTTTAATACATTGAACACTTCACACCAAGAATGCTATTCAATCACTACCTAATGCTTTGAACACTGAATCTCGCAGTTTAGTGACAATGTTGAAACTTTTGAATGTACTAATGTTGAATAATTCTTAGATTTCGAACTTGTGTTAATGATTTGACATCGACATCCAATGCAGTACCTTTCCTGGTCGCTAATATCCTTTCAGATCAATTTAATAACCATTCGAAACTGGGAATATCGGTAGACTGAGTTTCGATGTTTTCAGTAGACATGTATCCATACTTCTTTGAAATATAGGTCTGAATATTTCTTCAATTATTCAGGTCTTATGCTGGATTCACAATGGACGTAACCATAAAACTCCCGAAACGTAAACGAAAAACGCAAAGTTGAACCAATGCAAATCATATGGAACTCTTCACAATAGGCTCTGTAATTTTTACGTTAACGTTGAGCTTATGGTAGTCCGTAATTCTAACGTTAATTATAGAAATTGTTCACATTCTGTGATTTGTAGGTCTGACTCACCAACGTCGTTTTTTTCTTCTTTTAGAATTTTGCTCTTCAATTTCTTTTTTTTTCAAACATCGTCTCAATAAAAACAGACTTAATACTTCATACATTTTTAATTAATGACAACACTTCAGAGTAATCAGTTGTCAAAAAATTCATAGAACACTTATTATAAAGGTACAGAAACATCTTCTTACTCTACAAAAACGTCTATAATTTGCTACTGCGCCCAAAATCCATTCTGAACACATTTACGTTTACGGACAAAGTACGTTTACGTGTTCGTTATGGTTATGCGGCGTTTCCACAAGATTCACGACAGTGAACCACGCTTTCGTGAAATACACTTCTGTGTGAACGCATTCCTCACGATAAAAAGTTTAACGACTATGCGTTCACACAGAAGTGTATTTCACGAAAGCGTGGTTCACTGTCGTGAATAACGCCTCGTGGGAACGCCGCATTACGTCCATTGTGAATCAGCACTTAGACAACTTAGAATGACTTGAGTTATTCTGAATCATACCACCGATTTGAAACGAAACTTGCCAGGATTGAACCTGGCTAGCTACAAATTGTATCACCACAGCTTGTCTGCGACAACCCGTTCTGGCTCAAATTATAAATGAAAATGAGGTATTTTCTATGACTCAATAAATGAAAATAAATTAAATTCCGTGGTTCCGATAATGCGAACGTCTTGAAATTTTGCATGAACATTCAGTATATCAGTCGCGATTCACAAAAAAAATTAACTCGAATCGGATATCTTGTTATGGAAATATAAAGATTCTTCTTTTCAATATTCCAATTCAATTTTCTATGGTTCTCTCCACACTATCGTCACACAATTTTGCATAAGGCTTATTATGAGCATGATGCATTCGGCCGCACCATTTCATTTCGATTGGTTTAGTTTTATCTGGGATATTGAGAACAGAAATTTTGAATGGCCATGTTTTATGAAACATAGAATATGGCCATTCAATTTTTGTTCCTCAATATCTCAGACAAAACGAAACCCATCGAAATGAAATGTTGCGGCCATATGCAAGATGCTCATAAGAAGCTTCATGCAAAATTTGGTGGCCATAGTGTGAACAGAACCATAGAAAATTGAATTGGAATATTGAAAAGAAGATTTTATATTTCCATAACAAGATATCCGATTCGAGTTAAATTGTTTTGTGAATCGAGACTGATATACTGAATGTTCATGCAGTATTTCAAGACGTTCGCATTATCGGAATCACGGAATTTAATTTATTTTCATTTATGGAGTCATAGAAAATACCTCATTTTCAACTATAATTTGAGCCAGAACGGGTTGTCACAGAACAAGCTGTGGTAATACAATTTGTAGGAAATTTCATGTACTTTCATTTTGTATGGAAAGAATTTTCCCGAAAAGTTGATAGTTTCCGAGTTATAAGCAGAAAACTGCCAAGAATGAGATTTTTTTTCTTTTTTGTATTTTTTTCAATGTTTCCTCACGAAATGTTGTTAGCAAACCTCAGATTCGGATTCAGCACCCCAAAAACATAAAAAACCGAAAAAATCAAAACTACCCCAAAACTTTCCTGCTAAAACCCTATTTGACTGTACTAATATTGCAGAAACCTAAGATAGCAAAAACCAGGTTTGCCCAGTTGTCGTCAGACTGATCGGGTCAGTGCTATTTTGCAGTTTTCTACCTGTATACTACGACGCGAATACTATGAGGATTCTGGAATTCGCGAATGGATGGGTGGTAGAATTGAACATCATTAGTCTCAAACAATTAATGAAGTGTAAATATGAAAACTTCCTGGGCAGGTGCCTAAGAGTAACTACATGATTATCTCCGGAGTATGAGTTTGATATTCGAAGATACTTAAGGCGAATATGATTTTTTTTTCAGTTGATGTTATTTGGGATGTTTAAAAGTAATGATGAAATCACCTTTACGAGAAAAACTGTTAGATCCGACTCCATTTCAAACGCAAGTTGTAAGTGCATGACTAACTCCGGAATATGGGTTTGATATTTAGGTTCTATTTATCGCCGAATATAATTTCTGTTCGCTCCATGTTATTTAACACTTACCGTGTGATACTCCCACGTGTCCATTCCATCATTCGTTCATTCAATCCCGAATGCTGCCACTTGTTTTCGAATTGTGCACTCACGTATAAAACAATATTCGAAAAATCGAAAATAAAGTGAGATATACATACGATTTATAATGAATCAGTTTAAAATTGTTTCAACCACTGGCTGTGATGACAAAGCATCAGGGCGAAAATAGCAAAATGCATATACCCATTACACCAACTCCCACATGTTTGCCGAATTAGCCAGCCCATTGTGTTCGCTTTCGAATTAAATCAGATGAAAGTCAAAATAGAAATTTTTCGATGTGAAAAATCCCTTTGATATAAATGTAGGATATTTATAATTCAGTTTTTCCGAATTGTTATGATTGAAAGTTTGTCCTTGTGAAACACAGTATTACTATACAGGGTGTGCCAAAACTCGACGTCAACCCGGAACAGGGTGAAAAGGCAAGTAATGCTGGTTGTCAGAAAAATATAAAAAAATCTAAGTTGCATGATTTTAAAATAATGGGCATTTAAAAAAACACGCAAAATTCCACACCCTGTGACAGTATTTTCGCTCCTGTTGCCACAAATATCAACTTTTTCCAACTTTTTTTTTGTTGTGTAACCTTGAATAATGCTTGTCTAAACTGTAATCAAAATTTGGATACCAGCTGCTCTAGGTTTCATGAAAATAGGGCTTGCTTCTCAAAACAAAATTTCAGAATAAACAATTGCCTAGTTTCAACAGACTGTATTGAAAAAAAATGTACTACGCAAGCTTGGCATGTTTTGTCAAAAGTTGGCGCATTTAGTAGGGATTCCAAAATGGTATAATACTTGTTGAATTGTAGCTGCCGTAGTTCGAATTTATTTTCGACTGCCTTTGAATACACTTTTTCTTAAACTGCTTCCCAGTAAAAAAGTCTAATGGATTCAAGTCCGGTGAACGGGCCGGCCACGAGATTGGACCAGATCGTCCGATCCATCTTCCGGGAAAAAATGTTACCAGAAAAAAAAATTTCAGAGAAATTTCTCCAGAAAAATTTTTTCTGAAAAAATTATTTTCTCTGGAATTTTTTTTTCTGCTAACATTTTTTCCCGGAAGATGGATCGGACGTTCTGGTCCAATCTGGTGGACGGCCCGTTCACCGGACTTGAATCCATTGGACTTTTTTTACTGGGAAGCAGTCGAAAATAAATTCGAACTACGGCAGCTACAATTCAACAAGTATTATACCATTTTGGAATCCCTACTAAATGCGCCAACTTTTGACAAAACATGCCAAGCATGCGTAGTACATTTTTTTTTCAATACAGTCTGTTGAAACTAGGCAATTGTTTATTCTGAAATTTTGTTTCTGAGAAGCAAGCCCTATTTTTATGAAACCTAGAGCAGCTGGTATCCAAATTTTGATAACAGTTTAGACAAGCATTATTCAAGGTTACACAGCAAAAAAAAGTTGGAAAAAGTTGATATTTGTGGCAACAGGAGCGAAAATACTGTCACAGGGTGTGGAATTTTGCGTGTTTTTTTAAATGCCCATTATTTTAAAATCATGCAACTTAGATTTTTTTTTTATATTTTCCTGACAACCAGCATTACTTGCCTTTTCACACGGTTCCGGGTTGACGTCGAGTTTTGGGACACCCTGTATACAGTTTATTGAGTTTATTCACCCACCAACTCGAAATATACGATTACACATTTACTGTGTATTTCAGTAATTAAATTTCTCGTCACTTTCAAAGTATGTCTATACTATTGATTTAGATTACCCATATCTAAGCTCAAAGTTTCTACACCATCTCTGAACTTCGACCTATTTCTATCTCTCGACTGTAAACTCTTCTCAACGTCTGTCGCGTTTTCTCACTCAGATCTTTCGACTTTACTGTTAGCTCTGCGGTTTTCTCTCTCAGATCTCGCGACTCTATTCTGAGCCTTTTCGATTTCTCGCTCATTCATCACCTAATAATTTTCATCGATTCTACACGTTTCCTTACTCAAGTCTAGGGCATACTTATTTTCTGAAATTAAATCGCTTCCATACGTGATTTGATTGATCCAGTCCCAGAACGTTTTGAGTTCGGTGGTAGGAATTTGTACCAGTGGGAATAGCCATGTGAAATAACATCAACATTGGCAGGCACGAGGTGAATTCTGAAAATTATCAGATTGGGTTAAATTCATTTTTTCAGAGTCAATTAGTCTAAGATCCGAACCTAAATTACCGAGCTGATAATAGAATAAAACTTATTTCATAATAAATTAAGTATATCAGAAAATATATTAAAAATGGGTTGTCAAAAAAAAATTCTGGTCAGAATTTTTTTAATTATTCTTTCGAAAATTTAACTGGACAAGCTACTAGGTTGCCAAGTATAAACAAGTAACTATGTCGATACTAGTTACTTTCACTTGTTATGATAATAAAAAAAATTTATATCAGCATAAGGGCTGTTTTATTACAAACACGTTGATATAGGGTTGTCTGCAAAAAATTTGGTACTAATAGGGATTTACGAATTTAAAAAATTTAAATTTCAACGCTTTTGAAAATAAGTGAGGTAAGTATACTGTGTAATATCCTCGAAAACTACCTCTTGACATACAATAAAAACATGTTTGAGAAAAGAAAGATCGGGCCGTATAATTGTTACTCAGATTATATACAGGGTGTTTCACGAATGATTGTACAGATGTGTGTGAAGTTGGCCCAGCACTTTTTGATTTTCGAAAAAAAAATTGTTGTGCTGAGTTGTGCTAGGTTTGTGCTGCTTTGTGCTGATAATTTTTTTCCTAATTCCAAGTGGTTTTCGAAATATTTCAAAAACCGAAAAAATGAGCCAGCCCAGCACTTTTCGAAAAATGGGATTCAGATGATTGATAATAAAATAAAAATTGTGCTACACATGTAATGAGTTGTGCCGTTCGAATTTTCTCGAAAGTCCCTCTCGTTTCCTGAAAAATCGAAATTTAAGAAAAAAGATAGCCCAGCACTTTCGTTTTTTTCTCACAAAAGAATGTGAAAATTTGTGCTACATTTGTGCTGCTTTGTGCCGTGAATATTTTCACGAAAATTCTTTCTGTTTTCCAGCAAACTACGAAGATAAAAAAAAGTTATCCCAGCACTTTCGAATTTTTTTTGAAATATTTCGAAAACCACTTGGAATAAGGAAAAAAAAATTATCAGCACAAAGCAGCACAAACCTAGCACAATTCAGCACAACAATTTTTTTTCGAAAATCAAAAAGTGCTGGGCTAACTTCACACACATATTGTACAGGCTTTCAGGGCAGATGCAGGACATTTTGATGAGTCTGAATCAGTGTTAGAAATATGTCCTAACAATATTCGTTTAAGAGATACAGGATGATTTATGTATTTTTACAGAAATTTTCAATTGGCATAACTCTTGACTGCCTGCATGGATCTTCATGAAATTTAAAACACCTGTACATGAAATGTGCTCGGTGAAGATCGTTCAGGTTCGGATCTTCTACTAAATGACTTATTCCAAGATCTCAACACAACGACAATTCTTTAACTTCTCACGACGCTTACGAAATCCATATATCGTATTACAACTTCGACTTTTGAACTCATTAAATAACAAAATATTTTAAAAATCATAAATAACCCGAAATCTACATACTTTTTATGATGGACCTGTCTATAATTGTTTCAACCGCTGGCCGTGATGACAAAGCACAAGCAGGGCGAAAATAGCAAAATGCATATTCCCCATTACACAAACCCCCACATGTTTGCCGAATTAGCTCGTTCATTGTGTTCGCGCTGAAATTCAGCCGCGAACTCGCGTTTTCAGCGAGAATAATACAGCCAATTTACGACACTCTTGATGCCAATTTGCAATCCACTAATGCTTTGCTTTTTGAAAACAATCGGCACTGGGTTTGTTCATAGCGCCACCGACAAAATGAACACTTTTATCGTGTGATCGAATCAAGCTTTGATTTATCCACTGGCACATTTGAACGTCGATGCTTGTCCTATTGAATTTTCCAATAATATGACTGCGATGACAAACATCCTAATTGCAAGTTCGAAATGATTGAGTCGAACGTTATTCATGCGATAATGATATTTCAGTGGAACAAAACAGGCACAGTATACTAAGTAGGTAGTGAGTGAAAATTAGCGATCCATTAATGCTTTGGTTTTTGAAAAAATTCGGCACTGGGTTGTTTCATGATGCCACCGACAAAATGAACACTTTTATCGTGTATTCTAATCAAGCATTGATTTATCCACACATTTGAACGTCAATTCTTTTCCTATTGAAGTTCCCAATATTTTCTGAAAAAGAATAAAACAAGCAATTAAGGACACTCTTGATGCCAATTTGCACCAATGCTTCACTGTTTGAAAACAATCGTAATTGGGTTTTTTCATAGCGCCACCGACAAAATGAACATTTTCATTGTGTGATCGAATCAAGCATTGATTTATCCACAGGGATATTGAATGTCGATGCTTGTCCTTCTGACTTGTCCAATAATATGACTGCGATGACAAACATCCTGATTGCAAGTTGAAAATGATTGCGTCGAACGTTAATCATGCTATAATGATATTCCAGTTGAACGGAACGCACCCAGTATACCATCACCTCCTACTCAGTGGTCAGTGTGTGAAAATATATTGGCCTAGTGGCCCATTGTTCACCTGCATCGTTCTATAGAGACTCAGCTCCTCAGACACGAAGACAGAAATGTCGCGAGTCTGCCAGGAGTGATCCCTCTCACCATAGTAGGTATTGGATTTCCTAGGTGTGTTGACCTTAACTCAGTTAGGTTACCACAGTTGAACAAAATATGCTAAACCGTTTCATCAGTACTCCTGCACCACCGGCATAGGGAGCAGCTCGTCAATCCCATTCTCTTCAAATGTTTGTTAAACAGGTGACCAGTCAATGCACCAGTCACCAGACCGAGTTGTTTCCTCTCCAGCAACAGAAGTCTATTGACCTCAGGTCGCAAGGACGGTCTCTCAATGAGAATCCTCGACCACCTCAGGCCCACCCCCGCGCTCCATTCCGAGGAAAATTTCCTGTTCAGCCAGCTCCTGAAAAAGCTTCTGACAGATGTGCGACAGATTGGCAGCGCAGGCTCCGGACCTGGTATTGGTATTGGTGTTTATAAAATAAAAATTTTCATGTTTTCAGAGAGAATAATACAGCCTATTTATGACACTCTTGATGCCAATTTGCGATCCACTAATGCTTTGCTTTTTTAAAATAATCGGCACTGGGTTCGTTCATACCGCCACCTACAAAATTAAGACTTTTATCGTGTGATCGAATCAAGCATTATGGATTTATTCATTGGAACATTTGAACGTCGATGCTTGTCCTATTGAATTTTCCCATAATATGACTGCGATGACAACGTTGATCGTTCGATAATGATATTCTGGCGGAACGGAAGTGACACAGTACCTATACTCAGTAGTCAGTGCGCGAAAATTTTCATTTTATGTGGAGAATATTGGTGTTTATAGAATAAAAATACTAACGTTTTGAGCGAGAATAATACAAGCACTTTTTGACACTCTTGATGCCAATTTACGAGCTACCAATGCTTTATTGTTTTTGAAAACAATCGACACTGGGTTTGTTCATAGCGCCACCGACAAAACGAACACTTTTATCGTGTGATCGAATCAAGCATTGATTTATTCATTAGGACATTTGAACGTCGATGCTTGTCCTATTCAATTTGCCAATAATATGACTACGATGACAAATTTCCTAAATACAAGTTGAAAATGATTGAGTAGAACTTTAATCGGGCGATAATGATATTTCTGTGGAAGGGAACACACATTTATTTAGTGCGTGAAAATAATAATTTCATACGGTATGAACCAATTGGTACTTAGTAATTGAAGCTGTTTCTGGTATTTGATATTTCGAATGGCTGTGTCGTAGTTTAGCGTTGTTATGTTTGTGGAGAAAAAGTTACTTTTTCATGCCATTTTTCTAATGAACGTGCTGGCTATCCTCCATCGTGCAAGTTATTGAGTATTTGTGAGACCTCTTGGTACCTAATATCAATAATCTTCTCAACATATTACATTACTCAATATAAACAACTGTACTAGCTGCATGTTAATCGCGAAAGTTTCCTTTCACCCCAGTTGAAAAGATAGGAGTAATGCACCTAGAATTGTCCTAGCACAGGTCAAAATATCCTTTTTTGAAACATAGATAAATTGAAAATAGTAATTATCGATGTTGTCTCTGAGGGACACTGACGAGGCCTAATAAGGCCGAAACCGGTCTGTCTCTTCCCTCATTGACAACATCTTGAATAAATCATCCCAGTCCGCATGAAGAAGGTTCTGTGAGCCTATAAATTGAAAATTGTATTCATTTCGATGATTACTATTTTCAATTTATCTATGTTTCAAAAATTTGTTAGGTAAGCCTTCTGAAAGGCAAAGAATTTTTTGTTTGTCATTTTTTCTTCATCTTAAAATCACTTGGCTTCACAGCCGCCAAAAATTGGGTGTTTCCATCACTCGGAGAAACTTGCATGAAGGCCCTGATGTAGGACCACTGCTAACATCTCAAAGAGTGAAGAGGAAGTAATCAGTGCTTTCAGCATGCGATCTGTGATGATTGAACTTCTCATTTTGACACTACTCACTACTAGATATCACCATCTGTAGGATAATACTCGATAGAGTCTTACAAGTGGTCTTAAATGTAGAAGTTTTTCAATAGGATGTTGTCTCTGAGGGATATGGGACACTGACGAGGCCTAATAAGGCCGAAACCGGTCTGTCTCTTCCCTCATTGACAACATCTTGAATAAATCATCCCAGTCCGCTTGAAGAAGGTTCTGTGAGCCTATAAATTGAAAATTGTATTCATTTCTTAAAGGCAAAGAATTTTTTGTTTGTCATTTTTTCTTTATCTTAAAACCAAAATATCCTATTGAAACGTTTTTCAGAATCTTGAGCACTGTGATCCACAATCCCTCAAATGCTCACCAATACCATTGAGTTTTCCCTTAAACAATGCCATAACTGAGCATTTTCGGAAAGTAATTCGTTCTTCACGAGCACTCAATTACAACCACTGGGTACTATGTGAATAATATTCATGACATATAATTAAGGCTGTAGTCAATCGAACCAACACAACAAAATCTTTCCAAACACGTCGTGTGTACAGTTTAATCATGTTTAATGTCTCGATATGAAAGGCCTAGGAATGTACATACCGTATCGAAAAAGTGCTTACAAGCGCAAAGTAGGTACTCACGACTCACGAGCACTGAAGTATTTAATATACTTTCGCGAGCAGTGTGGACATGATACGGTACAGCTCTGATGCTTGTGTTTACCCAATATCATAATCCAGAGTGGTGATCTGTATATTTATAAGTTGACAAGAAATCAATATAAACATAAAAATGTATACACCACATTTTGTAAGATAGAATGGTCATTTATAATGAATCGAGTAGATAGTGATTTTGGCAATACCACCTATTCATCGGTAGAGAAGGCTGCTAAGAGAAAAGCACAGAATCTTTGAGGGCTATCGGTCATAGTCGGTGTAGAGAGTGGATGTACACAGGCTAGAGGTTCGTCGTCCTTTTTGTGGTGCATTGTGGATGATGAATTACTCGGAAGATTAACTGAGCAGGCCTACAGTAACTTTGATTTCGTCTATGACTTAGCTGTCAGAGTAAGGGGAAAGTACGATGGAACAGCTTTATAGATATTGATATCAATCGTTGGTGTCGGCAGGAGCACTTTATTGTTAATCAAACCAAGACGGTTATTGTTCGGTTCACACCTAGTAGGAATCTCACAATTGCAGCATCGGTGTTGAAAGGAATAATCTTAGAGTTTTTCGGTGGGGTTGAGTATCTGGGGGTCACTCTGGATAAAAACTCAATTGAAACTCGCAACTAAATGAAGAAATTACCCAATCCACAGCGACGTTTTGGACGTGCAGTAAATTGGTCGGGAAATCTTGGGGTCTGAAACCACGGATGATCCATGTGATCTACATAAAGGGTTTTCCAATTAAAGGTGTTATTTTGAATTACCCGCTATTTCAGTAGATGTCACGTTTGAAGCTGTAATTTTTTGACACTTGACAAGTAGAAACTACGCCATTGATAAAAATGAAACGATACACTTTTCAAGAACGCAAGAAAATTATTAAAATTCACTATAAAAATGGTGAAAATTTGGCAGAGACCGTACGTGAAACTCGAACATTTTTGGGTCGTCGTGAAGCACCTTGTCGGACTGCAATAAAAAAATTGAAGGAAAAATTCAAGCTGTTGAAACCAGTGCACGCCGCTCAAGAACAGCTGAGAATATTGCTGCTATGGCCGAAAGTGTTGGAAAAAACTCAGGTTTGTCCATTCTCCTTGTCGTTCTTTGGAATGAGACATTCCTCAAATGTCATTACAATATATTTTGCAAAAAAGATTTGGGTCTTAAGGCTTATAAAGTTCAGTTAACACAAGAACTTAAGCCGGCCGATTATCAACAACGTCTTTTGCGGAAAAAGTTTCCGGACCGTGTTATCTCTTGAAGAGGTGATCTCAATTGGCCACCAATTTTGAGATTTAACATCTTGCGACTTCTTTCTTTGGGACCACGTGAAAGAGAAGGTCTACGGCAATAGCCCAGCGTCGGTTCAAGACGTCAAAGATAGAATTCGTGAGGCTACCGAGGACATAGGGCAGACACTTTGCGATTTGGTTATGAAAATTTTCTTTAAAAGGATATGGTCCTGTAAGCGTGGTCGTGGTGGTTTATTTGCCTGATGTTATTTTCCACTATTAACGGCATTGCTTCTTCTTTATAGTCCGATCATTCACATTGAGAAATGGCAATTTTCTTTGAATTTCGAATTAACATCTCATAACCCTCTAAACTTGTTCATGATATGCATTTTGAGAATCGGTCAACTATCTACCCAACCGACCTTCCTCATCACAAATTAAAGAATGTTTTTTAAGTGTCATACATCGTCCACAATCTCGAAATTGAATTATGCAATGTTTCGTTGCTGAACGAAAAAACTGCGTCTCTCTCCTTGACGTGTCTGTCGGCTGACAGAAGCCACCGTTTCAAGTTGTGCGAAAGAGTATTGGAGAAAGATTTATGCTGCTACTGGCTGCCGTGGACGTGATTTATCATTCATAATTGAATGGAATAAATCACATCCAGCCTTTCAAATATCGAAACAGCTAGGATTCGAGCTGGGGTCTGGAGAATTGTGGAATAATGAAATTATGGTGATTTCGGATTTTTATTAGAAATGTTGACACGTTCCTTATTTCCAGATGGCGAAAATTGATCCTACTTCTGGAGATTTTTTCGATAAAATATCGCAATCGTCATTCATTAATCTGTTTGGAAGTGATGGCAAAAGTTATTGATTCTGTTTTCAGATGAAATCAATTTTCATGGATCGGGCGCTTCAACAGAAAGGACAGGGTTATTGCTTTATATTTTTGGTTTTCTAGCATTATCTTCGATGGAGAGATGTCATTTATTGTCATAGCATCATTTTTCAGACAACCATTGACCTGTTCCCAGCTTGCGCGAGCCTTTTTCAGAATGCAAGTTTTCCAAAAAAAAAACCTTTATACTTTGGGTTGATACTCGCAAAATAGATATCGAAGTTCCCCATGCTCACTATATAACGAAGATACTTGTTCATCATTTTTATCTGTATATCACTGCAAAGAAAATTTATGTGATGAAAGGAAAGGATTCTATTTTTTTCATTTATTCTGTCATTAAATTAGTTAATGTCTATCAGTAAATAAATTAATGACAGAAATCTAAGCTTGTCATCCTATGATGATCAACAGTGATTTTTCTGCTTAATATTTAGGCTTGAAGATAGTCTTACTTACTACTTACTCTCTAGTTGATAATAATTGACTTGTTCACTGACATCTTGTTTACAACTCTGGGGCAACGGAATGTTTGTTCCCAGAGTGTTTGTTGCACAAAAGAAAAGTATTGTTGGATTTTTAATTTGAAACCTGGTTCAACGTGCAAGCCATTATTTTTCTCAGAGGAAATATTACTTCTTCCTTGCATTTAAATTTTAAATTGTCTTGTTTATGCTGAAGAAAATGCAGCAGAGTAGAATTCGTTTTCAAGCTATCATGAATATGGAATCAGAAATTTTCACGTTCTACTTTTGCCTAAGCATAGAACACATAATTTGGATTGATTTCGCAAAACCCCACCCTTGAATGATTACAATGAGGCTCCAATAAAAACTTGAAGTTCTAAGACTTTAATTATTTATTCATAATTTGGATTTTTTATATCAGAGCATCAAATTATACAAAACTCTGTACAGTCATCAACTGCTGAAGGAGGTGAAAAACATGCTGTCACATGGGTATTTCTGGTAGTTAAGTCTTATTTTATACTTATCCTATACGCTTGTAGTGTCTTACAGGATCAATAAATTATGTTATTCTTACTGATATTGAAATAATACCAGAAATTTCTAATAATTAATTGAGGATAAAAGAATGTTGCATATTTTCTGGATATTCTCACAGAACCGCAATAATTAATTTTTTCTGCTTCTTTTACTTTCTTCGGTTTCCCAATTTGTTTCTATTTAACGGGACATTCGTAAAATTTACGATGGTCAATATTTGTCTTGATATTTCGTTTGCTTCCGGATACCGCAACGGGATGAAACTCTCAGTACCTTCCTATTTAGTTGCTAGCTAGGCTCTAGTGTACAAAAAATCGCATTATTTTCAGTTGAATTGCAGATTTTGGTCCAGTATTCGTCAATTTTACGATAGTCCCGTATTTACGTTAGTTAGTTTTCGCGCGAGTTTTTTTCCGGTTTTAAATTTGTGAACATTAGTTTCTAATTAGGAGAAATGTAAGTTATTATTTTACGTGTAACATTTTGAAGATATGTCGTTTCAGCAGAATGGCTTCAAAACGGCCATTATCTCAGGCAGAATTAGAACAAGAAATTCGAAAAATTATGAAGGAAGATAAATATAAATGTGAATATATATAAGTATGGCCTGCATCAACTCCTTTGTGTTTTATTCAACAAAAACTTTGAGGAGGGGAGGAAAACCTCTTTCACGATACAAGTATATGATAGATTGGAGTCGTCGCCTTCCTGAGCCATGGATGAAACGAAGATTATGGACTCCAACTTTGAGGCGAAATATCCACCAAGATATTGGTCTAATTCTGAATAGTCAAAATTATTTATAAACTGCAATTCCCCAGGAAAAAAAGCGCAAAACTTGTTTCTCTTGCCTTGACATCCGATATGTGGGGAGCACCGCGGATACATTTGCAAAAAATGCAGTGATGATGGATAGGAATTCGACATTTTTTATTATATTTTGGTTTTTCATTTTTCAATGTAGTATTTTCAGCACTTTTCGTGAGTTTTTCTCGAAAGATTTTCCGAAAAATGAATGTTTTGTCAACCGTCGTAAAATTCACGATAGTCCCGCAATGACGTGTGTTGAAACAAGTCCCGTTATCTAGGGTTAATAATTTTAATTCGTGAAATTTGTATGTATATCTTGTTATAGCAGAAGGAATATGTTTCATCTTCGAATAAACTGTCAGAAAAGATTAGAAATCGAATGGTCTGATACATAAGCGAATCAACACTGGTTTGATGACTGTCAAGAACATGTTTGAGACTTGTAATGAGAACAAACCTAAACTTCACTAGCTTTCTAACTATCTCATAACCACATAATCGTAGAAGATGGGTATGTGGATTAAACTACCGTTTATGGAAATAACGCTAATATCGACTTTTTATATCTCATCGTTTTTTGCCATTTTCTTCTCTTTTCACTGCTGCAAAAAACTCAATACATCATAGGCTTGTCTCTACATCTCTCACTAACTGCGATTCTAGGGGCCGAACCGCTTAATTCGCCAATTAATCAATTCTTTGGTAAAACACAAAAGACTTCCCGCAGATACACGCGTGGTTGCACAGCACGATGTCGAGTTATAAATGTTATGTATTTCGGCTGTTCCTTGTTTTGATCAAGAAAGTTTTAGCCGTATTTCATTCCCTTCCTGTTACACTTGTTGATTTATGACCACGGCCTAGAACTAAATTATTGTAGGCTTTACTATACCAACTTGATGCAGAAAAGATTTGGGCTACAAGTTCTCGCTCAAGAGTTTAGGGCAGCTGCTTGAAGTTTTCGAAACTGCGTGGTTAATTAAAGTAGAAATAGTGTCAGGTAACGTTCATAACATTTCCTATGTATAGCCAATATTTTTAATTAAACTAAAAATCATTCAGGAAAACAACGGAAAAACTTTTATGTATACAGGTGGAAATGACTTTTGAAAATAGTACAAAAAAATCTATCAGTATTAGGATCATATTTTATTCCAAAATTATGACTTCTATGAGGTAATTCGTGTTCTTGTGTAATACGCTCACAGATTGATGATCACTTTCTTTATGTTGAAGAATTCTTCTTCAATGACAATACTTATAGGGGAGAAAATTGCACGAATAACCTTTTGTTGCCATATTTTGAAAGTTAGTTTTTCTCGAAAACGGTTAACATTGAAGGAAAGGACCAGAAGTGCTTTTTATTTGTAGAAATCAACCGAACTTTTTTTATACGCGTGAAAGTTTAGAGACAAACACTCACCAATTGAGACTTGAGATGAATAATTACGTACAAAACATAACTCATTATGATTAAAATATGCTCACGAGGGCTATTATCTGTGAGATGAAATCTTCGGCAAAACAACTATATTTATTCAATTTTAAACGTTGCATTTATATAGCACTAGCAGACCCATCAGACGTTGTTCTGAATACACAAAAATTCAATTCGATCCAGCCATTTAGTTGCAGAGTAGATGAATAACCTAAATAACGACTACACATACGGGCATCAGACAATCCAAAATACATTCATACATCCCTCACACTTCGGTACCTTCTCCTACCCGCCTAGTGCCTACCTCGGAGACGCATTTTGGTGCGATTTCATCTTCAACCTGCCATATCTTTTGATGTATTCATCATAATTGAATGATGTGAAAGGCAATTTCGTTATAAATTAAATACTGGGTATGAACGACGTATTTAATTGGATAAGGATCAATAGCGTATTCATAAAAAAATACTCCGAAATAATGACCTTGAAATACCTTGAAAGATAGATATATGCTGTAGCGGACTTTTTTGTAGAACTATTGAAGAGGTACATTTCCGTCATACATTGTTTCCATGTTCGGTTTTTGCAGCGCACCTGATAATAGCTGATTTTGGTATTCATATTTATTATCTTTGAAGTTATAGTAGGTTTCCCTAATTTTTTCGGGTGAAAAGTATAGCCTATGTTACTCAGGGATAGTGTAGCATTCCTAGGGTGAAAGAATCATTGAAATCGGTCTAGTAGCTTATGAGTTAACTCGTATCAAACACACAAACCTACAAATCCACAAACATACAAAACTTTCCTCTTCATAATATAAGTATAGATTTATAGAATCTATGCTTCACATTTCTGGATGAGCTGTAACATCCTGGAGTCCTCTGCATTATATTATAAAGCATACTGAAGAATTCGGATTTAAGGCCACGATAGGTGCCAGCGCTGGAGTATACAGGCCAAAAAAGAATGCCAAAAGGAAAACAACACATAAAACTACGGTGTAAATATTGTCGAATAGTTCTGAAACCACAGTAGGGGCCGGCGCTGGAGTATACGGCTCAAAAACCAAGTGTACTCCTTATATTTCATGAGCTATACAGAATATTTCAGAATAAGATACCGTAAATTCGGGATCTTCATCCTTAGATGATTTCAAGACATAAGGTTCCTATGACGCATTGTTTCTAAGATATGTTTAGTTTAGGCTGCTAGTCGAGTATATTTCAGACAGAAATAATTGCAATCAAAAGATGCAGACAGAATCCTGACAAGAAACTACCAAGGGCAAGACATAGGTTGTGATCCATTTTGATGGTCAAGCCGCTATTAATGCACTGAACTTTTAGGTCATCGACTCAAAGCTAACGGGAGCGCAGAAGAAAACTCAATAGAATAGACAAAAATAACAAGTTCTCTTCAGTTCGAGTTCCTGATGGTCATTCAGGAATCAAAGGAAATGAAGAGGTTGGCATACTAGCTAGAAAGGGAGCACAAACGCCAATTAATGACCAGAACCTTTCTGGTGGTATAGACGAATGCTCATATACGAAAGAGTTTGTGGACATGGAAGACTCTGAAAAAGAAGCACTCTGGGAGAATCTTCCGAGAATGTATTATTCCAAAAACTACAAGATCCAAGATGTATTTGTATAACAGCAATAATAAGTTATGCCTCATAGGACATTGTCGTCTTGGGAAGCAAATGATAAGAATCAACTTGACTGAGAAGTGTAGATTCTGAGTGGAGCAGAAGAGACTCCTGTTACCTACTTACAGAATACCTCATCCTTGCGAACCTGCTCAAACAATGTCTGGGATGAGAAAATTGAAGGAGAAACGCGGACCTAGCCTCCTTGATACCCTCTCAGATAGTCGAATTTATTATAGCTTTGGAATTAGATAGCCAGCTATTTATAGTGCTGTTGCGACAACAGCTTTGATGACGGAATAATTGATAATGATCAGTTATTCATGAATTCACGAATAAATTACATTATATTACATAATATAGCTTGAGCTGGTTTGCATAAGGTAAGTACGTTGTAATACATCAACATCAACAGATTAGTCAATACAGGTTGTGTATTTTGTAAGATAATAGAATTAATTTTTATAATTTTTTAATAAATTGACTTTTCAACAAATTTAACAACGAATAAAAAGTAAGAACATAGAATTATAAAATATTACAATTGAAGTACATGTTAATAAAATAATGATAGCATATGGCATTGACATTACTGTTCATGAGATGTAAACACTAGTACGAGGGCAATTCAGAAACTAACCTCCGGTTGATTGAAAAAAATACACCAAGTTAAGTAAAAATATTTTAATATATACATCTTACAACTACATCTTTGCACTATTTTTCGACATAGTCTCCATAACGATTGAGGCACTTATCGTATCTTTTCACAAGCTTTGAAATTCCTTCTGCATAAAAATCACCCGCTTGTGCCTTGAGCCAGCCTGTGACCGCATCTTTGAGCTCTTCGTCGTCATCAAACCGCTGGGACCCGAGCCATTTCTTCATATGCATGAAGAGGTGATAATCGCCTGGCGCCAGATCTGGGCTGTAAGGTGGATGGTTGAAAACATCCCACTTGAAGGACTCAAGAAGGGCTGTTGTTCTGCGAGCAGAGTGAGGACGGGCGTTATCGTGCAAAAAAAAACGATACCGGAAGTCAGCATACCACGGCGTTTGTTCCGTATAGCCCGTCGTAATGTTTTTAGTGTTTCACAGTAGCTGCTGCAGAGTATCTTTTGGCTGTAAAAAACCGTATAACAGCACGCACTTCACATTTGGCGGGATTTTCTATTGCAGCACACATTTCAAACTGCCAGAAAAACTAAACTAGCGCAGATACGATGTTCACTCGACTACGACTTGGTGCCGACTCACCTGCTGATCGCATGAATGCACAGATGGCGCGCTACTCCCCCCACTACCCGCACTGTGACCAATCGGAGGTTAGTTTCTGAATTGCCCTCGTATATTATATTATCACTAGCGACCCGGTAATTCGATCCAAGTAAAACTGTTAAATAAAGACAGTTGCATCAAAATTTGGTCATAAATTCCCTAAATTAGTGCGCCTACCGACCCTCTAACTTGAAGTCTTAGTAATACTCAGTTGAAAAAACATCAAAATCATTTCAGCAGCCATGGCGTCATGCGCTTCTTGACACGATCACGCTAGATTTCCGCGGGAATGAGGTATTTTTCCGCCGTAAAAAGTAGCCTGTGTCCGTGCCTAGGATCCTATTTTTATATTAACCAAGTCTTATAAAAATCCGTTCAGACGTTAAGGCGTGAATGAGGTAAACTTTTAAAGAAACGTTAAAAATCACTAACTTAATTAGTTTTCTGCCTACTGCCTACGCCTTAAGTACGATAGCATGAATATTAATAGCCCATATCCTTTTCTAGGTTACTATCTATTACCTAACTAAATTTCATCAAAATCCGTTCAGCCGTTTAGGCATGATAGAGCAAAACTCCCAGCAAAAACCATAAAAAAATCACTAACTCAATTCAGTTTTCTGCCTACTTCCTACCCCCTAAGTACGATGACGTGATCATTTTGATCTTATATCCGTTTTTAGGTAACCATCTAATACCTTACTAAATTTCATCAAAATCTGTTCAGCCGTTTAGACGTGAAAGAGCAAAAGTCCCAACAAAAACGACTAAAAATCACTAACTCAATTTATTTATCTGTCTACTGCCTACCCCCTAAGAACGATGGTGTGATTATTTATAGCCTATGACCATTTCTAGGTTATCATCTATCACCATACCAAATTTCATCAAAATCCGTTCAGCCGTTTAGGCGTGAAGGAGTAACAGACAGACAGACAGACAGAGTTACTTTCGCATTTATAATAATATATTAGTATGGATAGTATGGATATCATCGAATTATGTCTTATTCCATATAAAACATACAATAACCAGTTATGATTTAATCCTATGCTATTTTTATAATGAGCTGTTTTCATCAACTTGCAACTTGCAACTCATCGGTTGAAGATAGCAGAGAAACGTTTTCATGATATATCTAACTATAACAGAATAACAACACTCATAATAGTTAACATTATTACTGCTCACTTTCCAAAATTTTTTTCTTTTCCAACAAAGCCAATTAAATGATGGTTGAAGGTACGAACCTATGATATCGGTAGCGTGGACTGACTTTTTAGACCGATTCAGAAAAAGTCACCCAGTATGATTATCTGTTCAACAAGGGTATTTAACGAATATCCGCATAAATCATGAATTAGGTACATAGAAAATAAATATATTCGTCTTATTTGAACATAGAATTTCATTCCAGTATAAACATAACTGAAGTCAAATATACAAGTTGTGAAAATACCTGCCGTAAGGTATTTTTCCCCGGGTGGAGTAAAAAAATCCAATAATTTTATATTCATCCGGACGATCTTCCCATCTGGCAAACACCTCAGGCGCTCTCTCCGTCCTCTAAAGAAACAACTAAATTTCCTTCTCAAATTTCGAAGTTTACGAAACGATGAAATCTGATTCCATTTTTCCTCTCTCTAGGACGTGGTGGCTGTGAAAAATGCGTGGTTTCATTTTCTGTGAAACATTGTGACTTAACGTGACACTTAGATAACAAGACATTCTGTAGAAAAGCTTCAGATGTTGGAAAAAAATGTAGTTATTCTGACCGAAAACCTGACCTCATTTTTCAATTCAAATCAGACTTCGTTTTCCTTGAGGAATTATTCACTGCCATCATTAGCACATAGGTACATTCATCTTGTGATATGGAATAAATAATGACAAATATCTTCCATTTTCACTTCCCCCTTTTTTCTTTCGTTTTTTGTATTATTTCTTAATTATGATTCCTGAAATTATTTGTATTTTGAGTGTACTTCGATTTGAAATACAGAGATTGTGTTGTCAATCTACTTTCTTTTGAAATTATGAATGGAATAGAGTTCTTCATTTGAAGCCTAATATGGATGCAATTTATCGATTGAAGATTCAAAAAAATGTTTTCATAAAATTCCTAATTATAACCGAGTATCAACACTCAAAATGGTGAATATTTTATTAGCACTCACTTTCCAATTTTTTTTCAACTATGCTTATTCATTGATGTTTGAGAGAATCAATTTTTGAGATCGGTTAGCGACATGATTTTCAGACCGAATCAGAAAAAGTCACTCGGTATGATAAGGTATGTGTTGAACATCGGTATTTAAGGATTTTCCCGAAAACACAATGAGTTTCCTAGAAGATAAATCAATCCGTTGTATTCGAATATAGAATTATATTACAGTATAACATAACCTAAGTCAAATATACAAGTTAAGCAAAAACCTGCCGTTAGGTATTTTTCTCCGGGTGGAATAAAAAAAATCCGATAATTTTAAATTCATCCGGACGATCTTCCATCTTGCAAACACCTCAGGCGCTCTCTCCGCCCTCTAGAGAAACAACTAAATTCCTTCTCAAACTGCGAAGTTTAGAAAACGATGAATCTGATTCTGTTTTTCCTCTCTCTAGGACGTGGTGGCTGTTTCCAAGTGAACAATGCGTGGTTTCATTTCCTGTGAAATATTGTGACTTAACGTGACACTTTGATAACAAGACGTTCTGAAGAAAAGCTTTAGATGTTGGAAAAAAAATGGAGTTATTCTGACCGAAAACATGACCTCATTTTTCAATTCAAATAAGACTTCGTTTTCCTTGAGGAATTATTTACTGCCACCATTAGCACATAGGTATATTCATCTTGTGATATGGAATAAATAATGACAAATATCTTCCATTTTCACCTTCCTATTTCTTCTTTCGTTTTTTTGTATTAGTTCATAATTATGATTCCTTAAATTATTTGTATTTTGAGTGTATTCCGATATGAAATACCGAGATTGTGTTGTGAATCTACTTCCTTTTGAAGTTATGAATGGATTAGAGTTCTTTATTTGAAGCCTAATATGTATGCAATTCATCGATTGAAGTTATTAAAAATGTTTTCATAATATTCCTAATTATAACCGAGTATCAACAGTCAAAATGGTAAATATTTTATTAGCACATACTACCCAATTTTTTTTCAACTATGCTAATTCATTGATGTTTGAGAAAATCAATCTTTGAGATCGGTAGCGACACGATTTTCAGACCGAATCAGAAAAAGTCACTCGGTATGATTAGGTATGTGTTGAACAACGGTATTTAAGGATTTTCCCGAAAACACAATGAGTTACCTAGAAGATGAATCGATCCGTTGTATTACAATATAGAATTATATTTCAGTATAAACATAACTGAAGTCAAATATACAATTTAAGAAAAAACCTGCTCTTAGGTATTTTTCTCCGTGTGGAATAAAAAAATCCGCTAATTTTATATTCATCCGGACGATCTTCCATCTTGCAAACACCTCAGGCGCTCTCTCCGCCCTCTAGAGAAACAACTAAATTTCCTTCTCAAACTCCGAAGTTTACAAAACGATGAAATCTGATTCCGTTTTTCCTCTCTCTAGGACGTGGTGGCTGTTCCCAAGTGAACAATGCGTGGTTTCATTTCCTGTGAAATATTGTGACTTAACGTGACACTTTGATAACAAGACGTTCTGAAGAAAAGCTTTAGATGTTGGGAAAAAAAGTAGTTATTCTGCCTGAAAACCTGACCTCATTCTTCAATTCGAATCAGACTTCGTTCTCCTTAAGGAATAATTCACTGCCATCATTAGCACCTTCATTCATCTTGTCATATGAAATAAAGAATGATAAATATCTTGCTATTTTCACTTTCGCATTTTTTCTTTCTCTTTGTGTCATTTCATAATTATGATTTTTAAAATCATTTGTATTCTGTGTGTACTCAGAAATTTGATTTGTGAATCTACTTTCTTTTAAAATTATGAATGATTGTTCTTGAAGCCTAATATGTATGTGTGCAATTTATCGATTGAAGATATTTAAGAAAAGTTTTGATAATATTTTTAATTATAACTGGATATTAACACTCAACATAGTAAATATGTAATTACTGCTCTTCAAAAATTTTTCTTCTATGATATCGATAGCAGCAGGATTTTGAAACCGAATCAGGTGGAGTCACTCAGGATAATTATCTGTTGAACAATGTTATTTCAGGATTTTCTCACAAAAAGAACGAATTACCTGCAGAATAAAGGGCGTGTTCTATATTGAATCAAATTTTCTGTTTTTTTTCGTCTGATGTGTCATCTGAAATTCTAGAATAACAGAAACAGAGAAGCTGCTAGAAAATGGTGAGTAAAATAAACATTAACTATAAGTCATAAGTATGAGTCACGTTCATACCTATCCTTCAAATTACATCGATATTCAAAAAACCTGCCTCACAACTAAACTGGTTCATCAAATCATATTTGGCTTTTCAAATGATAATTTTCTCCAATATATTCAAACAGGGGTATTTCACCCTTTATTTCAAGTTCAATTTCAGAATAATGATGAAAAAAAGGGACAAACTCACGAGTACTTATGTCAAACTCAATGATTCAAGACGTGATTCCCTTTCAACGAAATACCCGCTCTTTCGGTCGTGAATTGACAGAAATAAAACGTATTCTTTGATGGTCTATTGAAAGATTTTTCAGCTGCATTGGAAAGACAATTGTCTGTTTTCATCAGATGTTATTTCCTGTGCATCTTTGTGGACAAACCGTTTCGGAAAATGAGATGCGTCACAAAGGAACGTCGAGTGAAATGAGCGTTCCATTAGATACACACATACAGGGTTTTCTTTTTCTATTGAACGTTTTTGAAGAACTAGTGAATATTTCTTTCTGGATTTTTAGGTGGAGCCTTGAGGATAAAGGAACTATTCGCCTTAAATATATTCAAGTCGACAGTGTTGCCACGTCTATAACAAACGCATATCCTCTTTTTTATTTCAAATGGAACTACCTGAATTTTTATTCATGTATTGATTTAATACCAAAATCGCAGTATATTTTTTATTTGTGAATCTTTTGCTGGGTATTCAACCCGTTTGTGATTCTTTGATATAAATAAATAAAAAAAAATAAATAAATAAATAAAAAAAAATAACCTATTGAAAATGTTCTCTGCCATGTTCTGTTGCCAGGTTATGCCCAAATTCTTGAAATTTTGGACATTTGCATTGTCAGTGTGGAAATGCAATATCTCGATTATTTTTTATGTAAACGGAACCAAACACAGCTGTCTCAGCAGTCAGAGATTCTATGGTTGAAATAATAAAAAAGTTGGATCATGGATGTCAAAGGAAAAAAATGTACCAATGTTATTCGAACACGATTCAGGTTGTTTCGCAATTAATGGGGAATACCAAAAACTCATTGAAAGGACCTGTAGTACTTTCAACAATCGTTATCCACACTTAGCAAGAATGACTGGAAAGAAATTCTGAAAACTGTTTTGGCTTTCGGTAATCCTGGCCCAATGTTCATGACCTCAACCATAGAATTCATTCCGATAATTCACACAGCAATATGTTCTTAGATCATGACTTTAAATACTGAAAAATTTCAGTTTTTTTCATCTCATTCGAAAACTATTCAAAATAAATAATTAGTGTAAGGGAAGACTGTCATTCATTTTTTATTTCGAATCGAAATCTGTGAAATTAAAATGGGTTTGCCATTTGAAAATCTCAAAATATTTCAAATTTAAGTTCCACATTTTCCTAGCAAAATCTTCGAAAAACCTTACGATGTATGAAAATCCATACTAATATTATAAATGCGAAAGTAACTGTGTCTGTCTGTCTGTCTGTCTGTCTGTCTGTTACTCTTTCACGCCTAAACGGCTGAACGGATTTTGATGAAATTTGGTATGGTGATAGATGATAACCTAGAAATGGTCATAGGCTTTAAATAATCACGCCATCGTTCTTAGGGGGTAGGCAGTAGGCAAATAACTAACTTGACAACTTGAGTTAGTGATTTTTAGTTGTTTTTGTTGGGAATTTTGCTCTTTCACGTCTAAATGGCGGAACAGATTTTGATGAAATTCAGTAAGGTAATAGATGGTTACCTAAAAACGGATATGAGATCAAAATGATCACGTCATCGTACTTAGGGGGTAGGAAGTAGGCAGAAAACTGAATTGAGTAAGTGACTTTTTTATGGTTTTTGCTGGGAGTTTTGCTCTATCATGCCTAAACGGCTGAACGTATTTTGAAAAAATTTAGTATGGTGATAGATGATAACCTAGAAATGGTCATAGGCTATAAATAATCACGCCATCGTTCTTAGGGGGTAGGCAGTAGGCAAATAATTAAATTGAGTTAGTGATTTTTAGTAGTTTTTGTTGGGACTTTTGCTCTTTCACGTCTAAACGGCTGAACAGATTTTGATGAAATTTAGTAAAGTAATAGATGGTTACCTAAACACGGATACAAGATCAAAATGATCACGTCATCGTACTTAGGGGGTAGGAAGTAGGCAGAAAACTGAATTGAGTTAGTGATTTTTTTTATGGTTTTTGCTGGGAATTTTGCTCTATCGTGCCTAAACGGCTGAACGGATTTTGATAAAATTTAGTATGGTGATAGATGATAACCTAGAAATGGTCATAGGCTATAAATAATCACGCCATCGTTCTTGGGGGTAGGCGGTAGGCAAATAACTAAATTGAGTTAGTGATTTTTAGTTGTTTTTGTTGGGACTTTTGCTCTTTCACGTCTAAACGGCTGAACAGATTTTGATGAAATTTAGTAAGGTAATAGATGGTTACCTAAAAACGGATATGAGATCAAAATGATCACGTCATCGTACTTAAGGGGTAGGAAGTAGGCAGAAAACTGAATTGAGTTAGTGACTTTTTATGGTTTTTGCTGGGAGTTTTGCTCTCATCATGCCTAAACGGCTGAACGGATTTTGATGAAATTTAGTATGGTGATAGATGATACCTAGAAATGGTCATAGGCTATAAATAATCACGCCATCGTTCTTAGGGGGTAGGCAGTAGGCA
Organism: Propylea japonica; assembly: GCA_013421045.1. NCBI lineage: Eukaryota > Metazoa > Arthropoda > Insecta > Coleoptera > Coccinellidae > Propylea > Propylea japonica. Next base: position 103,214,842 of record CM024239.1, read on the forward strand.
AATAACTAAATTGAGTTAGTGATTTTTAGTCGTTTTTGTTGGGACTTTTGCTCTTTCACATCTAAACGGCTGAACAGATTTTGATGAAATTTAGTAAGGTAATAGATGGTTACCTAAACACGGATATAAGATCAAAATGATCACGTCATCGTACTTAGGGGGTAGGAAGTAGGCAGAAAACTGAATTGAATTAGTGATTTTTTTATGGTTTTGCTGGGAGTTTGGCTCTATCATGCCTAAACGGCTGAACGAATTTTGATGAAATTTAGTATGGTGATAGATGATAACCTAGAAATGTTCACAGGCTATAAATAATCACGCCATCGTTCTTAGGAGGTAGGCAGTAGGCAAATAACTAAATTGAGTTAGTGATTTTAGTTTTTTTTGTTGGGACTTTTGCTCTTTCACGTCTAAACGGCTGAACAGATTTTGATGAAATTTAGTAAGGTAATAGATGGTACCTAAAAACGGATATAAGATCAAAATGATCACGTCATCGTGCTTAGGGCGTAGGAAGTAGGCAGAAAACTGAATTGAGTTAGTGATTTTTTTATGGTTTTTGCTGGGAGTTTTGCTCTATCATGCCTGAACGGCTGAACGGATTTTGATAAAATTTAGTATGGTGATAGATAATAACTTAGAAATGGTCATAGGCTATAAATAATCACGCCATCGTTCTTAGGGGGTAGGGAGTAGGTTGATAACTAAATTGAGTTATTGATTTTTAGTCGTTTTTGTTGGGACTTCTGCTCTTTCAAATTTAAACGGCTGAACAGATTTTGATGAAATTTAGTAAGGTAATAGATGGTTACCTAAAAACGGATATAAGATCAAAATGATCACGTCATCGTACTTAGGGGGTAGGAAGTAGGCAGAAAACTGAATTGAGTTAGTGATTTTTTTTTATGGTTTTTGCTGGGAGTTTTGCTCTATCATGCCTAAACGGCTGAACGGATTTTGATGAAATTTAGTATGGTGATAGATGATAACCTAGAAATGGTCATAGGCTATAAATAATCACGCCATCGTTCTTAGGGGGTAGGGAGTAGGCTGATAAATAAATTGAGTTATTGATTTTTAGTAGTCGTTTTTTTGGGCTTCTGCTCTTTCACGTCTAAACGGCTGAACAGATTTTGATGAAATTTAGTAGGTAATAGATGGTTACCTAAAAACGGATATAAGATCAAAATGATCACGTCATCGTACTTAGGGGGTAGGAAGTAGGCTGAATTGAGTTAGTGATTTATTTATGGTTTTTGCTGGAAGTTTTGCTCTATCATGCCTAACCGGCTGAACGAATTTTGATGAAATTTAGTTAGGTGATAGGTAGTAACCTAGAAAAGGATATGGGCTATTAATACTCATGCTATCGTACTTAAGGCGTAGGCAGTAGGCAGAAAACTAATTAAGTTAGTGATTTTTAATCGTTTGTCTTAAAAGTTTACCTCATTCACGCCTTTACGTCTGAACGGATTTTTATAAGACTTGGTTAATATAAAGATAGGATCCTAGGCACGGACACAGGCTACTTTTTACGGCGGAGAAAATACCTCATTCCCGCGGAAAATCTAGCGTGATCGTGTACAGAAGCGCATGACGCCATAGCTACTGAATTGATTTTGATTTTTTTTGTTTTTTTCAACTAAGTGTTACTAAACTTCAAGTTAGTATTGATCACTTTTTTAACTTAGAGGGTCGGCAGGCGCCATAATTTAGGGAATTTATGATACAATTTTGATACAACTGTCTTTATTTAACAGTTTTACTTGGATCGAAACTTAGCGACATTCCATCACACTACTTAACTTATAGGGTAGCCGGCATTAATTTAGAAAAGAGTTTTTTTCTCATGGACAATTATACGTGGCTTGCTCACGTGTTTCAAGTCCACAGAATCTCCATGTGTTGGCCAGAGAGGAAAAAACAAAGAACATAGTTTACAAAAATGCACTACAGCAATAATGCCTCTTATTTTTAGCTTCCTACATTATTATACCACTTACATTAAGTTAGTACTTCCTACGCAGACGATGTTGCAGATGTCACACACGTTAACATCGGGGTGGGCAGGTAGGTAGTTAGTTGTATTTTAAACCGTTTTACATTATTTACTTTTTTATTTCACTAAGGAAACATTCGGAGCTATCCATTATGTAGCTTAGGTTGCTTTGAACAAATTTTGATGTGAAGTTTGAGGACTGAACACGATAGTGGGGACATTGTTGCAGGGGGACTTACAGCCGGGAGAAAACAAAATAACTTATGCGGACGAAGTCGCGGGTAATAGCTAGTACTGAATATACCACATGGATTCTCTACTATGAGACTGCTGAGTTTGGTTCCGTTCGCATAGAAATAGTCGAGATTTGGCATTTCCAAACTGGCAATGCAGATGTCAAAATTTCAAGAATTTGTCCATCTTGGTAACAGTGCACGGTAGAAATGTTTTTTTAATTGATTATACTGCAAATTTGGTATGAATCGGTACATAAATGAAAATATACGTGGAGATTTCCTCATCGTCAAGGATCCAACTAAAATTTCAGAAAGAAATATTCATATTCTAGCTCTCCAGAAACTCCCAACTCAAAAGGAAATCCCTGTATATACCTGGCCTCGTCCGACGAGCTTGCGAGTTATCAGAGAACTTTATGCAATATTGACAACATGCGTATCAATCTGACAAAAAACAACATAACCTAAAATTTTAATATACACAGTGGAATATGCCAAATTGTCATGGCCAACCGACGGCTGAAACTTTCGTAAACGGACTATATGTATGTTCAGAAAATGTAGTGTCTGTCAGAATATCTTTCGATCGAAATATATAGGTGTCAAACAAAGCTCAAATATAAAATCGAATCATTTTTCCACGTCTCCGTTTTGACAACAATTTTTGCATTGGTTGATTTGTATGCATTTCAATCTAACAACAGCCAAATGTTGGCGAATTTCATTCGAAAAACAAATTGCATTTTTCACATTATTCCTCATTTGGGATGCAGTTATTTCAAATTTACCTCTCACGATAAATTATTCCATCAGGAAAGTTCGATCTGGTTCATAAAGGCACATACAAACTCTTGTACCACTATTATATTACAGAGCAATTTACCCTTTCATCACAATTTTTGAAGCCAGCATAGCATAAAAAGATTATTTCGCTGATTGTTGCATAACAAATTCGAAAAAATTGGTCATTTCGTTTCGATGCACATGTTTCTCTATTTGAAATAATCTCAAAATAAATTATTCAGTAGTGAAATAAATATTGAGGGTAATAGTATATTATATTATAAGGATTAAAAGTGCATCTTTTTTTTACGAGCAATATTTGCAGTTGCGAGGCGTAGCCGAGCGAATGCAAAATTGCGAGTTAAAATAGGCACTTTTAGTCCGAATAATATATACTATTTTTTCTCCAACCAAGTCAAAATTACAATAAAATTGGTTTTAGTGAAAAATCGTTCATAATTTGGTTATGAATTTGAACACAGAATCATGACAGTGATTGTCAAGTAGACGTCAAATGCCATTACTTTTAATCCTCCGGATTAAAAGTAGCGTTTTTCATCCTAGGATTAAAAGTGTTGCTAAGCAACGAGCAAATTTTTGTACGGTAAGAGAATTTATGACTTTTGCACCTGTAAATAGTACAGAAAAGTCAACATTTTTTGATGGTTGGAGAAAAAAATATTTATAGTACTTACGACACCCATCCCGACGTTCGTGTATCTCTGTATCCAATTTGGAAAACAAGATGTGTCTGTTGTTACGAAAAAATTTTCGGTCATCATGACATTTGATAAAATCGTTTTTTCATTGCTTATCAACTTCAGATATAAGAGAATCAAGGTTTAGAAAATATTCGGTTAGTCTTAGAAAAAATTCAAGGATTAATTATTCCAATACCAACCAATGAACTTGTTAAATATATTCGGACAATTAACAATTTCCATTAAATATCTTCTGCCTCCAGCTTCATTGTTGGTGAATTTTATGGGATCATTCGGACAATTTCCAAAGAAAAATTTGCATTTTAGCAAAACCAAAATAGAAAAATTTTCATCTTGTTATCATTTTGTGATGAAGTAATTTCAAATCTACCTCCCACGATAAATTATTCCATCAGGAATGTTTGATCTGGTTCATAAAGGCATATACAAACTACTGCACCACTATTACATTACACAACCGTTTCATCACAACTAAATTTGAAGCCAGCATTGCCTAAAATATTATTTCGCTGATTGTTGCACAAAAAATTCGCAAATATTGATCATACCGTTTCGATGCACATGTTTCCCTTTTTGATATAATCTCATAGTAGATTATCCAGTTGTGAAATAATGAGGGTAAAAATATCCATAGTACCTACCACACCGACGCGACGCCGACGTTCGTGTATCTCTCTATCCAATTTGAAAAAATAGATGTATGTAACTATCTGTTGTTATGAAAAAAATTTCGGTCATCATAACATTTGGTAAAATCGATTCTTCATTGCTTCTCAACTTCCAATACCAACGAATGAATTTGTCGAACATATTCGAACAATTAACAATTTCTATTTCATATCCCTTGTCTTTAGTTTCAATGGTTAATGTTGGTGAATTTTATGAGTTCCTGCGAACAATTTCGAAAGAAAAATTTTTATGTTGGCAAAACCAAAATAGAATAATTGGCATTTTTGACATTATTTTCTCATTTTGATGAAGTTGATTCAAATTTACATCTCACAATAAATAATTCCACTAGGAAAGTTCGATCGGGTTCATATAGGCACATACAAACAACTACACCACTATCATATTACTGAGCAATTTACCCTTTTATCACAATCAAATTTGCCGCCAGCGTTGCCTAAAAAGATTATTTCGCTGATTGGTGCATAACAAATTCGCAAATATTGGTCATACCGTTTCGATGCACATGTTTCCCTTTTTGATATAATCCCATAGTAGATTATCCAGTTGTGAAATAATGCGGGTAAAAATATCCATAGTACCTACCACACCGACGTATCTCTCTATCCAATCCGAAATGGAAAAAGCTTTCATCGAAATAGCTGCTCGAATAAATGAAGAAAAAAATAAGCTTCCACTACACGAACAATCGAATTATTATCCTATGTCCCTTCTCCCCTTTCTTCGATTCTAGAGCGGTGAAAATCTATAATCTCCTAGATAACAAGTTTCGAAAACCGTTACGCCTCTGGCCTATATCTTTAACAGGTACTGAACGCTCAGCAGTATAAGGATATTAGCCGTTGCTGTCTCATTTTCCGATGGAAAATATTTTACCAGATAAATTTCAGTTTTCCCCAGTGGATCAGGGACTAGCATTAGAGCTGCAATTTTCAGGTTATTACTAGTAAAAGGTTTTAACCCTCTTCTACCTGAGATTTATAAGGGTTTTATTTCAGGGATACCCAGAGATATTTAGCAACACGCGAGTAATATATTGTTGGAAAGCTCATATTGAAAATTCCTTTCAATAATGTTCCAATAATGAAATTTGAGGGTAATGGATCATTATTATTGAGAGGAAGTGACCTCTTCTTGCGGTTCTAGACTCACATTATTATTCAAAAACTTCATATTAATTATAATCACAATTCCCGAAAATTTTTAGTTATCGAGAAGAGCTATATTGAAATTAAATCTGCTTTTTTTCCTGATCATTCGACCATCTATATTAACTTGAAATGTTGAAGGAACACTAAACTCTTTTTTGCATAGTATTCTGAACACAGATATCAAATCTAATGAGACTTTTTTTGGACGTCCGTCGAAGTATGAGAAAAAATTAAAAACTGCCAAGCCACGGTTTTAGCGACAACTGTGCAGGGGGTTATCCGGGGGCGGTGCGTTCTCAACAAAAATTTGTTTGCATAGTTTTTATAACACAGATATCAAATCTAATGACACATTTTTCAGGACGTCCGTCGAAGTATGAGAAAAAAATTTAAAACTGATTAGCCACGGTTTTAGCGATTACTGTATAAGGGGTATCTGGGGGCGGTGCGTTCTCAACAAAAATTTTTTTGCGTAGTATTTTGAACACAGATATCAAATCTAATGAGACATTTCTTTGGACGTCCGTCGAAGTATGAGAAAAAAATTAAAAACTGACCAGCCACGGTTTTAGCGATTACTGTGTAGGGGGTTATCCGGGGGCGGTGCGTTCTTAACAAAAATTTTTTTGCATAGTATTTTGAACACAGATATCCAATCGAATGACACATTTTTTGGACGGCCGTCGAAGTATGCGAAAAAAATTGAAAACCGATCAGCCACGGTTTTAACGATTACTGTATAGGATATCCGGGGGCGTGCGTTTTCAACAACAAAAATTTTTCGCATAGTTTTTTGAACACAGATATCCAATCGAATGACACATTTTTTTGACGGCCGTCGAAGTATGCGAAAAAAATTGAAAACCGATCAGCCACGGTTTTAACGATTACTGTATAGGATATCCGGGGGCGGTGCGTTTTCAACAAAAAATTTTTCGCATAGTTTTTTGAACACAGATATCCAATCGAATGACACATTTTTTTGGACGTCCGTCGAAGTATGAGAAAAAAATTAAAAACTGACCAGCCACGGTTTTAGCAATAACTGTGCAAGGGGTTATCCGGGGGCGGTCCGTTCTCAACAAAACTTTTTTGTACAGTTTTTTGAACACAGATATCAAATCGAATGACACATTTTTTTGGACGCCCGTCGAAGTATGAGAAAAAAATTGAAAACTGACCAGCCACAGTTTTAGCGATTACTGTATACTGGGGTATCCAGGGGCGGTGCGTTCTCATCAAAATTTTTCTTTTAATTTGGTAAATGAAGGTTGATAATGGTACTGATTGATACTGAATGTTGATGCAAAATTTCAAGAGTACCGCATTACCATAAAATTCAATGATTTTGATTATTGATTTTCTACAGATTAAATTTTTGAAATTTCCAGAATATAATTCTGTTTGTGCTAAGATTTCACATTCATTTACTTATTATGAATGTTAAGTCCAATTCAAAGTTATAAGGTTAATGTATTATTGCATCACCAATGAACGAGCGCTCAGAAGCACCTTTCCAGGGCGTTTCTTAAATTTTCAAATATTAGGTTTACTTGCTTCGAATATTCATATTCAAATTAAATTTCATTTCCAAATGAAACACATCACACATTTCGCTCCCCAGTTGTACTATTTTGATCGGAAATCGGAGAAAATGATCACGATTAATCTGATTTGGATGAAAACATGAGTCAGGATATGGAAACGTGACCGGAAACACCTTCGAGGATTCTTGAACGGAAACACGGATATTCGAAAGCGTTTTCTCCTCTGCGGTATAGACTACGTAGAATACGATTCATCATCTCTAAGTTGTCCGCAAATGAGGCTTTCCATTCGGCTGAAAAATATTCAGAATCATCAGAAACTCGCTTTTTGCCTCTGCCTAGTCGTTAGCGAACAGAATAGGGCGTCGTCGAGCTTTTTGTGGCATTCACTCCGTTTATGCTCTCTTCCTTAGAACTCATGGCAATTAGAAGGATTGTGTCCGTTCGTTGGTTGAGATTATCTGCTTTGTTGTTTTTCTATTTCGTTCGCCAATTATTTAGCTTATTTTTGATCGCTCATTCTACCTAAACGATTACTATATCGTTTCGCCCAAATGTCTGTAATTGTCGAATTTTGTGCCGGAAATGGTCTTAACTGATAGGGTTTGACTCCTTGATGAGGAATTCGAGATCAAATTCAATTCAGTCCGTGGAGCCCACCGTCCGGCCTTCCGTTAGAACGATAACTTTCGAAGGAATGGTCCTAGAGGCTTGAAATTTTCAGGATGAATTTGGTTTCCAAATGCCTCCTTAAAGTTCGTTAATAGATCAAATCGTACAAGGTGTTCTAATGAATATGGCCATTCAAAATTTTTGTTCCTCAATAACTCAGACTAAACGAAATCAATAGAAATCAAATTTTGCGGCCATATGCAAGATGCTCATAATAAGCCTCATGCAAAATGTGTACCCATAGTGTTAACAGAATCACAAAAAATTCGATTGGAATATTGAATAGAAGGAGGTCTATATTTCAATAATAAAATATCCGACCCGAGTGAAATTTATTTTGTGAAAGAAGATTAATATACTGAATGTTCATGCGAAATTTCAAGAAGATCGCATCATCTGAAGCATAAAAAAATCAATTGGAATATTAAAAAAATCTCTCTATTTCCACAACAAAAAATCCGATTCGAGTGAAATTTATTTTGTGTATGAAGGAATGTTCGTGCAAATTATTGCCAGGTTTGCATCATCAGAACGATAAATTAATTTTTTTCAATGTCAAGTTTTTACATATTTCAGTTTTTCAATAATTTTCAGAATATTATCTGGATCGTGCCTAGATCTGACATTTATATATTCAGTATTAATCTAAAGTTCTATACAAAATTTTGAGATAGCCTCATTGCTCCTCCAATGAACGAGCGCTCAAAAGCACCTGCTCATGGCTGTCTTGAATATTTTAGTGAAAAAATGAGAACATTTCTAGGATCTTAACTGTTTATCTGAAATTAGGAATCCTTTTTTATAGTTACTATTCCTTGTTTCCTTATTAAATAAAACTCGTTATTGGGCGTTATTGGGTGATTTCATATCGTAATATATCAACTACAATATGCGCCTGCACATAATTTTGCTATAGATGGTATTGACTGAAACAAAAATAGATGAAAAGCAACCGTTTGAAAGATTTCGCATGATATGAATGCAGAATTCTCTGCCAAAGTTCGAGGTTCAAAAGAGATGCACGTAGTCACCATCCTCTGTATCCATGACTGTTAAAATGAGGTACATTGTACGAGTACACTGAAGTTGTAACAACTTTGAGACTCCTTTCATTGATTTATGATGGTAACTTTTCAGTTCAAACCTCAGACAAAACCCTGAAAAGTTTCTAAGACTCTCTTCTCGAAAGTATCATGTTCGAAATATTATCGGCGTAAAACCGGAAAGGATCAAGTACAGTACATAGCAAATTTGAATTATTATTTCCACAATTTCGATAAGTTCTCAAACGCTTTCGACTTCTATTTAGTTGAGTAGTTTACTTGGCTGTGTACTCAAAATTATACATATCGAAATGTTAGGTCAACAAAAGATGCTAAATAAAGATCCAGAAACTCAAAGATAAAACATTTGCTTTTTTTCGCAAAATGTCTCATTCTTGTGACGAAAACTATAATTTGTCGATCCTCTTTTCCTTCTCCATTCAACTATACGAAATTTTACGAACGTTTTTGCAGTTTAATTCGAAAATTATTCGAAAATAAAATTTCAAATCATTTCAATGATTCTCAAGCCGAATTGGCCCATTGAAGAACCTATCAATGATATTTCGATACTACATATACCCAGAAAGTAAGTTGCTTTCTCCACACGAAATACATGAGAAGTCAATGTATCGTCAGCAGCTTGATATAAAATTTGGACTTGATCAGAATTTTAGTTTAGTCAATCATCGAAAAATCAATTTCAGAATAATAATAACTCGGGAAATATACAGCAGTTGAGCTTTTCCACAAATATCTGATAATTGTTCAGCTGATTGCGTTAGAAATTCAGAGTTATCAGGTATACTATAAGGAGGACCTCAACAAAGATTTATCAGGTTGATTTATCATTATTGAGTTGAAAATAGGCTAGAACTGCCAAACTAACTCTAAACTACACTGCTTCTGGTTGAGCCATCCAAGACAAGATGAATGCAGACTGCGTCTCGAGAATTCTGAAGGAGCCATCCATGCACATCGTCCCAGAATGTCCTGCAGGAAGTCACATCACATCAATGAAACTGGTTCATGTCATAGCAATTCTGAACGTTCTCGCGAATCAATCATTGACATATGGGAAAAAAATTTTGTGTTATCGCTCGGATCTGAGGAATTGTGTTCGCGGGAAATTTTCGAAACAACAAAAACAAACTGATATTTTTAATCATTATCCTTATAAACATTTTGTAAACAATAAATGTTTCTTATCATAAAACCATTAATTGTAGTCCGAGAGTAATCGCTTTCATTTTTATATTATTTTTATTATTATAATAATTTTTTGGATCCACTCTGTATAACTGACAATTATAATTCAAGAGCAGCGACATAGATCAGATCAATATCTAATGATTTGCTGAATTTCTGACTTAAACCTCAAATATTAAGCAAACTAGAGACACCCGATATTAGTTTGCGTACTATTAAAGTTTGTCCAAATTCTGCGTTCTCTATCAAATTACACCTATTTGGAAATGAACGAAAATGAGATTTAGGAAAAACGAGTGTAAAGCAAAAACGAATATTGTGATCAAATGCAAATGCAAAAATTGATAAGAAACGTAATTCAAAAAAGCGTAAAATTATTGTCACGAAATGAACAATCTGCAAGGAAAGATCGACGTCATCAGTGAAAAAAGGTGAAGCCCAATAATGTTAAAGAGGACGTCGCCAAAAGTATTGAAGTCATATGGAAATTGGCAGTGATATTAAAATACAGATAAAGATCAAATAAAAATTGAATACTTTTCGAATTTCGTGTCTATTTTTTCTGGCTGCCTTCAGATCATATCTCTCAAGACTCAAATTCTGAGATCATTATAATTTGGATCTTTCACAAATAGTCAAATTTTGCTAGAAAAATATTTAATCTTATTATGCCTTTTCCAATGTCTTAATACTTCATTATATATTATACTAGCTTTTACCCGCGACTTCGTCCGCATAAGTTTTTTTGTTTTCTCCCGGCTGTAAGCTCCCCTGCAACAATGGGTACGTTCAGCAGCATTCAACTGTTGGCATACAACAAAAATCAGTTGAGTAGAGTTGAGTTTCAGCTGATGAAAATTTTCTGAACGCTTCGCTGAGTGATTTACAGATAGGAGATATCATGATATATAACATTATTTTTTGATACCCAATTGAAAAACTTTTTGTGATTGTACTTGCATATTATAAATTGAAGTGTATCGAAATAACTAAAATACTCGTTAATAAACTTCAACTCACAGAATAAAACAATGCTAAACTCCAACTAAAAACCCTGAACATAAACAAATCACAAAATAGGTATATGCGCATGTCTCAGCGGTCAGATGAGTTACCGCTGACAGAAATCGACATCTGCTGAGAAACATCGATTTGTCAACGATTTTGCTGAACGCTATCACTTTCTCAACTTACTCAACTGTTGCCAACAGTTGAGTGCTTCTGAACGTACCCAATGTCCCACTATCGTGTTCCAGTCCTCAACTTCACATCAAAATTTGTTCAAAAGCGACCTAAGCTACATAATGGATAGCTCGGAATGTTTCCTTAGTAATATAAAAGTAAATAATGTAAATCGGTTTAAAATACTACCAACTACCTACCTGCCAACCCCCGATGTTAGACAGTGTGACATCCGCAACATCGTCTGCGTAGGAAGTACTAAATAATGGCGCCTACCGACCCTCTAAGTTAGAAAAGTGATCAAACACTAACTTGAAGTCTTAGTAACACTCAGTTAAAAAAAAAACATCAAATCATTTCAGTAGCTATGTTGTCATGCGCTTCTTGACACGATCACGCTAGATTTCCGCGGGAATGAGGTATTTTACTGCCGTAAAAAGTAGCCTGTGTCCGTGCCTAGGATCCTATCTTTATATTGACCCAGTCTTATAAAAATCCGTTCAGACGTGAAGAGGTGAATGATGTAAACTTTTGAAACAAACGATTAAAAATCACTAACTTAATTAGTTTTCTGCCTACTGCCTACGCCTTTAGTACGATAGCATGAATATTGATAGCTCATATCCTTCTCTAGGTTACTATCTATCACCTAACTAAATATTCATCAAAATCCGTTCAGCCGTTTAGGCATGATAGAGCAAACTCCCAGCAAAAACCATAAAAAAATCACTAACTCAATTCAGTTTTCTGCCTACTACTCCTACCCCCAAGTACGATGACGTGATCATCTTGATCTTATATCCGTTTTTAGGTAACCATCTATTGCCTTACTAATGTCATCAAAATCTGTTCAGCCGTTTAGACGTGAAAGAGCAAAAGTCCCAACAAAAACGACTAAAAATCACTAACTCAATTTAGTTATCTGCCTACTGCCTACCCCCTAAGAACGATGACGTGATTATTTATAGCCTATGACCATTTCTAGGTTATCATCTATCACCATACCAAATTTCATCAAAATCCGTTCAGCCGTTTAGGCGTGAAAGAGTAACAGACAGACAGACAATAGACAGAGTTACTTTCGCATTTATAATATTAGTATGGATAACATCAATCAACGTTTTGATATCATACAAATCAACAAATGTCACCACCGCCAAACCATTTGTTTCAAATGGATTCCGCTCTGACGAGTTCGAGAATAGATTTTTCGGAATATTTTACGTTATAACGTCTCCAACGTATAAAATATCCAGACGGCTGCAATTCCTAATAACCCTCTGGCCTGTTTGGAGAATCCATCAATGCTATCCTATTTGACCCTAACACAATTTTGAGAACGACAAACACAAAGTGGTATTCAATAACACGCATCCTAAGTGATCTAAATCATAGGATCAAACCGATACAGATTCCTCCTGAGGGAATGTTACATCCCACAAGATATATCTGTGAGATTATCTGCCAGATATCTCAATATCACCGATATCGATTCCACTTAAACACGATAAAAGAAATGTCATCACCAGCTGGAGTTGACGAAAGAAAAATTGAATGTTTTCATTTTGCTAACAATCAATTTTCTACACCAAAAATGTTTTGTCTTTGTCTTCGAATAATATCCAACCGAAATTAATATTCAGATGATATTCTTTTAGAGGCAGAATTTTCGATGTTAGTTTGAATAAGGACATTTTACAAACTATTCGACAAACTAATTCTCCTGACCAATATTCATCATATTTTTTTCCATATTTATATAATTTATTATATGAATCAACGTTTCGATATCATAAAAATCAAGAACTGTCACCACTGACAAATCACTAGCTTCAAATGGGTTCTCGTCTTACGAAGTTCGGGAATACATCAATCAGACTATTAACGTTATAACGTCACCAACGTATGAATTATCCAGACGTATGCTTCCAGAAATGCCCTCTGGAATGTCTGGAGAGACCAATTGTCCCTAAATTTTGGAAACGACAAGCACAAACTGGTATTCAATAGCAAGCATCTTAAGTTATCTAATTCAAAGGATCAAACCGATACAGATTCAACTTAGGGGAAGGTTCACATGCCACAGGATATATCCCTGAGATTATCCGCCAGATATCTCAATATCACCGATATCGGTCCCACTTAACCACGATAAAAGAAATGTCTTCGCCGACTCCAGTTGGCGAAAGAACGAATGAAAAATATTTTGAAGATAATCTCAATAAATCTTTTTTCTCAAATGATTTCAAATGAGTATGTCAACTTAAATCAATATTCAGATGATATTCTTTTAAAATTCCTGCTCGAATTAAGACCGTTTACAAACTATTCAAACTCTGCGGACAATACGAGTATATTCATCATAAACATTATGTCATTTTCAAAATCTCCTTTATTTTTATATTAATCTTCTTTTCTTTTTTCCTCTCTTCACAAGACACTATTGAGCCTGTTGAAAAACATATGTCCAGTTTTCGTGCAATCTTTCTGCAGGTCAGCAGCGGGTCTCCGCGAATTGATCTTTCATCTTTTGCCCATCTATCATTCGTCATTCTGTCAACGTGGTCTTTCCAAAATTGTCGACGCGGTCTCGTGAATCAAACAACGTCTTGAATGTTCAAATCTTCTCCTACAGCGTTACTCCTTATTTGGTCCCTTAAGCTTACTCCTTTAATAGTCCTCAACAGTTTCATCTCAGTTTGAAATTTTTGCTCGAATTGAGACCGTTTACAAACTATTCAAATTCTGCTGAAAATATATTCATCATAATTATTATGTCATTTTCGAAATCTCAATTATTTATTATATCAATTTTCTTCTCTTTTCTCAAGACTTGGCCGTGTCGTTTTCACTATTGAGCCTCTTGGGAATTATATGTCCAGCTTTTCGAGCCATCTTTCGTCAGCAGGGGGTCTCCGTGAAGTTGATCTTCCATCCTTTGCCCATCTATTATCCGTCATTCTGTCGACGTGATCTTTCCAAAATTGTCGTCGCGGTCTCGAGAATCAAACAACGTCTTGAATGTTCAAATCTTCTCTTCCAACTTCACTCCTTATTTGGTCTCTTAAGCTTACCCTGTAATGGTCCTAAAGATTTTCATCTCAGCTACCTTCATCATGTTCTTTGTTTTTGCTTGGTCCGCTCGAGTTTGCACTGCATACGTAGGTATTGGTCTCACGACGGTTTTGTATATGCGGACTTAACTATTGGTAGATATTGTTATGGTATGCTCTTATTGAGCTTTTAATTTTTTGAATAATTTGAAATTTTGAGAAATTTTACCTCGGCTTTCAAATTTTGAAATTATTATGATTTTATTGACTCTTATCTCAGGGTGGATTCCTTATTTTGAATTAATATTTTAATTTGATGAATTTTGTGAATAATAATAATAAAATTAATGTAATTAATTTAATAAATAAAGAAAAACAAACTTTCAGCAAACTAAATCCTACTCTATGTTCCTAATTTCCTAATCTTAAAAACTTAAACTTAAACTATTGACTAACCTATCTTTATACTTTTCTTCAGTTCTTGTTATCAATCTTGCACCTTTTAATATGAATTCCTCGGATATTGGTTTCCTTTATTTCTTCTATTTAAATTGAAGTCAACGATCCAGCCTGTTTTTTGATCTTGAATCTTGAAACTTCTTAAAAAATGATAGAACCAGCCTCTTTTGGATCTTGGATTCTTATACAGGTAATTGCGTTTTATCTTGATTTTTTTAAGTGAAATTAAATTGATTTTCTTTACAGATTTATATTTCGTGTCAATCTCCAATTCTCGTTTTATTTTAGTGCTTCCCTGGTAACGATGAATTTGTTTTCATTATTTCCTTAACACTTTGCCTGCCACGTCAGTCGTATACGACTGAAATAATGAAATAATTTAAAATGCCTTTTTATTGGTGAGACTGTTTATTAATGACTGCAAATTCTTGCCTGCTCGACTAGTTCGATGAGTATCTCTCATCATTCTCAAGAGCGAAGTAACTAGACAACTGCAAAGAGAGAAAGACAAAACAGATAATTGAAAAATAATTGTCAATAGTAACAATAAATAACTCACGATGCAGCAGTCTAGCACAGTTCTCCAGCCAGGACAAAGAATCGACCTTGACACATTTTATGGTCTTTGAAAAATCACAAATACAATGAAGTCAAAATTTAAAATACAGATATAAATGGTTACATTACAAACAATGACAAAACAAACATCAATACGCACGCGTACACAATTCTGCTGCAGAAGTCATAAAATCGACGGATCAAGGTCGAACGCATCAATCTACTCAGTGGCGGCGCGGCAGATAAAATAAGACAGTGAACACTAGGGTTAAAATAATAAATATCAAGTGGTTACAACAGAAGATCCCGGGTTTAACGCGACTAAATCGGTGGACGGAGTGTCTGCTGTAGCTGGTGTGTCCAGTAAGATATCAAATAAGCGTGGGAAGGTTTGCGTTGACAATGCATTGAGGGTGTTAAGTGACTTATCATTGATATGACAGAAAATTTCTATATCTTCCAGCACAGACTGTTTTAAACTAAATTTAGAGGGATGTAAGATTTTAACATCTGAATTCACGTCAAAACCGTGTTTGGAAAACCTTAAGTGTCTGCCAAACACTGATTTGTTGCACCTCTCATTTTTCTGACTGCGGAGATGTTCAGAGGTACGCTGTTGTAAAGTGCGCCCCGTCCTACCAATGTACACTATATTACACTCCGGATCACCACAGCTCAATTTGTAGACACCCTTTGCTGTAACTTGGGTATCTTGTCTTTGTTGTGGACCAAGATGTTCTGCAATGTATTAGGAGACTTGTAGGCTATCCGGATGTTGTGTTCGCGAAATAGGCTACCCACCCTGGTCGAAATGGGTCCTATATATGACAGTCTCATATACTTGCAAACAGGGTCCGTCCGCCGAAGAACAGATGCATCGTTGTTTAGGCGCTTCATTTGCTTCTTTCTTATCATATCTTCCACCCATCCAGGCCTGTATCCGTTTCTTACTGCCAGATGTTTTATCACATTGAGCTCATATTGAAAGTCATCATCGGAAAGAGGAACGCTGAACAATCTATTCACCAGGAACTGCAAACCCGCCAGTCGTTGGCTCAAGTGATGTGCGATGTGAAATGAATCAATTGGTCTGTTTGGGTGGGTTTTCTGTAAATGCTGAAGGAAATTCTGTTGTTAATGCGTCGCAGCAAAATATCTAGAAAGGGGATGGATGAATTCTCTCCAATTCCATTGTGAAATTAATTTTGACATGAAGACCATTGATCCAATCCAGAAAGGAACCCAATTCATCTCTCTCTCCTGTCCAGCATACTATTACATCATCCACATATCGATGCCAGAATAGAATTTTTTCTCTGAAAGGATTACCATTGTTGAATACCAGTTTTCGTTCGAAAAAAGACATAAATATTTCTGCGAAACAATTGGAGAGAGGATTTCCCATGCCGATTCCGTCGCATAGTCTGTAAAAAATGTCCTCGAACGTAAAATAATTTTGTTCCAAACACAGCCTGGCAAGATTTAAGACACCCTCACACTGTTCATTGTTCAGTGATGACGTATACAATATGTGTTCGAAAAGTTTTAGGGTTTGAGCGACAGGTATGTTCGTGAACAGATTGGAAACATCGAAGGAAACAAAACTGACTCATTCGGGATGTCAAGATCTTTTAACTTAGATATCAGATCAGAGGTGTTCATATACAATAGGGTGAGCGAAAATTCAAGTTGTTCTGAATGAAATTACTCAACCAATGCGATAAATCGTATGCTAGAGTTCCGCAAAATGACACGACAGGTCTGATGCTGAGATTTGGCTTATGGATTTTGGGTAGGCCATATAGTCTAGGAGGAAAATGGTTCATTGGAGTGAATTTTCGATAGGTGTCACAAACTTAGGCCCATACATTTGCAGAGTGTTGTTGAAAGTCCTCTGATAGTCACTCATCGGGTTCCTTTCTAACCTGATGAAACCATTCTCCTGAATGAATTCCAAAACCTTTCCAACGTAATCCTCTTTGGACATGACAACCACACAGTTACCCTTGTCAGCCTTCGATACTATCAAGTTGTTGTCTGATATCTTCTTTTTCAATGACTCCATTGATGCTTTGAAACGGTTGATGGGGGAAAAACGACCCTGCTTAATCTTGTATGAATGAAGAAGTGTATATATTCTCGAAGTCAACGAATTCACGAAGCCCCTAGCAACTGTACGTAGACCACATTCCAAGTCTGCAACAAGTGATTTGATACCAAGGAACCGTAGATGGTAGAGAGAATTTCAGTCCAAGGTTGAGCAGCTCTAAGTCCTTTGGTGAAAAATCAACACTCGTTAAAAGTTTAACTCTAGGGTGAAAAGAGTGCTCTAATGGAGGAAGCACAGTATTCTCAACCTGAAATGGGTCACCTCTAGATCTCAACATGCGCAACTTTTTACTCAGTGAGCGGAATCGACGTCTAGCCAAGTTATCAAGATGTTCATGAAGTTTGGACTTTATTTCGTCTAACTCCAAGGGATGTAATCTGATCTGGAGTATGTCATCCAAAACCTTCATTTTCACTCTGTTGACCGCCATGATGGAGTGCCACCTTCTAATTTCCTTTCTTATTAGAATTCTCATGGTGTTTCGGAGAATTTCGCCCTCACGCCGGATTGTGCTTTTTCTAAATGATCTTATAATATAGTTGGGGTATATGTTCTCCCTCAAACATTTCTTATTGAACCAAATGTGTCCCGATGCAATTCTTGCCTTCGTGCCCAACTTGAAGAACTGACGGGTTAATATTGCCAGGCTAGCGACCAACATAGTATCTCTGAACCCTTTAGCGTCCACCATTATATAGAAATAATGAAATAATTTAAAATGCCTTTTTATTGGTGAGACTGTTTATTAATGACTGCAAATTCTTGCCTGCTCGACTAGTTTCGATGAGTATCTCTCATCATTCTCAAGAGCGAAGTAACTAGACAACTGCAAAGAGAGAAAGACAAAACAGATAATTGAAAAATAATTGTCAATAGTAACAATAAATAACTCACGATGCAGCAGTCTAGCACAGTTCTCCAGCCAGGACAAAGAATCGACCTTGACACATTTTATGGTCTTTGAAAAATCACAAATACAATGAAGTCAAAATTTAAAATACAGATATAAATGGTTACATTACAAACAATGACAAAACAAACATCAATACGCACGCGTACACAATTCTGCTGCAGAAGTCATAAAATCGACGGATCAAGGTCGAACGCATCAATCTACTCAGTGGCGGCGCGGCAGATAAAATAAGACAGTGAACACTAGGGTTAAAATAATAAATATCAAGTGTTTACAACAGAAGATCCCGGGTTTAACGCGACTAAATCGGTGGACGGAGTGTCTGCTGTAGCTGGTGTGTCCAGTAAGATATCAAATAAGCGTGGGAAGGTTTGCGTTGACAAGCATTGAGGGTGTGTTAAGTGACTTATCATTGATATGACAGAAAATTTCTATATCTTCCAGCACAGACTGTTTTAAACTAAATTTAGAGGGATGTAAGATTTTAACATCTGAATTCACGTCAAAACCGTGTTTGGAAAACCTTAAGTGTCTGCCAAACACTGATTTGTTGCACCTCTCATTTTTCTGACTGCGGAGATGTTCAGAGGTACGCTGTTGTAAAGTGCGCCCCGTCCTACCAATGTACACTATATTACACTCCGGATCACCACAGCTCAATTTGTAGACACCACTTTGCTGTAACTTGGGTATCTTGTCTTTGTTGTGGACCAAGATGTTCTGCAATGTATTAGGAGACTTGTAGGCTATCCGGATGTTGTGTTCGCGAAATAGGCTACCCACCCTGGTCGAAATGGGTCCTATATATGACAGTCTCATATACTTGCAAACAGGGCGTCCGCCGAAGAACAGATGCATCGTTGTTTAGGCGCTTCATTTGCTTCTTTCTTATCATATCTTCCACCCATCCAGGCCTGTATCCGTTTCTTACTGCCAGATGTTTTATCACATTGAGCTCATATTGAAAGTCATCATCGGAAAGAGGAACGCTGAACAATCTATTCACCAGGAACTGCAAACCCGCCAGTCGTTGGCTCAAGTGATGTGCCGATGTGAAATGAATCACATCATACAGTTGCTAGGGGCTTCGTGAATTCGTTGACTTCGAGAATATATTACAATTCTCATTCATACAAGATTAAGCAGGGTCGTTTTTCCCCCATCAACCGTTTCAAAGCATCAATGGAGTCATTGAAAAAGAAGATATCAGACAACAACTTGATAGTATCGAAGGCTGACAAGGGTAACTGTGTGGTTGTCATGTCCAAAGAGGATTACGTTGGAAAGGTTGGAATTCATTCAGGAGAATGGTTTCATCAGGTTAGAAAGGAACCCGATGAGTGACTATCAGAGGACTTTCAACAACACTCTGCAAATGTATGGGCCTAAGGTTGTGACACCTATCGAAAATTCACTCCAATGAACCATTTTCCTCCTAGACTATATGGCCTACCCAAAATCCATAAGCCAAATCTCAGCATCAGACCTGTCGTGTCATTTTGCGGAACTCTAGCATACGATCTATCGCATTGGTTGAGTAATTTCATTCAGAACAACTTGAATTTTCGCTCACCCTATTGTATATTGAACACCTCTGATCTGATATCTAAGTTAAAAGATCTTGACATCCCGAATGAGTCAGTTTTGGTTTCCTTCGACGTTTCCAATCTGTTCACGAACATACCTGTCGCTCAAACCCTAAAACTTTTCGAACACATATTGTATACGTCGTCACTGAACAATGAACAGTGTGAGGGTGTCTTAAATCTTGCCAGGCTGTGTTTGGAACAAAATTATTTTACGTTCGAGAACATTTTTTACAGACTATGCGACGGAATCGGCATGGGAAATCCTCTCTCTAATTGTTTCGCAGAAATATTTATGTCTTTTTTCGAACGAAAACTGGTATTCAACAATGGTAATCCTTTCAGAGAAAAAATTCTATTCTGGCATCGATATGTGGATGATGTAATAGTATGCTGGACAGGAGAGAGAGATGAATTGGGTTCCTTTCTGGATTGGATCAATGGTCTTCATGTCAAAATTAATTTCACAATGGAATTGGAGGAGAATTCATCCATCCCCTTTCTAGATATTTTGCTGCGACGCATTAACAACAGAATTTCCTTCAGCATTTACAGAAAACCCACCCAAACAGACCAATTGATTCATTTCACATCGGCACATCACTTGAGCCAACGACTGGCGGGTTTGCAGTTCCTGGTGAATAGATTGTTCAGCGTTCCTCTTTCCGATGATGACTTTCAATATGAGCTCAATGTGATAAAACATCTGGCAGTAAGAAACGGATACAGGCCTGGATGGGTGGAAGATATGATAAGAAAGAAGCAAATGAAGCGCCTAAACAACGATGCATCTGTTCTTCGGCGGACGGACCCTGTTTGCAAGTATATGAGACTGTCATATATAGGACCCATTTCGACCAGGGTGGGTAGCCTATTTCGCGAACACAACATCCGGATAGCCTACAAGTCTCCTAATACATTGCAGAACATCTTGGTCCACAACAAAGACAAGATACCCAAGTTACAGCAAAGTGGTGTCTACAAATTGAGCTGTGGTGATCCGGAGTGTAATATAGTGTACATTGGTAGGACGGGGCGCACTTTACAACAGCGTACCTCTGAACATCTCCGCAGTCAGAAAAATGAGAGGTGCAACAAATCAGTGTTTGGCAGACACTTAAGGTTTTCCAAACACGGTTTTGACGTGAATTCAGATGTTAAAATCTTACATCCCTCTAAATTTAGTTTAAAACAGTCTGTGCTGGAAGATATAGAAATTTTCTGTCATATCAATGATAAGTCACTTAACACCCTCAATGCATTGTCAACGCAAACCTTCCCACGCTTATTTGATATCTTACTGGACACACCAGCTACAGCAGACACTCCGTCCACCGATTTAGTCGCGTTAAACCCGGGATCTTCTGTTGTAACCACTTGATATTTATTATTTTACCCTAGTGTTCACTGTCTTATTTTATCTGCCGCGCCGCCACTGAGTAGATTGATGCGTTCGACCTTGATCCGTCGATTTTATGACTTCTGCAGCAGAATTGTGTACGCGTGCGTATTGATGTTGTTTTGTCATTGTTTGTAATGTAACCATTTATATCTGTATTTTAAATTTTGACTTCATTGTATTTGTGATTTTTCAAAGACCATAAAATGTGTCAAGGTCGATTCTTTGTCCTGGCTGGAGAACTGTGCTAGACTGCTGCATCGTGAGTTATTTATTGTTACTATTGACAATTATTTTTCAATTATCTGTTTTGTCTTTCTCTCTTTGCAGTTGTCTAGTTACTTCGCTCTTGAGAATGATGAGAGATACTCATCGAAACTAGTCGAGCAGGCAAGAATTTGCAGTCATTAATAAACAGTCTCACCAATAAAAAGGCATTTTAAATTATTTCATTATTTCTATATAATGGTGGACGCTAAAGGGTTCAGAGATACTATGTATACGACTGACACTCGATCTTCCGTTTAGGCCATCTGCCGGAGGCGAAATTGTTCTGCCAAGCCAGACATGGCCTGCGATATCTAGTTAGAGTAGAGTTGAAAAACAGATACCTGTAGTCAGAAAGAAGCCGAGACACTCGATTTGCTCCATATGTCATGTCAGTCTTTAAAAGACTGACGCGGCGTAGGTAAAATGACACGAGCTGTCAGTCAGATTTGACTGCCAAAGCCTGAATGTGGTGTTCGATTGTCAGTCCTGCATGACTGACACAGCCTACCAGAATATTGACCTGAAAACTATATGGCAGCCAAAGTGTTTTTTGTTGAATCTCATCCTCCATGAATATTTCTCTTCCCAATGACTTATAATTATCAAATTCTTAACTAATGAATACATTTAACACATTTTTTCACATTATTTACTAATACCCTATATAACTGCTAACTATTATTAATCAAAAAATTCATCAAATTTTTCATTTTAGGCTCCTCGCAAGCTAACGACAAAATTACCTACTTAAGTAACCAGGTACATGCTGGATAAATTTTGAAAAATTATTTGCTGTGTAAATTATAAGGATTTTAATGTTTGCTGTAAATGATTGATTTGGGAATAAATTTATTTGAGAATTTGTAAAATTTTAAATGAAAAGGATGTAAATCTATGAAAATGACATGCTGAGGTAAAGTATTGCGATATTATTTAATTTGAAGGGGTCATTCCATAACAATATATAATTAATCTCCCATATGAGGTCTCTCAGATAGCCAGAAATTATATCAATCAATATCATACAAATCAAGAACTCTCTTTGTCTCCACTGACAAACCACTTGCTTCAAATGGGTTATCGCATAATAAAGTTTTTTTTCGGAACGACAAACACAAAGTAGTATTCATCCTAAGTGATCTAAATCATAGGATCAAACCGATACAGATTCATCCTGAGGGAATGTTACATCTTACATCCCACAGGATATTTCTGTGAGATTATCCGCCAGATATATCTCAATATCACCGATATCGATTCCACTTTACCACCATAAAAGAAATGTCCTCGCCGGCTGCTGTTGGCGAAAAAACACCGATTTACGTTTTTGTTTGCCTGAAAACCGCAGATTGAGGAACTCAGAGATCTAATTCCTTCTCAGTTTTTCTTAAAAATGATTGAAATTCAAAAAAGAACAAACGAAGACATTCAAAAGCGACAAAACCTGATGATGAAACCATAACTGGAATATTATTTGGGCTTTTTCCATCACTTTTTATTCCGTTCAACTCTTTAACGATTGATCGCGAGCTGGTGTAAAAAAATACTTCAGAATTAACTTTCAGAAAAGCAACTTTGATCACTTCTTGAAATGAAGAACATTTTCAAAGAGAGACGAAAAGTGCTTTTCTGAAAGTTGAGAGTCTTGAGTGTTTTCACCTAACGACCTCTGGCGAATACTGTCCCAAACAATGAGCAGATGAAACCAAACCGGTTGAAATAGCCCAATAACATTTCCAGAAAAGATTGCCGATAATCTGAAGATTTCTGAATATTTTTTGTATATTATCTTGAAAATATTTCTGCTGAGTTAATCATTAATTATTTCCACAAGAAATATTCTGGAGATGACTTCAATGAACATCAATTTTGAATTGATTCCAAATGAGTAGCAGTTCCTTTTTTCTAGCTGTGGCTAAATCGGGCTCAACCTAAATCAATATTCGGATCATATTTCTTGGAGGCGGTATTATTGAGATCAACTGGCAAAAAAATTTCATCAGATTATGTGTTTTCTATATCTGGATAACTGATTATGATATCAATCAACTTTCTTATATAACACGAATCAGAGACTGTCAGCACTGACAAACCACTTATTGCAACTAGGTTACAACGTCATCAACGTATGAAATTTCCAGACGAAAACTTCCAGAATAACCACTGTTCTGTCAGGAGAGTCCATCAATACTACCCCATTTGATCATTACACAATTTTAGGGACGACAAACACAAAAGGGGTATAATCCGCAAATCAACCGATGCGACCAGACCGGTCGATAATATTTTGACAGCGGTCATCTCCTGGTTGTTTTGGCTGAAATAGACATATGAAAGGATGGACAGGGCGTCACGTGACTTTCGCACTAAGTTTCGTGCTCCCAACATAAGAGAGAGAGAGATACTGTGAAGGATGGAGTAATATTAGTGTGGTGCATAGACTAAGCTGAACTAATATTACTCCATCCTTCACAGTATCTCTCTCATAATGTTGGAAAACTGACCGAACATAAAAATATCTAATGCGATCCAATGTTTTTATTATAGTTTCTGTGCTTCGCACTAATATTATTCTATCATTGTCCGAAGACAATATTCTCTCTCACACGTCCTGTCCATTCTTTTATAAGTCTATGGTTGAAATTCTTTTACGGAACGTATTTCGGTTGCTGTGGGACTATTTAGGTCAGGTTCAACTCCAAAATAACTTTATTCATTTAGAATTTAGCCCACTGGAATGTTCTCATTCAACCAAAATAATTTAAAAATAGGGTACCTACAAATAATTTTTTTGTGATGGGAAAAAATGCATTAAAAATATATATTTCATTACAACACATAGTTCAAAATAAATCGGACAAAATTTCAAAAACCTTAAATAAATGAAACAAAACAATCAGAAAATAAATCGGCACGACATAAAATAAAAAAAATATGAAGTCTAATTCAGCAACACAAATCACAACACAGAACATGAAATATCACAGTAAGCACAACAATTCAAGTCTAAAATAACCTAAATCCCAGAAGACAAAAACAATAACAAACCAAAGAAACCGAAGAATTTCCTCGGTTGTTCCGGTAGCTGAAGATTATCGCTTTTTTCTGTAAACGGGTTCCGTAAATAAACTGGTGCCGTATTCTCGACAAGTGATATTCGAAAACGTATACGAACTTCATTGCGCGGTGTGCATTTTTGCAGGTAAAACAGGGACTCGCGCAATGAAGTTCGTATACGTTTTCGAATATCACTTGTCGAGAATACGGGCCCTGTTTCGCATAAACCAACCGAGAATATCATATTTACGGAACAGAATGATAACAACCAAACCAAGTTGATTTACGGAATATAACCAAATCGGTATTCAATAGCGTGCATCCTAAGTGATCTAAATCATAGAACTAAACCAATTCAAATTTGTTACATCCCACAGGATATATCTGTGAGATTATCCACCAGATATCTCAATATCACCGATATCGATCCCACTTAACCGCGATAAAAGAAATGTCCTCGTCGGCTGCAGTTGGCGAAAGAACGCCGATTTACGTTTTTGTTTGCCTGAAAACCGCAGGTTCAAAAAACCTGAGATCTAATTCCATTTCTTTCGGTTTTCGCAATTCCGACCGTGTCCACGGCCATTCCCTAGTGTGAAATGCGAGGTGACGCGCTTTCGGAACGTGAAAACATGTCAAGCACCAAGGGAAAAATTTCGAGAGTTAAGTCCGTTGATGCGCGAAAAGATAGATTTTCCCTGATTCGAGGCGAGTTGGAGTGGACGTTATTTTTATGAAGGAATTGTTTTGTTTCATTTTTACCTGGATGCATTGAAGTTCCTGGGTTTCGCCAGGTGTTTCCTCGGGTTGGCATGTCATTGTAGAGGAAAAAATTCTCTGCAGAGAAGAGTATATCAAATCAAAACGGTGGCCATAAAAATATTCAACAAGATACCTTCAAGCCTCAAAGAAGCCAAAAGTGAGAAGTTGAAGAGGGAGCTCAAGCGGATGTTGGTGGAGAGAGCCTACTATAGTATCCAAGAATTCTTCGATGATAGCTTCGAATGAGTGTCCAATATGTGCAATATATACAGTGTGTTTGGTCATGACTTAGCGATAATTTAAGGGCAACAAATATACCTAATTTTATCGACAAAAACACCCAAATTTAAAAGTTTACCCCCTTAGTTTTGGAGTAGCCCCCATTTTAAATTTCCTTTTTCATTTCCGTTGACCCTTCCAAATAATATCGATTTCTTTGGACATAAAGGTAATACAGATGTGGAAAAAATGTTTTTTGAAAGATGATACTATCACCTTTCATTGAAGTATAACAATATGAAAACATTTTACTTGAAAACGCCATAAAAAAATTCTTAAAAAAAGTTTTAATAAAAATATGTACTGATTTTCATAGTAAATCCGCAATAGTACAAGAACTAGCACATTGAAGTATAATTTTTTTTCAATGATTTAACACGCAAGGATATTAGCTACAAAACAACTTTTACATCATTTCTGTAAGTTACATAATTTGAGAGTTATTGCTGTTCGAACATGATCACTACGCGAGGAAAAGACACAAGACAGGTCGTCATGAAGGCCACTGCCTGTCTACAGAGCAGAGGCGGCCATTTTGAGCAATTTTTATGATTAATTTGTTTGTTTGGTCATTAAAAATTATCGAAAGTACAGTACTGAGGTTTTTTTTATTTTATAAATTTTCATAATGGTCATGTTCGAACAGCAATTACTTTCTAAATATGTAACTTACAGAAATTATGTTGGTATCGTTTTGTAGCTAATATCCTTGCGTGTTAGCTCATTGAGAAAAAAATATACTTCAATGTGCTAGTTCTTGTACTATTGCGAATTTACTAAGAAAATCAGTACATTTTTTTACTGAAATTTTTTTAAAGAATTTTTTTATAACATTTTTAAGTTATATGTTTTCATATTGTATCACTTTAATAAAAGGCGGTAGTATCATCTTTAAAAAAATTTTTTTCACATCTGTAGGACCTTTATGTCCAAAGAAATCGATATTATTTGGAAGGGTCAACGAAAATAAAAAAGTAAATTTAAAATGGGGGCTACTCCAAAACTAAGGGGGTGAACTTTCAAATTTGGGTGTTTTTGTCGATAAAATTAGGTATATTTGATGCCCTTAAATTATCGCTAAGTCATGACCAAACACAGCCACAACAAATTATGACACAATCATTAAACTGTTCTCCTAATGACCAATGGATAAGGACCAAGTGTGCACGAGTCTGCCACCTCAACATAGATGGCAAAAGCAGTTTATTTCTTGTTATGTAATTACCTGTTATGTTGCCATACGCTAAATAAATAAATATGTAGATAAGTGAATAAATATAAAATGAATATTACTCCAAACTCAGGCACATTGAATATCCAATGATTCGTAATCCCCATAATACTCGATTCGAATACCTTATGCTACCCTCCCATAATGCTTGAATTAGGCCACTTCCAAATAAGAGCTAAATTCAACAAAATGTTGCAGCTAATCATTATTTCGTCGCGAACAAAGCACTAAATCTTCCGAATATACCACTGTTCAACTGAACGGCAAGTTTCTCTCTCTGGTGCATTGAATATTCTATGTTTCCACTCCGGTTTAGAGAATGACACATGGAATTTGTAAAGTTGAAAATCCGATATGACTCACTTCAGTGAGGATCTTTCGAATAGAAAATCGAAGATCTTCAAGTTGGCCGAACTCAGCTAAGACTTCTTGATGTATCCAAAAAATATGAAATCATTCCGTTACAACGTTCTTTTTCAAAATGTGGTTTCTATACGAAGAAAATTTCGCAATGGGTGCTGTTAATTTATGAAATTCTCATATGATTTCTAGTTCTCATAATTCTCGATCAAAAAATTTTCGAATAACTCGTGGACTATTCGACTGATTTGGCCCATCAACAACATAAATCAGAAAACATATCCCAACCCTTCGAGAACCTGAAAATTTCTAATCTCCCACTCTTTTTTTTCGGAAGTAGAAGTTGTAACGTGTTTTTCTCGGTGAAACTTACCTCGAGCGCTAGCTATTCTTTTTTTTTTATAAGGGAGAATAGCAAACCTACCAGGGCAGCTGCTAGTCAGAGACAGAGTTCTTCGTTATCTTAGATATTAGCGATAACAGAGAAAATCAGAAATAGAGTAATTTACACAATTATTACATTACATTACATTATTATTTTATTCAAATAGCAAAAATAGTTATAAAAAAATACAGTAAATGAGGCGCTTTATGAAATAAATACAAAATAAAAGATTGGTCAGTTTTGTCTGACCGCGAGCACTTTCATAAGAAACAAATATTTTCCCGGTACGAGTCAGCCAGAATAGAAAATGGGTTAAATTTAAACGGAGAATGCAAATAATATGATAATACCAGGAAAACAGGGATAAAAGGGGTCAGTATAAGAGTGCACAACTGCACAACGGTTATATTTGTCCGATATTCTTTCAGTCCTTAAATTCACCACGTTGTCTACCACTTTGCTTGTTTCTCGTCTAAACAGGTTGGGTTTGGCCAGGTGAAATTAGAGGGTTGAACAGGATATGTCGAACGTACCAGCATTGGTTCGGTTATGCCTTCCGGTCTGACCATGAGTTTACACGACTACCTACAGGCACTAAGGAGCAGGACAGAGCAGGAATGTTATTCGGTTGAACGTACTATAGCATTGGTTTGCATCAGCCTTCCGGTCTGACCATGAGTTTACACACCATGAAGGACAGACTAACTACAGGCACCGGTTGTACGGACAAACGTACTATAGCAGTGGTTCGCTTGAGCCCTTCGGTCTGACCATGAGTTTACACGCCATGAAAGACAGACTAACTACGGGCACCTGGACAAACTAGGAAAGGTATGTCACGGAATCTGACGGAACAGCTATTTTAGGTAGACTCAACGAGGATTAAAAGTAGGACTGTAGTAAATCGGCTCGGTACTTACAATTCGATTGCACTAGCACTCACAATAAGGTAATAAAACTCGGAAGATTTGATAGCTACAGCAGAAAATAATTTGGAACTAATTAAAAAGGTATACGTCTAAAGCAGGACTAATTCGGAACTAATTACCGATGGAGGGAATGCCCGCCTTTTATAATCTTCCGGAGGGGGGTTGAAAAGGTAGGCGCAGAAACGTTAAAAATTTCAGAAGAGTACCTCGGTAAAAACATCTTCAAAACTGGCTTATCGTACGTACATGCAAAAAACGGCGTTATCTGCGATCGGCGTTGTTCTTGCGGACGGTTCTACTATGTTTTCTGTATGAAAAACAAAATCAATCGCAGAATGTTCGGTTTTTCGATTGTTTTGAATTAATTCTGAAACGGAATAAAAATTCACGAATTTAAAATGAAAACTCGGATAAAATATTTTAAAAAGAAGATCAATTTCCTGGTTACGAAATTGAACTTCATTACAAAGTGTTTACAGATTAGCCAGACATAATTTCATTCAACCCTGAGTTATAATCGTATGCCACCAAAATCCGCATGATAAATCATGGATGGGTCACCCTGCTATATGTTGTCTGGTTTCCGTACGAAATAATATCGCTAAGTGTTACTAGATCTAGTAGAGAACTATAATTTTTCGAGAAATAGAATGTAACTCCTTAGTACCTGCTATCAGATTGCTCCCAATCGGTCATCAACACAATGAGTTCATGGATAAGGGTATTATCTTTCTATTAGATAACCTCTTAGAAAGGGAGGAAGAGAGAACAACGTTTTATGCTTTTCAAATGTTTTCTCACCAATTTACTGCACTGCCAGTGGTTTCTGCTGATCTAGGATTGCCGTAACACCAAAGAGCCACTAGCAAGAGGCCATGAAGTGAGGGTATTTAGGTTAACATCTGCTGGACCTGAACCTTTCTATGTGCTGGGAAAAGACCAAAATAAAGCAGCGGTCCAGCAATGGGAGTTGAAAAACAAATTAATCTCTTGGAGAAACACTCCTGAACTGGACTCACTTAAGTCACTTAGACGAAAACATTTGTGATGATGTCACCTGCCTATATCAGAAAACTCCCGAAGCTGTCATGAGCTAAGTTCGGGTGATGGTGGGACTGCTGACGGGACATCGTCGGTAAAATTGTCATTTGTATCTCATGGTAAAGTCAGCAGATGGGATTTGCGGGCTCTGTGGACCAGAAGCAGAAAAAGCTGAACACATTGTATGTAAGTGTCCGGCGCTGTCTGGCCCAAGAACAATTCATATTGGGAAACCGATCCTGTATACCCAAGAGGTACCGGCTAAGACACCAAAGGAGGTTGTCAGTTTCAGCAACGCCATTGATGACCTCCTTGGTCTTCTGTTTAAAATTGGCGCTTCGCCAATAACCCTTTCCCCCTGGTACAGAATTTGTTTGATGTCAAAATCATAGAACTTCAAGACAAAACTTCACTCGACTTCCGATCTGTCCCCTTGTATATCCTTCAGTCGTACTATTGTAATTTCAGTTATCGTTACTAATTATGTATTAGTTATGACATAACTGTTATGTAATTGTTGAGCTCTGCGGTATTGCGTGGTGTATTGTGATCAGGCGAAAGGTAATCTATAGTCCGTTCACAAAACTTTGAGCCGTCGGTTGGCCATGGAAATTTGGCATATTCCACTGTGTATATTCAAATTTTAGGTTATGTTGTTTTTTTTCTTGTCAGATTGATATGCAATGTTGTCAATATTGCAAAAAGTTCTCTGATAACTCGCAAGCTCGTCGGACGAGGCCGGGTACATTCGGCAATGTGACTTTATTTTACGTTAAGACAGCAAATACTGCCAACTTCAGATAAATAAACAAACGCCTACTATGCGGTCAAACTTTCGTGAACGGACTACAGATTTGTATTTTCGTTTTACTCTAGCGATTTCCGACTTAACCTCTCCACGTTCAACGTGAGTACTTTGTTCTATTCATATAATCGATTAGAAACGAACATCGGTATCCTAATGCTTGTTCAACGAACGGTGTTCGAGTTCATACACTGTTCAGGTCATAATGTCTGCGTTTAAACCTTTTTGTCTGGTCACAATCACTTTCTTTCAGTTAGATTTTATTTAAAATGCCCGCATATAATTACTTTCTTTGAGATACCCAACAAGTTTGTGCTCTATTTTAGAATATATTTTGAACGACAACGAAACTTTTTTCCTGAAGAGTTCCGAACAGAAATCAATATTATGTGAACTGACTATTCCTAGCATTGGATTGGACTTTTATTAGGTACTTATTAAATATTCACAAAAAATTGTACTTGAGGTTTGAATTCGAAGTTCATTCTAAATTTGTTTTGTTTCAGTTTTCCAAACATTTCTCAATAATTAAGTGAAGAATACGAAGAATGATAATCACATTGAAGTAGGAGGAATAATCTGAGAGGATTTCATTTGAGTTAATTTCATTTTGAGAGTTATATTTGAGTTCGAGTTTTTTGGCGAGAGACACCTCCCCGTAGTTTTTGCTGGACAATAAATTGATTAAACCATCAACCAATTCGCTTTAGTTTCAATTTTTTCCATTTATATTCAATTTATTGACTTAATAGGGCATACTTTCACCTTTTTCAGATATCTATCGGAAAACACATTAAAAAACTTCAGGAAATGAAATTATACTTTCAAAATATCTCTCGTACAAACGGTATATACCTCCCGCAGCTCGTCTTTTGCGGCGTTGCCGCCTGAGGCGCCCAGCCATGTCTTTCGAAGGCCGTGCTGAAACTACCTCAGAACCTGAATGTTAGCAAAATTCTAGAACTGAAGGTGAGCTGTGGAATACAATATACTCAGTTATTCGAGAAAGAGGTAGTATAAAATATGTCAAATTCCGTACCATAATCTACCAACTGGTTGATTCTCGGTTTGCTATTTATGCTCCGTCAAAATTCGTTTCTCAGAAACAGAACGTTTATACGCCATCTCACGTTGAAAGAATTCGTCAAGACGTGAAGCCAGTTTAGATTTAACCCGCTATACGTTAATTTAACGCCTGATGAATGCAGATCGGATTCATCTTCCAAATACATCCAGCACATTCAGTGAAAAATTTAATTAATATCTTCATCTCCCTCAAGTGAATCTGCGCTCCGACTCATAATCCTAATCACCACCATTCTTTCGAAACATTCCTTAATTACCAAGGGAAAAATGCAGACTTAGCGACCGTTGAAAGAGGAAAGAAATCACAATTATTCTAACAGGCTCGAAAAGAGAGTTAATTCATGGGGACGCGAAAATAATTTAGGTCTCTTGTCATCGCTAATGTACGTCATTTGTTGCCCTAATTTCAATTCGCCGCTCGGCGAATGATGGCAGGAAGCTTTTTGTTTCGGCGTTAATTTCAGTCTGTTTGAAATTCCCCGGACAATGTTGATACGGCGAATGGACAAATAACTCATTAGACTTAGGGATTCGCGAATTTTTGCAACCCCCACCCCTCCAGTTTCTTTCTCCAGCTTCCTGAGATGCGGTCCGAGGTATTTCTCCAACTTTTAATTCGTTCCAATGGAAACCAGGGATTGGAATTCTGACTCGAGAATTCAGGATTTTTTCGCCGGTGTTTCGTTGAAGAATCTAATTATGAATCGAAGAATATTTTTGCATTAATAATCCAATAGTCTTGCTTTCAGAAAATTCTTTACAATGGAAAACGATTTGCATGGGTGTCATTCATCTCTACTAGGAATTTCCGTTCACTAATAATATCATTGAATGCTCGGTAGGCAGACGTCTGAGACGACTAAGGAACAAATTTTCTGATGGAATGCTTTTCGCATTGAGAGAAATGAAATTCAAACGTAAAAGTGATTAAAATGATGACAGCCGAAAGTTGAAAAAGTTTTTTGGAATTGAGACTTTTGGACCGATTGTGAATAGAGGTCAACTTCAAAGAATTGCCAAAAATAAACGAAAAGAATTCATTACCCGCTGAGGTCCTCAGAAATTTCTGATCTGGTTCAACCTGGCAAGTAAGGCGATCGGGAAAGATGAAAGATGATGATGCGACAGGAACTTTTTGTTTTGGCCTTAATTTCAGTCTGTTAGAAATTCAGCGGACAATGTTGATACGGCAAAAAGACGAATAACTCTTATAGTACGGTGTAATAGACCTAAACCTCAACAAAACATCCAAAGTAAAAGTTTTCCTCCAACACCAAATTGCTCTACATAGTCCCCTTATTCTATGGTAAAAAGTTACACCAAGATGACTGCGTTCGTAATTGTGAATGCAGAAGGAGTGGTCTAAACTGCACTAGCATATGCAGCAATGCTCAGGCCAAGCATGTGATAACATGGACAATAATAACATCTTAGACGACGAGCTAGAGGAGGAGGATAATGTGCTGGAGGATGAGTGAAGTTAATAAAGACATTGAACATTCCAAATTTGAAAGATATTTATGCTTAAGAAGTGAATTTATGTTGCAATGTTCGTAGAAAGTTCAGGTGGGTTTCTCCGTACCACAGGTTTATATGGCCTAGGCCTGTGGAAGCCTCTTTTCCCTTAAAAAAGAGTGCCCCTTGATAAGGTGGTGAGGTTTCGTTCCTTCAAGGGCTTATCACTAACATACCACCGGCCCCTGAAATAGCAACATTCTTTTGCGAAGCTTATTTTTTTATAAAAATTATCAAAATTACGAAAAAGTTAACATTTACACCGTCTGTAACTCTTGAACCGTACAATTTAGAGTGATTATGAAAAAGACCATTCTTATTTAAATTTAACGTAGAACATTTTTGTATATAACAATGTTTAGGATAAACCACTTAGTTTTTGAAATATTTACGAAAAACTAAAAAAACTAGTGATTTTTCAAATTCCACCCACCCCCCCCCTCACCCCCAAACCCGACGCTCAAAATGGTGTAACTTTTTACCAAACAATAAGAGGGTTATTTAGAACAATTTGGAGTTGGAATAAAACTTTTACTTTGGATGTCAAGGTTAGGCCTTTTTTTAGGTTAATAACACCGTACTATTAGGGATTCGCGAATTTTTGCGACTCTCACCCCTCCAGCTTCCTGAGATGTGGTCCCAGTATTTCTCTCCAACTTTTAAATCGTTCCAGGGATCGGAATTCTGACTTCAGGATCCAGTTTTTTCATTGGTATTTTGTCGAAGAATCTAATTAAAAATCGTAAAATATTCCTGCATTAGGTAATAATCTAATATTCTTACTTTCAGAAAATTTACGATGGAAAAGAAATTGCGTGGGTTCATTTATTTGAATATCTACGAAGAATTTCCGTTCAATAATGATATCATTGAATGCTCGGTCCCAGACGTCTAAGATGACTAAAGAGCAACTTTTCTGGTGAAATGCTTTTTACATTTCGAGAAAAAAAATTCAAACATAAAAATGATTGGAAATTATGAGAGCCAAAAGCTGAAAAAGTTTCTCGGCTTTTTGAAATTGAGAAACGAAAGTATCCATAGTCCAATTCTGAATAGTAGTAACTTCAAAGCTTGGCCAAAAAAGCGAAAAGAAATTATTACCGTTGAGGACTTCGTAAATTCTTCATCTGATTGCAAGTAGGTAAGGCAACTGAAATTTCTTGATTCTGCATAGTGGTCAACTCATTAGGCTTAGGAATTCGCGAATTTTTGCGACTCCCACCCCTATAGTTTCCTTCTCCAGCTTCTTGAGATGCAGTCCGAGTTATTTCTGCAACTTTTAGTTCGTTCCAATGAAAGCTAGGAATTGGAAATCTGATTTGAGGATTTAGGTTCTGGTGTTTCTTCGAAAAATCTCATTATGACGTAGAATATTTTTGCATGACTAATTCAATAGGCTTAGGTATATTCAAGAAATTTCGATGAATTGAATAAGAAATTGCTTTGGTGTAATCTATCTCCTCGAACCAATATATTAAATGCTAAGACGGGACGACTAAAAATTCACTGTGAATTCAGATCAGATGCTTCTTTAACATTGAAAGAAATTAAATCAAAACGCAGAAGTGATTCGAAAAAATGACGGCCGAAAGCTAAAAAGGTTTCTCAACTTCTCGAGAATGATACAATGTAATATCTTGAATTAGTCCGATTTTGCATACTTAGTGGTCAACTGTGAAGCATTGCCAACAAAACGGAAAAATATTAATACCGTCAAGGTCCTATTTTAACTGAAAAAGATACCGACATGAAAAAAAAATCAATGCCAACCAATACCAGTTAACACTATCTGGCGAACTGGATTTTTATGGTGCAAAAAATAGTAAAATTTTTTTCACTGCTGCTCGCTATTAAAAAACACCTAGACTGAGATTCCTTAATGATGCGCCCTATTGAAAATTGACACTTGTCTGTTTGCTTTGAAAATATAAATCAGTGTTGAAATTGAAATCGAAATGTGTATGATTGGTGCCATTAATGATGTACCAAAAACTCATTGGTGGGATTGACTGGTTTACTATTGATTCTATGACAATCGAACTAATACCATCAATATTTATTCCTACGAAACGAATAAATGTTCGATTGCCATAATGTAGTGTTCTCTCTCTTATCGTTGGGTGTGGCTTAATCGAGCAGTATGGTAGTGAACCTGCAGTACTCCCATCGAATTATTTGAAGTGTCGGGCTGCCCGTAATACTCGTTCTTTCGCTTGTCTACCGTACTGCTGAAATTAAGCCAATCCCAACGATAAGAGAGAGAAAACACTACATTATTGCAATCAAACATTTATTCAGTCGGTTACGCTGTAAGTAGATCTCTCAGGAATACAACTGTTCATCTGGACGGCAAAATTTCTGTCTAATGCATTGTATAGGTATCGTATGTTTCCGATGTGAATTTCCTAACTTGTATATCGTTCAGAACATCTATCACCTCATAACTTTATGAATTACACGCGTTATTCATCAATATTGCCTGAACTTATTCTTTTATTTAGGACTTCAACAATTAGCAACATCATTCATCTGTTTATTGTGAGTTTGATGGTTTCATGTGGCAGCGTATGTAAATTACAAACAAAATATTAGAATGAATCTCATCCTCTAAGACTTAATCCTTTGGCTCTTCTGATGATTCGCTGGAAGAAAGTTCTCCAACTTTTAATTCTTTTCAGTAATTCAGTAAAAACCAGGATTAGGTTTTCCACTTTTGTGACAATAATCTCTCTTTCTCGTGTTCCATCTCGATATCTAATTATAAATCGTGAAATGAGATTTTCGTGACAATTTCATAGTCTTCAATTCGAGATTGATTCAGAACTTGGGATCATCACTCCACAATTCGGTCGGGTATTTTCGAAATGGCTACTATAACTGTTCAAATTGATTCAGTAAGTTTGATCATCTATATCGATAATTCGAAAGATAAATTATGACCAACTTTTTTAAACGTTGATCTAGATGGAATTGGCATTGATAGCACTACAACTACGTAGTACAAAATGGCGTTGAATGAGGTTGATAAGTCCTTCGGCTGATATATGCAAGTTTTGCAATTGAAGTAATTGAACTGCAATTAAAAATTTATTGAAGTGTATCTTATGTGGGCTTTTTACTCATAAAAGGTTAAGTTAAACAGGTCAGTGAGGGTGCCGATATTTTGTGTTGTTAGGATAAAAATGAAGATGACGAGTTCACGTGAACGCTTTCACGGGAAAATTGGAATCTTACGATGAACTAAAAATTCAGGTGGAGCAATAAGGCTATTACATCGAAATTTCATATGAGAGTTGCGACTGATCCCAAATTATATGAATGCAGAATCTAAGCACAATCGGATTATTTTCTGTAAATTATTGAAAAAAACGAAATATGTAAAAAATAATTAAATTTTATGGTTCTGATTATGCGATCCTCTTGAAAATTTGAATCCATTTATATTAGTTTTCATTCCCAAAGTTTCACTCGAATCGGACATTCTGTTAAGAAAACATATAAAAATTCTCCTTTCGATATTCCAGTTGAAATTTCTATGGTTTTGTAAACACTATGGTCACAAAATTTTGCATGAAGGTCCAGTACGTCAATCTGCATTCACTGAAAAAATGTCACTGGAATCGGATATCCTGTTATGGAGATATAAAAATTCTTCTTTTAAATATTCAAATTAAATTTTCTATGATTCTGTTGATACTATGGCCACGAAAATTTGGATGACCATTCAGGATATCGATTTCCTTTTCACAAAATGATTTTCAACCGAATCGGATATCTTTTTATGGAAATATGAAGTTCTTTTTTTTTCAATATTCCAATTGAATTTTCTATGGTTCCGTTCACACAATGGCCACAAAATTTTGCATGAGGCTTGTTATGAGCATCTTGCCTAATTTTAAATGGTCATATTTTATGGAACACCCTGTACGATTCGGCTGGTAAACGAACACAACCGAGCTATATGGGAACCGAACCCACCCTGAAAATTTTAAGTCTTTAGGACAATTCCTTCTAAAGTTATTGGCTAACGGCCGGTTGGACAGAATTGAATTTGAAATATAAATTTAAAGTTTTGTTATTAATCATCTTGCTAATAATTGTAGAATTAAAAAATGTCTTCTACAGGACTTTAGCCCATGAAAAGCTTTACTAGCTTTCTCTTTCTTATACAGGGTGTTTCATTGGGAAACGGAAATACTTCACAGGTGCATAGGTGGCACCAAGGCGATTCTGGAGATACCCCAGTTATTGGGTCCTACTGTCTTCGTAGGCGAGATACAGGGTGTTTTATGAATTTTGCCCGTTTCTTTCTGAGGCCGTATCAAACGAACCACCTGGTATATTTTCTTCATATTAGGCGAATATGTTCCTAATTGAGAGGCCAAACGTATTATGCAATAACCGACTTGAAAATCCAGGTCCGGGTTAAAAAAAATTATGAATCGTTTGAATCCTCGAAACAACCCCTGTGCGTTGGAATTTTGAAAATCTATTTCAATATTCGAAAACACCACTAAAAACTTAACTGAAACCTATGCTATATACAAATTTTCGCGCAGACAGTTTTACTGCACAAATTTTCAACTTAAAAGTGAAGTTTTTAAAATCTTGGATACCCGAAACTCGAAAGTGGTTTCAAGTGACTTTTAACAATGAATTATCAACAATATTGAATCCATAATTATTTCTCACATTACTTTGTAATTAATTTTCACATTGATTTCCCTTTTTATAGCTGTATACCGTTTTAGTTTTATTTTTGAGTTACTCTCTCGTTGTTTCTTATTACTGCAGAAATTTTCAACGTAAACGTGAAGTTTTAAAGAATTTGGTTTGCTGGAAGTGATTTAAAGTAAGTTTTAGTGATCCTTGATTATTCCTCTGAAATCAATACTCGAGATCAGCCAATCAGAAAAATAGAAGAGGCTAGCCAGAATATGAAAAACAATACAAATGTGATTCGGAAAGCAGTTTGAGATATTCTTAAACGAGCAAAAAAATGTTCAGATCAAAATGGAGGACATTTCGAGCATTTTTGTAGTTATTTCTCTGATTATATAACTCATGTGTTTGAAAACCAATCAAATCCACGAATTTTACGTAGTTACTGTGTATTGATAAGTGAATATACCCCTTGACGACGTGATATAATCGTTTTGGTGTTTCACCTCCTGCCATATTGTAATCATTTCCATAGTAACGGGCAAGTTCAATGAAATGTCAGTTAATTCTTCAAAATGCAGCGCTTTGGTTTCGTTTCATGTGGTGAAATTGATCAAGAAATTGAAAATGCAACACCAGAAAATACCACAAAAACACATAATTATGTTTGGAAGCAGTTTACGGTGTTTTGTGAACATCGAAATTACAAACTTTCTGCTGATATTTCTAATGAAAAAGTAGCAGATATTCTGAAGGATTGGGCATTCAATATGAAACGTGCAGACGGAAAGGAATATAAAGAGAGTACAGTGAAAACCATTTGGAATATTTCTGCTAAACTTTTACAGAAAAAGTTTCATGAAGAGTTCGAAAGAGAAATAAATCCATTTAAAGATGTTATTTTCGGGAACGCAAGAAAGGCTCGTGCAGCAAAGAGAAAGAAATTACAAGCAATTCCCGACAGAAAAAAAGAGAGCTCAGCCGCTCTTAACGAGAAAGAAATAACCAGAATTATATTAAGTTTTGATGAAAATACACCAGATGGTTTGCAGAAAAAATTTTATCAAATTTGTGCTGTGGAATTGGCATGGCGTGGTAATGAAGCAGCCTTTTGCTTAACCGACTATTTCAAAAAGGAATTCGACAATTATGGTCAATCTACGGGACGTATCGAATACAATCCAATATTCTCTAAAACATCACAAGGTGGAGAACAACGCACAACTGATTCAAAATGGTTGGCTCCGAATAAAGAGTTTCCTAATAAGTGCCCAGTACGTCTCTTGGAAAAACTGTTGAGCAAAAGAACGCCAAATATCACAACCAATCGCCTTTTTTTAACACCTAATATCGATTGGCAGAAAACAGGAAAATGGTTCAAAAATTGCCCTATTGGTTTGAATACATTGAGTAAATGGACACATACAGCAGCTGAAAGTATCGGAATAGATACGAAAAAAAGGAAAATTACGAATCATTCAAATCGTTCCTCTGCTGTGAGTATCTTGTCGCACTCTGGAGCAAACTTGCAAGAAATTACCAAAATAACAGGCCACTCATCACCTGAATCTCTGAAACCATATTTGAAACTTACTGCAGAACACCATAGAAAAATTATTGAAAAAATGAGAAACATTCCTAATCCATCCACCTCAAGCGTCACCAAGAGTACCAACACCAACACTACAAATAATGCTGAAAACAACAATACATCAAATATGTATTATAATAATTGTACTTTCAATATTAATATTAATCAATAAAAACAATAATTAGAATAATAAAAACAATTTATTCAGGAATTTGGACTTTAATGTTTTTGGTTAAATTTTCTTAAATCTTCACCAACGTTTCGGATCCAATTGATCCTTTATCAAGGCTAAAAAAGTGATAAATTACAGTTTAAAATTGCAGAGTTCGCCCTGGTGAGCCAGAACAGGTACCCACCTCGAATTCATCTCAATCTAACAAACATTTCTTAAGATCTATCATTTTTAAGGTGTTCTTTTCTAATTGTAATGTTTTATCTTTCTTTATGTTTTTAATTTTAATTGTGTGATCAATTTTTCAACGTTATGAGGAAATTTCTTTTCGTTTGGAAGTACGTGCATTTGTTGAATTAAGAATTTTTAGGTTGGAGTATCGAACAATGTTTTGTTATTTTTATCTTTTCACACGTTTCGTGATCTTAGTAGGCATCTGAACCTCCCCGCCCAGGCGACATCCGCATCACATGAAATAGAACATACAGAACACAAACAAATTTAAAATCAATCCACAAATCTAGATTATAGATACACTAAACAACTAATCTGGAGTTTAATACACAATAAAATAATATTTGTTTAATTTTGATTACATTTACCCCAACTCACCAACCCATTAATTGTATTGATATTGATTTCAAAAATGTATTTTTGATGAAAGAGTCAAAAATCCTATTTATCAGCCATAACTCAAAGTTCCATCATTATTCTCCATTAAACTATCGTAAATCCTACTGAGGTGTTGAGTATCCTCTCTGAAGTTAACAGTATTGAAGGTTCTGATGTGAATCATTTCGCTTATTAGTCTTTTGTTGTAATGCTGCTCAATGTCCAATATTGTAACCCCCTCAAAATCAAATTTATGCCCCTCTGTGTGAGTGTGTGCCGTCAGTGCCGTTTTTTGTGCATTGTCAAATTTCTTCGAGTCATTAGTGTGTTGTCTGATCCGTTCTTGAAGAAGTTGCTTTGTCTGACCTATGTAGCATTTTTGGCAATTAAAACATTCAATCTTATAGACCAGTTCTGATTGTTTCAAAATAGGTGTTTTGTCCTTTAATTTGGTGTAAAACAATTTTTTATTATCTATTTTGTTATAAAACGCAGCTGTGCAATTGTGTTCTCTGAAAATTTTATTAATTTTATATGATAGAATTGGATAGTAGACTAACCTAGAGAATTTCCTTAACGTAGTCTGTGATGATGTTGTTAGTTGATGTGGTCTGTCTGTATTCTCCTGAGTGTCAACATTTGATGTAGTTGATCGTTTTATTTTTCGATAGTTATTGATGCATGTTTTACATAATGTATTGGGTAGTTATTACTTATCAGTATTTCAGTGACCTTTTGGAGATTTTCCGAATGATATTCTTCATTACTTAACATTACTGCTCTATTTATCAAATTCATTGCAACGTTTTTCTTTTGTGTGGCACTGTGGTTGGATAAGTAGCTAATACATCTATTTGAGTTTATGGGTTTTATGAACCAGTTGGTTTTGAGTTTATTTTCATCTCTGGTTATAACTATGTCCAAGAAAGAAATGCTGTTATCTGTTTCTTTTTCTAAGGTGAATACAATGTTTTTGTGAAATGATTTGAATACATCCAGAGTATTTTTAATTTTGTTTTTGGGTACTAAGAGTAAGGTATCGTCAACATATAATTTCATCAGCGGAATTACGAAACTCAGTCTTGAGACTGCAAAATCAAACAAAGCCCGCATTATTGCAAAGGTGTTACTTTCCGGAGATCCCATTGCTGTACCATCAGTTTGTTTGTAATGAACATTGTGGAAAGAAAAATAACCACTGTCGAAGCATAAGTTTACCAAAGTTAAAAACTCATTTTTATTCAAATTGGTGAAGTTTTTTATGTAATGCCACTGAGATGCTATGGTTATGTTAACCAGTTGTTTCGGTATATTTGTATATAATGATATTACATCTAATGAAATCAATAGGTACATAATCTTCTGGTACATGTATTAATTTAAGTTCTTCTACTAATAGATAAGAGTTTTTCACATTAAATCTTGATGTTGACAACACGTTGCTCATATACCATGTAGAAATTTTCCAATTTTATAGCTAGGAGACTTAATGCTACTTACTACCGGTCTTAAGTTGATATTTTGTTTGTGAGTTTTTCTTAGGAATAAATTTTAGGTGCAACACTATTGTGAGAAATTAATGATTTATATTCTACTTCAGATATACTAGAGTTTGATCTTAAATTTTTCAAGAAATTGTTAATTTTATCTTGTGTTTTTTTAGTAGGATCAGATTTTAGTTTTTCATAATATGTTGATTCGTTATTTAACATTTTTTCGGCTTCAGCGATGTAGTCATCTTTAAACATTAATACAGTGGTGTTACCTTTATCAGAGTTGCTAACAATGATGTTCGGATGGTCTCTCAGAAATTTTGATGTAGTCCTATAATATTTCTTCAGAGGATCATTTATTGGTTTGTTTTGTCTTATAAAGTTGTAAATAACTCCTACACATCTATTCCTTATTGAATTTCTTTCTTCCTCATTGTTGGTGATTGTGTGAAGTCTTCAATATCTTTGATCAACTCAAGCTTTGGTAACTGCTGTGGAATAATTTATTAATACATGGATCAATAAGTCCCGAGACTAACCCAGACATGGCGCTCGTAGTGAACCAGTAACCACGTCTTTCTAGAGTACTAACCTTTGCTTGAAACGTGTCAAAATTTTAAGTCGATCAGACCAGAAACAGGTGAATTATCGAGGTTGGAGTAAAGTCGGTTTGTAGTTTGTTTAAAAAATGGAAAAAACCAAGTTTCGTGTTCTGATAAAACCTCATTTTTTAATTGGTAAAAATACCGTGCAAGCAGAACAATGGATTGCAAAATCTTACCCGGACTCTTGTCCATCAAAAGCAACGATTTGTCGGTGGTTTGCCGAGTTTAAACGTGGTCGTACCGACACAAATGAAGCGGAACTCTTGGGCAGACCTGTGGAAGACGTTACACACGGAAAATGTGAGTAAAATGACAAAATTATAATGAAAGATCGTAAAGTGAAGCTCCGTGAGATTGCTGAAATGACAAAGATATCATATGGAAGTGTATTTAGTATCCTTCATGAAAAATTGAGCATGAAAAAGGTTTTTCCCAAGTGAGTGCCGCGATTGCTTTCTATGGGACAAAAACAGCAATGAGTCTATGATTCAGAAAGCTCTTTATCGCTATTTACTCGCAATAAAAAAGATTTATTGTGTCGTTACGTGACCATGGACGAAACATGGATACATCACTACACTCCAGAGTCGAAGCGGCAGTCATCTGAGTGGCGCACAGCTGGCGAAAGCCGTCTGAAGCGTCCGAAGACGCAGCAGTCAGCTGGCAAAGTCATGGCGTCAGTTTTTTGGGATACCCATGGCGTCATTTTCATTAACTATCACGAAAAAGGTAAATCGATCAACAGTGATTATTATATTGACATATTGCTGGCGCGTTTGAAGGAGGAAATCGCAAAAAAACGACCGCACATGCAGAGAAAAAAATCCGTTCACCAAGACAATGCATCCTGTCACAAGTCGATGAAAACAATGGCAAAATTGAACGAATTGGTCTTTGATCTGCTTCCCCACCCCCATACTCGCCAGATTTAGCCAGCAGTGACTACTGGCTCTTTACTGATCTTAAAAAAATGCTCCAGGGATAAAATTTTGGCTCAAATTAGGAGGTCATAGCTGAAACTGAAGCTTATTTTGAAGCGAAAGAGAATTTTTTTTTAAACATGGTATTGAAAAATCGTAAAAGCGTTGGTACGATTGTATCACCCTAAAAGGTGATTATGTTGATGAATAAAAAAAAATTTACAAAAAAAATGTTGTTTTCATAGTTAGTCTCGGGACTTATTGATCCATGTGTTATATCCAAGAATGTACATTAATTGTGTCAAAAACTATTCTCGACATAAATCCCAACCCATGATATCGTCAAAATTCAATTTTTTCTTCTTGTACAATAATGGCATTTGCAGGTTGTATTAGAGATATACTAACATGGTGCTTACCTCGATGAATTTTTATGAAAAAACACAAAATAATATGTAATAGATATCACATTGAATGATTTCATATATGAGTGAAATAAGATTTTGAAATTTGATATAATCATAATGCTAGTGATTTCGGGTGTGTTATACCAAGACAACTAGGTATTTTCCTTTATTTT
Source organism: Propylea japonica (assembly GCA_013421045.1). Lineage (NCBI taxonomy): Eukaryota > Metazoa > Arthropoda > Insecta > Coleoptera > Coccinellidae > Propylea > Propylea japonica. The sequence continues at coordinate 103,258,509 of CM024239.1, forward strand.
TCAACATGTGCCAACAACCCTCTGAATATCTAATAATATAAATTCAGTAGATAAATTGGATGTAGTTAATTGTGGTTGACATATTTTCATGAATGTTAAACACTTAAAAGTATAAACAATACATATGATCCCAATTAGGTTAGTCCGTCATTTCCTAAAAAACAATATTGACATACACAATCGGCGTGTTAGGTTGTCGATAGATGTATTTCCTATTCTTATGAAATAAATGTTCGAACGAAATTGCATACTTTGTCTTCGAAAACATCTAATAGGAACTTCTGAAAACAGAGCACATTCTACCAAACGATTCTGCTGAAAGCTTCCGAAACAAAAACAATGAATTAAAGGCACCTGATGAACATCGGGAATTTCTCATGTTTCGTGATTAAACATAGGGAACCCGCCTACGGCGTTTCTTTCCAACCGCAGCAAAACAAAAGAATAGAAACAAAAAATTTCAGAAAATTAGAGCATTCTTTTCAATTATTGTGCTGGGCGTTCAGAACACTGCTCGCATTAATTTTTATTAACGGCATTTTAACGTTTAATGTTCATTGTCTCGGGAGTGGGGCGTAATGGAAGGCTTGTATAAAGTATGTTTCTCGCCACCGTTTCGTGAAAAACTCGAAATTTTATACAGTATATGCACGAACAGAAAATTATTCAGAGTTCTCATTGAATCGGTGATTATTTTCAGAACGAAAGTACGATAAATACAGGATGATTTTACATAATTTATTGTAACATCATGTCTTCTTATTTCCATTTTGCTAGATTCTTGCTGTATGCTGATGATTTGAAAAAGAATGCTAGTCTGTCTTCGATTGCAGCAGGATCTGAGTAGGTTTCGCGATTATTGCAGAGAGAATTTTCTTTCGTGAATCTCGATAAATGTTTCGTTCACAAGAAATATCAATGGACCGAATTCTCAGGTCTCCATAGACCAGATTCTATGCGGCAAGTGGGTGGTGTTCGCGACTTGGGGAGGATTCTTGATGCAAAGTTGAATTTTATCAAACATATCAATAGCGTTCTCTAGTCAGCAAATCGAATTGACATGGTAAAAACTTGAAAGAAATGGGACCATGATGACAATGTACTATTCTATAGTCTAGAGCAAACTAAATTTTTCGTTATCGGTTCGGAATCCTTATTATGGATATCATGTTAAACGGTTAGATAGTATACAGCAGTTGATGTGCTCTTAAACACATCTGAGATTCAATATGTTCACTTTAGAGGGCCACAGAAGGATTAGCGATTTTGGTTTGTTATATAAAATACTGAATGGCGTCCTGTCGGTCCCTTCTCTTCTCCAGTAGATATATTTTAGAGTTCCAGAAAAAAATGTTTGCTAAAACCTCTCGTAGAATAAATGTATCTAAAATTCACCAATTTACGACAGATGGAAATCTGAGCAGCAGCCATCACTTTTTAGTAATATAATTTCCGTTTTGTTTTGTTTCTACATACTCCATGAGCTACATTTCAATTGTGTTTTTCTTGTCATGTATATGCTTTTTTTAATGTACTATTGAGTTTATAGGTTTTCTGAACCTCAACTCTTGTGTTTATTAATAATAATAATAATAATAATAATAATTTGTACAATCATAAAATCGATCAATTCGAGCTCTTGCAGTTTGGATCCTGCAATGTGCAATTTTTTATCGTCATATTGTAACATCCGTCCAATATTATTTTATTTTTTGTTTTTTAAATTAAAATTAATTTTATTTTCTAATTTGCCTACACTATAGGTAGGTACTCGAGTGCAGCATACAGTAAATTTTAAAATCAAATTGTGAGTATACCTACTGTGTGGGTTTGAAATGCTTGTTTGTTTTCTTATTCCTAACCAAATAAATGAATAATTGAATAGATAAATCCATACTAATATTATAAATGCGAAAGTAACTCTGTCTGTCTGTCTGTCTATCTGTCTGTCTGTCTGTCTGTCTGTTACTCTTTCACGCCTAAACGGCTGAACGGATTTTGATGAAATTTGGTATGGTGATAGATGATAACCTAGAAATGGTCATAGGCTATAAATAATCACACCGTCGTTCTTAGGGAGTAGGCAGAAGGCAGATAACTAAATTGAGTTAGGATTTTTAGTCGTTTTTGTTGGGACTATTACCTACTCTTTCACGTCTAAACGGCTGAACAGATTTTGATGAAATTTAGTATGGTAATAGATGATAACCTAGAAATGGTCGTAGGCTATAAATAATCACGTCATCGTTCTTAAGGGGTAGGCAATTAGCAGATAACTAAATTGAGTTAGTGATTTTTAGTCGTTTTTGAACAGATTTTGATGAAATTTGGTATGGTGATAGATGAGAAACCTAGAAATGGTCATAAGCTATATATAATCACGCCATCGTTCTTAGGGGGTAGGCAGTAGGCAGATAACTAAATTGAGTTACTGATTTTTGTCGTTTTTGTTGGGACTTTTGCTCTTTCACGTCTAATCGGCTGAACAGATTTTGATGAAATTTGGTATGGCCATAAATGATAACCTAGAAATGGTCAAAGGCTATAAATAATCACGCCATCGTTTGTAGGGGGTAGGCAGTAGCCAGATAACTAAATTGAGTTAGTGATTTTTAGTCATTTTGTTGGGACTTTTGCTCTTTCACGTCTAACGGCTGAACAGATTTTGATGAAATTTAGTAAGGTAATAGATGGTTACCTAAAAACGGATATAAGATCAAAATGATCACGTCATCGTACTTAAGCGGTAGGAAGTAGGCAGAAAACTGAATTGAGTTAGTGATTTTTTTATGGTTTTAGCTGGGAGTTTTGCTCATCATGCCTAAAAACGGGACGGATTTTGATGAAATTTGGTATGGTGATAGATGATAATCTAGAAATGGTTATAGCTATAAATAATCACGCCATCGTTCTTAGGGGGTAGGCAGTAGGCAGATAACTGAATTGAGTTAGTGATTTTTAGTCGTTTTTGTTGGGACTTTTGCTCTTTCGCGTCTAAACGGCTGAACAGATTTTGATGAAATTTGGTATGGTGATAGATGATAACCTAGAAATGGTCATAGGCTATGAATAATCACGCCATCGTTCTTAGGGGGTAGGCAGTAGCCAGATAACTAAATTGAGTTAGTGATTTTTAGTCATTTTGTTGGGACTTTTGCTCTTTCACGTCTAAACGGCTGAACAGATTTTGATGAAATTTAGTGAGGTAATAGATGGTTACCTAAAAACGGATATAAGATCAAAATTATCACGTCATCGTACTTAGGGGGTAGGAAGTAGGCAGAAAACTGAATTGAGTTAGTGATTTTTTATGGTTTTTGCTGGGAGTTTTGGTCTATCATGCCTAAACGGCTGGACGGATTTTGATGAAATTTAGTTAGGTGATAGATACTAACCTAGAAAACGATATGGGCTATTAATATTCATGCTATGGAACTTAAGGCGAAGGCAGTAGAAAGAAAACTTATTTAGTTAGTGCGAACGAAGTCGCGGGTAAAAGCTAGTAAATAAATACATGACTGATTCAAATTCAAAGCTCTGAGTGAAAAATTGAAAGCTCTGATTGTACATTTGTACGAAATGATGCTACATTTTTACGAAATGATGCATAGGATGAAACGCGAAAGTTTTTGTCGATGTTTCTTCGTTCTGAATTAATTGACCCGAAAGTTTTTGTATGCTATTAATTTAATTTTATGAATTGCACAATGTTGTAACGCCACTGGAAATCATAGAATATTGACAGACTGTCAACTGTATGTTAGGTTACTTCCCTTCTATGATCTTCGAATTTGCCTGATGTAATGAAATTCTACCTACTTCCTTCTCCGGCTTTCCTCTGATGGAGAAAGTATCTATCGTATAACGTGTAAATTTTTTCTGAACTCATCGATTGTCCCGTGTGGAATTTCGCGAGATAAATAATATTATTCTCGCTCCTTGCTTGGACCACATTGTTTGACCTGTACCACATTCCTTGAGTTGGACCACATTGTTTGGCTTGTATCACATTCTTTGGGTTGAAGCACACTTTCTGGGCTGGACCACTTTTTAAGGGCTAGACCACAATTTTGCCCGGATTTTTCCCCTGTAACCAAAAGTATGGATGAAGCTTAACTTTGTGCAGAAATAAGATCATTGGCTTAAAGTGAGTAATTTTTTGGCTGAAAGTAACATCTGCCTGCAACTACTACATTTGGCTGTACCTATAGTTATATGTTATAGTTTAAAGAGGGGTTACAGTTCACTGCGACCTTAAGGTCTATTGTGCCCCCTTACAGAGCTGTTCTGGCCAAAACCTTCATAGCTCGCCTTCCAGTTCCAGAGATCTAATGAAATCTAGTAACTGTGAAGGCTTCAACGAGGCTAGTTCCTCACTCTTACAAGTTTCTCGTCCAAGGCATTCCTTCCTCAGGCTCGCAATGCCAAGGCATTCCGTGACTAGGTGAATGGGGGTTTCTTCCTCCTCCCCACAAAACCTACACTCGTCAGTGTCCGATAATCCCATCCTCAATTGCTTCCTGAGGTGACAATGTCTTGTAAGGAAGCCAGTGAGGAGGTGTAATTCCTTCTTACCAAGATCCAGATATCTTTTGGATCCCGCTGTCTCGAAGTTCCGAAGGAACTCAGTAGAATAATCCATTCCCTGGGAGATTTCGCCAGAGTTTTTTCCTCTACTCTCGGCTTTCCCTTCTCCAGAAACTCCTTCTTATAGGTACATTTAGATATACCACAGAAGGGTTCTGGGCAATGAGTGACATTTGTGCGCCCTCTTTGGCAAGTGTATTGGCCTCTTCGTTCGTTTGATTCCCGAGTGGCCGGAAACCTAGATTAAAAAGACTTATTTTTCTTGCCTACCTCATTGGAGTTCGTTCCGGCACTCCCAGATCATTTTGGAGTCGATGACGTAGGAGATCAGTGCTTTAATAGCAGCTTACTATCTGAGTGTATGGCTATATCACACACTCTGATAGTTTCTTTCTAGATTTATAACTAGACATCTTTCAATAGCTAAGATTTCCGCTCTAAAGACGCTATACAGGAGCCTAGCGACAGTGAACACTTGGTGCTTGGCCCGTATATCCCAGCGCCTGCTCCTGTAGAGGTTTTGGAACCATCTGTATACCATTTTACGGTATTTTTCTTTGAGATTATAGTCGGAGTATTCCCGTTTCCAATCATCTCTTACTTAGCAATGTCATGAAGTTTTTCCAGTGATTACTTTCTAATCATTACATCACTAGGGAGGTTCGCAGATGAGATGTAATTACTCAGAGAGGACCAGACTCTCTTATTCTTTATTCTCTCATTACCTGTACCTTCATTAAAATTCTGAGAATAGCCTCATGGGCTACCCTATCAACCACTAGATGTAGAGGTGTGAGATCCGTAATGCCATTAAGTGCCCTAGTTGGGCACGTTCTCATAGCTCCAGTGATGCACACACAGGCAAGCCTCTGTACTCCTTTTCCTCGTACTCACCTGACTTGCCTTGGCAAACCAGGCTACTGCCTATAGGCTGTACCTATACTTGCTAGGAAGTTAACTTATTGCAGATAGCTGAAAGCAAACCTGAAGTTTATTAAGGCTGACTTGAGAGCATATCCTGTTAACGAGAACATCAGGTACTACAGAAGACAAGCTGACACATTGGAAGTAGAGCCACTATTCGAACCTTTCTTTTAAGAAAAGTAGTTATTTGGGAGATTGTGATTGGAACTGTAACTTTAGATTAATACATCTTCTTTATAATTGACAACATGACTAGGAATTTTGTTGCTGGTGTAATCAAGCCTCCCCTGAGAAATTAGTCTTAGAATCTCATGCTCAATAGCCTTCAGGTAAAAGTAAACGTTTCAATGTCTAGAAATAACTGAGTTAGTTGACAATAACCAGATCACACAAAGAAATTATTTCACCCATCTGAAATCTCTCCGGCAACACCCAGAGAAATGGGTTTTGTCAGTTAGCGAATTCATTGTGTGTGCTTTTAATACGTTATTGCCATTACAAAATTCGCACACAAAATATTATCTGCATAGTTTTCGTTAGAAAACTCCAATCTCAACAGAAATATTAAATCAACAATGTGAATTTTGAATAATAATAAACAAATTCTATTATGTCAGTAGGTGACAAACCATTTTCTGCTAAGGGGTTTCCTTACTGATTTATTACATCAATTTCTGTTTTTTTCTATGGAAAGAGTCGTTTAGTTTGAATTGATTAGTTTTTTGACCATATCAAGGCAGTAGAAAGGTGATCATATCGAGTCAAAGTGAAGTCTGATTATTTTCACATATTATGTACCTACTTAAAAATAAATGAAAATCATTTTCCAAACACAATGGCTTTTTGAATAGGTTACACTTCGTGCCGGAGCCTGTATAGATAGATAGATAGATAGATAAATCTTCTTTATTTCAGATCTTACAAAGTTGTTACATAAGAAATGAAATGACGTCAAAATACAGAAAAAAAAAATATATATCCTACGACAGACAATTGCAATCAAAATATTCATCGAGGTTATACGGTTCCAATCGAACCAGCATTTTCCTTATTGAGTTCTTAAAAGTGCCTACATAATTACATCTCTTTATACAGTCAGGAAGCTTATTGAATAGTTTTGTGCACATATAGTATGGACCCCTCTCCGTCATGGTTAATCTATGTTGAGGAAAAAGAAGATCTAGATTTCTTGTGTTATAACTACGTTCTCTATTGAATTTAAAAATGTCTTTATTATTGAAAACAAAAATCAAACATTCATAAATATATAAACCATAAATGGTAAATAAATTGTTTTGACGAAACTTTCCTCTACAAGATTCCCTAAAATTTAATCTATACATACATCTTAAAGTTCTTTTTTGAATGACAAATACAGAATTAACATTATAATTACGACCCCAAAAAACAATTCCATACCTCATGACTGATTCAAAATTAGCATGATATATTATTTTCACAATACTCACATCCAGTTGACTAGCTAGAATCTTGATTCCATAGCCAACACTGGATAATTTGAGACAGACCTTATCAATATGAACTTCCCAATTAAGGAATTCATCAATATGAACACCCAAGATTTGGTGTCTGATGAAAGTGTAACACTGTTGCTATCCAGAATAATACAATCTAGCGATGTATTCAGAACTTGTTTAGGACGAAAGAGTACCAGATTGGTTTTTTCGTCATTAATCACTAATTTGTTCATATCACACCAATCTTTCACCTTACAGAATGCATCTTTTGTTTTGTAGACAATCTCCTCTAAATCACTCCCTTCAATTAAAACATTTATGTCATCAACATAATTTGCCTCTAGGTATTCCTCTATTGCCTCTGGTAGATCATTAATATAAAATAAAAACAAAATTGGACCAGCTATAGTACCCTGACCCACTCCAAATACCACATCTAGAATATCCGATTCTACATCACCATCAAGAATAACCTGCTGCTTCCTATTTGATAAAAAGGATCGTATCCAATCATTTGCTTTTCCCCTTATTCCACATTTATCCAACTTCCGAAGAAGAAGCTCATGAACAACGCAATCAAAAGCTTTGCTTAAGTCAAGAAAAATACCCAATGCAAAATTCTTATTCTCCAAGCAATGCAAAACAGCATTTACAAACTGAAAAATAGCAGTGTTGGTAGATCTGCCCTTTAAATATCCATGTTGAAATTTCGAGAATAAATTATTCTCATTCATGAAACTTATTAGTCTGGTGATCATAACTAATTCAAAAATCTTGGAGAATACAGGTAATAAACTAATTGGTCTATAATTACTCAGGTCAAGTGGATCACCTTTCTTGAGCAATGGTTTTATCAAAGCAAATTTCAACTGATCTGGATAAATAGAGTACTTCATGGAATTATTAATTATGTAACAAAGCACATCTGATATTGTCCCTATAGAGGTCTTCATCAATTTTAAGGGTATTCCATCGTAACCATAACAATATTTATTCTTCAAATGTTTAGACAATTCAATTAACTCAGTTGAACTCACTGGCTTGAGAAATAAAGATTTGTCACATTCTGGAGTAATGCATTGAAAGGTCTTTTTGTTCTGAGTTTTTGTTAAACATTGCACAACATCAACAAGGTATTGATTGAATTCATTCACAAATTTTAATGGATTCTCATGGAATACATTATTATGACTTGTATTTCTTCCAGTAATATCTTTGCAAATTGACCACATAGCTTTCATTTTACAATCTGATTTATTAATCTTATCTTCATAATGTCTAGTTTTCTTTTTTTAATAAAGTATCATATACTATTTTCAATCTATCGTACTCTGATTTACAAGCAGGATTGAAATCCGACAAACAAGCATGGAATCTAATTTTTGTTAGTTTTATCAATTTCAACATTCCTCAATAAACCGCTCTGTTTTCTATTTTTGTGCACTGGAGTTATTGGAAAACATTCATTGAAAATATTTTTCAACTGTCAAAACTTCTTCCCAATTTTGTTGTTCAAGCTTTTCAATAAAAAGTTTTTCATTATCCACACTGAAGAATCTCCTCCTGACAAGCTCAACCTTGACACTATGATCTAGTTGAAAACAGACTTTCTGAGCTTTATGGTCAGATATATGATATTCAAGTATCTCAGACGACAAAATATCACTCATATTTGTGAATATATTATCTAGACAACTTTTTGAATGTGCTGTAATTCTTGTATAATCGTTAATTTGAGCTCTTAAGGAAAAATGATTCATCAATGCGAACAACCTTGTTCTAACATTATTTTCATCTTTCATTTCAATGTTAAAATCACCAGCTACAAAAATGTTATTGTTTTCAACAATCTTGTGACACAAAATATATTCAAGTTTATCAAAAAATACCTCAATATTTCCGCTGGGTGGTCTGTAGATAGATATAACAATCATCTTCGACTTTTCCACAACATATTCCACTGCACAACCTTCAAACTCCCCCGGCACCGATATATCACTAATGAAGTTGATTTCTCTTGCAACACCATCACGAATGTAAATCGCCGAACCCCCATGTTTTTTAGACTCCCGACAAAAACAAGCACTCAATTTGAAATCCCTCAATCCCAACTGAATCAACTCCTCTACCGATCTCCAGTGTTCTGTTATGCACAATATAGCACAATTCTGGTGACTTGTTGTTAAGTATTCAATTCTATCGACACTATTTCCTAAAGATCGCACATTCTGGTGAATTATATCAATGGTACGGCTGCGATGTTTGTCGTTATTGAGGTTATCCCTGTTTTTACGAAAAAATTGTCTATCAAAAGCAAAGTCCCTCACAATTATACCCTTAGGCCACAAAGAATCATCAAAAATTTCTTCATATGCTTTTTCACACGAAACTCCTATACTGAAGGCCGAATTTTGACCCACAGTATTCAATTTCTTCACTATAATTTGTTTACTTTCAGTAATATCTTTAAGGAACATTTTTATTTCTTCTTCAGAAACATGATTACCGGCAATTTTTCCAACATAAATCCATTTTCTTCGAAGGGCACCCTGGATTGGATTATCTTCATTCATATTCTTAGTCCCATAGATTTTATTGCGATCTTTCATATTGTTAGATTTTTTCTCCCTTCCTCTTCTGATAGGTCCAACCATCCTCATTACTATTGTTTACATGCTGTTCCGTATTGTTTATATTTACCTTGTCAGTTCTAGATGATGACGCAGCAGAAGACATTTGCGGTTGTTGATCTTGCGCATTCTGGGAATTCCTATTAACTACAGTACTGAAAGAAACTTCTCCAGGCGCAATATACGAATCCCGGTCCTTATCTTGATTTCCCAATGTCAGAGGTTTTTTCAGTTCTTGTTTATCGTTTTTCAAACGAAATTCAAGACTTTGAACTTTCTCATTCAATAATTTATTATTTTCGATTAAAATCAAATTGGAACTTTTGGATTCTTTAAGAAGTTCTTTAAGATACGCTACCTCGATTTTAAGTATCTGATTTTCGGTTTTGAGTGAAACTTCTTCATCAGTTACTCCCAGGTCAGATGTTTCATGTTGACATTCGGCATTTTTTCTGCTCGCTGCCTTAATTAAGCAGGAAGGATGGAAAATTTCATCACACTTGTTGCATTTAGCGTACTTATTCACTTTACACATGCAGTAATTGCACATTTTATCAAAATTTTCGCTGACATTATTCGTATTCGCAGAGCGATCGGCTAACACATCTTCACGCTTCGACATCTTGACGACGAAAATATTATTATATATATATATATATATATATATTATATTATTTTTGATTCATTTGAATTTTTCATATGTTTGAGACCGCCAGCGTGAAATTCCTAAATCATAATTAGGCTATTTAAATACTTGTTGCAAACTCCAGATACACCAAACAGTTTTTTTCGTATTTGAGGTACGATTAGATAAGATAAAGTAATATACAACCGTGGACCTCTGTATACTCATATTTTCACCTCTTCCATGATGTCCTTGGTCCCCTGTAGTGAACATTTATATTCCTTTAGCGTCGAGGGTTTGCTATGCTGATTATCCCACATATTTCTTTGGTACCTCCCCATTCGTATCGCACGAGAATTATTGAAGTGATCCCAGATACAAATGGCATCTTTGTATGTTGAATACAACGAAACTTTAACAAAGAGCGGGGTCACTGATGATTTATCGCCCACTGTAGAGGAACTTTAATCTCTGAGGTAGCTTGGATGACTGATTGAGAAAGTTTTTCGAATCCGTTATTGGATAAGTCTAATTAGTTCAAGAGGTGTCGTTGGTATTCCGGTGCAATAATTTGGATTTTGAGTTTTCTGATCGAAGGTATACCTGAAACCCCACCGACACTTGGACTTTCTTTATATTTGTAGACACCTGGGGTGTGACAAACTAATCTTATTTTGCATTGCGACATAGTTCTAATAATAATTATGTTCTGTTATATTTTTTTGCCACAGAATAATTTCTGACAAGATTAAACCGACTAAATATTATTATATTTCAGGACAATGGGTTTTTTCAAATGGGGAAATATTGAGATTTACTCAACGTAGTCTTTTGCACATAAAACATGGAAATAAATATCAAATTGTTGGTCTAAACACAAAAAAAACATTTCTAAATGAAATTACAGAAGAAAACATTATCGAAACTAATCACGAAAAAAGTTATAACTCATCTACTTCTGCCATTTATAGCGCAAGATCTGCAGTACATTCAGTTCCTGTTCCATACTTATGAATTCATAGCACTCAATGTACCGGGTTTTTCACTATAATTTGATCCCCCCTTTAACTTTGTTACTGAAGTAGATACAGAAAAATGTTTCATATAAAAGTTTCACGAAATCAACTGAAATTTTTTGATATGAGTCCAGAAACTGAAATATATACAGGGTGGCCAACATATTGATGGCAACTTCATTTTTTGAAATGGAGTTGGTTAGCTCTTTTTCCCCTGATTTCGAATATGTAACCATGTGGTCTCTATCTTTCTTATTCTGAGCACCACAGAGTTTCAAATTACAATAACCATCTGGCATAGCGTTTGGGAAGTTCGTGAATATTCAAGTGGCCAATTTGATCTTTGGATTGGTAATGGCGCACCCATTTTATGGCCACCAAATAGTCCCGATTTAACACCGTTGGACACGTTTTTATAGCCATTCTTAAAGGAAAAAATTTACTTCAGCAATAATGATAATATTGTATTGATTAAAAACAAAATTGAATCTCTTCTGATTTGAATCAGCGCCATAATAATGCTATCCAAAATAGTCGAAACAACTTGAGACATATTCATTCTAAAACAATACTTTTAAGTAGATTGTTTGGATATAAAGAATTTCGTAGGTATTTCACATATTTTTTTATTCGGTGTCATCATTTCAAAACTTTGAAACTCTGAAAATTGAAGAGACACTACCACATACGCATTTATATTCGAGATCAGGAGGAAATAGCCTATCAAAAAAGGAAGAATATACAGGACAGGGTGTTTCATTTGAAAAAACATAGTTGCATTTAATGTTTTTCACCCTGTATATCTTCCCTTCGACGTTATTATAACTCCAAAAATGAGCATTTTCAGTAAACGCACTCTGCCACTTGTAAATGATTACAGATCTTGGCAGGTGGTTCTTAAAATTTGAAACTCTGTGGTTCTCAGAATAAAAGAGATAGACCAACATATGTTACATATTCGAAATCAGAGGAGAAAGAGCTAGCCAAACATGGAAAAATATACAGAGTGTTCCATTTGAAAAAATGATGTTGCCATCAATATGTTGGCCACCCTGTATATATTTCAGTTTCTGGACTCAAATCAAAAAACCTCAGTTGATTGGTGAAACTTTTATACGAAACATTTTTTTGTATATCCTTTAGTAACAAAGTTGAACCCGGTACATTGATTTTATTTCGCGACCATGGAGCCGATCTTGACACATCGGTTGACTGAATGGTGGATGAGGGCTTCTCAATTTCTAGAATTATTGAAGTGATCCCAGATACAAATGACATCTTTGTATGTTGAATACAACCAAACTTTAACAAAAAACCAAATATCAGAAAAACAACGGCACTAGATTCGATTTCCACCAAATAGGGGGCAATATCCGATGTGATTTTTACTGCTACATTTCGCCCAATTAAGTGTACCGATAAGTCCATAAAATTTCCGAAAGAGAAAAGAAATGATATTATGCAAAAAGTACTCCTTGACGACCTATGTCTATAATTTTAACACCCTGTATCTCGGAGAAGAAACAATTCTCGACATATGTTTATATGATAAACAAGGGCTTATTTTTGATGTAGAATACGCGGTTAAAATTTCTTGGCTACGATCTGGACCACCCTGTATTTCATATTCGCCAGGACAATGGGTTTTTCAAATGGAGAAATATAGATTTTTACTGAACGTAGTCTATTGCGCATAAAACATCGAAATAAATATCAAATTGCTGGTTTAAACAGAAAAAATAAAGCAGGAGGTTTTGAGCGCTCGTTGATTAGTGGGGCAATAAGACTATTACCTCAAGATTTCATATGGGACTTGAGAATGATACCGAATATATAAATGCAGAATCTAAGAACAATCGAAATAATATTCTGATTCAAAAAATGAAAAATTTCAAAACTATATATCAGAAAACATAAATTATAAAAATTACATTCTATGGTTCTGATGATGCGATCCTCTTGAAATTATGCATGAACATTCAGTATATCAGTTTTCATTCACAGAAAAAAATTTCACCAGTTCGGATATCCTGTTATGAAAATATATAGATTCTTATCTTCAATATTCCAATTGAATTATTTATGGTTCTGTTGACACTATGGTCACGAAATTTTGGATGAGCATTCAATTTATCGATCTCCATTCACAAAATAAATTTCACTCGAATCGAATATTCGGTTATGGAAAGAAGAAGAATCTCTATATTCTTCTTTCAATATTTCCATTGAATTTTCTATGGTTTTGTTAACACTATGGCCACAAACTTTTGCATGAAGATTCAGTATATCAATTTTTATTCTCAGAAAAGAATTCGAATCGGATATCCTATTATGGTAATATAAAGATTTTTCTTTTGAATATTCCAATTGGATGGTTCTGTTGAAACTATGGTCACGAAATCTTGGATGAACATTCAAAATATCGATCTCCATTCACAAAAAAAGTTCACTCGAATCAGATATCTTCTTATGAAAATATGAAGTTTCGTTTTTTTCAATATTCCTACTGAATTTTCTATGGATCTGTTCACACTATGGCCACAAAATTTTGCATGAGGTCTGTTATCAGCATCTTGCATTCGGCCGTAACATTTCATTCCGATTGGTTTTCCATTTTTTGAGATATTGAGGAAAAAAATTTAGAATGGCCATATTTTATGGAACACCCGATTTGGCAAGTTAACGACTCTAAGATCCATTCGGGACCTGAACTGATCCTCAAAATTTCAATTCTCTAGGGCAATCCTTTCGAAATTTATTGTGCTAACGGACGGCCCCACGGATAGAATTGAATTTGACCACGAATTCGTCATCATGGAGTCTAACCCTATCGTTTGAGACCATTTTCGGTCCAAAATTCGAAAATTTCAGTCATTTGGGTAAAACGATATAGCACTCGTTGAAGTAAAACGAGCTCTCATCGAGAACTACAAAAAATCGCATAATATACATGGGGTATTTTTGGATCGCTACAGGTCTGAGGATTCTAAAAAAAAATTATTGACGTCAATCGCCTGGACACCCTGTATAACACAGGTCGTGTTTTAAATTCAAGATGGCTCAGTTTCTCAAAAAGTACGACACGTCTTGATGAGGAAATTTCGAGAGAATCTTCTTATAAGAAAAAGTTAATAGCTTTGAGTGCTGCAATTCCTTCTATTCAGATTAAAAGGCTTCTACGTCTCCTGTGGCTTCGCAAAGCTTCACCTCGGAATTCGTTTAAATTGCCCATCAACTTGTGATAAAAATATTCGGAATTCTTCTTGTATCTTTCAGCTAGATCCACAGTCAAAGAAAAAAGTGACGAACCGATGTATTCCCACTCAATCGATTTCGGTTGATAATTCGAAATAGTGCTTCACGACTGGTATTGCTCGAATATATGTTACTAGCTGACCCGTGCCCACTTCGTTGGGCATAATGTTAATAATCTTTTTTTAGTACAGAGTGTTATGTTTTTATTTCTAACTGCCAAAAAGGAGGTTTATACGCAGGTATAGTTTGTATTTGCACGCTAATACAAAATCGGAAAGTAACTCTGTCCGAAAAAAAAACATTTGAGGGATTTGCGATAAACGAATTCCAGGAGGACCAAGTCACGGGTAAAGTTAGTTTGGTAATGGTAATTTCAATTGTTCAAAACTTCTCTGTAAACTATATTGAATATAATGTTATCATTTGGTAGCAAAATATATTGTCTATCAGGAGTTAACCCGAGATAAGCCAAATGTAACTGCCAATGGAAAAAACACGGCTTTCTCAGGACAATGCCTACCAGAGAGAATGTTTGACCTTGGGACTTGTTAATAGTGAGGGCAAAAGATATCTTCACTGGAAACTGTAGCCTTTTAAACGGTATGGGTAAATCAGTGGGAATCATGGGTATCCGCGGAATATAGGCCAGTTATATTGTCCCGTAACTCTTTTGTAAGCAGCATTTTCTCATTACACATGTTGGGGTGGTTCAAGTTTCTTAATAGCATGATAGGAATGCCAACTTTCGTGAGGAAGTAAGCTAGAAGGGTTCAAAGAATTCAAAAATTCTTGGGGATAGTGCACTGTATCCTCAATACTACACACCGTATCAATAGACTTATAGTGTTTGACCTGACCGGGAATTTTCTCTGAAATGAGTTTATTTATTTCATTCACTGTATCGTTTCTGGGTGACAATATTGCCCTAGAACAAAGCCAATGATAATCTCTCTCCAATAAATTTTCAAGACCTGATATTGCATTAGTAAGATGTTCCAACCTGTGCAATATGTATCCTAATGTCCCGTCAAGTTTAACGTCATTGCTGTTGGTGTTAGAAGAGACAATTTTTCCTCCGCTTAGATTGAGTAGTTTACGCGGAAAGTCGTCATCGTCGTTGTCGCTCAAATGGACTCTCATGTTTGTTCGTAAATTGAGAGATGCAACCGAAGTGAGATGATTTTAAGCATGCTCTGATGATATCGGCGCGTGTTCCTTCTGTTACTACAGGCAGTGTTTGCCGAAAATCGCCCCCAAAAACAAAAGTAACGCCCCCATTACAGCATCATAACCTTATCAAGATTTGGATTCTTTGAGGAAATTTTCAACGTAAGGTTTACTTGAATATTTGGTTTCTTGAGTAGGTACTATTGCTCAATTGATCTAAAATATTTTCAGCGCAGACAGTTGTGTCAAAAGTACTTCGATATTTTATACAGGGTGTCTACTTTTAAAGTGGTCAAACTTCAAGAAGAGATCAAACGATAGATTTGAAACAAAAAATGTCATATAACATATGGTCGACTTGTGGACGGTTATTCTTCAATTTAACATTTCTTGATGTCACCAAATATTTCGAGTGTGTTCTCTAAAATGATCATCATTCAGTTTTCCTGGTAGTCTCATCAAATTTGACCACATATTCGGAAAGGACAATAAATTTGCTATAAGATAGAGAGTAGGTGTGCAGAAAAAACTCTTATTGCAGGCGTGGTAAGGAGGTGAATATCACGATTCTGAAGTTAAGGAAATTAGTCCTATTTTTCCACTCGTTTTTTCAATGAAAGATCCATAATTATGCACACGTTTTCTTTCCAGTAAAAATACTTCATTTAATGTACTTTGGAATGACATATCAACTTTTTTGTTAGCTGCTCATCCTCCGCCACAATATCATGGCTAACATAATAACAACGAAAAAGTCCGAAAATTCCGAACCTAAATTTTCTTTATGATGAAGCTCTTCGTGATCGAATTTTAATGTTTTTTATGAAAATCATCAATTCATTTTGAATCGAAAGAACATCGAAAGAATGAACCTCTATGCAATACATTTGACACATCGTTTTCGTACTGAATCTACAACTCTGCAAAGTTCATAGCGTTTCTGAAGCATTTCTACACAACACAATTCTATTCTGTCGATTCCGAGTCGGAAAGCGATTTAAATTTACTTTCTCTGTCAAATATTCTAGACTTGAAAATCTAAAGGCGTCAGGTCGGGGCTCCTTTGTGGCCATCTGGCCGTATTTGCAATCTGTTGTATAGCAAGACATTCATAAAATAGATCTCGACATTACGACTATAATGTGCTGGGCAGCCAGACATTTTATTTTATCTGTTAGACAGGTACATTCCATCCAATATATCTATCAAGTTGCTTTGATCGGGTCCAAAAGTTCGTCCCTTATGACTGCCAACCCCACGTTGAGACTTAACTAATGTTGGAAAAGTAAAACAATAGTCGCATGACGTGCCATACACGGTCATTTCGTAAACTAATCAACCTGATTTCGTGAAAAAGGCCTTATCAGTCCACAATATCTTATGGCCCCTCTCCTAAATTATTCTGGTACCACCTACAAAATGTTAGTCTGATCACAGCATCTTTACGGGTAACAGATGAATTGATGATTTCCATAAAATTATATTAAAATTCAATCCCGAAAAGCTTCAAAATAGACCAAATTTAGGTTCGAAATTTTTAGACTTTTTCGTTTTTATCATGTTAGCCATGATATTGTTGAGGATGAGCAGCTAAAACAAAAGTTGATATGTGGAAAGTACGCCAAATGAGGAACTTGTTACTGAAAAACGTGTGCATAGGTATTAATGTTCCATCAAAAAACCATTGGAAGGGCTAATTTTGTCAAATTTGATGAGACTGGCAGAAAAACTCGAAATGTTTCGGGAACTCTAAAATGTTAAATTGAAGAATAACCCTCAAACCCCTTAAAGTTTGTCCCCTCTGAAAGTAGACACCCTGTATAAAACGATCCTTTGACATGAGCAGCAGGGCTGAGAATATTTTATATCGATAGATCCTTGATGCCTAAGTACTCAAGAAACTAAATTACCGAAATCGTACGTTGGAAATTTCTCAATACAATAAAGAACTCAATGATTGTCCCGATATTTCCTCTGTTTCAAATCATTTCGTCATGTCTCTAGCGAAAAAAATAGGTAATTAGTTTCCCATGTTTCATTTGAATCCTAAATTCAATAAATCGTTCATTGCTTTGGTTCTTTCAACACTATAATTTCATAGAATCGCATGTTGAGGTGTTGATGATATTCAGGAAGGAAAGGGTCTTGTAATGAAGTTCAATTTCATAACTGAGAAATTGATCTTCATTTTAAAATAATTTATCCGAGTTTTCATTTTAAATTCGTGAATTTTTATTCCGTTCAGAATTGATTCACAACAATCGAAAAAACCGAACATTCTGCGATTGATTCTGTTTTTCATACAGAAAACATAATAGAACCGTCCGCAAGAACAACGCCGATCGCAGATAACGCCGTTTTTTGCATATACGTACGATAAGCCAGTTTGAAGATGTTTTTACTGAGGTACTCTCCTGCAACTTTTAACGTTTCTGCGCCTACCTTTTCCACCCCCTCCGGAAGATTATAAAAGGCGGGGTTTCTCTCCATCGGTAATTAGTTCCGAATTATTTTCTGCTTTAGACATATACCTTTTTGAATTAGTTCCGAATTATTTTCTGCTATAGAGGTGCGTTCTTCAAAGTTCCTAAATTAGTTCCGAATTATTTTCTGCGCTAAACGTTTCTAGATTTTTCTAAGCTTTCGAATTTTCGGTTTTTTGCTACCTTTTTAAAGTGAGTGCTAGTGCAAGCGAATTGTAAGTACCGAGCCGATTTATTGCAGTCCTATTTTTAATCCTCGTTGAGTC
Organism: Propylea japonica; assembly: GCA_013421045.1. Taxonomy (NCBI): domain Eukaryota; kingdom Metazoa; phylum Arthropoda; class Insecta; order Coleoptera; family Coccinellidae; genus Propylea; species Propylea japonica. The sequence continues at coordinate 103,276,940 of CM024239.1, forward strand.
TACCTAAATAGCTGTTCCGTCAGATTCCGTAACCATACCTTTCCTAGTTTGTCCAGGTGCCCGTAGTTGGTCTGTCTTTCATGGCGTGTAAACTCATGGTCAGACCGAAGGGCTCAAGCGAACCACTGCTATAGTACGTTGTCCGTACAACCGGTGCCTGTAGTTAGTCTGTCCTTCATGGCGTGTAAACTCATGGTCAGACCGGAAGGCTGATGCAAACCAATGCTATAGTTCGTTCAACCGAATAACATTCCTGCTCTGTCCTGCTCCTTAGTGCCTGTAGTTAGTCTGTCCTTCATGGCGTGTAAACTCATGGTCAGACCGGAAGGCATAACCGAACCAATGCTGTAGCACGTTCGACATATCCTGTTCAACCCTCTAATTTCACCTGGCCAAACCCAACTGTTTAGCGAGAACAAGCAAGGTGGTAGACTACATGGTGAATTCTAGGACTGAAAGAATATCGGACAAGTATAACCGTTGTCCACTCTTATACAGACCCCTTTTATCCCTGTTTTCCTGATATTATCATATATTTAAATTCACCGTTTAAATTTAACCTACTTCTATTCTGGCTGACTCGTACCGGGAAAATATTTGTTTCTTATGAAAGTGCTCACGGTCAGACAAAACTGACCAATCTTATAATTTGTATTGATTTCATATAGCGTCTTATTTCACTGTATTTTTTTGTATAACTATTTTCGCTATTTGAAAAATTGTGTAAATTACTCTATTTCTGATTTTCTGTTGTCGCTAATATCTTAGATAACGAAGAACTCTGTCTCTGACTAGCAGCTGCCCTGGTAGGTTTGCTATTCTCCCTTATAAGAAAAAAGAATAGCTGGCGCTCGAGGTAAGTTTCACCGAGAAAGCACGTTACAGTCTTTAACACTTCTATTTGTGAAACCTTTATTGAATCATCTAGTAACAAGCTAAACTTTCAAATCTCAACACAAGAGTGCCAGAATTCAACATATTTCAGAATCTTTGGTTTGATAATGGCGGAAGCGCCGAAAACATGTTACCAGGTGATTTAATAAAGGTTCCACAAATAGAAGTGTTTTAAGACCATTTTCTTCCTGAACTTTCAATACTAGAAAGGTGAAATCCCGGATATGCAGAACATATATCCGGTCTATTATTTATTTCTTCACCGAGACATAGTAAAATGATAAAATATAATTTTTCTAATGGAATGACCTGTATGTTATGGGATGTTATGAAAATTTAAAAAATATAATGTATAAGTACCTGAATTCGAAGATTTTCGAAATGAACTCAAGTTTCCATATGATTTGAAATTTCACTGATTATTTCGTATTATGTCTCCAAGTACTATTATAGGACGTGGAAATTATGATAGTAAATTTCACACCTGTAATTTTCAATCAATCAAAACGTGTGTCCTTGTTAGATCACCAAAGCAATGGATGGATTTCAGTGGAACTTTTTCTCTCTTGGGTACCCAACAGCTAATTATACTCAAAATTTCTCGACGAATTTGTTACCTATAGAAAAAATTTCTAGAAATAATTTGACCCTTATACTATTATTAGTAAATATAATAATTAATTATTGTTCTTAGCATATGTATGGAAAATGTAAAACTCATTGAATTATTATCGGATTATTGAATATCCAATGACTCTTGACACGGTGTTATCCCTACTTTCGAAGTCTTTATCAGCTGGGAGAATAAGCCGAATATGATGGATTCAGAATCCTCCAACTCGAAAGATTAGAAGAGTATAAAATAATCGAGTCAACAAAGCGATCTGCAGAAAAGTGCTCTGAATTCTATAAACTCGAATCAATTCCAACATTTTTTATTGGCTCTTACTGTATCCGTGATAAAATGCTCCTTATCCGGACTGTTTTATGTTGATACTTTTATGCCGATACTTTGCGAGATGCTGATGTCAGCCTCTTAGTAACGAAATTATTATAATCGGATTAGGGGGGAGCTGCGAAATCTTTTATTACCGGATTTTTTATGGATGGATACCATTCCCAGCGGGAGCTCCAGTGATGTTCTGATTGAGATGTAACTTGCGGAAAAAAGGGTTTGTAGAGAATAAAACGGCCTATAGGCGCAGCGTGAAAACAATTCTGGGTGGGAAGCGTAGGAAAAAATGGTTTTATATCATGGAAAGGTCTGAGTCGAATGTGTTATGAATATAAGATCAGAATCGATCTCATTATTTATTCAAGGCGTATTTTTCCGTCTTGTTCGATAGGCGTGTATCATTTCTTGTTTATTCGGTGGTTCTTTGATACAAGCTTTCTCATTTTGATACACACAAATCAAATTATCATAAAGTCGAAAGAACTCTTTCTGTGCTCTTGTTTCTGAGTACCTGAAAACGTTCGATAATTTTGATCAATTGTCTAATTTGCGAATTTCTAACAAGGAGTGGGCTCAGACGTCTCAGTGATGAATAATATTCTCAAGAGTTTCTCCTGCTCTATTGATGTAGTTGTTCATCCCAAAAAAATTTACCTAATCTCATATTGAAATATTCATAGGTACTCACTCCAATTAGCTGATATGAGAAGTACTGCAATACTTCGTTGGTTCCGAAAAGCTCACCACTTAATTACATGGAATATAATATTATAGTCGTATGTTGCCACACAGTTTATCATCATAATCATAGACATGATGAATCATAATTTATACAGGGTGTTACACAATAGTATATCCCAACTTAAGGGGATGAATCTACATATAATTTCAAGAAAAAAGTCCATATAAAAATGGATCCGCAAAAGCTTCGTTACGGAGCTACAGGGTGTTGAAATTCCAAAAAAAGTTTTTTCTTCATATCTCCTGCAGTTTTTGTGATATTCTGTCCAAATTTCGAATATTAGCTATTTTCAACAGTCTCTATCATCGTCCGTCCTGAATCTTGAATAAAATCTACAGGCTGTTTTCTTTTCCGGAGCCATGTCTCTTTTCCCTCTCAAACTTTTTTGCGGTACGCCACTGATCAGCGTAAAATAAATTTTTGATATCTTCGTTTCATTTAAATATTTTTTGATTTCTGTAATTTCTTCGTATCTCTAACCGTTTTCGAGTGAAAAATTATTGAACGATTGTATGTTATTCGCTAAATAAAAAAAATAATAGAAATACTCGATAGGTATGCCCAAAATATGATCGTCATCTGAGACTCAACTTAAGCTTATTCAATATCAAATACAATCATTCAATAATATGAATTGAATATCTCAAAAACTGCAGGAGAAAAACCAATTTTTTTGAAAATTTCAACATCTTGTAGCTCCGTAACGAAGCTTTTGCGGACCTATGTTTATATGAACTTTTTTTCTTGAAATTTTACGTAGATTCCTTCCCTTAAGTTGTGACATACTATTATGTAACACCCTGTATAATGGTATAATTTTTTTGTTTATTTCCTGTATTGGACATAATTCTTATCGATTTTTGTCATGATTAAATAATATTTCTCTGGAACGTATGGATTATTATACTCGAAAGGACTTTCGTAATTTATCTTTACATCAGTTAACTTCTACTACGCACTACTTCAAAATGATAAATATGTCGAAGAATCGTACCGAAATTACCACAGCTACGCAAATTATTATAATTATCAGTGTATCATTTCGAATAGAGAAATGTAAGTGACACTTAAGTAGTATACCGGAGAAATAATTTCAATAACTTCAACTGATTGAATCTATTGAGGTATTTCAATCCAGATGAAAATTATCCGATCATCCTGACTTAATATATTGTCCATTGATGGAGAAAAATCATAATAATCGTCGATAATCCAAAGACCGTGGCTAAGACTGAAATATCAGATTATTAACAATTGAACTTTCTGAATCAACTTAATCGGTCCAATCTACGAGGTCTGTCAATTATATTCCCGGAAAAGTGCTTGGACGGTCCGGAATATACATAAATTCTTAAAATTAAGTTATAATCCTTCGCAGTAGTCTCCCTCTAGCTCGATGCACCGGCGCCACCGTTGGATCCACGATTGGAAGCACCCCCTGAAGCCCCCCGAAGATTGGTCCCTCAGCACCCGTGTCGTGACACTTTGCACCTCCTCTACGCCGTCGTATCGGTTGCCCTCGAGGTAGGACTTCAATTGTGGACAGAGATTAAGTCGCAGGGGGCCAGGTCCGGGCTGTAGGGGGGTGCGGAAGCGTTGGAATGCCGTTTTTGGTCAAAAAATCTGCTCAACTGTGAGCACTTTGGGAACCATTTTCTCGCACAACTTGCGCATCCCTAAATCTTCGTGTAGCATCTGTCGAATGGATTCCTTGTTGATACCCAACTCGTCTTCCAACATTCTGAGGCTTACCCGACGGTCTCCGAGCACACGCACGCGCAGGCGATCGACGTTTTGGTGCCGTTCGAGAGGTGGGGGCAGCTCCCTCACGTGGATCGTCCTCCAGCGACCCTGCCTTCCCTGAACCGCTTAGCCCACTCGTAGACAGCTTTTTTTTTCAGGCAATCATCCTTGTACATGTCGGTTAACTGTTTTATAATTTCCGCGGAACTTACACCACGTTTGACCAAAAATTTGACCACTACTCTTTGCTCAGTTTTTTTTATCACACATTTTCGCGACAAGGGGTCCAAACACGCCGATGATCAAAGTACTGTAAAACACGAACTGAACAACCGATCGAGACAAACTTGCACAGACTGATGCAGAAATGAATCCTCTTTCGAATGACACCAACGCGAACGCCGTAGCATAACGAGAGCCGCAGTGGTTGCCACTTTCCGGGAATAAAATTGACAGACCTCGTATTTGTGAATATAACACGTTATTGATTCTTCGTTTTATATCAAAATTATTCCTATAAACATTTGAGGAAGCCCTCAGAAGGTGCTTTTGATCACTCGTTCATTGGTGAAGCAATGAGGCTATTACCCAAAAATTTTGTATCGGACTTGGGATTGATATTGAATATACAGTGTGTTTGGTCATGATAATTTAAGGGCATCAAATATACCTAATTTTATACAAAAACACCCAAATTTGGAAGTTCATCCCCTTAGTTTTGGAGTAGTCCCCATTTCAAATTTACTTTTTTATTTCCGTTGACCCTTCCAAATAATATCGATTTCTTTGGATATAAAGGTAATACAGATGTGGAAAAAATGTTTTTTGAAAGATGACACAACCACCTTTTATTGAAGTATAACAATATAAAAACATTTAATTTGAAAACGCCATAAAAAATTCTTTAAAAAAGTTTTAGTAAAAATATGTACTGATTTTCTTAGTAAATCCGCAACAATACAAGAACTAGCACATTGAAGTATAATTTTTTTCAATGATTTAACACGCAAGGATATTAGCTACGAAACAACACTTACATCATTTCTGTAAGTTACATAATTTGAGAGTTATTGGTGTTCGAACATGATCACTACGCGAGGAAAAGACACAAGACAGGTCGCCATAAGGCCCCTGCCTGTCTACAGAGCAGAGCCGGCCTTTTTGAGCAGTTTTTATGATTAATTTGTTTGTTTGGTCATTAAAAATTATCGAAAGTACAGTACTGAGGTTTTTTTTATTTTATAAATTTTCATAATGGTCATGTTCGAACAGCAATTACTTTCTAAATATGTAACTTACGGAAATTACAGTGGCGTAACTATACCATCTGGGGCCCGTGGCAAATTCTTTTGATGGGGCCCTATCAGTAAAAATCGTCACGTTGTACTCAGTAATTTAATGAAGTTAGAGATTTCAGCGTACTCGATTACACGTTGTATATGTTGTATTGGAGATTTCACATTGATCCATAGAAACCTGCATACATTTACAATGAAATAAAAATAACAATTCAATTTCAATAAGATATGTATTGAGAAGAATCTTTTCTTCGAGCTTTTTTGTCTGCAAAAGTGTCTAACATCTTCAAAGTTTAAAGATCGGGCCATAGGTTTTCAATAAACAGTTACATAACCTGTCTTGTCCTATAGAATTTCTGAAATAGGTTTTCATCAATTTTAGTTTTGAAAATGATCTTTCAGCACCAGCTGTAGTCACAGTAATTGTAGAGATAACACATAACATAAATGCAATGCATACTTCAGGAAAGCTGCAGGACATAAAATGATTTTTCATTATTATTAAATCAGCAAGGTCTCTAATACATGAAGATTTTTCTATTTCGTCTCTGAAAGTGGATCGAAAACTGCGAATTTCTCTGGCAAATGAACCAGATATGTCTTTTTATATATCTCAACAAATTCTAGAGCTTTTTTTCAATAGATCAGTGTCGTTTAAAACTTTCAAAGTAGAAGGCTCCAAAACTCTAAAATTTGAAACAATTTCATTCATTGGAAGGAAACGTGATTTCAGTTGATTTATAATGATGTCCAATCCTAGATAACATATATGTTCACTTTGAAAAAACTTTCCGGATCTAGGAGACGCTCATCTTCACAAAGCTCATCAAAATGGCGTTTTGCCTTTCTCTGAAGAGTTTTAGAAAATTCAGGGGGGTTTTAGACTAGAGGCTGCATCGATAGTAAGTAAAATCTTGCATGGAAATTCAATAACATAATAGAATTGTAGTTTTCGATTTTCTTTTAGAGTGAAGTAGCTTCATTTCATCTGATTTGTCATTTAACAGAATTGTTTTCTTTAGCGCTTTTTGGAATTCAAAAAACCGAAGTTTTAAAGCAAAAACGGCATCATAACGTGAATAGGGATGTCCAATTACAGGTATTTTGATTGACGGTTTTTTGACGGTCATAAGAACGTAAATTTATTCGTCGCAGGTAACGTGTACATCTCTAAAAATGAATCAACATCTTTTATTTAGGTTGGTTGAAACGCTTAACGATGAACTTAAATTGTTCTATGGTCTTTAGTTGTCTCACTTTGGTTCTGAGCAGAACTAATGAAAATAGACTTTTTAACTAAAATAAAAAACTTAGTTACAGTGTGAAAAAATATTTTGAGCTCGCGGCCCTTTGGGCGGGGCCCCCTTGGATCGGAGGCCCGTGGCATTTTGCCACCGCTGCCACCCTGTAGTTACGCCACTGGGAAATTATGTTGGTATCGTTTTGTAGCTAATATCCTTGCGTGTTAGCCCTTTGAGAAAAAATTATCCTCCAATGTGCTAGTTCTTGTACTATTGCGAATTTACTAAGAAAATCAGTACATTTTTTTACTGAATTTTTTTTAAAGAATTTTTTTATAACATTTTTAAATTATATGTTTTCAAATTGTATCACGTTAATAAAAGGCGGTAGTATCATCTTTCAAAAAACATTTTTTTCACAACTGTAGGACCTTTATGACCAAAGAAATCGATATTATTTGGAAGGGTCAACGAAAATCAAAAGATAAATTTAAAATGGGGGTTACTCCAAAACTAAGGGGGTGAACTTTAAAATTTGCGTGTTTTTGTCGATAAAATTAGGTATATTTGATGCCCTTAAATTATCGCTAAGTCATGACCAAACACACTGTATAAATGCAAAATCTCAGCACGATCAGAAAAATTTTTGAAAATTATTCAAAAACTGAAATATGTGAAAACTTGACAATTAAAAAAATTTGATTCTATGGTTGTGATGATGAGGTCCTCTTGAAATTTTGCATGAACATTCAGTATATTGATCTGAATTCACAAAAAAAATTTCACAAGAATCGGATATCTTTGTATGGAAATGTAGGTTCTTCTTTTCACTATACAAATTTAATTTTTATGGTTCTCTGTTAACACTTTCGCATGAGGCTCATTATGAGCATTTTGCATGTGGCCGCAGAATTTCATTTCCATTGGTTTCTCTTTGTCTGAGATATTGAGGAACAAAAATTTTGAATGATCATATTTCACGGAACACCTTGTTCGACTTGGCAAACTCAACCGCGGCATTTGTAAAACAAACTCACCCTGAATATCTCAAGTCTCTAGAACAATCCCATCGAAAGTAATCGTGCTTACGCCTGGCTGTCTGGACGGCCCCACAGACAGAATTAAATTTGACCATGGATTCGTCATCAAGTCGAACCCTATCGCTCGTTACTATTTTTGGCTCAAAATTCGAAAAATCAGAAGTTTTGGCAAAACGATATACCACTCGTTTATCATCATCTTGAAAATTAAAAGTTTCGAAATGATATTTACATTAAAACAGGAATGTAGAACTCAAAAACAAATTAATTGAGATCTATATAGTTCCCAGGAAATTCAAATGTAACTTATTGTTTTCACAGTGTGAGCAAAACGAGGAGCAAAAGCTTTTGAAAATGAAATTTCAAATCGTTATAACTCAGGCTCTATTCAGGTGATTTAGGTCGTCAAACAACTTAGCTGGGATGTGCAGATTCGACCTTCGTTCAAAAGCTCAAATTATGTAGCTCATTCCGTTTGAATATCAGAACTTCAATATTTTTTTCTCAAAAATATTTTATCACGGGACATTTTGTTGAGAGTTTTCATACCGAAAATATTCGTGGAATATGATTTCCAAATATTATAACTCGATAACTGTTTGATCATTTTATAACATCAACGGAATAAGCTTAGATATAATCAATCCCAAAAATACTCCATCTCATTCCGTATGAAAGTAATATTGTTTACGAGCGAAAGGTTGGACCGCAGGAGAGAATTACTATTGTTAAGGATTTTTTTTTACCATTCCAGGAATACTAGTTTACTTGCTATGTTAAGTAGATAAGATAAGATATTTTTGTACTGAATGTTGTGACTTTAACATTGCCTACTTTGGTCAATAGTCAATAAAGCTTTTTAAAAATCAAAGCTTATTAATTACGAACATATAAGTCACTCTTGACTGTAAATTTGAAACATACAGAAATTCAGGATAAAAAAGGGATCGCTGTTTCCTTAGGAGCAAACGCACAAAAAAATACAGCATATTATTTGAGTTGAAAATGTATGAAATTCTTCATGGATGTGAAACCATTTGTGTCCCAAAACGAATGTCAAGCAATTTCGGACATTCTCGCAGCTATGTATTTCTACTCGTTTCAAGCCTTATATCACTCTTAACGATATAAACTTGGATCTTATCTTATTCCACAGCATCCAAATGTGTTCCATAAAATGCGACGGTTTGATGCATTCATTTCCGAAATTCACGAAAATAAGCAAGTTACAAGAATATAAAATCAGCAGAAATTTTGAGTGAAATGTATGAGAACTTGAATGTATGTGAATCTGACTCTATTTGGGCAGATATGCAGAGCAATTCGACACAGGCAGTGGCATTTTTATAAATATCATCTTTTACTCAAGACGTAGCCGGAGTGTACGGCCCTTTAGTCCAAAAAGCTCAACCAATGGGCTTCAACCATACGAATTTCAAGCAAAAACCGCAATAAAGGAGTGCATATCGCATCAAAGTCAAAACAATCTGAGTTCTCAAAAATGTAAAATTTTACAGATATGGCTGCCATTCGTTAATCCCCAACTAGAGAAGATAACCTTTTTCCTACAATATCCATTTTGTCCCTTCAAAAGTAATACTCGAAATATTTGGTGAATTCAAGAAATCTTAAATTGAAAAATAACCTACAACATTTCGACCATGGGTTATATGATATTTTTTGTTGCAAGTCACTCCTATAATTTCCACTTGAAAATTGTCCACTTTAAAAGTAGACAACCTGTATAGCAATGCACGAGATGCATATACTGAAAAAATAGTTATTCATATAGTATCTGACACTGAAGAAGCCCTACAAGCGCCTGACTCATCGGTAGTATGGTCAAAGCTAGTTTAGGAATGCAAATTATCACACAACGCACTCAGGTAGAACAACCAGATTAACCTTGTTTAGGTACCTGCTCATATAGGTTTGATATAATTTGAGCGCTGAATCCCGTTTTTAGAGCAACATTCGATAGAGATTCTTCGATACATTTTTCGAGAGTCAAAAATCAAAAACACACATAATCGTGACTGGACTTTTCTGTTTTCAACGACAAACTACTAAACCAGATTAGCTGATAATGCCAACAAATGTGTATATGTTATGTGTACCAACATAACTGAAAAAAATTCTAATAAAAGGTACACAACCCGCCAAAATTCAAAATTCTTCTTTCTATTAAAGAGACATTTCAAGTCAAAACCTATCGAATAAAATGAATGTGTCTATTCTATTTGATAATAATTGATACGCCACCATCCTTCAAAAATGAAAATGAAAAGATGTAGAGATTCATTGTCGGAACCAGACCAGTTAACGAGTCCATATCCATCCCCGTCAAATATTTCTCGTCCACACAGCGTAAAACTCACTTTTACACGTCGATAAATCGCAATCGCTCGCATCACTTCATCCGCCAACAGTTCCCACATAAGGCCGTTCTGGGATTTCCAACGCGGCAGTTATAAATCAGTCTACATTATTGGAGTAATCCGGTAAACCCGAAATATATATTATTCAAATTTGCAATAATTCAGTCACGGACCCCTCGTCGGGCACCGGTTTCCAGGCTGCTTCGACGGTGAATGTCCCTAAAACCTCGCATTTCACGCTTTAAGTTAGGACACTGCGACAAAATATGGACGAGGATCCGAGCATTATTATGTATATCGTTTAGGGTGATATAAGGCCTGGAGCTAGCAGGAATAGGTGGCAGGATGTGTGGTATTGCACGACATCTCTCCTGAGATCCAGTCAGATTCGCGTTTATGTGGGATTTCATACATTTTAAACTGAAAGAATGCATGTTGCTGCTTCTTAGCCCTAAAAATGCACACAGTTTCTATGTTATTCTACGTTTAAATTGTGACACATCAGAAAAGTGATTTAGTAGTATCGTATACAGATTAAATTAGATCAAAACCTAAGTACACTGCGACAAAATATGGACGAGGTTCCGAGCATTATTATTGTTTAGGGTGATATAAGGCCTGGAGCTAGCAGGAATAGGTGGCAGGATGTGTGGTATTGCCCGAAATCTCTCCTGAGATCCAGTCAAGTAGGATTTCATACATTTTAAACTGAAAGAATGCATGTTGCTGCTTCTTTCGCCCTAGAAATGCACGCAGCGTTTAACTTATTCTTCGTTTTTGATGTGACACAATAGAAAAATAATTTTTCAGTACCGCATATAAATTAAATTAGACAAAATTCGAGCAGGACCGATGATGCTAAGTAGACCTCACAGCATATTGACATCAAGATAAATTTCACGTTTTGAATTAGGACACAGCGACAAAATATGGACAAGCATCCTATCAATATTATGTAAATCCTTTAAGGTGATATAAGGGCTAGAGCTAGCAGAAATAGGTGGCAGGATGTGTGGTATTACACATCACACAGGAAATGCACGTTCATGTAGGATTTAATACATTTCAATTTGAAAGATTGCATGTTGCAACTTCTTTCCCCCTAAAAATGCAAACAGCTTTTATGTATCTTCATTTCTTCGTTCTAATTATGAACCAATAGGAAAGAGATGCGGTAGTGTTGTATCTAGATTTGATTAGTTTAAAGAAACAGCAATTCTTGACCTGTTTACCATTCTTGCACAAAGGCCTACTACCAAACTACTTTCAGTGGTGCTCCATTAGTTGCATCGATTTCATGAAATACGAACCAAAATGTCGCAACCCTATAAACAGGTGAACAAATTCGCGCTAGGACTGAACTGAAAAATATGAATGACCTATTTGATCGCACCGGGTCTGACTACCTAATACATTGGTTCCATAGACATAGAAAAGAATGGACAGGACGTGTGAGAGAGAACATTGACTTCAGAATAAGATAGAGTAATATTAGTGCAAAGCACAGAACATATAATAAAAACATTGATGATTGGTTCACACAAACTTTGGCAACGTCAATTCACAACTGTCCACTCTATGCAGATCGGTGACTAAGGTAGGGAAGCTAAATGGAAGACACGTGAGATTCAACATTGTTATAATAATAATAATAGTAATAGTTTATTTATCCTTTAAGACATAAGAAATTATGTATAGGACAAGTCAAAAATAATCAAATTATCAGCAATATTCAAGCCTATCACTAAAATATTCCTTTACATTGTAAAAACTTTTTTTTACCAACAATTTTTTTACAACTGCCTTAAATCTACTTACACTGAGCGATCGTATGCTGAGAGGTAAATGATTGTAGATTTTGATGGCCTGATACCTGGGAGATGATTCGAACTTTGAAGTTCTATGCACAGGAATATTCAAGACCGCTTTGTTTCTTGTATTATGAGAATGAAAGCTTGAAAGTTTCACAAATTCGCTTTCATTTTCCTTTACATATATGAGACATCTCAATATGAATATACCAGCCAAAGTGAGGATATTATTTAATACAAAAACAGGCCTGCAAGAAGTTCGTGGAGCGCAGTTAAACATTAAACGAATTATACGTTTCTGTATCATGAAAACTCTGACATTATCAGGGGAATTGCCCCATAGTAGGATGTTATACGTTAAGTGACTATATACCAAACTATAGTAAACATTTATGAGAGATCTCAAAGGAAGTGTGTTTTTAATCCTACTAATTGCATAAAAGGAACAATTTAGATTTTTACATACAGCATCAATATGCCTATCCCACTTTAGATGTCTATCGATATGTATTCCAAGGAATTTCGTGTGTGATTTACATGGAATTATGGTATCTAGATGGCGAACAACTAATGTATTTTGTTCTTCGCCTGATAGAGAAAAGTGAACGCATACCGTTTTATCGATGTTCACTACGATCCTATTGACCTGGCACCATTCCCCAAAATTTTGAACCAATATTTCACACAACCTCTGCAGTTCTTCCAAGGTCTCTGCAGTGATTCCTATAGAAGAATCATCGGCAAACAAGATAAATCTGAGTATTTTGAGTAATAAGCAATTGGATGCTTTGATGAATAATTTTCTCAGATTTTTCGAAAGGTCGTTAATAAACAATAGAAATAAAAGTGGTCCCAAAACTGATCCCTGAGGTACACCCAACGTAAGGTCATGCTCACTAGAAAATGAGTTTTCTACTTTGACGGACGCGACCCTACCTTCGAGATAACTTCGTATCCAATTCAAAAATATCCCTCTGAATCCCAGGTTGTACAACTTGTCTAATATAAACTGATGAGAAAGACTATCAAATGCTCGTGACAAGTCGAAAAATAGTCCCGCAACATAAGAGCCATTGTCTAGACACTCATAAATAAACTCAACGAAGTGCATAGCCCCAGTCTGAGTTGATCGGCCACATCTGAACCATGCTGAGCATCATCTAGAATATGAAAATTGTCGAGGTATTTCATCATTCTACACAATACTATTTTCTCGAAAACTTTTGAGAAGACACTAAGAATGGAAATTGGTCTATAGTTTGAAATAGCATTTATATCGTTTTTTTGTAGACCGGAATAATAGTGGCCTTTTTAAGAAAATGAGGAAATACACCTGTGCTAACCGATAAATTAATAATGTGAGCAAAATGTTCACATATTTCTCCATTTATCAACTTTAAAACACGTGCAGAAATGAAATCAACTCCTGAACTTTTTTTATTTTTCAGTGATCTTATAGTGTCAAATACTTCATGTTGCAGAACCGGATGAAAGAAAAAAGTGGTACTCAACATAGGAGATGTGGTACATGACGGCGATAATAAACCCTTATAAAAACTGTTTAGGGGTGTCCCGCGACAGAAGTGAAGTACTCAGCAAAAATATCCGCTAAGACCACAGGTTCCCCACATAAAACACCGTCAACAGCAAGCTTAATGGATCTTTGGTCCTTAATTTTTCGACCTGTGATAGCATTCACCATGTCCCATACTGTTTTATTTTTATTATCAGACTTTTCGATTATGTCACTATGGAAATGATATTTCGTACTTCACAAACTATACCATACAGGGTGTCCCATTACTCGACGTCAACCCGGAACCGGGTGAAAAGGCAAGTAATGCTAGTTGTCAGAAAAATATAAAAAAAAATCTAAGTTGCATGATTTCAAAATAATGAGCATTTAAAAAAAACACGCAACATTCCACACCCTGTGGCAGTCTTTTCGCTCCTGTTGCCACAAATATCAACTTTTTCCAACTTTTTTCTTTGCTGTGTAACCTTGAATAATGCTTGTCTGAACTGTAATCAAAATTTTGATACCAGCTGCTCTCGGTTTCATAAAAATAGGGCTTACTTCTCGGAAAAAAAATTCGAAATAAACAATTGCCTAGTTTCAACTGACTGTATTGAAAAAAAAATGTACTACGTAGGTTTGGCATGTTTTTTCAAAAGTTGGCGCATTTAGTGAGGATTCCAAAATGGTATAAAACTTGTCTAATTATAGCTGCCGTAGTTCAAATTTATTTTCGATTGCTGCTTTGAATACACTTTTTCTTAAACTGCTTCTCAGTAAAAAAGTCCAATGGATTCAAGTCCGGTGAACGGGCCGGCCACGAGATTGGACCAGAAAGTCCGATCCATCTTCCGGGAAAAAATATTATCAGAAAAATTTGCAGAGAAAATAATTTCCAGAAAAATTTTTCCTGAGAAATTTCTCTGAAAATTTTTTTTTTCTGGTAACATTTTTTCCGGAAGATGGATCGGACGTTCTGGTCCAATCTCGTGGCCGGCCCGTTCACCGGACTTGAACCCATTGGACTCTATTACTGGGAAGCAGTTAACGAAAAAGTGTATTCAAAGGCAATCGAAAATAAATTTGAACTACGGCAGCTGCAATTAAACAAGTATTATACCATTTTGGAATCCTCACTAAATGCGCCAACTTTTGAAAAAACATGCCAAACCTACGTAGTACATTTTTTTTTCAATACAGTCAGTTGAAACTAGGCACTTGTTTATTTCGAATTTTTTTTCTGGGAAGTAAGCCCTATTTTTATGAAACCTAGATCAGCTGGTATCAAAATTTTGATTACAGTTTAGACAAGCATTATTCAAGCTTACACAGCAAAGAAAAAAGTTGGAAAAGTTGATATTTGTGGCAACAGGAGCGAAAAGACTGTCACAGGGTGTGGAATTTTGCGTGTTTTTTTAAATGCGTATTATTTTAAAATCATGCAACTTAGATTTTTTTTATATTTTCCTGATAACCAGCATTACTTGCCTTTTCACCCGGTTCCGGGTTGACGTCGAGTAATGGGACACCCTGTATAACTAACTATATCAGTGGGTTTGTGGGTCCCGGATATCAGTGCGTCTATGAGTCCCGACAAGACTAGGGACGGGTTAAATCGCGATGCTTCGAATCACGTATAGGACATATTGACAGGTGACGAACCGTGCAATTGAGCGAATGAGGTCTGAAGGGCGTTCGAATGATCAGCAGTACCTATAAGTGTTTCAATATGAGCTATAAATCCATCAAGAGTTAATCGTGCACGAATTTTTTGGAAAACCTGAACATTTCACAACCATATGACTAAAACAACCGAAAACAGTCAATTCTGTGTGGCACATAACCAGTTGATTGCCAGTTGCCAACCGATGAAGACGGATCACTCTTTACCATGAAAATGCGAGCTTTCTCACATAGACCTGAATAATTGCTTTTTTGAACATTGATTGAGATGTCAGGGTTTTTCGACACCTGAAGAAGCGTTTAGGAGATAACTCAACCAGAGTGGCTAAAGTGCTTCAACAATTAATTCGAATGCATGGAAAGATCAATAGAGAATAATTTAAAGAACAAAAACTCGATTTGTTATGATCAATACTTTATTTTTGTTCTCTTATGGTGTAATATGAGTGGCCTTCCTTATATAGCAATACGTCTACAGTTTATCAGAAAAGAATTTCAAAACTATTCGAACTTGTTTCCATAAATGTTCAACCGAACGAAAGCAACTAACTCATTTTCTATGAACTTGATAATGAAGAGGTATTCATAATACCTCAGCACGAAAATTATCCACTTTCATAGATACTCGTAGAAGCTAACAGCAGTATCTCATGAGATTTAGAATTCTGCATAGTATGATCCTATAAACCGACTAGATTAACAGAATAATATTGTTGTAATCTTCATGGATTCGACGGATTTTGCTATCTTATCGATCATGTCAAATCTCATTAATGGCTAAGCCGATATATTGTAACTAATGATTGCTGACTGATAACGATCAATGGATTATTATTTGCCAATAATATTTTCATTTTTTGCGATAACCTATAATTTCAAATTGTTGACGATATTGATGTTATTCACAATATCTTCATACTATCAAATGCAAATAATGATTCACGTATGTGTATGTTGATTCCAGATTTTCGTGATTTTTCATTGCATGAATGATTTCTCTGAATTAATCACAATATAGGTACCATTTATTGAATATTATACATAATAAACTTTTCATACATATAAAAAAAGACTGTAAACAAACAAAAAGTAATACATAAATAATATACCAATTAGAGAGAACTAGAAAAAGCATAATGTTTAATGATGAATAGGTGTCATTTCTCATTCAAAACCAAATACCTCAATCCAGACACATTCAGAACTAATACAACTATGTAGTGCTCATGCAGAGTATGCACTTTTTGAGATTGTTCATAGGATACCCTCAATATTTTTAGAACTATTATTTAATAAACAAGAATTGAGGTTTAAGTATTGAACACTTACCTTCACAATAGTATTCGCTAATTTCTGAGGATATTAATTATAAAAATGTTGAAATTGGTAGAAATACTTGATATCAAAGAAAGATGGAATTTAAAAAAGAATATATAAATCGATTAACATATGCAGGCTTTTCGTATATTTTCAAATTTGAATTCAGCTATTACAAAGAGGTGCCTCAACGAAATACAGAGGGTATAATTCAACATATTTCTAGCGATAATATACTACCAGAAATCATTGATGAGTAGGTATATGTGGCCATCAGAAAAATTGATGATTTATTATTAGAATGAATTTTTTTTCTACTGACATCTGTGACAGTTTAATTTCTCGATTAGAAACATATGATTCATTCTAAGCATGAAATAATCAGCCAATTGTTTCGGTGAATTATTATTGCTATTATTATACAGGTTTGGAAATTCACATCTGAAATATACGATATACAATGCATCAGACAGAGATTTCTTCCCTCCAGTTGCACAGAGGAATAGTCGAGACAATCACTTGCTGTAACCCACTGAGTTCAGTGTCTTAGTTCATTATTCTAGTCTTGTCTCTCTCTTATCGTTCAGAGGAGCGTAATTCTTTAGTATGGTAGGCAACAGTAAATACTTGAATCGAGTATTACGGGCAGTCTGACAAATTAAAAATTCTATACGTGTAGTTCGGTTCCCTACCATACTGCGATAAGAGAGAGACGAGACTAGATTATCGCAGTAAGACAGTTGAATTCATTCAGTTATCGCACTTGATTATCTCGCCTATTCATCTGTGCAACTGGAGGGAAGAATTCTCTGTCTGATGCCTTGTATATCGTATGTTTTCGATGTGAATTTCAAATCGGTATATGTAAACTGGAGATTCATTTAAATGTTTTTGTGGCAATTTCATTCGTTTCGGCAATCGTCAGCTCTTCGACTGGGTATTCACAAGAAACAAGTTTTGCTCCTTTTGAAAATATTTTCTAAATTAACGAAGTTACATCTACTCTGATCGAAGGAAAAAGTGGTAAACATTGTTTCAATAGAAATTTCTAATTTATATGCTCAGCTGATGAATGCTGAATAAAGGAGAAATTCTATTATTCTATTTTCTTGAGCCCAACTATCAGTTTCTATTTATTCAGATCAATCAATGGAATTTTTTTTCTCAATGAGCCCATATTTAATCATCCAAATTGGAATCTCCCCATTTGATGTTCTCCTAATCGAAGTATTTCACTGGATCTGTTGATTTTTGTGCTCAGGATTCGTCATTATCTCTTTTTTGTAATTTTAACATGCCCTTTCATACAGCTGCAGAAAAAAGAATCACTAGGAGAAAATATGCACCAAATGAACTCCACATAGCTCCGTTTGAATGTTTTATATGCAGTATATTCTGCCATACATCGGAACTAAGCCTTTCTCCAAACATCAAACAGATTCAATATAACCGACGAGAAAAATAAAATGAAAAAATCCTCAGTAAATCAAATAAACCACTCTTAAACGAATTCCGTTAGGTACGACAAGAAAAGAATCAAAATCAAATATACGGAGACAAATATGCGAAAGAGAAATCATGTTACAGGAAAGAATTTATTCTGAGTTCTAGAAGCAGAAATTTTTTCATCACATTCGTTGCTTTTCAGCCCACTCACGTTCAAAATGAAGGAAAAAATGGAAAACAAGTCGGAGAGTGGAAACGTTCAACAAGGGTATTAATGTTGTGGTCCTTAAGCGGAACCGGCTCTTATTTATAACTCTCTATGTTCTCTTATACAATGGAAGGCACTCTTATATGACTTTTGGCGGATCTATCTTCTTATTATTACTTGGCGACAGTTGAACTCTAGGACTTTCATAATGTTCCTTATTTCCAGAAGATTTCGGCGATTGTATCGTACAGCACATTAATCAAGATTCTCGTTTATCGGCGTCTTAGTCTAGGCAGTCCCATTTCGAAACAAAAAATATAAAGGGGGAAATTGGTTTGTAGGGAGAAAGGTAGGAAGTATCAAGCGAATCGTGTTTTCGCAATAAATATACGTTATCATGCGTAAAGAAGATAGCATTACGAAATTTTTATTTCGTTCAGGAACGCTCGTTTTATACGTTTTTTCTTCAAACATTATATTTGAAATTTGTGTAATTTTTCTGGAAATGAAACAAAAATTTTATTAATGAACAGTGGATATCAATCTTCAAATATTCTTGAAATTCCAACAACATTCCATCTAGAAAAACAGGGCTTCTGCTTAATATGCTACACTACTGAGCTTAATTGATTATTGTAATATTTAACCTTAAAATTTCGATATTGAGTTTTGCGCATTGGGTGGACGAGAATGGAATTCTTGAAGAAAAATTAACAATATGTGTTCTGCATAACATAATGTTCGAAAGTCATTTTCATGAGAAAGTGATTGTCAAAAGACGCATGTCGCAATCTGACACGTCATTTAAAAAAATATGAGTATCATTTTTTTTCTGCGACAACAAGGTCGTTACTTACATGTTTTTTTTTCGGAATCAAGAGAAGGCGTTTCAAGCTTCTGGAAACTCATATTTTATCAGATAAATTGAGAAAATTGTTTAATAGGACACGCTCTCTAGATTTCCCATTAGAGAAAAAGAAATTTTCTATCATAAAAATTATGATATTTCGTATCAAAAATCTGAAAGTATTTCGATAGGATAAAAAAAATATCAGCAACTGGTGAAAAAACTTTCCTTCATTTTTTTTTCTTTCACGTTGAATATAATTCTGATAGTATTACAATTACATATTTGCCGAAACTAGGTTGGAGAAAGTCATATCCGTTAAAAAAATTCATCATCAAATTATTCGAATATTCGCCCCGACACAATGTCGTTATGAAATTTTAATTTTTACGAAATCTCGAAACAATAATACCTAGATTATTTGGTAAATATTAAGATAACGGTGACCAGCAGATATCGACCAGATTTTAGTGTCATTGTATTCATTGAGTCTTCCTGAACAACATTAGTGAAACCAACTGGTGGCGGTCTGTCTTAGTTTAGAAGATATGGGGCCCCAAAGTTCCAAAAATGTTCCATTTTCACGTCACTTTTTCCACTATAACACACAAAAACACTGCTCCAATTTGGTCTATAAATCACCCTTACACATTCACATAACGATTTGCATAGTTTCATTTCAGGTAAATTCAATAATTAACGCAAAAACGTCGAAAGCGCGCCGTTCTGCAAGGTAAGTTTGGCACCGCTGCATATTATTTCTTTTGGTAAGTGATATATGAAACGATGGCGGGAACTGGTAGGCATATGATTTTAAATCAGCTGACCGCTGATCGGAAACTGTTTCGTTTTGAACCTGATTCAATTAACCGAGAATAGGTTCATACAATACACTGTAATATTCTGTACGTACATTACCTACATTCATAAATTAATATCTCATTGGACTTAATTTTAACTATTATAAGGATATGATATAATATATCAGATCAATAAAATACTATTTTGTTGTTGTATTTTATTATTATTATTAATATTAAGATAACGGTGACCAGCAGATATCGACCAGATTTTGGTGTCATTGTATTCATTGAGTCTTCCTGAACAACATTAGTGAAACCAACAGGTGGCGGTCTGTCTTAGTTTATAAGATATGGGGCCCCAAAGTTTCAAAAATGTTCCATCTTCACGTCACTTTTTCCAGAGCCGGACCGTGGGCGTGGCGAGGGAGGCATTTGCCACGGGCGCAAACGACCTAGGGGCGCAAAATGTAAAATGATATATTCCATTTTAAATAAAGATTGACTACAAGCTCTATATTTCAAAGTGGCGTATTTACCAGTTTACAAAATTGAGAACACGTAGTTAACGAACGCTACCAAAACGGAATAAAATTTTAGAAAATTATACATGGAAACACGACTCGGTGCATTGTTCATTACCTTTTTAGAAATATAGGAGATTATTGTCAATAGAAAAATTCTTCGAAATAAAGGGTTTTCCAAAAAGAGGTGTTATTTTGAACAGCCCGCTATTTCGGTAAATATCACGTTTGAAGCTGTCATTTTTTGACGTTGGTCGTTGAAATGCATGAAAATGATCCAGAATTCCATCGAAAAATCATCTTGAGTGATGAGGCCCATTTCCACCTCGGTGGCTTCGTCAACAAGCAAAATTGTCGCATCTGGGGCTCTGAAAACCCAAAAGTTATTGTTGAAAAACCACTCTATCCCCAACGTGTGACTGTTTGGTGCGGTTTATGATCCGGCGGAGTCATTGGACCTTACTTTTCGGAAAATGAGGCTGAAGCAACAGTTACGGTGAATGGATTGCGCTATCGAGAGATGATCAATGACTTTTTATGGCCGAAATTGGATAGTACTGATCTGGACAACGTTTACTTTCAACAAGAAGGCGCTACGTGTCACACAAGCAACGAAACCATCGATCTTTAGCGGTAAAAGTTTCTGGACCGTGTTATCTCGAAGAGGCGATATCAAATTGGCCTCCGAGATCTTGTGATTTAACACCTTGCGACTTCTTCCTTTGGGGCCACGTGAAAGAGAAGGTCTACGCCAAGAGCCCAGCATCGATTCAAGACCTCAAAGATGGAATTCGTGAGGCTATCGAGGACATGGGGCAGCCAGTTTGCGATTCGGTTATGGAAAACTTCATTAAAAGGATATGGTCCCGTAAGCGTGGTCGTGGTGGTTATTTGCTTCATGTTATTTTCCACTATTAACGGCTTCTTCTTCATAATGAAATAAACATCGGATCATTTATATTGAAAAGTGGCATTTTTCTTTGAATATCAAAATAACACCTTTTATTGAAAAACCCTTATAATCAACAAATATCAATTATAAAAAACATGTTTTTATTGAAAAATGAATTTCTTCAAGGGCGCATTTTGAAATTTTGCCACAGGCGCTAGAATCCTAGTTCCGGCTCTGACTTTTTCCACTATAAAAACACAAAAACACTGCTCCAATTTGGTCTATAAATCACCCTTACACATTCACATAACGATTTGAATATTTTCATTTCAGGTAAATTCAATAATTAAAGCAAAAACATCGAAATTCTAGAGGTACCACGTAACCACACTTTTGAGGGAAAGCGCGCCATTCTGCAAGGTAAGTTTGGCACTATCGCAATGTCAAAGACTGGGCGTTTGTTTATCTGTGCGCACGATTCGCCAAATGTCATATAAAATGATACCAGAATTACGTTCCTTAGCGCGATAATTGAAATTGAAAAATTTATAATTTCCTGTTAAAACATGGACAAGTTTCGTTAATTCTTGTAATATTCTGGAAACTCTTGTGAACCCCAGTAAACTCTTGTAAATTTCTGTAATGATCCAGAAAATTACAAGAAATCACATAAAACTTCCATTTCAGTAATTTCACAAGTTACAGTATGTGAAATTACCATATGTTCAATAGTGAATCATATGTGAATTTACCCCCATTTTTAACAGTGTACCGACCAATTTCGGATGTTTCCAAAGTCCGCAAGATTCCGAAGTGAAATTGCCCGGAGAAGCAGAACGAATTGTATTGTGAAAGGCAGGGGAGAACTCGATGACTTCGACTCTTTTGTTGGACCTGAGCAGCGCTCTGGAAGTCTCCATCATTTCATCTTCCTTGTACCGGAAAAATATCATTATGAAAGTCAGAAACTGCCGCAATTTAGGACAGCGGGGTTAGTTCGAAAAATTCGAAGTTGAGATCGATGGAAATCCGGAATTCGCCTAAATGAGTGATTTGGGTTTTCTGCATTTTATTATGATTTGGATGAAAGGGGAGATTGATGGAGCGGAACGACGAAAGTATTCCAGAATTTCTCGAAAGAATATTAATTCAACTCGAGCTAGGACTCATCCTCGCCATGCTTGGAGAGCAGGATTTTCTTGGCTTCGTAATAACCGTTTTGTTATATTCAGAAGTATGTTATGCAGTGAGGGTTGGGTGTTCTATCAAGGAAGATATCAGAGAAAAAGACAGGCATTTTAGACCACTCATTTCCTAATAATCACTGGTATATTTGAAATAAAATCAATCAAATCTTCATGTTGAATTCATTGTTTTTGTAGGGAGAAAAATGACTTCCAGTTTGAATATTTTTTGGACTTTGGGTGCCAATATCTTCTAAACTAAGACAGATCGCCAATTGTTTTTTCACTAATAATGTTCAGGGAGCCAATATGAATACAACGGTGTCAAAATTTGATGGATATCTGCCGAATCCGAAAATTGAAACAGTTTTGATTTTTCCTCGAAATGTACAAAAATTCCGGGGTATAAAGGACCAAAGAAAATGTTTCATGTCAAAAAAAAATACTTGTGGATATTTTTGAAGAACAGCGAAAAACAAAAGACTATAATTCCATTTTTTCTTCATGAATTCATGAAAATATTCTAAGTCTATTCCTTCAATAGCAAATGTTTTTTACAGAAATCTCAAAAATGGCTAGAGATGAAAAGCTGAAAAGTTGGCTAACATATTTTCATTCAATGCCTAATTGATCCCCTCAATATGAATCGAAAAGGCCGTGGAGGCAGATTTACCATTGAAACCTGGCTATACAATTTACGCGGTAGATTTGAGACATCCGAATTTTCAACTCATAAAATAGCAAAATCGGTTTCCAAACTTCCACTCAAACTTCGTCTCATTGATTTTTTCAATAATAAAGAAATTAAAAATCCGATCAATATCAAACTTGACTCTAAGAACCAAGAGAGCGAGGTGAATATTTGACCATAAGAATCGTACTGATGGTCAGGTTTTAATTACTCATTGCCCTCGAAATGCATATTCATTTTCGAGCGCTCGTTCTACTTGAACGGGTGCTAGATTGTTTTGCCCAAATGTCTTTTATTTTCGAATTTTGAGCCGGAAATGGTCTCGAACGATAGGGTTCGACTTCGTGATAACGAATCAGTGGTCAAATTCAATTCCGTCCGTGGGGCCGCCTGGATGTAAGCACAATAACTTTCGAAGGGATTGTCCTGAAGACTTGAGATTTTCAGGGTGAATTTGGATTCTAAATGCATCGATCAAGTTAATTAACCAGCAAAATCCAACAAGGTGTTCCATAAAATATGGCCATTCAAAATTTTTCGTCTTCAATATCTCAGACAAAACGAACCAATCGGAATGAAATTTTGCGGCAAGATGATCATGAAAAGCCTCATGCAAAAATTTGTGTCGAGAGTTTTAAAAAAACCATGAAAATACTCCTGCCTATTTTCATCGAGGAACAGACAATCTTCAATCTTCAAGTGGTCAGTCATTTCAGATCTCACTAACTCCGGTACTTCTGTTAACCAATTCAACTGATGCATTAGTATCTTGAACCTAACCTCTCAATTCGAAAGCCGTTACCTCGTCCCTTCCAGAGTTATCGTGTTTAGAGTCGAATGGTTCAAACATTCAAAAATCGGGAATAAACAGCAACATGACTCAGAATATATAGGAAATTTTGGGTTGGGCAACCGCAATGACCGAGGAGATATGCTGGTGAATTTTCTCAATGAACAGCGACTGTATTGTCTGAACACTTTCTTCAAAAAACAACCCCAACGAAAGTGGACTTGGTGTAGCCCAGACAAACGGGTGAAAAATGAAATAGATTATATACTGTCCAATAAGAGGACAATCTGCAGAGACGTCTCTGTATTGAATAGGTTCAGCACTGGAAGCGACCATCGTTTAGTGAGAGCTGATATTGAAATTAACACCAAATACGAACGTCAAAAACTTATACATAAAACACGCTTCCCCACATCAGACACGTTGAACCAGAAACAAGAGCAATATCAAAAAGAACTTCAGAAAAGATTGGGTCCTATACCAAACCTACATGGAAAAGAAATTGATCAACTAGCAGAGAAAATAACAAAGGATATACAAACAGCAACTAGAAAAGTATGTGCAAATATAAAGTCCCAGAAACAGACAAAGTTGAGTCAAGACACTATGAGACTAATCGAAGAAAGACGAAAATTAAACATAGCTAACCCAGAATACAACGGGATAAATGCTAAAGTCAAAAAAAGATAAGGACAGATTTAAGAAATTACAAGACAAAACAGATCATAGAAATCATTGTAGCTAACAAGAATATGAAATCTTACAATCCAAACTTGCTTCCGGCAGACAAAAAATGGCAAAAATAAAAACTGAGAATGGTTTGATAGTGACTGACAAACAGCTATATTGGAAGAAATCGAGAAGTTTTATAGAAATCTGTACACATCTTCACTACCAAATCCATTTGGCAAACCTCAAAAGATAATGAATGGGTCAGAGGAACTGCCAGAGATCACTATTCCAGAAATAAGGCATGCTCTGCACCAGATGAAAAATCGAAAAACTCCGGAGAAGATCAGATAACTACAGAAATGCTGAAACAAGGTGGAGAGAGCCTGATGAAGGCAATTGAAGTTTTGTTGAATAAATGCATTATGGAGGGTACGATACCGAGCAGATGGAATGAAGCAGAAGTTATATTATTGTTTAAAAAGGAGACATCACAAACATCGAGAATTATCGACCAATAAGTCTCCTTTCTCATTTATATAAACTGTTGACCAAAATCATAACGAATCGTTTAACGAATAAGTTGGATTCTTACCAAGCTGTAGAACAGGCTGGCTTTCGGAAAACATTTAGCACCATGGACCACCTACATACTGTCAGACAACTGATCGAGAAGACAACTGAGTATAATATCCCATTACATCTCGCATTTGTGGATTATCACAAGGCTTTTGACAGTATTGAAACATGGTCGTTTCTGAAGGCGATGGACGACGCTCGAATAGACTCTCGTTATTCCATACTGCTCAAGAACATTTATCAGAGGGCAACACTTCATATAAAAATAGATGACGACATGAAAACGAAAACGATTCCCGTAGGCAAGGGAGTGCGACAAGGCGACACTATATCACCTAAAATTTTCACTTTGGCACTGGAAAATGTGTTCAAACAGCTAGCATGGACAAATAAAGGAGTCAATATTGACGGCAAATACTTACACCACCTAAGGTTTGCAGATTATATCATATTAATAAGCTCCGATATCGAAGAATTGAGAAATATGTTGTCAGAATTGAACGAAAAATGTAAGGAAATTGGTCTGAACATGAACTTAAATAAAACAAAAATCCTGAGTAATAGCAACACAAAAATACAAGTGAATAACACCAATATTGAGACAGTTGAACAATATATCTATCTTGGACACACTATAAAAATCGGGAATAAAGAAAATCAGAGTGCCGAAGTGAAGAGAAGAGTAAGCCTATCTTGGATGGCTTTCGGTAGGCTAAGTAGTATTTTTAAAAACAGTAAAGTCCCTATGGCTCTTAAGAGAAGAGTATATGATAGTTGCATACTACCTGTTGCAACATACGGGCTAGAAACTATGACCATGACAAAAAAGAGTATGGAAAAAATGAGTGTGTGCCAAAGAGCCATGGAGCGTGCTATGCTGGGCGTAACTCTGAAAGATAAAATCTCCAACAAAATCATTCGGGAGAAGACAAAAATAAAAGATATCACAGAGCAAATAGCAAAGTTAAAGTGGCAGTGGGCCGGACATGTTGCACGCCAAAATCCGGATAGATGGACATTGAGAATTACTCAATGGAGACCACGCATGAGTAAAAGAAGCGTTGGGAGACCACTTAAGAGATGGCGAGATGACATCAAGGAGATCGCAGGAAATCAGTGGATGAAGAAAGCACGGTATAGGAAAACATGGAAGAATTTAGAACAGGCCTATATCCAACATTGGATGTCAAACGGCTGAAGAAGAAGAAGAAGAAGGTTCAAACATCTTCACTATTGACCTTGGATTCTTCATACGTGAGTCCTATCGAGCCATTAAACATCACTTTCGGCTGAAAATTAAGGATAGCATGCTGTTTCCTTGATAACAAGCGCTCAAAAATATCTTTTTCGTATGAGTTAAAATTAAATGAAGGACTTCATTCACCCATCATAGTACGAAATTGAAAATGCGAAAAAAGGGAGATAAACCACGAATAAAATTAACGCTGACGAAGGTAACTCGTATCCATTTTCCTCTGATGACAATGTACAATTTACCGAGACAGAAATGCCTGCACGTCCCGGTATTTATGCCTCTCATTCCTCCCAAAAACGAAATACTTGTTGTACTTGTAATGTACACAGTTTGAAACGTTTCTAGTAATTCGTTTTCAACCAACACGTAAAAATATGTTGTTTCTTTTTTGCTTTCAGAAAATTGTTCATTACTTGAATCATGTAAACTCAGAATATCTTCGTTTTCAAGTGCCTAAGTAGTGTTGCCTTAGTCATTAAACATAATGTTCAATGAAGTATCTTCGGAATTCCTGTATTTCCCAAAAACTTTTTGATGTCCTCGCATCCGAAATTATCTTTAGCCGGAATTAATATAAAATGCATCGTCAGGTGAGTTAAAAATCATCTAAAGTCCGTTCAAGAAAGTTTGAGCGCATAGTAGGCGTCTGTTCGTTTATCTGAAGTTGGCACTATTTGCTGTCATAACGTAAAATAAAGACAACGTTGCCGAATGTACCCGGCCTCGTCCGACGAGCTTGCGAGTTATCAGACAACTCTATGTTATATTGACAACCTTGCATATCAATCTGATAAGAAAATAAACAACATAACCTAAAAGTTAAATATACAGAGTGGCATATGCCAAATGTCATGGCCAACCGACTGCTTAAACTTTCGTGAGTTGACTATATAGGACTTAACTCAGCCATCCTGGTACAAAATTGAAAATGCGGAAAACGCTGATGAAGAACTCTATCCGTTTTCCTATGATGAAAATATAGAATTTACCCAAATGGAAATGCTTCACGTCCCGGTATTTATGCCTTCCATTCCTCCCAAATACGAAACAAAATTTTTTCGTGACAAAACCTAAAACTCATCTCAATAAAACATTTTACCAGAAGTTTCATCTTTGAATCTGACAATTTGTCTACTATACAGGGTGTCTACTTTTAAAGTGGACATACTTCGAGAGGTGATTATACCTATAAGTGATTTGCAACAACAATGTCATGTAACACATGGTCGAAATGTTGACGGTTATTCTTCAATTTAACATTTCTTGATTTCACGAAAAATTTCAGGTTTTTTCTCAGAAAAGTTCATTATTAAGTTTTCCTTGTAGGCTCATTAAATTTGACCATATATTCGGAAAGGGCAATTAATTTGCTACAGGATGAGAGGGGCTGTGTGCAGAAAACACTCCTTTTGCAGGCGTGATAACAAAATCAGCCCTATTTTCCAATGGTTTTTTCGATGAAATATTAATAGTTATGCACACAATTTCTCTTCAGTAAAAAAACCCTCATTTAGTGTACTTTCGATTGACATATCAACTTTAGTTTTAGCCCCTCATCCTCCGGCTGAATATCATGGCTATAACTTGATAACAACGAAAAAGTCTAAAGATTCCGAATCTAAATTTGCTCTATTTCGAAGCTTTTCGTGATTGAATTTCAATGTAGTTTTATGAAAATCATCAATTTATCTTGAATCTAAATAATAACGAAGAAATGGACCTCTTTCTTCAATGCATGTGACACATCGTTTTCGTGCTGAATCTACAAATCTACAAAGGTCATAGCATTTTCGACGCATTTCTGCACAACACAATTTTATTCTGTTGATGAGATCCTTCCGAGTCTGAAAGCGAATTAGATATACTTTCTCTTCCAAAGTATTCTAGATATAAAAATTCAAAGGCGTAAATCGGGGCTCTTCGGTGGCCCTCTGACCGCATCCTCCAATCCATTGTATCGCAATATATTCATTAAAAATATCTTGACATTACGACTTTTATTATGTGCTGAGCAGCCATTCATTTGAAACTAGACATTTTTGCTCAGTTGCAGGAACGTCCATTAAAATCTAAAGGTCCATTAAACCCTTAATCCTCCATTAGTTCCTTGTAATAATGGAGGATTAAGAGTTTAATGGACCTTTAAATTTGTAATGGACGTTCCTGCAACTGACACTTTATCTGTAATAGGTGCATTTCATCGAATATGTCTGTCGGGATTAATCTGATGAATTCTTCAGCATCAAAAGTGATCGATAAGTATAAGTTCTCCTCTCATTACTGCCAACCTCATGTTAACTCATGTTTGAAAAGAAAAACAATAGTCGCATGAGGATTTTTTCTCTGTTAAACATGGTTGTTTTATAAATTAATCACACCTGATTTCGTGAAAGTGACCACATCAGTCTTTAATATCCTATTGCCCCCACTTTCCCGATTTATTAGCCGTAAC
Source organism: Propylea japonica (assembly GCA_013421045.1). Classification (NCBI taxonomy): domain Eukaryota; kingdom Metazoa; phylum Arthropoda; class Insecta; order Coleoptera; family Coccinellidae; genus Propylea; species Propylea japonica. The sequence goes on from CM024239.1 coordinate 103,305,895, forward strand.
TACATAAAATAGATTCTCCTGAAGTCAGAACTATTCTGCCATATCGTGATGTTTCTATAGTTCTGGGATGTCCTATCGAGTAGACTGGCCTCCGCTTTTTTAGAAAAATTTCAATTGTTATAGCTACACTAATAAAAGCTCGTCAGAAATATTATGATATCAAAGTTTGTATGTATATAGTTCTAACTATTAAAATGCGAGTTTCAAGTGTCACTAACTTCAAAACTACTGGTTCGATTAGTCTGTACACAAGTGCAGCAATTGTGAACCGATCCTACCAACTATTGTCCGTTCAGGAGAGTTTTAGCCATCGGTTGGCCATGGAAATTTGGCATATTCCACTGTGTAAATTAAAATATTAGGTTACGTTGTTTATTTTCTTGTCAGATTGATACGCAATGTTGTCAATATAGCATAGAGATCTCTGATAACTCGCAAGCTCGTCGGGCGAGGCCGAAAACATTCGACAACCTTGACTTTATTTTACGTTATGACAGCAAATACTGACAACTTCAGATAAATCAATAAACGCCTACTATGCGCTCAAACTGTCGTGGACGGACTATAGATACATTTCAAAGACATTATCAGAATCAATGTTTCAAACCGAATCGTTAGCAATCACTTTCGGCTAAACATTTGAAAATTTCAGGGCGAAACGATAGCACACTGCTTTCCTAGAAACAAACGCGCAAAATATCTTTTTAGCAAGAGTTACAAATTACTTGAAGTACTTCATTCAGCCATCATGGTTGTAAATTGCAAATGCAAGAAGAGAGGGATAAACCCCGAATAAAATTAACGCTGACGAAGGTAACTCGTATCCATTTTCCTCCGATGACAATATACAATTTACGCTGACGGAAATGCCCCAACGTCCCGGTATTTATGCCTCCCATTCCTCCCAAATACGAAACACTTCCGAATCTCGTAACGTACCCAGTTTTAAACGTTTTTAGTAATTCGTTTTCAACCGCCGCGTAAAAATATCCATCCTCATATTACGCCAGCGCATATTTCCTGCTATAAGTTACGGTTGCATGTATATGTGTGAATAAAGTACGGAAAAATTCGTTCTCACCTAATGCCTTTTCGGGTTTTCGAACACGGCTATATTTCAGTGATAAATCCATCATCAGGTGACGTGCAGGATTGAGTTGTAACATTGTAGAACACAGACAGGAATTCAAAACGTGGGTCTGGCAGGTTGTTGAGGAGCGGAAGTGACATTTAGAGGTGGACGTCAGTGCGACTTTTACACGGATTGATGGGATGAAACCAGTAATTCTTCAATTCAGCCCGAATTCTTTACAACGGTTGAAAAAAAAATATGGCAAAACCTGCAATTCATTTCAATAAAATATTTCACCAGAAGTCACATCTACAAATCCAACATGATTCGCATTAACTACCTACATAAAATCGAATCTTGTGAGTCAGAACTAAAGGGTTTTCCAATAAGAGGTGGTATTTTGATATTCAAAGATAAATGCCATTTTTCAATGAAAATTATGGAATGTTTATTTCATTATAAAGAAGAAGCTATGCCGTTAATAGTGAAAATAACATCAGGCAAATGACCATCACGACCACGCTTATAAAGGGTTTCCCAATAAGAACGCTCGATCTTTAAAGTGTAATAAAATAAAAAGTTCAAATGAGACGGATATAATTAATCACTCATTTCAAAACATATATCGTGACATTATGTTTTGAAAATTATGTCCGTCAAATGTCCGCCTCGGCTTTGCCTGCGAATTCTGCGAGTCCAGTTTTCGATGACCTGATTGCACAAGTGTGGCTCAATCGCAGCAATTTCTCGTCTGATTTTGGCTTTAAGCCCACAACAGTCCATGGTTTGTCGGCATAAGAATGAGATTTAAGAAAGTCCCACAAAAAAAATCCAAGGGAGTTAAATCGCATGACCTTGGCGGCCAGTTGACGTCGCCATTTCGCGATATGAAAGACCCCTCAAACTGCTCATGCAATAATATCACTGTTTCATTAGCAGTATGGCACGTTGCTCCGTCTTGTTTGAAACCACATGTTTCCAGGATTCATAGCGCGCACTGTAGGCCACAAAAATTTTCTTAGCATAGCTTTATACCGGTCACCGTTGACAGTAACTGCGACTTCTCCTTCATTTTCAAAAAAGTAAGGACCGATTATCCTCCGGACCATAAACCCACACCATACTCTTTCGGAATCAAGTGGAACTCGGTGAATGTCCCGCGGTTTTCATCGCCCCCAATTCGGCAGTTCTGCTTGTTAACGAAGCCACTCAACCAGAAATGTGACTCGCCACTAAGATTATTTTTTTTCCAAATCAGGGTCATCCTCCAAGTGCTCTAGCACTCAGCTAGCGAATTCCCGCCTCAGTCTATGATCGTTGGGCTTTAATTCTCGAGTCATTTGCACCTTATATGGATGAAGGTGTAAGTCGTAATGCGGAATTCGCCAGTTGACATGCGCGAAGGTCCAAGCTCTTGAGAACGACGCGGAATAGACTGTCTAGGATTCTTATGAACACTTTCCCGGACGGCAGCAATATTTTCAGCGGATCTCACTCTCCGTTGCCGTACAGGCGTTGGTCAATCTTCCACTGAACCTATTTCTTCAAATTTCTGCATTAGACGGCGAATTGTGGACTCCGTAGGACGATCATGGACACCATAAACTGGACGAAGTGCCCGGAATGTTGCCGAACAGAACACTGGTTTGGTAAGAAAATTTTACGATTTGGACACGTTGTTCAATTGCATACCGCTCCATATTAAATGTCAGGGCTTACTGAATAGTCCTGGCAGAGATACGCGTGTGTGACTTTCGACCGTGCAATGCGCTGTTGCCAAAGATCGGGCGTTCTTATTGGGAAACCTTTAAAACCGTAGCCTTTTAATGAAATTTTTCATAATCAAATCACAAAATGGCTGCTCTATGTCCTCGATAGCCTCATGAATTCCATCTTTGAGGTCTTGAATCGACGCTGGGCTATTGGCATGGACCTTCTCTTTCACGTGGCCCCAGAGGAAGAAGTTGCAAGGTGTTACATCACAAGATCTCGGTGGCAATTGTGATCACCTCTTCGTTCGATTCTGACGTAAGAGGTTAAAGCGGCAATATGAATTACTTTCCTATATTTATTGGAGTAAATAAGATACAGCCTTTCTTCAACTATAAGTTTCCTTCCAAACTAGTTTTCAAGAATATTTTTATTTGGTTTTCCTGAGGAAAGAAGTGATAAATATAACCTAAAGTTTGCAATTTTTTCGCCCATAAATTGCATGGGGGCACACAACAATAGTAATTTCTGATAGAAAATCATATTCAAGAAGATAACAATTTCAATTTTCCCTGAATTTTTCTTCTAAACAAAAGTTTATGAACAATAACGAAATTATTACACTGAAATACGTTCAACGCTTTGTTTACTACTATCTTAGCTCTATTTCGATTTCAACCGCTAGAGTGCGTATCGCTGGTCAGCAGAAGCCAATAGGTTTGTTCCAACTCAAGAATTGACCGTACAATGATCGTCAGGATTCTGCGCAATAGATAAAAATGTGTTCCAACTGAAAATGTATCGTTTGAGAACGGTTTCGTTTTTGTTCCATCCTGCTTCGGGACCGTGAGTGGAACGGTTTTGTGATCGTCATTTCGATCCCTGGCCTGGAGCAGGTACTGTTTGGACGGTTCTGTACGGTCAAAGTTTAGACATGCGCATAAGATCGATTACTAACAGTTTCGTGACCGTCAAATTACCGTACAAAGTCAGCTGTTGGAACAAACCTTATGTTGTCAACTAGGTTGTAAACTAAATGAAAGTGAAAATAGGGGCTGTCAACCATTTGAAAACATCATTTCAGCGGTGCTTCCGTCGAGTTAACTAGTCGGCTGATTCGGTGGAGTTATCGAGATATGGAGAAAGATCTTTTATTGAATGCTATTTCAAACGATACAATATGCGATGATGCGGTGCAGCACACTTCAAAGAATAGAAGTCTCAATTTTCCCATTTCGGTATAATGAAAGAACTTTTAGGTTTTGAGCCGGAAATGATCTCAAACGATGACGAATCCGTGGTCAAATTCGGTCTGTGGTGCCGTCCGGCCGCAAACACGATAACTTTCGATGGGATTGTCCTAGAGACTTCAAATTTTTGAGGTGAGTTCTGTTCTCAAATGTCACTGTTAAGTTCGTTAACAAGCCAAATTTTTAAATTTCCATAACAAGATATCCGATTCGAGTGATAATCATTTTGTGAATGAGATTGATATACTGAATGTTTATGCGAATTTTCAAGAGAATTGCACCATCTGAACCATAGATTTTAATTTTCCTCTAATTATTGATTTTTTACATAGGTATTTAATTTTTTTGAATAATTTTAAAAATATAATTCCAAGCATTTTGAGATTTTGCATTCATTCACTAGGCATGATTCTCAAGTCCCAAACAGCAGGAGATAGCATTATTGCTTCACCAATGAACAAGCGCTCAAAAGCCCCCGCCCAGAGCTTTCTTTATATATCTCGGATTTCATTATCCATAATTCGAGTAGATCGTTCAAATAATCAAAGAAATCTACCCAAACTTGGAATATTGCTCCTATTGTCTAGTTAAATTATTAACTTGCCTCGAATACGTACGACGAATATTGAATACACTATGCGATGTTCATTCTACAAGGTGAAATTCCAACTGGTGTTGTCAACCTAGTTGATGAATACCACACAGACACTCCAACTTCTTTCCAAATTTTTCGGACACAACACAAATATCTTCATTGACGCCCTTGTCGAAATCATCGTTTTCTTTCACTATTTATTCATTTTCTCTAACTTCCTCATAATTATTCTAGTGTGCTGTTTCTTTTTTCTTGGTTCAGAAATTGCAATATTTTCATAAAAAAAACATTCATTTCGCGTTTTTAGTAATTTGTGTTCTTTTTCGATTCTTTTGGTTCTAATGCTTCCTTGGATGTCAAACTTACAGAATATTATTTAGAATACATTCTTTCAGGTTTTAGCGTATTATTTTCAGAGCATGATGGAACAGAGACTATTTTCTTGAAAAAAACAGTGTAATTTTGTAGCCGCCTGTCTCTTAGATAACCCATTTGCACTATCATTTAGTGCAGCTTCTGAATATTTCTAAAATGGAATAATACGGCCAGCCTAATGCGGGACATTCCGGCCGGCCAGTATTACCCTATTTTCCAAAAAAATCAAGAAAATAGAGCATTAAAATAAAATGAATATGGTTATATTAGTTTCCACAGATAAAACGCAATTGTACAAGAAAAACAACAAAACTGTCTTGGACCAAGGTAAATTCAGAAGCTGCACTGAATGATAGTGCAATTGGGTCATCTAATAGACATTCGGCTATAAAATTTTCATTGTTTTTACCAACCGGTCGGAATTCTCCCCATTAGGCTGGCCGGTATTACTCCATATCTAAGCCATTTTTGTTTCGTTAGACAAAAATTTTTCGTTAAGTTTTAAAAGAAAAACAGAAGTGACGATTTCAATAGAAACATCGAAAATATAACTGAATAAACATTGATACATTTTGAAGATGTCTGACCCGTATAATCAATAGCACAGAAAACTTTTTCCGCTCCCTAAATGGCAGAGCTTTACATTAAATGTTCCAAACATATATAATTGTTTTATATGCAACATTCAATAGACATAAAAGTTCTGTGGTTGCCAATATACGATAAACCGCCTGGCCGGTATTACCCCGCTGACTGGGATTTCCCGACTTTCCCCTACTCCGCCTAAGAATGTTACGCACAAAATCTATACATCATGCAATCGATTTTCCTTAATGAAGAACTAAATCTGATCAAGTTCTGCCGATGATTGGTTAAATAGTTGTGGTGGTAGCTACACCTACAAAAGCTCGTCGGAATTTACATCAAGGCTTGTTTCCAGAGAAGAACTTCTTACTCTGAGGTGAACATATTCCAATTTTGCTCCCAAGAGCATCCAAACATGCCCAATTGGGTTCGAATCAGGGCTTAGAGAAGGCCAATTGAATTCCTGGATATCAACCTCTGCTAATTCCCTGGCAATCCTAACCACATGCGGTCGAGGATTATTATGCATTAGCACGAAATCATCTCCAAAAAACCGTGCATTAGAAACAATATGTGGTGCTAGAATTTTTTTTTGTCTTATGTTTTGACTTAATTTTCAGTTTATTTTTATAACGTTCGGATTTAAGGTTAAATATCTGTGAAAGTGCCCGATTGCACCGTTCGTCCTACCGAGATTAAGCCTTTAAGTGACGTTTATTCCATTGATGAAACCATTTCAGGACTTAAACGTTGCTTAGACGAACGGTGCAATCGGGCATTATAGCCATAGCGAAAGTGTTGCTCTGAAATCATCTTTAACAAAAATTGAGTTATTGTTCTATATGAAGAATAAAATTGTCGAGAGAATATGTGTCTTGATAATGAAATATCATACAGTGGAACAACTAGGACATATAAGGGGTGGTTCTAAAGTTAGGGTAAAAAACCAGATTTTGTTTAACCCTGTATAAAATGAATGAATTAACAAACTTCATCGATTTTTTGAGTGGATCGATTATTTCGCAGTTGAGTGTAGTAAAAATTGAAGATTTTTGTTTTTAGGAATTTTCAGAAAAGCCCTCAAATTGAGCACGGCATGAAATGTGTACCTGACTGAAAATTAAAAATTTACAAAAATGTGGCAAAATTATGGCTCGCAGTCTTCATGAAAACAAGCGTGCAAACATTACAAATTTCAATTATCAAAGTCGCGTGTTATTCGCAATTTCATGCCATGCTTTCCCTTGCTATTTCAATACCCTGCCACAAAATCATGATGAAAAATGAGATTGAACTTCCGAATGACGTCGAATTTGCCTCATAACATTGGGCTTTTGCAAGAGGATTATTCTGCGCTTATGATAGAGCGTTTTTTTTCGGGCGGAATGGATGACTCTTGATGTATTCAAAGCCGATTGTTGGATTAAGTTCGATGCTCTGTGGCATGGCTGATTATATGATGGAAAGCCTAATATTATTTTGTGAACGATGGTGAAATATCATTCTTCTGAAGGGAACAACATGTATTGTATTTCATCCTATGAATTTGAAAATGTATAACAATTGTGCTTCGTGTTTTTCATTATCAGAAGAAGATATTCATCTGAAAAAATTTACTTCGATTTTAAGATGGGTGAAAGGTTTTGTTGTTGACACCCTGATGGTGATTGACACACATAATATAACTATGTTATAAACTATTGCTGGCATCTATCTCTACCTATTTCATATTTTTTTATTTTTATTTGGGTCAAGTTCAATTTCTTCAGGTTATCATCCTGAAAACGGCATCATTAGATATTATGGCGTGATATTTTGCAGTAGTGTCAATAAGTGTATGTATACATATGTTCACTTAAGGATAGCGACTGCATACAATTCCATATATTTTCCGATTTTTTTATGTGTCATACTCGTAAGATGTTTTCTATCATTTGGAACTTTCCAAGGAATATTTAATTGATGTAAGTAGAGCTTTCAATAATTAATATATTAAGTTCAAACTATATGTCAATAACTGTGTCAATAATTTTACATCGAACAGTGATTGACATACCTAGTCTTTAACCTTGATATATAAATCATTGAAGGGTTTACTTACATTAATTAAATATTCCTCGGAACCTTCCAGCCTATAGAAAACTTCTAACGAATATGAAACAGAACAAAATATGAAAATATATGCAAATATGTGCCGTCACCATCCTTAGTAAACACATACACTTAAGGTTGACGCTCACTTGGACGAAACGAAGCGAAGAGTTGTTTTCCGCAGGCACGATTTGCACTGAATCAAATGGGTAGACGCTCACTTGGGAGGCGCGAAGCGAAGATCAGAATCGTTAGGCGCGAGGCAGATTAGACGCGCACTTGGACGAAGCGAAGCGGTCGGAAGGAACGCGTCGTTTTCCGCTGGGATCTTTTGCATTGAAATAAATGGGTAGACACGCACCTAGGAGACGCGAAGCGAGGATCAGCGAGGCGGCGAGTCGTTGGTCGCCAGGAAGATCTTGGGGCATGTGAGCGAAATTTCTCGAGGCGGCAAGTAGGTATCCGACGGCGGGAAGTTCGGCGCGCTGTATTTCCAATTTTGTACTCGAATTTTGTCAATGGGAAAATCACAGTTATTTTTGAATTGTGTGAAATGAGTTTGTTTTAACCCTTTCGAGATGGGGTTATTTTCTGAAGTCATGCCTCATATACGGGAATTTTCAGGTCCTTCGAGTTCCTTTGAGTATCTGCTCTTTTTAGCGGTTGCCGTCTTTTGGGACTAAGCAATATTCTTCTAAATCGGCTAGGTTAAGTTTCTTCTTATTTCTCCAACTAGTTTAAAAACTCACTGCAATGAAACCTTTTTCTCACAACGGTAACCATTCAACGCTTTTTTGAGGAGTTCGAAAATATGCGTCTCCCGCGTATAAGTCAGTAAGCGATTTGCGCGTTTTAGCGGTTCCCGTCACGAAAGGGTTAAATGGCTCATGAGAGTGTTGGTTAGAATTTCTCGATTGAGATCTGGAAAAACGAAATTTATATACAAAACGAACAACATTCATGTATTTTGTACAACTGTGAATGTGAATTCAAATCGTCTGAAGGATAGGTATTTTATTATGTAAATACAACAAAATATTGAGGAACCCTTCTTCCGAAGAATTAAAATATCTGAAAGAATTGGAAAACTGTGGAATAATTCCTTTGAGGGATATATGATATGCAAACATTGAACTTTCGATTACTACTTGCTTTGTTTTTTTAATCGGTTAAAGAGAAAATAAGCATTTCGTATCAATTATTTATATTTAATTGTATTTCTGGATGAAGAACTACGAGGATTTCATTGGAAATTCCCAATTAAAACATGATCATGACCAAAACACGATTCTTACAAATGTTTCATGGCTGACCAAGCCGTAGCGACCCCATTGGACCCGAAATTTTTCTGAAGTACAGGACTAGAAAAATTGTCATTTTGTCATTCGGTGGACCCCCCGAAATTTATTTCTAGCTACGGCCTTGTGGCTGACCATACTCAAAAATAACCAGAACAGCGCCAGAGATTTTACCGCCCCGGCAAAAGTATATTCAGAATAAATTGAATATAAATTAGTCTGATTTGAAGCTTATACAGGTAAGCGGTATGCAGCAAGGTAATAAAAAATGCAACTTCCCAGAACTTATTACTGGAAAATTTTCGATATCGTCGTAGGAAAAGACTTTTTTTCTGAAATCACCAGAATGAAGGATTAGATTAATACTTGATTTTTTCATTCGGTTAAGAGAAAATAAACATTTCGTATCATGATTTTATATATAGTTTTAAAAAAAATAACTCTCGGTTTTGGTCACCCTCCGCTTCTCGTTGGAAGACAACATAACCTCGATCTAAAATCTAGTACTTTTTTCCTTGTATAATACATAATTTTTTTCTGTGACTAGAAAAATGACGATGGAAAGAAATTTAACTTTTCACGAAATTAATCCGGCAGAAAAGTGAGTACTTTTTTCCCGCATACATATACATATACATTTCGAGAAGGAAAGTTATATTTTTTAACTTGCCAACAGATATAAAATGTCGAATTTTTTCCACGTCACATATTTTTTTTTGATTCCTATATGAAGGTGGGACGACGAAGCTATCAAAACAAGATTATGATCAAAAACACGATTCGAACAATAGCTCTACCCTTGTTCATTCGGGTAGTCAGCATGCAGCATGGGTAATAAATTTATTGCGGCCCAAAATAGGGGGAATTTCTTCCGATGGCTGATCGTCGCATCGCTTCGTCCAAGTGCGCGGTCCCAGGCGAACTAACGCGTCGCTTAGTCTCGTCTCGTCTCGTCCAAGTGAGCGTCAACCTCTACTGACACTACTGCAAAATCTCACGCAAATATCTAATGATGCGTTTGGAAATTGATGATGACCTGAGGACTCAAAGAGAAATAAAACATTCTGAAATATGGGGACCAGATGAAAGACCGTAGATAGCATCAATAGTTTACTACATATAGTAGGAGGACTGGCACGAATTTTAGGGTAGGTATTTGAGGCAAGATGAAAACTTGTCAGATACCTCTCCTATTATATCCCAACTCAGAATTGCAGACCTGGCTGGTGAGTAGCGGGGCTAAATCAATCCCTAGATTTTAAAAATATTTATTTTTTTTCAGATAGAAAGCCCTACCGAAATGATCTGTCTTTTTGGGAATCTTATTTTTAAGTTATAAATAACACTCCATAAAGATTTCAAGCTGCCTCAAAACCATTTTTTATAATTTTTTTGCAAAATATTTTTGCACGCGTCTGGCATGTTAAACCCCGATTAAATTATCTGGCTTATTTTTTTAGTATTTATAAAGCATTACACTGCAACATATATAAATTGCGTATTGCCTCAAATATATTTTTGGGAAAAAAAATAAAAAAGATGTAGGGGTTGATTTAGCCCCGCTACTCATCAGCCAGGTCTGCAATCCCGAGTTGGGATATAATAGGAGAGGTATCTGACAAGTTTTCAGCTTGCCTCAAACACCTACCCTAAAATTCGTGCCAGCTCTCGGACTAATAGGTATTATGTGAGGATCGCTAATACTTCTTGTTTTTTCTTTGTTTATATGGAATAAAATTGTCTAAATCTTTTTATTTCTCTATTATTTTTAGTATGAATTTCTCAATGAGCCAATGGAAATGTATATGAGTGAAAGAAAGCGGAATGATATCATGATCAAAATTGAAGCAAAAGTGAAGTGAAATTATACCAATGACTATCATACTGATGGGTGTCAATTACTATCGAAGTATATCAATGACTATCAAATATGTAATTTAGACGAAATTGGTGTCTCCTCGAATATTCAATCGATATTTATTGAAACTTTGAAGTGTAATACCAAAATAGAAACATTTGAATATAGTTCCGTAATAATAACCATGGTGTTACAGTAAAATGAGGAATCGAATTCGCCCACTGAAAGTATCCATGCCCTTAAGGTGTCAATCACTGTTGCTTCCACCCTACTTCACACTTTGCAGCATCATTGTCGGAGGATCACAATACCGAATATATAAGAAAAATGCTACAAATACTTCTGATAGACTTAGTTGAGAGGAAAATTTCTATAGGTACACTCTGATGAATGATTCACGGTGAAAGTTTATTTTCTTATTTCAATCCCCAGTCAACATCAAATTCAACTCCAAAACCATGCTTTTTGATATTAAAGAAAAAAAAAAGGATCTTGTGCAAAGATTCGTGAGACTTGCACAATAAAATGAAATTGAAGAGTTGTCGATTATGGTTGTTAAATTAGATAATTTCACCTTCGAACGAATTAATTTCAAACAGTTGAAACGAATGTAGCTGCATGAGTGTTGGAAATTATTCGACGTGTACATGTTTCGTGAGTCGTTGGCCATAGCCCAATGGTGAATGCAGGACATCTAAGCCCTTCAGAATGTTTTATGTCATTTTTTACAAATGCGGTCCTGTTTTATGTCTTTGGTGATACTATTTATAATCTTTCTACAAGATTTCGAATTGTTTTGTATTTTTTTCTTTAATTTTGAAACCTCAGTTCATACTGGGTGTGACTCCTTTGTCTAAGGGGTGTGAAGTATGCAAAGCCGATCTGTAAAAAATTTTGAAATATCATATTGAATTTAGATACGAACGATGTAAACCATCTTGGAAAATATCCGTAAATGTATTTGCTTCACTACACTACTAAGTATTAAATTTTATTCCTTTATAAGAAACTTGAAACCTATTTATTATTTACAAAACAGCCATGCAGATGTTGCGTCATGATAAAATGTTAGACACATTTTCTAGCTCTTAAAATTAGATGAATTAGTCCACCATTTATCATATCTGGATTGGGTTGAACTTCTGCGCAGGCTTCTTTTTCTCTGCCTCAAATGCTCCCGTGAAATTATTTCAGTTGCGTATACTTTTTCTTCCAGATAAACCTACAGAAAAAATTCAGCAGGCGTCAGATCCGTAGACCTTGAAATCAGTTAACACAAATATTCAATTATTGAAGAAAGCAATATTTTTTGGGAATAAAAGTTAGAATTTTTGTGTTTCAGAGCAAATTCACTCTCGTATTACATTTAGGGTAAGTCAGGGTGATATGGCGAATCGGGTGAAATGGTGATTTACTATATTTCTTTTCCGAGTGCACAGAGGTCGCTTAAGTCTGAGTACCAGCTGTTTCTGATGATATGTTCAACGTGCACCTGCAAAAAGTTGGCCCCGTTTTAAAAATCGTACTAAATTTGTACAAAAGTATTTGCGATGCTCAATAATTTTTATACGTTGCATGCGTTTATAGAGATTGCTTTCCGTAACGAAGGCCGAGAAGTATTTCTTGATATATTCTGCCTTCTTAGTTTATTTATGTAATACATAACCTAGAAAACATGGCCTTTAATATATCCTTTTTCTTGCTGTGCTATTCACCGTTTCACCCATAGGAATTGGGAGATATTGTGAATCCTGGAATGGGTGAAATGGTGAAGGATAAAAAGCGTATTTTTATAAGTTTTGTCGAGGGTTTTGTGGATGCATAAATTTTAAAAAATATTATAAAAGATATATTTTCTGTTGAAGCGGAAGGACCTAGGACGAATCGCAGCTTTTTATCTTTCGTGTTTCTTCTGGTTAGGTCTGTTCGAGGGTTTGTCACTATTCCAGCAATCACCATTGTTCCAGGTAAGGATGCCTATATATAGAAGAAAAATTAATGGCTTTAGCTGACGTTTTGAATTCTCCAGAAATCATCGTTAAACTCCGAAACAGAAATCGTCAAAAAAACAATCGAGTCAGTGAAAAGTGGACCAGATGCTAAAGGAAAGCTCAAAGGAAAAACCATAGCAAAAAAAAAGCAAACGGAAAATCTTAGATACGTAACCTAAGAAATGAAAAATGTCCACCACTGACGCCGAATCGGAATCATCTCTGGATGTCGACTTGCAGGACGAGGATGACGGCATGGACGATGATGAGAGTTGTTGTGTAGGATGTGGTGAACTTGACAGTTGCACTAAAAAGGACGTCGATTGGATGGAATGTATTAGCTGCCAACATTGGCTGCATGAAAATTGCACAAATATGAATCCATGTGTAATTTGTTCGGTAAAAGCAAAAGAAGTAAGATCACCATTTCACCCTTGAGCATGGGTGAAATGGTGGATTTAGTTTGAAAAAAAAATTCATTTTCCAGAGTTTCGTTATGCCTTAAAGAGTTTATGGTACTGTTGAGTTTGTGTCTCTATATTTTGCCAAAGAAAAGTGTTTTCATTCTGTATAAATATGAATTTTTTTGTCTTCTATACGGCTCTTTTTTTTCTTCACCATATCACCCTGACTTACCCTATGGTTAACCTCATTGAATCTCAATTCAAAATATAATTCCGAAAAATTCTTAGCTGACCATGCATTCTTTATAAATTTTTTTCACGAGCACACGGTTGGACTGAGCTTTCAAAATGAAAGGTACTTGAACAGAATTCAAAATAATTTGGAATCTCGTCGGAAGACAATTAATGTTATCCTCAAAGGAATAACAACAGGACCGCATTTCGAAAAAATTACATTAAGCGTGAATTCGTCTGCTTCCTATTCTCTCAAGACAAGTGTGCCATGTGTAGTGAAAATTGAATTTCTTAGAAAAAATAATGTTGTTTTTCTTGGCAATAACGAAATTTCTGTGAGGAATGTAAAGAATATAGTTTCTGGGGCTTGAAAAAAAATCATGATATTTTGAGAACTGCCCAGAAAATATCAATATTTTATGAACGGCTTGGAAGAGCTTCCTGAAATGAACAAACTCAAAAAATTTGATCGAAATCGGACCATGCATTCCAAAGTTATAGCTATGGCAACTGATGGTCTAAGGATACTGAACAACACATTTTTCTGGAAGGCCTGCATGTCCTGCATTCACCATTAGCGACTCATGGAATACTCCGTAGTTTTTTTTCTCTGGATATTGAAATTTGCTTAAGAGTTTTCTCAATATTGAACAATCTTGGTAAATGTTCTTACTTGAATGATTACAATTGAAATAGCTCTGGTTGCTATCAACGATGTGATAACGTCGCGTCGCGTCGTCGGAAAATGCTACGAAGGTTCTGGATTCCTTTTTACTGATTTGCTTTCATATCCCTGTTGTGACGAGTACAGATTGATCATATGCCGTTTTTTTGAAGAGGAGATTTGAATTAACGAATAAAATAATTGAAACCAGTTCTCAGGATATCTGAATTTATAAAGTAAATTCATTCAAATATTATCAACAATATGAGTATACTTCGTATTATAAATGAGTTTTGGTATTCATCCATTATTCTCCTTGCGTTATATTACACTATTGGGTTAAGGATGCAAATTATAGTTCGAAAAGTATTCCGAAAATAAACAAGTGTTTTTTACCGAATATAATATTCAAAAATCAAAAGAATCCGTATATTTTCTGCAAACAAGCTGATGCGTTAAATATTTTGATTCCGGATTTATCGACGCTCTTTTTGAGCAGTCGATATCACTATTATCGAACTGTTTCTGAAGTATAAATTTTTTTGAAAATTTTCTTTAAAGATCTACAAAACTTTGATTCCATCGGGTCATTAATGCTGGAAATATTCGACAAACAAAATATCAAATGTCAATAATTCGCGAACTGATTCGAAGCATACTTTAATCAACTCAGCCTAGATATTCCGATAATAAATACCAAAAAAAATTCTCAAACATCTCAAATTTTCAGGGTTTTTTCTCAAGAAATCCTCGTAATACGCAAGTGCGGTTTGTGTTAAAAGATATGCATTTCGCATGGATGCAGTAGAATGTCAAATTTGTTTCAACTCCCCTCGGTTTACCCTAGTTTTCTTATCTCATTTGCTCTTAGTGGCCTTCACTCAACAATTCTAATAACTATCTGTTACTTTATAGCCTCCAAAACTAAACATCCTAAACTATGCTGATTCCATGAAATATGACAAACCACAGTTTATGTCAACCTGATGCCGAAGTTGTTCATGAGGAAAAAAGTAAAGATACACCTAATACATCATGTATAAAGTATGAAACGACTCTTGAATTTTTTAAGGGAGTCCCTCCCAAAGCTGGCATTACCGCTGGCTATGTTTTAGCTGCACCACCTTAATTCACCCCAAAAGTGCCGGATATCAGGATAATGTGACGACGAGGAGAGCTGAAAAAGTTAAGCGCACGAAAGCTGATTACCGGCTGTAAGTTCGCTGTGGAGTTTGAAGTTATGGACGAGACGTTAGTTTCATAGTTTTATCTTGTAGTAATAACATTAAAAGTAAGCGATTCTACATGAAAAAGACTGAGTTATGCGGTCCTGCGAGATACGGGATTATTGAGGACCTCGGTGGAGTGTGCTGAGTGGAGCCCTTTGAACTTGATTCTTTAGGTCGCGATTATACGACGGCGTATTAGTGCCACTGCGATGAAATAATAATCTGTCAATTTACAGATTTATTTTATCAATTTACACTTTTTAATCTGTAATTGACTCTTTTCAAACTGTCAATCGATATAATTCATCTGTCGATTCACCAGGTTCTGTATTTCGATAGTTGGTTGAAGTGTTTGAGGTCTGTTAAGTTAGCCGAATGTTGAGAGCACTAATTCTGAACCGACGTTTCATATTCGGTACCAACATAAGACGAATTTTGGCGAGCTGTGGGTTCATGTAACTATCTAACTATGGTTACATGATTTGACAGAAAATACGTATATTAACTGTCAACTATGTAACTATGGTAAGCTGTGGTAAGCTGTAGTTACATCGCCAAAATTCAACTATACTGACAAGTTTTTGGTGTTGACCTCTTGCTCAGCACTAACACTTTCGAATTTCCATGAAATGAATACCTAAAACAATATTTTGTGCCTAGTTAGCGCTTCTGAAATCAATGACAAAAATGAACCTTCCTCATAATATCGGAGATCATTTACTTAATTTGATCACAAACATATCCATTATCCAGAATCATTTCAATTGAGAGAAAAAGAAAGTTTATACTCCCTGGATTTTTTATTTTACAATCTACTCTACTAGTTTTCCCTACTAGGAGTACTAGGCACCATGAGGAGCTTTGTCAATAAAAAAGTGATTCCTATTGAACATTTAAGGTAAGCGTCCACCTATCGGCAGCGAACGCAGCGGACGGAGCGGACGCAGCGGATTTTAGAATCCTTTGTATAGAAACTAATGCAAGCGCGTCCACCTGCCCGCGCCGAACGAATCGGATATTTTACAATGAATTCTAAAATCCGCTGCGTTCGCTGCCGATAGGCGGACTGTGAAATCAACATCTTAGTAAATAATTGATAGAAAAGGGAAGTTTGTACTCGCTGGATTTTTTATTTTACAATCTACTCTACTAGTTTCGCCTGCTAGGCATCATCAGGAGCTTTGCCAATAAAAAAGTAATTCACAATGAACATGTATTCGAAAAACTGACATCCACAAACAACAAAACGACTAAAGACTTTTTCGGAAATCTTTAATATCAATTTTAGGGTAATGTTCTCAAAATTGTTTTTGATTATTATGTTCTCAAAAATGTTTTTGAGTGTTATGTTCTCAAACTTTTTTTAGAGATCATACCCTAAAATTGATACTTAAGAATTCCGAAAAATTTCAGTCGTTTTGTTGTTTGTGGATGTCAGTTTTCCGAATAAATGTTCAGTGTGAATTACTTTTTTATTGGCAAAGCTCGTGATGATGCCTAGCAGGCGAAACTAGTAGAGTAGATTGTAAAATAAAAAATCCAGCGAGTACAAACTTCCCTTTTCTATCAATTATTTACTAAGATGTTGATTTCACAGTACAGGGTGGGCATATTTCGATGTTTTAGCACTACAACTTTTAAACCAGAGGAGATAGACAAAATCTGATACCCACTTCTCGATCTCTTTTTCTGGGAAACTAACGAGAGTAGTATTCATTTTTGGCTACCTTCTTTTGTTTCGAGGAATAAGCGAAAATTGGAAAAGTGGCAATATCGAAAAAAATTCATATCTCCGCTAATACTGATGATAGAGCTCTGAAATTAAACATTATACAGGCACTTCTTTACGTAGAATCCAGTGGCGTACTCGCCTTTGTTGGACCATTTCTAATTACGGAGCTATGACCCAAAGTTATTTTTTTGAATGGAAATACTAGATTTTTGTGGCATTTTCTGAAAGCTTAATTTTTTCTGATTTCAAAAATATATAACATTGTATGGTTTGTATCAATATGAGTATAGAAAATGATCAAAAACCTATTTTCATCTGCTACTCATATTTTTCTATGGTTTCAACTGTTGATGAGCACAGACAAATTTAGCATCGTATAATTACCACAATATCTTTCCAGTATTCTTTTCATTTCTATGCTCTTTACTCAATTTCTCCAAGATGAACTGCTGTGAAACTTGATCCCTCATTCTAAGTTATAATAACTAAGATGTCTAAAATAAGACATCTTAGTTATAACCTACTGACTTTTTATTGTAATCACTATTAGGTATTGAAAAATATTTTTCCTTTATTACTTTTCTGATTGAATTGATAACTTCAATCATATCTATATATGCGTTATTTCATATGCGATTTGAATAGACTACTAAGCACTTGTGCGTATTTATTCTGGAGTGCAATAAAATATTCTCTTGCATCCATCTCATTATAACTAAGTATATCGATTGAAACGGAGGATCATGTGGATCTTTTTGTTATTTCCAAATCCATTTCAAGATATAAAGATTTTATGAAATATATCTATGTTCGAATTTTTTGGAGAAATTAGTTGAAAGCATAGAAATAATGAGATTGACGGAAGGAGACTGCTCTTGTTATAGGAAGCTCCATTTTTCTGTGCTCGTCAACCATAGAAAATATTGAGACGCAGATGAAAATAGGTTTTTGATCATTTTCTATACTCATATTGATACAAACCATACAATGTTATATATTTTTGAAATCAGAAAAAATTAAGCTTTCAGAAAATGCCACAAAAATCTAGTATTTCCATTTAAAAAACATAACTTTGGGTCATAGCTCCGTAATTAGAAATGGTGCAAAAAAAGGCGAGTACGCCACTGGATTCTACGTAAAAAAGTGCCTGTATAATGTTTTAATTTCAGAGCTCTATCATCAGTATTAGCGGAGATATGATTTTTTTTCGATATTGCCACTTTTCCAATTTTCGCTAATAATTCGAAAACAAAAGAAGGTAGCCAAAAATGAATACTACTGTTGTTAGTTTCTAAGAAAGAGATCGAGAAGTGGGTATCAGATTTTGTCTATCTCCTCTGGTTTAAAAGTTGTAGTGCTAAAACATCGAAATATGCCCACCCTGTACACACCAATATATCGAATTTGGCGAAAAAACTTCGAATTCTTCAAATCTCAACTAAATATAGAAGCATAATTCAACTAAGGGTTGAGAAAAACAAGATCGAAACAGTAGGCAGAGACCGAGGAAGAAGATTGCTGTTAATCAAACATGAGCGTTGTTAAATTGCCAGATTAAATTTATCAATTGACAGATTGAAAAGTGGCAATTGGCAGATTATAATCTGTGAAATTGACAGATTCAAAGTGTGAACTGAAAGGATAAATCTCTCAATTGATAAATAAAAGTTGTCAATAGAAAGATTGAATTCGTCAAATGAAAGATAAGAAGTAAGTAAATCGACAGAATTTTATTTCATCGCAGTGGTACTAAAATGCCGTGGTTCAGTTATTTGAATTACTTACCGTGGGTTTCAAAAAGCTTGATTTGGCAATCAAATCATTGATTTTGTTTTAAGTTGATAGTTTATGTCAAAAATGAATAGAAAATTGCACAGAAATAATGACATTTCGAAAATCAAGGTGATCGGAGTTTCGTGAAACCTGGCTTTACTATTATTAGATTTTCAGTCAGGTCTGGATTTTTCAAATATTATAAACATCAAAAGAATGAAAAGTTTTGTCGGGAATATGGACTTTATTTACTGCACACTTACAAAAAAATTGCCAACGTTTCGAGGACTTTCTCCCCTTTTTCAAGGAGATATTTTGCTCTTTCAAATGCAGTTTAGAATTAAAAAATTTGCGAACATCTATTTGAATTTTTCTCTAACAAGCACATGCAGGACGGAACTGAACAACTAACTTTTTAATTCTGGACTGCATTTGAAAGAACAAAATCGCCTGGAAAAAGAGGAGAAAGTCCTCGAAACGTTGGCAATTTTTTTGAAAGTGTGTTGTAAATAAAGTCCACATTCCCGACAACCTTTTCATTTTATTGACAATATAGATGAAAGTCTCGAACCAAAATTATAAACATTGTACAGATAAGCGTTATCAACAGTACTAAAAAGGTTTGAGTCTTCTTGGTGAATATTTCGGTATTTTCAAAAAATAGTGGTGTTCTTTTAATTTTTGAACAATACCTTCGATAAAAAAAAACTAGTATATTATCGGTATACTTACTTATACCTCAAACTTCATAAGTCTCAAACTATAGCATATTTAGATTCGAAATTTTTAGACTTTTTCGCTGTTATCATGTTAGCCATGATAATATGGCGGAACATGAGCAGCTAACACAAAAGTTGATATGTCATTCAAAAGTAGGTACACTAAACGAGGTATTTTCGACTTAAAAGAAGAATCGTGATATTTATCTCCTTACTACGCCCGCAATAAGAGTTTTTCTGAACGCAGATCCTCTCATCTTTTATCAAATTTATTGCCCCTACAAGGAAAACTGAATAGTGATCATTCAAGAGAAAAAATTCGAAATATTTCGTGAAATCAAGTAATGTTGAATTGAAGAATAACCGTCAACATCTCGACCATATATGACATTTTTTGTTGCGGATCACTCGTACAGTCTACCTCGAAGTTTGGCCACTTTAGAAGTAGGCACACTGTATAACGCAAGGAGAATAATGAATAAATCGCAAAACTCATTTATAATACGACACATGCTTTTATGGAGGATAATACATACCGCACAAAAATTACGCATTTACACATCACAAATAAATTTTACAATTACACGATTTTGAACTAGGAAAATTTATATTTTTCGGATAAAACAAATGAAATTCAATAAAAACAATGAAATTCTAATACAATTCACCTTATAAACAGGGTAAATGATAACCCTTCACCCCAAAAGTGCTGGATATCAGGATAATGTGACGACGAGGAGAGCTGAAAAAGTTAAGCGAACGAAAGCTGATTATCGGCTGTAAGTTCGCTGTGAAGTTTGAAGTTATGGACGAGACGTTAGTTTCATAGTTTTATCTTGTAGTAATAACATTAAAAGTAAGCGATTCTACATGAAAAAGACTGAAATATGCGGTCCTGCGAGATACGGTATTATTGAGGACCTCGGTAGGTATTCGTTGATGGAGTGTGCTGAGTGGATCTCTTTGAACTTGAGTCTTTAGTTCGCAATTCTTCTACGGCATATTAGTGCCACTGCGATGAAATAATAATCCGTCAATTGACAGATTTATTTTATCAATTCACACTTTTAAACCTATTTTGACTCTTTTCAATCTGTCAATTGATGATTTTATCTGTCATTCAACAGGTTTTAATAATAATGATACCCTTTATTTTCCTAATGTAACTGTTACAAATTTAGATCACAAAGAAAAGTACAAATAGGAAAAAAGGCGAGGTTCAGAGTAGAGAATTGATCTCCCTCTGTTCTTCCACCTAACCCTTACAAGTCTCAGCAACATTAAATGAAACTGTAAACCCCCAAAAATAATTCATATGCCCAATTCACACAAGAGTAACATTAACATGAAAACATAGACTCATACTGATCAGCTATTTCTGCACTTGAGATAATTCAGAAGCTCCCTTTTAAACTTATTCAACTCAAAAGTTTTATATACAGAAGGCAAAGCATTATATCTCCTACATATATCAAATCTGAAACATCTTTCAAATTTAACTGATTTATGAACAGGTGGTGTCAGCACATTTCTTCTCCTTATATTCAAATTATGTATGTCTGTTCTGAATTTTATCTTCCTATATAAATATGGAGGAGATTTAGTCATCAATATCTTATGATAATATACCAAAGTTTGAAAATCAAACCTATCTTTCATGTTCAGCCAACCTCAGCCAACCTCCTCTCAATTATGTGATATATGTTCATATTTTCTGACACCATAAGCATACCTAAGACAGCTATTCTGAACCTTTTGTGCTTTATATTGACACTCCTGGTCGAGAGCTGGCGCAAAAAACCTATGCGCAGTGGCTGAACTGAGACAGAACCAACGAATTACACCATGAAAGCTTCGTGTGGACTGGCAGGCATCTTCTCAACGGGTACAGCATTCGCATCACTCCGTAGCACTTTTGGACACACCTCGAAATATGCATACGATATCTAAAGGTATTGTCCATGATGAGTCCCAAATTCCTAACACTATCGACAACCGGGAAAGCAATGTCATCTACTTTAATTATTATTCTGTCACGTAATAACTGGCAATGTTTATCTTTTCCAAACAATATAACCGAGGACTTGGACCAGTTCATATAGAATGAATGTGCAGCTGACATGTTATATATTCCCCTCAAATCAGATGTCAACTTATCCAAGGCTTCATTCAGCTCATCTGGTCTAAACGAGATATACAATTGGGTGTCGTCAGCGTAGCAGTGAAATTTACAATGGATGATGTTCCTTATGAACTTATGCGTGTAAATAATAAATAACAGAGGCCCAAGTAATGACCCCTGAGGCACCCCTCTGGATGTGGTCTTCCTTTCAGATAGTTTGTCACCCAATTTTATTATTTGAGACCTACCAGTAAGGAAGCTGCGGATCATCTTGACACCTCCCCCATCTATGCCAATTGACTCGAGTATTTTGAGCAGTAAACCGTGATCGACGGTGTCAAACGCCTTTGAGAAATCTAATATTTTGTATTTCGATAGTTGTTTTTATCAAGTCAGGAATCAGCTGGTTGACGTGTTTGAGGTCTGTGAAATTAGCGAAATGTTGGAAGCACTTATTCAGAATCTACGTTTCATATTCGGTACCTAATGAGTGCTCGTCAACCTTCATAGTAACAATTCAAGTTTTTGGTGCTGACCTCTTGCTCAGCACTAACACTTTCGAATTTCTATGAAATGAATAGGTACCTAAAACGATATTTAGTGCCTAAATAGCGCTTCTGGAATCAATGACAAAAATAAACCGTTTTCATAATATCAGAGATTATTTACTTAGATGCGGATTTCACAGTCCGTACCAATATATTCGAATTTCGCGGAAAAATGTTAAATTTCCAATTCTCAACTGAATATTGAAGCATAATTCAAATACGATTTTGAGAAAAAAAAGATCGAACATTCTGGTAGGGAGAGAGCGAAAGAGGAGATTGCTGTTAATCAAACATGAGCATTGTTAAATTGCCAGATTGAATTTATCAATTGACAGATTGAAAAGTGTCAATTGGCAGATTGAAAAGTGGCAATTGGCAGATTATTATCAGTGAATTGACAGATCTAAAGTGTGAATTGATAGAATAAATCCGTCATTGATACATAAAAGTTATCAATTGAAGATTGAATTTGTCATTTGAGAGATTAGAAGTGAGTAAATTGACATAATTTTATTTCATCGCAGTGGGGACTAAAATGCCGTCGTGCGATTCAGTTACTTGAACTGCTTACTATTATTGATTTTCAATCAGTTCTGGATTTTTAAATATGATAACAATGTGCAGAGTATCGTTCTAAACAGTAAAGGTTTGAGTCTTCTTGGTAAATATATCGAGCATTTTTAGGAAATTGTATTGTGAGTATGCACAGAAGTCAGTAAATATAACATCAATTCAGTTTGCTGTGAGCCTGGTAGAACTGACAGGTGTTGACATTTTGCCACTTTCTTCCAGGAAATTGCTAGAGTGAAGTGATTCAACCCTTCAGCTTGTTCGCAGAAATATTCTATATCATTTAATTTTTGAACAATTACTTTGATAATAAACCTAATCTATTATTGGCATACCTACTTATACGAAAAGTCTCTAACTAGAGCTTCTACAGGTAACAGATGGATTGATGATTTCCACAAAATAACATTAAGATCCAATCACGAGCAGCTTCAAAATTGAGCAATTTAGGTTCGGAATTTTTAGACTTTTTCGTTGTTATCATGTTAGCCCTGATAATATGGCGGAGGATGAGCAGCTTCCACAAAATTTAATATGTCATTCGAAAGTAAGTACAATAAATCAGGTATTTTTGACTGAAAATAAAAATGTGCATAATTATGGATATTTCATCGAAAAAACCATTGAAAAAATGGGAGTAATTTTGTTAATTTCAGAATCGTGATACTCATTCCCTGAAACTCCCGCAATAAGAGTTTTTCTGAACGCAGATTCTTGTAGCAAATTTATTGCCTTTTCCGAATATGTAGTCAAATTTGACGAGACTACAAGGAAAAATAAATAATGATCATTTAAATTTAAGAGAAAAAGAGAGATTTCGTGAAATCAAGAAATGTTATATGACATTTTTCGTAGCGAATCACTCGTATAATCTACCCTTGAAGTTTGACCACTTCAAAAGTAGGCACCCTCTATAAAGTACGGAGAATAATGGATAAATCGCAAAACTCATTTATAATACGACGCATACTTCTATTGTGTATAATACATACCGCATAAAAATTACGCATTTACGCATTACCAATGAATTTTACAAACAGATGAAATTCAATGAAAGCAATAAAAATTCAATGCAATTCACCTTTTAAACAGGGTAAATGATAATCCTTCACC
This sequence comes from Propylea japonica, assembly GCA_013421045.1. Lineage (NCBI taxonomy): Eukaryota > Metazoa > Arthropoda > Insecta > Coleoptera > Coccinellidae > Propylea > Propylea japonica. The sequence continues at coordinate 103,329,828 of CM024239.1, forward strand.
CCAAAAGTGCTGGATATCTGGATAATGTGACGACGAGGAGAGCTGAAAAAGTTAAGCGAACGAAAGCTGATTACCGGAAGTAAGTTCGCTGTGAAGTTTGAAGTTATGGACGAGACGTTAGTTTCATAGTTTTATCTTGTAGTAATAACATTAAAAGTAAGCGATTCTACATAAAAGACAGAGTTATGCGGTCATGCGAGATAAACGGATGTGTGTGAAGTTGGCCCAGCACTTTTTGATTTTCGAAAAAAAATGTTGTGCTGAATTGTGCTAGATTTGTGCTGCTTTGTGCTGATAATTTTTTTTTCCTAATTCCAAGTGGTTTTCGAAATATTTCAAAAACCGAAAAATAAGCCAGCCCAGCACTTTTCGAAAAATGGGATTTAAATGATTGATAAAAATTGTGCTACACACATGTACTGATTTGTGCCGTTCGAATTTTCTCGAAAGTCCCTCTCGTTTCCTGAAAAATCGAATTTTCATTCTTATCGGAAATATTGTCATGAGTTTAACCCCCTTCAAATAATCATGGCAACAGATCAAGTTCAGACGTCCATCGGAACTCGACGGTTTGCAAGAAATGCAAAGTCGTTAATGTTATGTTGCCATGTGTACCGATTTTCCTACGGTAAAAAATCGAAGTGTTTTTTGAATATTGAATATTGACATGAGTCACGACTAATGCAGCACATTTTTTTCACATTCTCGGGAGAAAAAAACATAATTTCTGAAAATTTTTTTTCGTTGATTTGAATATTCTTACAACTCCAAGGAACTTGCGAGAAAATTCGAAAGCTCCAACTCAGTACTATCTCAATACATTCATACCATAATCCATTTCAACGTTGGGAACCCATTTTTTATGAAAATGCAGGGTAGGTTCGTACAAAACATTTCGTTGAATATCTCAGAAACCGAATGAAATAAAGAAAAAATTTCAGCGGCACAAAGCAGCACAAATTTAGCACAATTCAGCACAACAATTTTTTTTCCGAAAATCAAAAAGTGCTGGGCCAACTTCACACTCACTGTTGCCAGGTATACGGGTTCTTCCTCCACCCTACTGATTTTTCTTATTTTCCCCCATATAAGAAGAAAACTCATGATTTTTCTGAAACTTTGATCAGCACAAGTTGGCACGAATAGAGTACACTCATATGAAACAATTTTCGTCGAAAAAAAATGAAAGTGCTGGGCTAACTTTTTTCAATTTCTTCATTTTTGGGTGAATTAGCAGGATATTTGTGGAAATAACAACAGCACAACTTTGCCTGAGAGTAGCACAGTTTTTTAGGCATGTTTTTTCTAAAAAAAACCAAAAGTGCTGGGATAACTTTTTTTTATTTTCGTAGTTTGCAGGAAAACAGAAAGAATTTTCGTGAAAATATTTACGGCACAAATCAGCACAAATGTTGCACAAATTTTTACATTTTTTTGTGAGAAAAAAAAACGAAAGTGCTGGGCTATCTTTTTACTTAAATTTCGATTTTTCAGGAAACGAGGGGCACTTTCGAGAAAATTCGAACGGCACAACTCAGTACATGTGTAGCACAATTTTTATCAATCATTTAAACCCCATTTCTCGAAAAGTGCTGGGCTGGCTCATTTTTCGGTTTTTGAAATATTTCGAGAACCCTTGGAATTAGAAAAAAAATTATCAGCACAAGCAGCACACAACAACCTAGCACGATTCAGCCAACAATTTTTTTTTTCGAAAATCAAAAAGTGCTGGGCCAACTTCACATACATGATAAACGGGATTATCGAGTAGGTATTCGTTGGTGGAGTGTGCTGAGTAAATCTCTATGAACTTAATTCTTCAGGTCGCATTTCAGCTACTTGATTTACTATCATAGATTTTCAATCAGATCTGGATTTGTTTATATTGAAAAAAGTTCATTACAAAAGTGCCGGCTATCAGGATAATGTGACGACGAGGAGAGCTGAAAAAGTTAAGCGAACGAAAGCTGATTATCGGCTGTAAGTTCGCTGTGGAGTTTGAAGTTATGGGCCGAACGTTAGTTTTATAGTTTTATCTTGTAGTAATATCATTAGAAGTAAGCGATACTGTATGAAAAAGACTGATTTATGCTGCCGAGCGAGATACGGGAGATTTTTCCTGATAATTCTTCAAACAAGAATAATTGACGAACTATGTACTTTTTCGTCGCCCTGTACCTATATTTCGCTATTTTCGAGATTTCAAAGAAACAAATTTGTGAAGGCCAAGCATAATCCTTCAATTTGATACTGTATTTAAACATCGGTAACAGGCGATCGATAAATTCGACCCTCCAATCGACCGCACCTGTCGTGCTCAATTAGTTCGCCTCCAGCTGCAAGAGCGAATACATCGCTGGAACAATCTTTAATTTCCATTATATCGTAGTTCTGTAGTATTGAACAATGAAAAATGCAACCAGTGTTTTCAATATAGTTCACCAGCATTTCTTTAACTATTAACAATTAAACCGAACAAAATTTATTTTCAATAAAGTAGGTATATATTCTTTTGAATTGAGAGCTAACAAAATACAATACATGAAACAAAAAAGTCCCTAGCTGAGGTTGGTGCAAAACGGGGTACCATAATACTATTCTGTCGTATGATACCAGAGCACAGGGAAAAACCTCAGTAGAAAAAACCCTGCCTCGCCATTTTTACAAAATTGAAACTTAAAACTATTCGAATAAATACCTTCAATATTCAGATACAAAATACGTAATTCTTGCTCTTGGGCCAGGAGGGTGTTTTAAAAAACCAGGTCTGGCGTTCCAAGTGATGATTTTGGAATCTTCTGTTCTTCTAAGACCGCTACAGGACCCTACTGAAGGTAATCATCTCCCATAGATTTAAATAGTGGTATTTCATCCTAAATATCGAATTTAATTTCGGAATAATGATAAAAAACGTGTGACAAAAAACATTAAATGAAGTGAAAGCAGAGAATAATATTATCGAAATAAATCAACCAATCTTAAACTTCGGAGCTAATTTCGACTTAGCTCGAGACAAAATGCAAGGAAGTGGTATCAATCAGAGCACCTGTGGATGACCATTTCGTCCTCATAAGGATTCATCAGCACAGGATAGCTCTGAATGATAGAAGGTTTTTCTTCGAACTTACAGCGAAACGGCGTTCTCTTTAAGGTATTATCCCACACAACAATGTTAAAATACCGAAAACGCCATCTCTTGTCCCATACGAAAACCTTCTTCCATAGCATGAATCTCGAACAAAGTAGCGAAATGTTTACCATTTGTTGTCTTGACTGAAGAGTTTATGCATATCGCAAAATTCTCGTCTTCAGTCCACAACGCGGAACGCTCGGGTAATGTCAGGTGACTTGTAGTGAATTTATTTTTAATATTATTTTTCTCAATATTCTTCCATGTCTTACACAACAATATTGAAAAAAAGTATATCAGTCTACAAATAAAAGAATATTTTTCGTAGAATAAAATTCCGATAACCACAAAATAGATTTTCATCATATTTCAGTAGCTGTCGTAGGCACGTGGACTCAAGAGCTGAAACCATTAATCGAAACGAAGGCCAGTTCAGGAATTAATTGAAGTTTCAATGAGCCATTAATTAGAAACCAAATTGCTAATAAAGACTGTTACGCAATTAGAGTTCGATCTTCAATTGAAACTGAATCGTTTGTTATAATTGAATCAGCGTTCGTTGAGTACATTTCCAGTTACATAATCATTAATTAGTGCGAACAATTCCTCAAAGAAACGACTTCTATACAAGGGATGAACCTTGATTGAAACGCAATATTCATGATTTCGATATCAACATCAACAGTGACAATTGTAAAGGATCTATTTTGTTTATTAAATTGAAATTATTATTTGTTAACTGAAAGAATTTTCATTGGTATTTCTTGTACTATTTCTCGAGGTTTTTCTATGGTTTTCGCTTGAGATAGATTCGAGTTTTCATTTGATTTTGAATCAATTAGACTCTAATTGATTCGAAATCTTAATGAGGACATGCCGAGACGAATTGCACCTGTTATGCTCATGTGGGCGGAAAACATGTTATGATATTTGTTTTCACTTTATTTTCATTAGGTCAGAATTTCAGGTTGAACTTGTTTGAAGTAATGTTGTAGCCTGAGCGGAATTTGATGTTTTACTGAAAACCCTGTTTCTTAAAAAAAATTGTTATAAATTACGAAATAAACTGTCAAGGAAAGATGTGTCCTGATGATGAAATATAAATCACACGGAGGTACCGGGTTTTTCACTATAATTTGACCCCCCCTTTAACTCTGGTACGAAAGGAGATACAAAAAAATGTTGGTATAAAAGTTTCACGGAATCAACTTAGGTTTTTTGATATGAGTCCAGAAACTGAAATATATACAGGGCGGCCAACATATTGATGACAACTTCATTTTTTCAAATGGAACACCCTGTATATTTTTCCATGTGTGGCTAGCTTCGAATATGTAACATATGTTGGTCTATCTCTTTTATTCTGAGAACCACAGAGTTTCAAATTTTAAGAACCACCTGCCAAGACCTGTGATCATTTTACAAGTGGCAGAGTGCGTTTACTGAAAATGCTCATTTTTGGAGTTATAATAACGTCAATGGGAAGATATACAGGGTGAACAACATTAAATACAACTATATTTTTTCAAATGGGACACCCTGTCCTGTATATTCTTCCTTTTTTTGATAGGCTCCTGATCTCGAATATAAATGCGTATGTGGATGTGTCTCCTCAAATTTCAGAGTTTCAAAGATTTGAAATGATGACACCGAATAAAAAAAATGTGAAATACCTACGAAATTCTTTATATCCAACTAAATTTTTTTTTTTTTATTTACAAGCTTAAGGTCTCATCAACCTCTCGGGTTATTAGAGACCACCTTACTGACTACAATAATTCTGTTAACAAATTGATATCACTTAAATAATTTTTCACTAAATTTATATCACACACTAAAACCTAAAGTCTCATTAATTGACGTCAATTCGTAACGGTTTCGAGCGTCCAGATGCAGAAGACATTCTTCAAAAATATGCTGTACTGTTAGGTTGGAGTCGCAGTGCTGGCATTTTGGTTTCTCCATTTTGGTGAAAAGGTGGCTGTGGGTTAAACGTGTATGGCCAATCCGTAAACGGTTGAGAAGTATTTGGTCACTTCGGCTATGTGTTTCCTTCCATCGTTTCAAATCAGGTTTAATTCTCACCAGCTGCCTATGGCCCTGTTTCCATTTACTTTCCCAGTTTGCTTTAATTTGATGTAGCAAATATGATTTTAAATCGTCCTTGGAAATTGAATTATTGTCAATTATACTGCCAGGGGAGTTATAATTATTGGCTTCTTGATCAGCTTTTTCATTTCCATGTATACCAGTGTGCGACGGAACCCATACAAAATGAACAGTTTTGTTTTTCTTTTGTAAGGTGCTTAGTGGTGTTTCTATAGTCTTGAAGTGTACGGATTTTGATAGATTTGTTGAAGTCCATTTATACTGTTCAGGGAGTCTGAAATGATGAGGAATTTTTCACCGGGGTTGTCACTGATGAAGTCTAGGGCAGTTCGAATGGCAAATAATTCTTGCTGATAATATTTATTTATGGAGTTTAGTTTTTTCCTGATGGAAATGTCTGATGATACTGCCGATGTGGCAACCCCTATTGCACTTTGTTGTTGCGTCTGTATAAATTTCTTGGAATTCAGGATATTTATCAATGGTTTCCTGAAAGGAATTTAAGATTTCTCTACGTGGGGTCGAATTTTTGTCATGTTTGAGCATACTGAGGTTACAATTTGGATTTTCAATCAACCAGGAGGACTATTGATTTGAAAGTCTTCAAGGATATCAGGAAAATCCAACTAAATTATAATCTTTATATATCAACTAAAGAAATTGCTCAAAATGGCCACCTTCATTCAATACCTACACATAGTTCATATAGTTGTCTCAAGTTGTTTAGACTATTTTTGATAGCATTATTATGGCTCTGATTCAAGTCAGAAATTAAAGCTTCAAATTTGTTTCTAATCATTACAATATTATCATTATTTTTTGTGCGTAGACGGGATTAGTTCCGAATTATGAGTTTAATATTGGTTGATTTTATATCATTAATATTAGTCCCCGCTTCATTGATTGTCATTATTGGTGAAGTAAATTTTTTTCTTCAGGAACGACTCTGAAAACGTGTCCAACGGTGTCAAATCGGGCTATTTGGCCATAAAATGGGTGCGCCATTACCAATGCAAAGATCAAATTGGCCACTTAAATATTCACGAACTTCCAAAACGCTATGCCAGATGGTTATTGAAATTTGAAACTCCGTGGTGCTCAGAATAAAAGATAGACCAACATATCTTACATATTCGAAATCAGGGGAAAAGAGCTAACCAAATATGGAAAAATATACAGGGTGTTCCATTTGAAAAAATGAAGTTGTCATCAATATGTGGTCACCCTGTATATGTTTCAGTTTCTGGACTCATATCAGAAAACCTCAGTTGATATCGTGAAACTTTTATACGAAATATTTTTTTGTATCTCCTTCAGTAACAAAGTTAAAGGGGGGGTCAAATTATAGTGAAAAAACCCGGTACAACTGGAGCACACCAGGGGTGGTTTTAAGATTGAATATGTACCTACAATTAAACAATAACCTAAATCGGACTTGAAATAACATATTTATGAATTAACAAACCTCATCGATTTTTTGAGTGGATCGATTATTTTGCCGGTGAGTGTAGTAATGTTTCTATCACCTTATCAGTTTCTAATACATCTCAAGATCAAGAAAGAATTATATAAGGTGTCTCAGAATATATGCAAGAAACCCTCTTTTATTTTTATGGAATGGACACCCATTTCGGAGTAACAGCCATCTGAATTTGGCCTCTTTTTATGTCAATATCTCAGAACATTGTTGCATATTACATCCCAAAATTCGCGTTTTTCTTTATTTTGGTATGGTTTTCCCTAAAGACACTTTTCATTGGGCCCCCTTGTCTTGTCAAGTTCCAAAATTTTAGTAAGCTTATTTTACTTTTACTCGAAAATGACTCATTCTACTGAAAGCAGAAGACAACCAATTTACAAGCAATACGAGCTTTTTCATGAAAGCTGCAAAGACAATGTGGCGCAAAGAAAATTTTGAGGGAGCACCATAATGCCAAAAAAGTAACACTGTCAGGTCTATCATATTTCAAAACCCTCTTGTATAAAACTTGGTAGGTATGTAATATCACTGAGTATATTTAAACTCACTGGTAATATGCAACAATGTTCTGAGATATTGAGGACGGCCTGTATAATGAATTTTATGTAGAAGTGTTGAATTGTTTTTATAATATAATATTTTACAATAGTTCCCTTCCCAATATTCAGGTTTCACGTAAAAATTTGAAAAGATTAACGGATAAGCGGCATTCAAATTGACTGCTTAACTCCAACCCCTAACGCTTTTGTTAGAAAATGAGACCTAACATGATGATCAATCATATTCAGAGAATGAAGCTAAAAAGCCACTAATACTTTTTTATTATGTACGAAATATGTTCTGTAATGAAAATTTATTTTTATAGGAAGTAATTTTAAAGCAACAGCGAAAAACGGTCAATCTAACTTAGTCTTCATCAAGCGATTTGCCTTGATAGCCCAATATCAAACTTGAATTGGTTGGGCGTTCCAAAACGAATGCACGAAAAATTATTATTCAGTAGAGGACTAGCGAATTAAAATTCTGAGAACTTTCGGCAAAGAAACTTCTGTAAAATATGGAATGCAATCTCTCGGAGATTTTCTTGAGGAGGTGTAGCGAATGATAATTTAAAGCAATTCCAGCTATTATTGGGTAGTTGAAGTAAAAGTGGATTCGAACAGAAGAATTTGAGATTTATGACGAGCATATGGTGGCACGAATTGTTGTTCCAAAATCAATAAAGTCTTCGGCAGAAAAAATCTTATGGGGTTTCGCCATACTAAAATTTATGATCTCTTCTCAAGTTAGCATTTCGAATATTTCATTTCGAATCTAAGTCTGATAGGAATTTACATTCTTGCAATAGAAGTAATAGTATTTGGGAGATGTTATAATGTATTCTTTTAACTTGATATAACTTAATTCAATTCTCATAAAAAAATATTGTGAAAGATTCAAGTTGAGTCCGGATACATCGGAGCTTGTTCATTTTACGTAAACGACACCTAGTTCAAATTTGAATACCCTGAAAACTAGAAGATGAAATGAAAATTTTTTTGACGTGATCTTTCTTGGACTCATCATATTTACGACATAGGACGCAAACACGATAACAACTGAGAGGAAGGGATAACTTCAATACTTAAAATTTTCAGAGAAATTGGAACCTTTAACGAAAAAAATAAAACTTATACACTTGGTAACTTGTCAGCGCCACAAATATACCTTTTTCGAATGAAAAAACTTCAAATGTTGTCTTCTTGCGACTACGTCAGAGTGTTCAATGTTTGTTCATTTGATTTTTTAACATGTAAATAAATTATGTACCATTCTTCGTATCGTGAAGTGTTAACAGGAATTTGGAAAAAAAAATCTGTGTATTGATGTTTAAACCATTTATAACATTGCCAACGTTTCGGACACGATTGGTCCTTTCTCAAGGCTCGTTATAATATTAAAAATATATTCTCCTCTATAATAGTTTGACTACAACTGCTAGGCAAGATTTATTATGAAGGAAAATATATTTTTAATATACTGATGGACAAAATTAGCGCACCACCTAAAATTTCGTTAAATTTTAACAATTGATATCTTCCCAATCTTCAGTCGGATTTTAACGTTTTTTTCCTTCAATTGTAGCTCTGTTATTTTCGAATTTCCTCCATTAAACAGAAGTCCAAAAAATAAAACCTTCATGTTGTACAGGGCGTTTAAATAATGTCGTGTTTTATAGTCAAATTTTAACGTCTTCTGTGGGCAATGCTAGGTTGCTGAGGTATATGAAAACAATAAAAAGTTGTAGCCTAGTATCTCTTGAGTATTTTGTCTGTTTAAAAACCAATTTATCTTGAAGTCGTCCAGAGATATTCAACTTTTTATCAACTCTTGTATTTTATGCATTAGCCATGAATATCTTCGCAACCATTTGTCCGATTTGAATGTTTTTTTTTCAGTTGTAGCTCTTTTATTGGCGAATATCATACTACAATGAGGTGTTCAAAAAAAGAAATGCATCATGCGGTACAGGGCGTTTAAATTTTCTGGTTTTTTTCATTACAGTTTAACGCCTTCTGTGGGCAATACCAGATATATGAGGCTTCTAAAAACTATACAATGATGCAGCCTGATGTTTCCTGAGTATTTTGCTTTTTTAAAAAGCAATTTAACTTGTACCCTTCCAGAGATATTCACATTTTTATAACATCTTGCATTTCATACAATAATTGACAATGAATATTTTCAGTCGAGTGATACTGATGTATGATGTTACGAAAATGTGAATAGCTCTGGAAGGGTACAAGTGAAATTGCTTTTCAAAAATTCAAAATACTCAGGAAACATCAGGCTGCATCACTGTATAGTTTTAAGAAGCCTCATATATCTGGTATTGCTCACAGAAGGCGTTAAACTGTAATGAAAAAAACCCGAAAATTCAAAGGGCCTGTACAGCATGATGCATTTATTTTTTTTGAACATCTAATTGTAGTATGATATTCGCCAATAAAAGAGCTACAACTGAAAAAAAAAACATTCAAATCGGACAAATGGTTGCGAAGATATTCATGGCTAATGCATCAAATACAATAGTTGATAAAAAGTTGAATATCTCTGGACGACTTCAAGATAAATTGGTTATCAAACAAAAAAAATACTCAAGAGATACTAGGCTACAAAGCTTTATTGTTTTTATTTGCCTCAGCAACCTGGCATTGCCCACAGAAGACGTTAAAATTTGACTATAAAACATGACATTATTTAAACGCCCTGTACAACATGAAGGTTTTATTTTTTGGACTTCTGTTCAATAGAGGGAATTTGACAATAACAGAGCTACTGTTGAAAAAAAAAACGTTGAAATCCGACTAAAGATTGGGAAGATATCAATTGTTAAAATTTAACGAAATTTTAGGTGGTGCGCTAATTTTGTCCATCAGTATATTATAACGAGCCTTGAGAAAGGACCAATCGTGTCCGAAACGTTGGCAAAGTTATAAATGGTTTAAACATCAATACACAGATTTTCTTTTTCCAAATTCCTGTTAACACTTCACAATATTGAATATGGATGCAATTACATAACAGACTTCTTCGTATCGTTATTGAGCATTGAGCAAATTCTAGTATTGAAATATTTGTGAAATAAAATTTCAAATCATTTTAACTCGACAACCTTATTCGTTACTGGTTTAGTCTATAACGAAATCACCCAGATATTCTGAATCTTCACCTACTCTGAAATGTCTTTAGCTCATTTTGCTAGAAAACCACAAAGTGCTTCATCAATTTGTACAATCGAGTCGTTTAAAGCCACTCTCAGAACAAAGTAATACACCTTTCCAGAGTTGGTCAAAACTATAGCGCACTGTTTCCGAAATGTATCGATAGAATTCTGATTTAGGCCGCTCGCAGACCAAAACGACGCGACCGCGACGAGACAGCAATTTCCAATCGCCGAGAGGTCGCGCACCTTGTTCTGAATAGGAGCTCGCACACCGAGATCAGCATCTGACAGATATCGTCGCGGTCGCGTCGCTGTCTCCCCGGTGTGCGAGCTCCTATTCAAAACAAGGTGCGCGACCCCTCGGCGATTGGAAATTGCTGTCTCGTCATAAAATTCATATAGAATTTATTATTTGGCTCCTACCATAGTGTCATAATCGAGATACAATGTTTTATTAATTTCGCTGGTCTCTTTCAGTTGACATAACTTTCGAACCAATCAGCCATTATAATTTAATGATGTTTTTGGTAAAATGGCGGCAAGCGAAATGTGAGTAAACTTTTTCCTATTGCAAATTGGGCTTCAATAAAATTATGTCTCTGGTATATCTATGATTGTATCACGCGGTAATTGATGACCAACGTCAAAATAAATCGACAAAATATAACTATTCTATGACAAAGTCTTATCAAATCAACTAAAAAAACCAAATATGCTCTGTAGAGTCGTTCTCTTTTCGCTTTCACACAAGCGACCTGTGTAGCGATCACCTGAAAATCCAGGTTTGGCTTATCAAAAAGTGTTTGTGCGTTTGAATCTCCGGGAAAATGTTCTTGTTTTTAATTTTTGGAATTCGCTTCAATAGTTAGAACTAGCACAAGAAACTGTACTCTTCATTTTCCCACATGTTTTTTATCGATTAACTACCAGATGCGATATTCGGATATTCGCAAAGAACTTAAAAAGCTAGAAACAATTGAATATGAATGCTTTTTTATCCAAATGTTGTACTTTTAGAGTAATCCTTATAATTTTTAGTTCAGTAAGTAGATTTTTGTTCAATTGATTTTAAATTTGGAAAAATGAAATCATTTCACTATAATAAAATGTACTTCTTGCGATAGTTTAATTTTCACGTTTATGAGAACTGAATTCGTTCGTTTGAACATACAAGTCATAGAGTGTATCAAAGATCAACGCTGCTTCATTTCATGTAGCTTGAAGAAAGTCGTGGTCTTTCTGAAGAACATATTGTCCGCTTTGTGGACAAAAATATCAATGATGTAGGCAGGAAGCTTCAGCAACAAAATGATAATTTCACATCATTTAGGCACTCAGAATATTGAATCGAATTGTAGAACACGGGTGGCTGCTCCGATCACCTGAAATGTGTTCAATTTCAGAAATCCACATCTACACCATTTCCAAGTGTATTTAACAAAGCGTCAATTGTATTTCAGAAAGCGTCAATTGTATTTCAGATTAGTCAATTGTATTTCAAAAAGCGTCGATTGTATTTCAGATTAGTCAATTGTTTATCAGAAATCATCAATTGCATTTCAGAAAACATCACTTGTAATTCAGATCAGTCAATTCAATTTCAGAAATCGTCAATTGGTCATTCGAAATTCAATTTAAAGGTACACACATTTACATATAGCAGAATTGTTTATTTTAAATACGGTTTATCCTCCTCAGTTCCAAGACCACAATGAAATCGAGATAATTGTGGTATTTGGAAATTAAAATAATATTTCTATTCTGAATTACAAGTGACGGATTCTGAAATACATATGATATAATCTGAAATACAATTGACGCTTTCTGAAATACAATTGACTAATCTGAAATACAAGTGACGCTTTCTGAAATACAATTGACTAATCTGAAATACAATTGACGCTTTCTGAAATACAATGGACTATTCTGAAATACAATTGACGCTTTCTGAAATACACTTGGAAATGGTGTAGATTTTTTACCTGACTTCATGACTACAAATGCTGATAAAGAGTGCCTCTCGAAGGTTGCATTTTTTCATTCGATTTTTAGAGTTCACTTCAGATTCTATGATATTTCCAAATATCCAAATATAGGAAGAATTTGTAAAATTCGGGAAAAAGGTGTTATTTACGAGTCTTTTTAATCTGGGTTTGTATTCTCTGGCAGATAAGTCCTCAAGTCGTTTGTGTAGAAGTGATAGAACGTGGGTACCAAATAAAAGAAACTTATACTGGGTGGTTCGCGGGCTATGCCCTCTAGGGAAATCAATGGAATTATAAAATCCTCCAAATCCTGTACAAAAACTCCATAAAATGTATTTAATTAAGGAACAACTAGACCATTTCCAAGTGTATTTCAGAAGCGTCAATAGTATTTCAGAATAGTCAATTGTATTTCAGAAAGCGTCAATTGTATTTCAGATTAGTCAATTGTATTTCAGAAAGCGTCAATTGTATTTTAGATTAGTCAATTGTATTTCAGAAAGCGTCAATTGTATTTCAGATTATATCATATGTATTTCAGGACCCGTCATTTGTAATTCAGAATAGGAATATTATTTTAATTTCCAAATATCACAATTATTTCGATTTCAGTGTGGTCTTGATACTGAGGAGGATAAACCGTATTTAAAATGAACAATTCTGCTATATGTAAATGTGTCTACATATAAATTGAATTTCGAATTTGAGAAATACAATTGACGATTTCTGAAATTGAATTGACTGATCTGAATTACAAGTGATGTTTTCTGAAATACAATTGACGCTTTCTGAAATACAATTGACTAATCTGAAATTCAATTAACGCTTTCTGAAATGCAATTGACTAATCTGAAATACAATTGACGCTTTCTGAAATACAATTGACTATTCTGAAACACAATTGACGCTTTCTGAAATACAATTGACGCTTTCTGAAATATACTTGGAAATGGTGTAGAGGTGATTCATCAGTTAACTTTTATCCGTTTACCAGTGAAACATCCTTGATAATCGAAAGTTTCTCCATCAAATGCAGCAAAACGAAAAGTGTCACATCCAGAGCCGGACCGTGGGCGTGGCGAGGGAGGCACTTGCCACGGGCGCAAACGACCTAGGGGCGCAAAATGGTGAAATATGATATATTCCATTTTAAAAAAGATTGACTACAAGCTCTTTATTTTAAAGTGGCGTATTTACCAGTTTTCAAAATTGAGAAACACATAGTCAACGAACGCTACCAAACGGGACAAATCCTAGAAAATTATACATGGCGCGAAACACGACTCGGTGCATTGTCCATTACCTTTTAAGAAATATGGGAGATTATTGTCATTAAAAAAATTCTTCAAAATAAAGGGTTTTCCAAAAAGAGATGTTATTTTGAATAGCCCGCTATTTCGGTAGATGTCACGTTTGCAGCTGTCATTTTTTGACATAATACAAGTAGAAACTACGCCATAATAAAATGGAACAATACACGCTTCAAGAATGTATTGAAATCATTAAAATTCACTATAAAAATGGTGAAAATGTGGCAGAGACGGTTCGTAAAATCCGAACATTTTTGGGTCGTCGTGAAGCACCTTGTCGGACCGCAATGAAGAAATTGGTGAAAATTCGAGCTGTTGGGACAAGTTAGTGATGTGAAGAATAAAACCCATGCACGTCGCTCAAGAACAGCGAAAATATAGCTGCTGCTGCAGAAAGTGTTGAAGAAAACCTAGGTTGGTCCATTCCTCGTCGTTCTTTGGAATTAGGCATTCCACAAACGTCATTATACCGTATTTTGCATAGAGATTTGGGTATTAAGGCTTTTGAAGTTCAGTTAACACAAGAACTCAAGCCGGCCGATCATCAACAATCTGCAGATTGGGTCGTTGAAATGCATGAAAATGATCCGGAATTCCATCCAAAAATCATATTGAGTGTGTGGGGCCATTTCCAATCGGTGGCTTGTCAACGAGCAAACTTGTCGCATCTGGGGCTCGGAAAACCCAGGAGTTATTGTTGAAAAGCCTCTCTATTTTCAACGTATTGGTGCGGTTTATGGTCCGGCGGAGTCATTGAACCTTACCTTTTGAAAAATGAGGCTGGAGCAACAGTAACGGTGTGGATGGATTGCGCTATCGAGGGATGATCAATGATTTTTTATGGCCGAAATTGGATAGTACTGATAAGACAACGTTTACTTCATCAAGACGGCGCTACGTGCCACACAAGCAACGAAACCATTGATCTTTTGCGGGAAAAGTTTCCTAGCCGTGTTATCTCTCGAAGAGATGATCACAATTGGCCACCGAGATTAGCCAATTTAACACCTTGCGACTTCGTGAAAGAGAAGGTCTACGCCAATAGCCCAGCGTCGATGCAAGACCTCAAGGATGGAATTCGTGAGGCTATCGAGGACAAAGGACAGCCATTTGCGATTTGGTTATGAAACATTTCATTAAAAGCATATGGTCCTGTAAGCGTGGTCGTGGCATTTGCCTGATGTTATTTTTCACTATTAATGGCATAGCTTCTTCTCTATAATGAAAATCCGATCATTTATATTGAAAAATGGCACACCTTTCATTGGAAAACCCTTTTTAATCAATAAATGTCAATTATAAAAAACATGTTATTTATTGAAAAATGAATTTCTTCAAGGGCGCATTTTGAAAGTTTGCCACAGGCGCTAATCCTGGTTCCGGCTCTGGTCACATCAATTGAGATGGACGATCTTTTTTCTCTATAAATCAGAAGGAATACTGTTTTCGTTATTTCACCAGATCAATACGAAGATACAAATAAATGTTTCAGAGAATAGTTGTAAAGAACTGTTTCAAAGTCTGACTACGTTTATGACCTGTCTCTTCAGTCAAATTTACAATATGATAAATGGGAAACTATTTAATGAGAGAAATTTTTTTGAGTCAGTGTTGAATTCGTAGACCCTTCCAATATACTATTCTGATCAATGATCTACTCCGAGACGAAAATCCCACAGTCTAGACACCCACTTATAATTAATGAGCAGAATTGTTTTACCGAGTGGCAGACTAGTGCGCTAGTGAATTATTCAGATAATACATCAGCTATCGAAACGATCGGATTAAAAGCTTCTCAATATATCACGAAACCAAACAATAATCGCCATAACGAGGTGAACATCGAACAATGCTTGTCGGAAATCACACTGAAACTGTTAGACAATTGTAGCAATTCATTAGAAGCTTCAATTTTATGGTTAATTCAGGTCTGCCAGACATTTCGGGAATGCTGCAATAAGATCCAATCTACAGTTGATCGATAATGAATAATGAAGGTTTGGCTTCAGTTGATTGAATATCCACAGGCTAAATCTAACTGATTATTTCATTGTAGTTGAGAAGGAATGTTGCTTTACTGGTCAACTTTTATTATGCACATGTTAATATTATTAATATAAATGGTGATTGTTAAAAAAAGTTTCAAATAAAGGTATCCTGAGAATCACTTGTCTTCTACTCATTTTCCACCAATGGAATTTTTTCGTTATCTTATGACCCCAAATAACTAGTTCAAAAAATTGAACGAAATGTTGAATTTATCAATTTTCTTTTTGCTCATTGGTCGTAAATGATTCTGTTGGATTCTCTGATTCGGGGTCAGAAACATTTCTGTCTATCTGTCCGTAAACAGATTTGGAGATCGTAAATTGACCAAAAAGGAGAGTGATTTCGATTAAAAACTAAAAGTCTAATTGCATCGATGTTTTATATCTTGTTTTCGTGTGAGGCCCAGTGAATAGATGTCTTCCAAAATCAATAGGAAAACATTTTCCACGCCCACTAACAACATCGAAGATATTGTTGGCATCCGTTCTACTTCTCCTTTTTTTCCAAAAGATTAAAATTGCGTTTTCTGTTGGGCTAGTTTTCTATCATTCGTCATTGATTTTGAAATTCAATTATTATTATTCCAATCAGACTAGAAGTATTTCGAAAATCGAAGAAATTATAGTACAATGAAGAATAATTATAACTGAAGAACTAAACTGTCTTGAAATATAGACAAAAAAAATTTCAGGCTATGCTGCCATCATGAATACATTTTTTCAGATGATTCTATTTTTATATGGCTAGCAGTTTCCGAACCTTTTAAACGATTCCATCAAATATCGATTGAAATATATTTTGGAGGATTCTGCATTTCTCAAAAATTCCTATCAAGTCTTTTCAGATCATCTTCGACCCAAAATTGAAAAAATTGTATAGGTGAGCATACCATAGCGATAAGATTCAAGATGAAGCCATCTACTACATCGTAATAAAAAAAAAATAAGAAAAGCCCTGAGCAGGACCTTTTGAGCGCTCGTTCTTTGGTGGAGCAATAAGACTATCACCTCAAAATCAAATCTGTAACAAAAATTAATCCTTCTGAAATTTTTCATGAACATTCAGTAAATCAGTCTTAATTCACCAAAGAAAATTCCCCCGGATCGGTCATCCTGTTATGGAAAAATAGATATTCTCCTTTTCAATATTCCAATGGAATTTTCTGTGGTTCTGTTAACAATATGGCTACAAAATTTCGCATGAAAATTCAGTATAACAGTTTTCATTCACAAAAAAAATCCACTTGAATCGGATTTTCTATAATGGAAATATAATAAAATTCTTCTTTTCAATATATTCCAATTGAATTTTCTATGGTTCGGATAATACTATGGCCACAAAATGCATGAACATTCAGTGTATCAATCTTCATTCATAAAATGAATTTCATTCAAATCGGATATTTTTCTATGAATGTATTAAGTTTCTTCCTTTCAATATTATAATCGAACTTTCTATAGATCTGTCTACACAATGGCCCCAAAATTTCGCACGAAGCTTATTATGAGCATCTTGAAAATGGCCGCAACATTTCATTTCGATAGGTTTCGTTTAGTCTGATATATTGGGGCAAAAAAATTTTGAATAGCCATATTTCAATGAACTCAACCGAGCCATTTGGTAACCGAACTCAATTCCTTCGAAAGTTATTGTGCTAACGGCTGGCCAGACGGTCCCACGGACAGAATTGAATTTGACTACGAATTCGTCATCAGGGAGTAGAACCCTATCGTTTGAGATCATTTTCGGCTCAAAACTCGAAAATTACAGACATTTGGTCAAAACGATATAGCACTCGTTTAAGTAGAACGAGCGCTCTATAAGCACTTTAGATCCAACAGTTGAATTTTTTTGGGTTACTTTAAGCGGTGTAGTTGGAATTCATATGCCCTAATAATCATAATATGAACGAAGTATCTAATTTAACGTCGATAAGGGAAACTTCCTGAACTCTCTGAATTGGGCCGAATCGAGCAACACGTACTCAGTCCAAAAGGCCGCAGCCTAATTCGCATTCATCTGCGAACATCAAAACTCTCGTACAGAATGGAATACCAAGTACAGAACGCATTGGCAAATTGATACCGATCCATATAGTCCTGACCCAATGGTTAATTGATCTAATTCCGATACATCAGATGAAAAATTAGAAGAGAATCGAAGAAACCCTGACTTAGAGCATTGTGATGATGAGTTATGGTTCGTTCATCGAGATATCATTGAATTGCCAAAAGGTTTTTCTTGTCAGGGAGAAAATTCTTCAATGTTATACTGCTATCATCCACAAAGTATTTCACACTAATATACTTCGCGCTATTAATTCATATTTGAATGCTTCAGTTTCCAGTTTGCATACGTCTTCAACTCAATTATTAATCTTCATTAATGCTCTTCACTTCCAAGATCATAAAATGAATTATTTCTGTTTTTCCGATAATAATCAGGAAATTTAATCCTGAGAAGACACAACAGATGATATATCATGATCAATACATTAATGATATTATGTTACTTTTTGTCGAGCAGTTCAAATTCTGTAGTCTGATGTTTCCAGATTTACGTTAGGTATTTTCAATGCAGACAATGAGTTCCCTCAACCAATTCAAATAAGTGAATTATTATCTCATAATTGAAACAATCCGATCTACCCTGTCGCTAAATATGAAAAATTTCATCGACCTTAAAATGAAAGCTCAGTTCAACGTATACGAAGATTTCTTCTATTTCAATGTACGATTGTTATGGGCAACCGAACAGATTTTCTAAATAAACATAAATCCAAATAATTCGAAGTGAACATAGAAATTCACATGATATCGAATACTCAGGAGTAAAAAGCAAACCTAGAGATGCCTTCACCCAGTCAAGTAAAATCTGTTTACGAACGCGAACAACATTCGGCGTTGCGAACTCGTGCCGTATCTTGATTCCGTATTGGGATAATTGGTCTACCGCTCCCTTACTATGGTACTAACAGCAAGAGTCTGCTATAGACAATTTTGTCAATTTGACAATATCGTTCTTTCACTGTTTGTTACTATTTAGTTATTCGATCCGTCGTGTTTACATCTTCGTTTCGATTTGACGTTCAAAAACTGAATTATTTTACTGATTTGGTGGCAGTTAGTTATTGCTTGAGAGTATTCCGGTAATTATTGCTATGCCAAAATTACGAAAATGTTATATTCAGAAATTGTGGAAATAGAAATTTAACCTATTGTTTACCATCGGATTTCTCGGGTTGGAATCATTCGAAATTGATACCGAGATCTCTTCTGTAGGCTGTACCATTTTTTGAAAAAATTCAAAATAAGTCAACCCTTCCCCACCTCCTAAAATCTTTCCGCACGAAAAATTTCAAGTGTTCTTCGGGCCAAAACATCTAGATAGGTCTAAAGAAGAACTACTGTACCAAGTGGCACTTTGGTATCAAAAAATGTAGTTTCTCGAAGAATTACCGTTGTACCGCTATTACTACTTAGTTGATTACAATGCAGTGCTTTTCATGCGTAGGATCATCCCTATGTTCAATTCTTACTTTGGCATGAAACAAATATCAACTTTCAAACGAAGACACAAAAATGAAAAGAAATAATCGAATATTTAATGCATTTCATCTTGAATCATCATTTTCTTAATTATTCAGTATAAAGATCAATACGTTTTATTTTATAGCTGCGAATATTTTAAAAATTTTTTCTCATTTTAGAGAAAGCAAAGATTTTTCAACTGATATGTTATTGTACAATCTACTCTCCTTATTCAAAATTTGATGCTGTCGACAGGGCTAGCAGAAAGTCGTTCAGGGGTGAATATTTCTAGGTGAAATTTCGTCTCCCTCAAAACGAATGTTGACTGCATAGGCCGTAAATACTGAAATCTCGCATGACAAATCATGGTGGGGCATCCTGTATATCATTATTTCTTATTCGATCAAGATATAATTTTTCTTTCAGTTCGCGCGTCAGTGTTCTGTTGGTTTTCTATTATGTTATATAAATAAAGTTTGAGTTTATCATGCATATCAAAAGTTCTCACCACCAGTAAGAAGATAAGCAGAGAAATAGCAGCATAATCCATACTTTTAGTCCAATTGTTAAACATGAGTTCCAATACTCACGAATACGAGAAAATTACCCCTGAAAAGTTGAATTATGCTAGCACATCCCCTATAGAAAAACAACCGAACGATGCCTCTGAAATCCTCCAGTAGTGCTTTATGTTTTATCGTGGCAAAGATAATTCTACCGATTTATCAGATGAATATGTAATGAACTCATACTTACTGTACAATTCATTTGCCCGTGCAGCAATAAAACTTGAGCCAAACCCTTCATTTAATTTCGTTATAATAGCTTTGGAGTCGGTACGTGAGAGTAAGCAAATGGTAATTTCTCTCAGCACGAAGTTTTCAGCCTCAATAACGGATATTTGCGACTTAGAGTTTGATTTTCGTTACCTGATACCAACCTACAGTACGTGGGGAGAACACGACCAAAGAGGAGATGAGAAAAGGGTTTCTTTTAATCACTGCCGCAGATTTTCATATGGAGGAGGTATAAAATAGAAAATAATTTAGGGGAAACAAAGATAATCTTTAAATTTATCACATGGAAGAAACACACATCCTCAAAAGACTCGGACCCCATAGGTTTCACAAGAAATGAACAATCTAAGTTCTGAAAATGAAATGAATATTCTCTGTTTGATTTATGCAGGATGAGACATGATAGAAAAATATGAAAAATAACTTAATTTATCGATTATTTTTTTCTGATTAATTATAGTTATTGCACAATCGAACCTTAAGTCGAAAGTCCGTGTTACCACTTATTTCCAATCAACTGTCCAATATGCCTCGGCATCCCACGAATCATGTCATTAATGAATTTTTCAGGTTTATTATTTTATTCTTCCTAAAGGAACAATGAATTGTTCAAAGATGTTTTCTTCGTAGATGGCACCACTCATTTTTTGTTCAACGATAATTAAAGGAGTGTGAGGACCAAACACCATACATCGCCCAGTCATTGATCAGCGAGTTGATCAGTCTTGAAAGGCACAACTTACCTGGTGATATTGAGTCACTCTTGTCTGCAAGGACCTCTACAGCCTTTTCTCCTCAACTATCACTTTGCAAACTGAATCCTTGCTCGTCTGGAAAGGTTCGGTAAGCCATTTTGGTAAAAGTCAATCTTGGGGTGTCTGGCCTAAAAGGTCTATTTGCCCTTAAATTCGAGGAATTTTACCGTCTGGTAATGGCACTGGATGAATCTACCTGTCTATAGGTCTTCAGCAAATAGCTTCGAATTCTTGTAGATAAAAATTTATTTCTTCGAGAAAATTTTTCTGAGTATGATTTCTGGTTACTGTCATTAATAGAAAGGCCCTGAGCAGGTGCTTTTGATCGCTCGTTCATTAGTGGAGCAATAAGACTATTACCTCAAAATTTTATATAGGACTCGAGATTGATACCGAATATATAAATGCAGAATCTCAGCACAATCGGAATCATATTCTGTAAATTATTCACAAAATGAAATATGTAAGAGATGAATCATTTGAAAATATTAAATTCTATGGTTCTGATGATATGATCGTCTTGAAATTTCGCATGAACATTCAGTAAATCAGTCTTCGTTCACAAAATTTCACTCGAATCGGATATCTTGTTATGGCAATATAAAGATTCTTTTTCTCAATATTCCAATTGAATTTTCCATGGTTTTGTTGACACTATGACCACAAAACTTTGCATAAAAATTGGGTATATCATTCTTCATGCACAAAAGAAATTTCACTTGAATCGGGTATTATGTTATGGAAATATAAAGATTCTATTTTTGAATATTCCAATTACATTTCGGTGGTTTTGTAAACACAAAATTTTGCATGAACGTTCAGTATTTCAATCTCCATACACGAAATAAATTTCACTCGAATCTGATATCTTTTTATGAAAAAATCAAGTTTTTTATTTTCAATATTCCAACTGAATTTTTTATGGTTCGTTGTACACTATGGCCAAATAATTTTGCAGGAGGCTCATTATGAGCATCTTGCATGTGGCTGCAATATTTCATTTTGATTGGTTCCATTTTGTCTGAGATATTGAAGAACAAAAATTTTCAATGGCCATATTTACACCCTGTATGATTTGGCTGGTTAACGAACTCACCAAGGTTTTTGGGAGCCAAACTCACCCTGAAAATCTCAAGTCTCTAGGACAATTCCTTCGAAAGTTATCGTGCTAACGGCCGGCCAGACGGTCCCACTGACAGAATTGAATTTGACCATACACTCATTACGGAGTGAACCTTATCGTTTGAACCATTTTCGGCCCAAAATTCTAAAATTACAGACATTTGGGCAAAACGATATATCACTCGTTTAAGTAGAACGAGCCCTCAAAAAATACAAGAATTGTCATTCGAAAGACAAGATTCTATTCAAGGTCAAAATAATATTTTACGAATCGAGAGAAAAGTTCGATTGATGGTACGAAATATGTTGAATCATGCATCAAGTATTTCTCTTTCATTTCTATATTTCACGAAAGAATTATTATATTTTTTTTCGACCGAATAGACGAGATTCAATTCAAGACAAAAATATTATTCAGCAAAAAAATATCAAAGTGACACAGTGCTTCTGTGTTAGGGAAATATTCCATTTGTGTTAAAAAAGTAATGTGACTGGAATAAATCCGACATTTTGGAATTGAGTCTATTGCAATTACTAATTTTTGAAAATGTTTCACTGATGCTTATCGAATCAGATATGAGTTGAATTATTAGTTACCCCTTCAGAAATAAGAAAAGTAGTCAAGTTACCATACACAATTTATTGCCCGAAAAATCGATAAATAAATTTTTTTCATATTTGTCCATAATGTGCTGAGGGTACTTTCATCTTAGTTGATTGTGATGATTTGACAAATGAAATCAAGTATTCAATATCATACCTCTCTAAATTAACAAACTATTTTCTAAAAACCTTTTAGACCGAAAGTTTTCTGAACGTTTAATCTTTCTTACGATTTTATGTAATTGAATAGTGTTATTTGCGAATAGACAAACGCCGTAAAACGAACAGCAAAATCAAAGTTTCATTTTGGTTTCAATAACATAATCTTCAAATGAATACCTAATCGGTCGAGTTGACATTTCAGGTCACCCCAAAAAATTGTTTTCATACCTCTAAGATTTCCTTCAAAGGTGGTTTGATTCGTATATCTATATAAGAAGTTTGGCTTGCGACGTACAATATTGACATATAGGTAGCAGACGGGAATGGTTTGCGTATTTGCTTTAAAAACGAGGAGCTTCGACTTTGATTCAATTACGTGAAGCAGTTCGTTTTCAATTTCGTCCTATTTGAGTACAAGCTTCAAGGGGAAGAGTAGAATACTACCCCGTTAACGGAAAACTTCTGAATTCCTTCTCGAAATTTGCAGGATTTGGTTTCCGTATTTTCTTGGATGAAAAAGTTATGCTGAATAGATTTCAAGGGATCTTATATCTTTGACATAATGTAACGGACGTACATTCCTATGATAAACCTTCTTTATAGATATAAGTTCCTATAATTCTCGGAAGAAAAGGATTATTTTGTACTCATTCTGAATATACTTTACAATGATGCTTGACCCATAATGCTGTTTTTTCGTTTATTTTCGGTTTCTATTCGTATTTAAGTGTATAGTTGGACTTCGGTGTCAGTTGATTCAGTTGTTATTTAAGTTGGATTAAGTTAATATGTTCTCCTGTTTACCGGTTTTCTAACTGGAATGAAAATTTCTATAGTTCTTGAATGGATAGTCTTATTTTCAAAATTTACATCGAGTGAATAGAATATGGTTTTTTCTATAGCGAGTGACAATGAATGAAACCAATGAGTGTGAATATACTACTTCCTTTTGAAAATCAATAGTAAAACTGCTTTCAGTTTTGTGAACATCGCCCACATAGCAGTAGACGTTAGTTATTCTCCACATCTGCCCTGATAAAAAATGTTCAATGAAAAAGACCAGCCGGTTCGTGAAAAAAAAACATTTTCTTCCGGTTTTGTGAACATCTTATGTACCGGTAGATGTTATATATATATATATTCTTTTGAATTGAGAGCTAACAAAATACAATACATATATATATAATCCTATATAGGATGTTCACAAAAGAAGAACAGGTCGTTCATATTGTAACTTTTTGAACACAATTTTTATGAATGGAGGTATGAATAGACCCTTATAAATATATATTCTTTTGAATTGAGAGCTAACAAAATACAATACATGAAACAAAAAAGTCCCTAGCTGAGGTTGGTGCAAAACGGGATACCATACTATTCTGTCGTATGATACCAGAGCACAGGGAAAAACCTCAGTAGAAAAAACCCTGCCTCGCCGTTTTTACAAAATTGAAACTTAACACTATTCGAATAAATACCTTTAATATTCAGATACAAAATACGTAGTTCTTGCTTTTGGGCCAAGAGGGTGTTTTAAACCAGGTCTGGCGTTCCAAATCATCACTTGGAACGCCAGACCCTTATAAATAACAACATCATATGAAGGAAATTGATTCATTGAACGGTAGCTGGCTAACGAACTACATGTTTTTAATTTTTTTATGATCGGTTAATGGGTTGTTCTGTCAAAAAAGGTTTTAATTTCAGTACAATTTATTTATACTTTCCCTTAGATGAGATGTCAATCTCGAATTTAATGAAGTAGCGAAAGAAAACTTAAAATAGTTGCTTCGCTTTGTAAACGATGATTGGCGTCAAATAATTGTTGTTAAAATATTGGAATAAAAATTTAGGAAAAGACCTGAGCAGGAGCTTTTGAGAGCTATTTCTTTGTCGAAGCAATAATACTATTACCTCAAAATTTCATATGGAACTTGAGATTGATACCGAATATATAAATGCATAATTTCAGAACAATCGGAATAATATTCTGGAAACTATTCCAAAAAGGATATCTGCAAATAATAAATAATTAAAAAAAATTAATTCCATGGTTCTGATTATACAATCCTCTTGAAATGCAAATTCAATATATCAGTCTTCATAAGAAAAAAAATTCCACTCAAATTCTGTTAGCAAAATATAAAAGTTCTTCTTTTCAATATTTCAATTGAATTTTCTATGGTTTTGTTAACACTGTGGCCACAAAATTCTACAAGAACATTCAGTGTATCAATTTTTGTTTATGAAATAAATTTCATTGGAATCGAATATTCAATGGAAATATGAAGTTTTTTTTTCAATATTCCAATAAAATGTTTTATGCTCCTGTTTACACTATGGCCACGAAATTTTGCATGACGCTCATTATGAGCATGTGGCATGTGACCGCAACATTTTATTTCGATAGGTTTCGTTTTTTCTGTGATATTGAGGAACAAAAATCTTGAATGGCCATATTTTATGGAACACCCTGTACCATTTGGCTGGTTAACGAACTTTACCAAGCCATTTGGAATCCGAACCTGCCTCAAAATTTCAAGTCTCTAGGACAATCCCTTCGAAAGTTATTGTGCTACGCCGGACGGCCGCACGGCACCACAGACAGAATTGAATTTGACCACAAATTCGTCATCAGGGAGTCTAACCCTATCGTTTGAAACCATTTTCGGCTCAAAATTCGAAAATTACAGACATTTGGGCAAAACGATATAGCACTCGTTCAAATAGAACGACTGCTCTAAAACTATCGTTCAGATTGATTTGAAAGGAGTTATAGTCCATCCCAGAATATATTACATCCAAGCCTACAATTTTGAAGTACAACGCATGAAAAAAACTCCATAAGTAATTAATTACATTAATTATTATTGACAACTAATGGCATTTTTTCATGAGTTCAAGTGTGTAACTCAAAATTGTGTATTAGATAATTCTTGAAGTGGTCAAAAATACTATTCCTCTTCATAAGAAATTGGAAGCGTATACATGTATCATGACTAAAGGATTCATCTGATGAGATATGTATAAAAGAGTTAATGATATTTCAGTTAAAATATACAACAATATATGAGGGTTTTTCTATATAATAAAAATGAGTTAATCAAAATTTTGTGTTCCTACCAAAAAATTTTCCTATAAATATAAATGAATAGTAATTTTTGATGATATTTTCTTTTATTAAAATATGGTCGATAGCATATGGAGGTACCGTACAATTATCAAGTGAAAATTGTTGGTGTATTGATTGGATCGTTAAGAAAATATTTGCTCCCTCATCATTACAATTACTCCGATTCATTCACTTGGCTACACTCAACATGATTTTTCTATTTATTTTCACAAGTTAAGCTGCTATACTACCGCGTCATTCAATTTTACCTATAATTAATAGGTAAAATTGAATGACGCGGTAGAATTACTTACAAGGTAAGAATTTTGCCAAATAACCAGATTCTATCAAAAAATTAGCAATCTTATACATTTCTAGGTTATATCGTGTATACAGGGTTTTCCTTTTGAGTTGGCGTATTGGACGTTTTTGGAGAACTAGTGAATATTTCGTTCTGAAATTTCAGGCGGAGTCTTGCGAATGAAGGAACTCTTCGCTTAAAATATTTTCGAGTCGACAGTGTGGCCACGTCTATCTCAAACGCATATCTACTTTCTTATTTCAAATGGAACTACCTATATTTTTAATGCACTGTTGCCAGGTTATGCAAAAATTCTTGAAATTTTGGACATCTACATTGCCAGTTTGGAAATGCAAAATCTCGATTATTTTCAATGCCAACAAAACCAATCTAATCAGTCTGGTAGAAGAGAATCCATGAATTTATGTGGTACATTCAGCATTTTGATACATCGTAAGATTCTTCGAAGATTGTGCTCCGACAATGTGGAACTTAAAATTGAGATATTTCGAGATTTTCAACTGGCAACCCTTCATTTATTTTACAGCATTCGATTCTAAATGAACAAAGAATGGCAGTCTCCTTTTACACTAATTATTTTTTTTGGATATTTTTCGAATGAAATGAAAAATACTGAAATTCTTCAGAATTTACAGTCATGATATATGGTCGCGCTCACGATGAAATGCCCTTATGACTATGGGGTAAATTATTGAAGTAGATTCTTTGTTTGAAATCATAAAAAGTGTTTGATGATGCTGGATTTCATAGGAAAAAGGTTAATCCCTGTTATTCAAACATGATTCAGGTTGTTCCACAATTCACGAGGAATGCTAAAAAATTATTGAAAGGACCTGTGGGACCTTCAACAATCCTCATCCACATTCAGCATGAATGACTCGAAATAAATTCCGAAAACTGTTTTGGCTTTCGGTAATCCTGGCCCAATGTTCATGGACATGAACTCAATCATAGAATTCATTCCGATAGTTCACTTTATAATCACACAGCATTATGTCCATAGATCATGACTATAAATACTGAAGAATTTCAGTGTTATCATCCCATTCGAAAACTATTCAGAATAAACAATTAATGTGAAAGGAGACTGCCATTCATTTTCTATTTAAAATCGAATGCTGTAAAATAAATATGAGGTTGCCATTGGAATATCTCGAAATATTTCAATTTGAAGTTCCAAATTTTCGGAGCAAAATATTCGAAGAACCTCACGATGTATCCAAATAATGAATGCACCAAATGAAGTTTTGTTTCGTTCGCATCGAATATAATCGAGTTATTGCATTTCCAATCTGGCAATGCAGATGTAAAAATTTCAAGAATTTGTGCATAACTTGGCAACAGTGCATGTCAGAGAATTTTTTTTAGTAGGTTATACTGCGAATTTGGTATTGAATCGATACATAAATGAAAATATAGGTAGTTCCATTTGAAATAAGGGAGTAGGTATGCGTTGGAGATAGGCAACACTATCGACATGAAATTATTTCAGGCGAAGAGATGCTTCATCCTGAAGGCTCCACCTGAAATTTCAGAACAAAAAATTCACTAGTTCTCCGAAAACGTCTAATAGGCCAACTTAAAAGCAAAACCCTGTATAGGTATATGATAAAAACCTCAGGAAATTTCAGTTACTTTTTTCGACCCAGAAAGAAAGCTGCGTCCCGACGATCATGGCCTACTTCGATGTCTTAGATGGACTATAGAATGTCACAAACATTACATTCTTTCAATAAAACTCCTGAAGAACGAAAACAAATCCTCATTTACCGTTAAAACTTTGACCATTCTCATTAAATGAAATTCAGTTCCCAGAATAGATCGACCCAGTCCAATTCAACTTTTTCCTTCAGTATCCCCGAATGTCCTAATTAGAAGTCTCTATGAAGATAACCTCAATTTATATATCCTTTGAGCGACTGAAACTTTAATTTGAAATGTCATCATGAAAGGAAGCGGATCGTTTCAAGAGGTAAAACATTTCAGGCAACTGAGGTCTATTCGGCGTGCGACTCAGTAGCCAGAAAGCAATAATTCTAGCGAAGTACTCGAGTATTTAAATAACCGCGGTTGCTTCAGACCTACACGTGTTGTTTCGGAAAAACACTCAAAACAACCCTCCGTTTTCACAATACCTGAACTTCAAGAGTGAACGGCTTCAAAAGAATCGCGTTCGCTCATTCCTGGAAAATGATTGGGTTTTTACCGGTGAAATTCCTATTTTCTGTGTTCTGACGTGAATAGAAAGCGTTGGAAACGACAGATCGAATAAGCTCCACTGTGGAAAGGAGGAGAAGATTATATCTAGTGGATAATTTTGCGAAATTATAAAATAGCTATTGAGATATTTTTCGTTTGATGCCTATCCAGGCATTGCAGTCTTGGTTGGTATGAATCAATCAGGAGTGTTTAAGAACCGAAAATTATCAACAAAAATTCCTTCAGAGCTCAAAATGAGATGTTCGTTGAGGTATCAGACGTTAGGTCTTCTCAAACAACTTACCTTATCCCTCCAAAAATAGAAGTACTACAGAATTAGAAGAGTCTACTAAGATAACCTCAATTCACGTATTCTTTGAGCGACTGCAACTTCAATTTAAAAAGCCATCATGAAAAGAAGCGGATCCTTTGAATAGGTAAAACATTTCAGGCTACTGCGGTCTATTCGGCGTGCGATACTGTAGCCAGAAAGCAATAATTCTAAAGAAGTACTCGAGTATTTAAATTACCGCGGTTGTTACAGATCTACACGTGTTGTTTCGGGAAAACACTCAAAACAAGCCTCCGTTTTCACAATACCTGAACTTCAAGAGCCAACGACTTCAAAAGAATCGCGTTCGCTCATTTCTGGAGAATGATTGGGTATTTACCGGTGAAATTCCTATTTTCTGTGTTCTGACTTGAATAGAAAGAGTTGGAAACGGCAAAAATGAGCTCCACTGTGGGAAGGAGGAGAAGATTTTATCTAGAGGATAATTTTGCGAAATTATAAAATAGCTATAGAAATACTCTTCATTTGATGCCTATCCAGGCATTGCAGTCTTGGTTGGGATGAATCAATCGGGAGCGTTTAAGAGCCGAAAATTACCAACAAAAACTCCTTCAAAGCTCGAAATGGAATATTCGTTGAGGTATCAGATGTTAAGTCTTTTTAAAAAACTCACGTTATCCCTCGAAAAAAAGGGATACTACAGAATTAGAAGTCTCTAGTAAGATAACCTCAATTTACGTATACTTTGAGCGACTGAAACTTCAATTTAAAATGGCATCATGAAAAGGAGCGGATCTTTTGAAGAGGTAAAACATTTCAGGCAAGTGCGATATATTCGGTGTGCAGGCTCAGTAGCCAGACAGGAATAATTCTAACGAAGTACACAGAGTTAAAATAACCGCGGTTGCTTCAGACCTTCACGTGTTGTTTCAGGAAAACACTCAAAACAAACTCCTCGTTTTCACAATACCTGAACTTCAAGGGCAAACGGCTTCAAAAGAATCGCGTTCTATCTTTCCTGAAAAATGATTGGGTATTTACCGCTGAAATTCCTATTTTCTGTGAGAAGGCGGCGAAAATTATTATATCTAGTGGATGATTTTATGAAGTTATGAATTGCTTTTTAGGTATTATCCATTCATTGCCCATCAGGGCGAAGCAGTCTTGGTAAAAATCAATCAGTATCGTTTAAGAACCGAAAATTATCTTAAAAAATTACTTCATAGCTCGAAATCAGATGTTCGTTGAGGTATCAGATGTTCGGCCTTTTCAAACAACTCACGTTATCCCTCGAAAAAAAGGGGTACTTCAAAAGAGTCGAGTTCGCTCATTCCTGGAAAATGATTGGGTATTTACCGGTGAAATTCCTATTTTCTGGGTCCTGACGTGGAGTGAATAGCAAGAGTTGGAAACGGCAGATCAAATAAGCTCCACTGTGGGAAGGAGAAAAGGTTATATGTAGTGGATCATTTTGCGAAATTACGAAATAGCTATTGAGATATTTTTCATTTGCTGCCTATCCAGGCAGTTGTGTTTGGTATAAATCAATCAGGAGCGTTTGGGATCCGAAAATTAGCAAATTCCTTCAGAGCTCAAAATGAGATAGATGTTCGTTGAGGTATCAGTTGCTAGGTCTTTTTAGACAACTCACCTTATCCCTCAAAAAATAAAACAACTACAGAATAAGAAGTCTCTAATAAGATCAATTTATGTATCCTTTGAGCGACTAAAAATTCAATTTGAAATGCACTCATGAAAAGAAGCAGATCGTTTGAACAGGTAAACCATTTCAGGCAACTGCGGTATATTCGGGAGCAGGCGCAGTAGCCAGAAAGCATTAATTCTGAAGAAGTACTTGAGTATTTGAATAACCGCGGTTGCTTCAGACCTACACATGTTGTTTCGGGAAAACACTCGAAACAAGCCTACAAGAAAGAGTTGGAAATGGCTGATCAAATAAGCTCCACTGTGGGAAGGAGGAGAAGATGATATGTAGTGGATAATATTGCGGAATAATCAAATAGCTATTGAGATATTTTTTATTTGATGCCTATATGTACAGGCATTGCAGTCTTGGTTGGTATGAATCAATCAGGAGTGTTCAAGAATCAAAAATTACCAACAGAAAATCCTTCAGAGCTCAAAATAAGGTATCAGATGTAAGGTCTTTTTAAACAACTCACCTAATTCCTGGAAAAATAGAGGTACTACAGAATTAAAATTTTCTAATAAGATATCCTCAATTTATGTATCATTCGAACGACTGAAACTTCACTTTAAAATGCCATCATGAAAAGAAGCGGATTCTTGGAATAGGTAAAACATTTCAGGCAACCAGGGTCTATTCGGCGTGCAGGCTCAGTTACCAGAAAGCAATAATTCTATCGAAGTACTCGAGTGTTTAAACAACCGCGGTTGCTCCAGACCTACATGTGTTGTTTTGGGAAAACCCTCAACATAAGACTCCGTTTTCAATATACCTGAACTTCAAGAGCAAACGGCTTCGAAAGAATCGCGTTCGCTTGTTCCTGGAGAATGATTGGGTAATTACCGATGAAATTCCTATTTTCTGTGTTCCGACGTGAATAGAAAGAGTTTAAAATTGCAGATCAAATAAGGCTTAGTATAGATAGAAGGAGAATATTTCATCTAGCGGATGATTTTGTGTAGGTGTGAATAGCTTTACAGGTATTTGCCATCAGGAGCGTTTAAGAACCGAAAATTATGAACAAACAAAAATTAACTCAAGATATTCCTTCTTAGCTCGAAATCAGATGTTCGTTGAGGTATCAGATGTTCGGCCTTTTCAAACAACTCACCTTGTCCCTCGAAAAATAGAGGTACTACTGAATGAGAAGCCTCTAATAAGATAACCTCAATTTACGTATCCTTTGAGCGACTGAAACTTCAATTTAAAATGGCATCATGAAAAGAAGCGGATCGTTTGAAGAGATAAAACATTTCAGGCAAGTGCGATCTATTCGGCGTGCAGGCTCAGTAGCCAGAAAGCAATAATTCTAACGAAGTACACGAGAGTTAAAATAACCGCGGTTGCTTCAGACCTTCACATGTTGTTTCAGGAAAACACTCAAAACAAGCCTCCGTTTTCACAATACCTGAACGTCAAGAGCGAACGGCTTCAAAAGAGTCGCGTTCGCTCATTCCTGGAAAATGATTGGGTATTTACCGGTGAAATTCCTATTTTATGTGTTCTGACGTGGAGTGAATAGCAAGAGTTGGAAACGGCAGATCAAATAAGCTCCATTGTGAGAGGGTGAAGAAAATTATTATATCTAGTGGATGATTTTGTGAAGTTATGAATAGCTTTTTAGGTATTTCCTATTTTATGCTCATCAGGGCATAGCTCTCTTGGCATAAATCAATCAATTCCTTCAGAAATGCTATGTTTATTAAGATAGCAGATGTTAAGCTCATAACTCATGTTATCTCTCGAACTACAGGCTGACCCATAGTCCAGACGTTGGTTGCAGTCAGCAGACATCTTTCACTATTCAGAACAGGCCATATGTATACCCAAAGAGTTGTTGGCTCTCCGTTCAAAATATACATGCCGTGTCCGACAAATACGACAAATTTTGAACCCCAGCATCTTTTGAACCGCTAAAGGTTATGGTTTTATAGAATGCTCATGCGCAATGCCAACCTCTATCCTTGAGTGATATTAAATTTCAATATGTATTGGACAATAACTTAGTTTCATGAACAAATTCATTTTTTTCGAGATAGATCATTTTCTGAACACAGTTCATTTATTCTTTCAAGAATATTTGATAAAAATATTTTTTTCACTTACCGTATAATACTCTTGTATAGTCAAAATAAAATCATTTTTACTGGGTCACTGGCTCGTTTTTTATACTTGATATTATCCAAGATTAAAGGTTATAATATATGATCCAAAAAAATCCATTCGAAGAATTATCGGGTCTATAGTTCAAATCTTTTGATTCAATAAAAGTATGTGGAAATTAGACTCGATGGATTTATGCTTATTAGATTGGTCCCGTTTGAAAGTTGGAATTGTCGAATTGAGAGAAAGTTTCAAGAATATACTTTTCAAAAGCTATCAGACACTTATGTGCATTACCAAAGACTAGACTATATCTTGTATTCAACGTTTCGGCGACCACTCGCCTGCCGTCGTCAGAAAAACACTCAATAGTTGCAACTTTCAGAAAAGCAATTTTCGTCACAATTTGAGAAGTTTGTCATTTTTGACAGTTCTCAAAAAAAGATTTTATATGACTGATATTTTTTGGAACGAATCTGCTGTAAAAACAAGTAATTCGATCTTTTTCAAACTGAATCTTATTATTGGAGACCATCAGATTGTTTTGAGATGAGAAGACGGTTGACTGGAGGATTTTCGTTAATTGACAATTGAAAGTGTTGATTTTCTGTTTCAGTTCTTCTTCTTTTGATATTTTGGATGCTTCATACGACGGCGTATTAGTGTCACTGTGATGAAATAAAAAATCTGTCAATTGACATATTTTTTCTGTCGATTTACAGTTTTAATCAGTCAATTGACATATTTAATCAGTCAATTGACACTTTTCAATCTGTCAAATTAATTCTGAGCAAATTTCAGTTCATTTTTGAGGTAAACCATTGACTCAATTCAAAATCAACGATTTGACTGCAGTTCAAGCTCTTGTGAAACCCACTGTATACTGGCAATTCAACAATGCTACAGTTTTGATTAATCGTAATCTTCCCTCTACCTCTGTTTTGCCTACGAGAATGTCCTATCCTCTTTTTCTTAAACTAATAGTTTTGCATTTTGTTTTTATATTTAATTGAAAATTGTAAATTGAATTTATTTTCACGACATTAGAATATGTTGGTGCGGAATGTGAATTCACCACTAAAGTATTATAAATACTCTCTGATACTCATCATGAAAATGGTTTATTTTTATTACCTTCGGTTCCAAATACACTAATTAGGCACTAAATATTGGTATGTTCATTTCATTGCAATTCAAGAATATTAGTGCTAAGCGTGAAGTCAGCACTAACTAATGAGTATCAATATGTAGGTTGTTTAGATCCTAATGGCCCAAATTAGGCACTGAATATTGAACATAATTGTATGTCAGTATCTACAACAAAACAACTATATTCTCTGTTCTATAAAAAAAATAATCCACGACATCCATGAAAAAGTGTCAATCAATTAATTAATATATCAAAATACAAACTTCACGTAATTGGTGAAATGTTTCAATATTAAAAGATCCAATCCAAATATAAACTTTCAACACAAAATATAAAACGAGAATAAATACAAAAACTGTCATTTTAAAATTAGTGCTTCCGACTTTTCGCTAACTTCACAGACCCCATACACGTCAACCAGTAGATTCCAGACGTTCGAAAAAAGCAATCGAAATAGAGAACCTGTTGAATTGCCAGATAAAATCTGTCAATTGACAGATTAAGAACTGTCAATTGACAGATTAAGAACTGACAATTGACAGATTAAAAGTGTTCAAATAATCCGCATGTAGACCCCTAGATGCGAAATTCAAAAAATTTATAGAACACTTATTATAAAGGTACAGAAACATCTTCTTACTCTACAAAAACGTCTATAATTTGCTACTGCGCCCAAAGTCCCTTCTGAACACCATTACGTTCACGGACAAAGTACGTTTACGTGTTCGTTATGGTTACGTCCATTGTGAATCAGCACTAAATTGCCAAAAAAAATCTGTTAATTGACACGTAAATTTGGTCAATTGGCAGATTGAATCTGTCAATTGACAGATTTTTATTTCATCGCAGTGGCACTTATACGCCGTCGTAGCTTCACACCATAAAATCTTGAGGTCTCATTTCAGAGCAAGGTGGACAAGTTTTGATTTATCAGTATCTCCCTGTTGAGTTAAATTTTTATGTTGATTGATTCAAACATTTAAAGGCTTTATCACACTCACCAGGTACTATATTATTTCAATTTTGTGTAATTTGATTTTCATTTTCGGTTTCTATTTCAGTTCAATTAGCCCAGATAGTATCTTGAGTTTTCAATACTGTTCTCACAATGTACATAATATTTCCAGTTCTTTTCACCTTACTCTTTGAGTTTTTTCTGACGACCGCTGGCGATTCTTGACCAAAACGTTGGATACAAGAAGCAAAAATGGAGGAAATAGCCGAAATAATATTTCAATAAAATCGTTACATAAAGTATTTCTCATCCTAGTATTTCGAAAATTCTTAGGCAACTCAAGGTCCCTAAGTGCCTAATTAGGTACGCGAACTCCAATACAAAAAGCTCTAGATTCATTGATCTGAACGATTTTGCCGTCACGAATTTCATCAATCACCTCTCAATTCCCTGCGAAGCTAGGCCCGAAGTGGATTAGTAACAAATTGTGTAAATAATCCTCTGACATCGTCAGCTCGAATAGGAAAGGATGTAGTTCGAAAATCATGCTCCCTCGAACGCTAATGAACCTCAACTTAGTTAGTCTTTCGAAGTAATTGAGCTAACGCTGGACGTGCGAACTGGCAAACATTAGTTTCACTGCGGTAGAACTTTTCAACCCAGTAATAGACATATATGCCAGCTTTTCGTAGAGGAGATTTTCCCCATATTCGCTCATTTCGCAGATATCAAGGAAGGAGTGTATATTATGACATCGATATTTCATGAAGAAAATTAGGTGGTAGGGAAAAAAACAATAAAACTTGTAATCTTTTGGATTTCGATTTCGATTGAAATGCCATCATCAGACCAGATTAAATACAAACCTAGAAACATAGACAGGGTGTTAATGGAAAAAGTGCCACGCGATAGAGGGCCATAAAATATGAAAAGAAGGTCCCATTAATATATGTCGGAAACTGCTGCCTTCAAGAAATACCTCCCTTCATTCCTCCATTTATTTTTATATTATAAATTTGGACAAGGAGGTCAGAATTGAACAAAATGTGATATGAGGGGGTTTTGTGCGATTCAGATCCCATTCAATTCCAGAAAAAGAAAGTCTCATGCAAAATTTGGATACAGTCGATACTTTTCTCGGAAACAATAAAAACTTACATGCAGTTATGATCACTGTTCATTCCATTTCATCGTATATGTGTTCCATAGAATGAATATTCTAAAATATTTGTTTATCTATGACAGAAGATGAGGAAGTTCTATTAATCTTTCTGAAGGTTTAATTACTAATTTCCAAAAGGAAATTATATCCGTTATATTTTAATTTCACAAATAGAACTTTCTTTCGATAATAATCATGATTGACAAAACCAATTTTGAGCATCAACAATCTCTTAGAATATTCATTCTATGAAACATACGATAAAATGGAGAGAACATAACTGCTTGTAAGTTTTTATTTTTTTCGAGAAAAGTATCGACTGTATCGAAATTTCGAAATTTTTCCCAGAATTGTATGGAAAATCATGGGATAATTTTCTTTTTCGAAAATCTATCCCACGAAAACAATTTTTCAAGGAAAATCATAAGGGGTTGTTATTTTCAACCCCTTATAATAAAGTTATAGGATCAAAAAATTGTGTGGGTAACATCTAATCAATGAATCATACTATGTATAGTTTTATGACTCAATGTTTTTCAGGACTCCTAAAAAAATAAAAACTGTCAAATCGTCATCGCCTTCCAAAGGCTGTATCTTGGAAGGGAGGTCGATTTCGAAACAAATTTATATAAACTAGCCCTGCTTATTTCCATCGAGGAATCATCTGCCTCAGTCCCACGCATTTTTTTTACAAACACCCTGTATACCTAAAGGTATAGGATTCTCATTTTTTGAATATATTTTATTCTATGACTAACACCAAGGAACCAGCGAGTCAAGAAAATCCGCATTGGATGGTGGAAGCACATATTATGTAAGACCCACAGAAAGTAAATGTTTGGGCTGGGATCAATGACGGCAGAATAATCGGGCCTTTTTTTCGATGAAAACCTCAACGGTGCAAGGTATTCAGAATTCCTGCGAAATGAGCTCTTATTCCTGCTCTTGCTAATATTTTTCAGAATGAAAATGACCCAAACATGCCTAATTGCACAGTATGGTTTCAACAAGATGGAGCACCTGTGCACTATGCGCGTCCTGTGCGCGAATTCCTGAGCAATGCGTTAATGCGTTTCCTGAGAGATGGATTGGAAGACTCGGTCCTCGATTTTTCTCATGGAGCAGCCTAAAATCGAAAATGTACATTAATAGGCTAGAAAATTCAGACGACTTGAAAAACCGAATAATGTTCGAGATCGAGATAGGTAGAATAACTCTAGAAACTCTCCAGAAGATACAGGAAGAATTTGCCAAGCGCTTCGATTATTGCATCCAGAACGATGGTAGTCATTTTGAAGATTTAATTCAACATATCTTGTAAGGCACAATGATTCTCCGTACTTCAATGCCGAAATAAATTTCCAATGTCACTCCATTTGTTTCTCTATTTAAGGGTTCGTAGGGATTGAAAGTTGTACATGAACAAACCTGTAAAGGGCCCCACTCACTTCGTCTTCTCCGCCGTTTTTAACCGACGGTTAAAAACGGTCGGGTAAAACTGCCGCAAAAACGAAGTGTATGGGCTAAAAACGGCGCACTTACCCGTCGTTGCAAATTTCAGACGAGGCCTGATTTTCGTCCGTTAACGTTCCAACGCTTCGGGTAAACACGAGGTGTGTGGGGTAAATAGTTAAGTCGGTCGCGCATATTTCAGAGACAGTGGCGAACGGGTCTGGTGGCGATAAACATAACTTTTTTAATTGTTTACTGCTGAGTCTTAACTGTTTGAAAACAATGTCGGATCTTCGGCAAGTCTAACCGGGACTTTTTGTTGGAATTTATTGAAGTGTACAGGTCATTTCCGTGTTCATGGAAAGTGAAATCAGCGGAATACTTTTCTTTCACAGCAACAGCCGCCGCCACTGCTAACAGACACTTACGGTCCATCGTGATAAACTGCCGCGAAAGAAAACTGAAGTGGGTGGACTTTACGACAACGTTCTTCCCTCCAACGTTTTTAACCGTCGGTTAAAAACGGCGGAGAAGAACGAAGTGAGTGGGGCCCTTAATGGTCGACTTTCATTCGGTGACAAATTTCATCTAGTAACGTCGTTTCAAAGTAAATGAGCCATGACAAAGTGCACATGCTGAAAACTTTTTTTTCTGCACGCCCTGGGTATGGCACTGAATTAATCAGAAATCCTTCAAAAATGCATTAAAATTTGGCAAAAGTGGAACAAAAATTGAACTATTTCAGGATTTTGTTGTCAATAGTTTCCTTCTGAGAAAATGAATTTGTTCCATAATTTTGACTCGCACTGTACTTATTCGTGTTAAAATTCGAATGGAATAATCACGTTGGTTCCGGATAATAGGCGTGATTACTCTTCGTTCATCAATTAGCCTCATGTATTCCTCCCACTGAAAATGACGAAATGTGTACGACTTGCCAACTTCCCAATCAGGAACTGGTCAAAACTAAACTGAGTAGCATGTCTAAAAGGGTAGATCACTGTGCCGTGTGTAGGCATTGTATAAAGATTTTTATGTAATGATGTAGCCGATAACACTTTCACGTTTCGTGTGCATTTGACGATTTGTTATCAGATTTTTCATCTAGTTAAATCTAATTCAATTAAGTTTTCATGGGAAGGAAAGCAACTGTAGAGCGAGTACACAGTACACAACTCGTATTTTAAGAGAATTACGTAATGAAACTTTATTCAATTATGCTAAGCACATGCATATAAAAACCCGTATTGTGTGATGAACTATTTTTTCTGAATTTCTCATTACCTAAGAGTTTCCTTATGCGGCCTATACACAAGCTACTTTCTCGGCGTTTTGGCAGCTAGCGTTTTGCGAGCGTCCTAGACGCTCGTGCAATTTTCACCACACACAAGCGTCTCAGTAGCTCATCGATCGCTGACGATAAAGGTTGACGCTCACTTGGACGAGACGAGACGAAACTAAGCGACGCGTTAGTTCGCCTGGGACCGCGCACTTGGACGAAGCGAAGCGACGATCAGCCATCGGAAGAAATTCCCCCTATTTTTGGGCCGCAATAAATTTTTATTACCCATGCTGCATGCTGACTACCCGAATGAACAAGGGTAGAGCTATTGTTCGAATCGTGTTTTTGGTCATAATCTTGTTTTAATAGCTTCGTCGTCCCACCTTCATATAGGAATGAAAAAAAAATATGTGACGTGGAAAAAATTTTATCTCTGTTGGCAAGTTACAAAATATAACTTTTCTTCTCGAAATTACTTTTTTCCCCGGGAAAAAAGTGAGTGTATATATGTATTCGGGAAAAAAGTACTCACTTTTCTGCCGGATAGAGTTTTTTATGTACTAAATGTTACTAAATAAACTCTCTTATTATTATTATTAATTTCGTGAAAAGTTAAATTTCTTTCCATCGTCATTTTTCTAGTCACAGAAAAAAATTATGTATTATACAAGGGAAAAAAGTACTAGATTTTAGATCGAGGTTATGTTGTCTTCCAACGAGAAGCGGAGGGTGACAAAAACCGAGAGTTATTTTTTCAAAACTATATATAAAATCATTGATACGAAATTTTTATTTTCTCTTTAACCGATTGAAAAAATTAAGTATTAATCTAATTCCTTCATTCTGGTGATTTCAGAAAAAAATACTTTTCCTACGACAATATCGAAAAATTTCCAGTAATGAGTTCTGGGAAGTTGCATTTTTTATTACCTTGCTGCATACCGCTTACCTGTATAAGCTTCAAATCAGACTAATTTATATTCAATTTATTCTGAATATACTTTTGCCGGGGCGGTAAAATATGGCGCTGTCCTTGGTTATTTTTGGGTATGGTCAGCCACAAGGCCGTAGCTAGAAAAAATTTTCGGGGGGTCCACCGAATGACAATTTTTCTAGTCCTGTCCAATGGGGTCCGGACCCCCCCCCCTCGCTACGGCCTTGGTCAGCCATGAAACATTTGTAAGAATCGTGTTTTGGTCATGATCATGTTTTAATTGGGAATTTTCCAATGAAATCCTCGTAGTTCTTCATCCAGGAATACAATTAAATATAAATAATTGATACGAAATGCTTATTTTCTCTTTAACCGATTAAAAAAAAACAAAGCAAGTAGTAATCGAAAGTTCAATGTTTGCATATCATATATCCCAAAAAGGAATTATTCCACAGTTTTCCAATTCTATCAGATATTTTAATTTCTTCGGATGAAGGGTTCCTCAATATTTTGTTGTATTTACATAATAAAATACCTATCCTTCAGACGATTTGAATTCACATTCACAGTTGTACAAAATACATTAATTTTGTTCGTTTTGTATATAAATTTCGTTTTTCCAGATCTCAATCGAGATAATTCTAACCAACACTCTCATGAGCCATTCAAAACAAACTCATTTCACACAAATTCAAAAATAACTGTGTATTTCCCCATTGACAAAATTCGAGTACAAAATTTGAAATACAGCGCGCCGAACTTCCCGGCCGTCGGATACCTACTTGCCGCCTCGAGAAATTTCGCTCACATGCCCCAAAGATCTTCCTGGCGACCAACGACTCGCCGCCTCGTTGATCTTCACTTCGCCTCTCCTAGGTGCGTGTCTACCCATTTATTTCAATGCAAAAGATCCCAGCGGAAAACGACGCGTTCCTTCCAACCGCTTCGCTTCGTCCAAGTGCGCGTCTGATCTGCCACGCGCCTAACTATTCTGATCTTCGCTTCGCGTCTCCCAAGTGAGCGTCTACCCATTTGATTCAGTGCAAATCGTGCCTGCGGAAAACAACTCTTCGCTTCGTTTCGTCTCGTCTCGCCCAAGTGAGCGTCAACCTTAAAGGTTTAAAATGTCATCCGTACTTGCACCCGACTTTTCCGTAGCTCGTAACTTTTTGTATTCTTTACGGAATGAGTCTCGGATGCTTTTCATTTTTTTTTACGAAATCAATATCGCATTCATCGTTTTATTGGTTACATAAAGCTAACAATTCTTCGTAGGCTTTATTCTTTAGTGTTCTGTTCGAATATTCTTTGCTCTTAATCACCCACCAATACTTATTCTTTTCAAATAGTTCTATAAAATTTGTAATAAATTCTTCTGAATGTGCAATTCTTGCATGATTCTCTGCCATTCTAGACGTGTATGTCCATCCGCTGCCACGCTGGCGAGTCGCCGAGCTGGACGCAACGCCGGACGCCAAGATCAAACGTGTTTGATTTTAGCGTCAAGATAGCCGGCGAAACGCTTGAAAAACGCTTGTGTGTGTGTGTGTGAGCGTCTAGAATGGCAGAGAATCATGCAAGAATTGCACATTCAGAAGAATTTATTACAAATTTTATAGAACTATTTGAAAAGAATAAGTATTGGTGGGTGATTAAGAGCAAAGAATATTCGAACAGAAGACTAAAGAATAAAGCCTACGAAGAATTGTTAGCTTTATGTAAACAATAAAACGATGAATGCGATATTGATTTCGTAAAGAAAAAAATTAAAAGCATCCGAGACTCATTCCGTAAAGAATACAAAAAGTTACGAGCTACGGAAAAGTCGGGTGCAAGTACGGATGACATTTTAAACCTTTATCGTCAGCGATCGATGAGCTACTGAGACGCTTGTGTGTGGTGAAAATTGCACGAGCGTCTAGGACGCTCGCCAAACGCTAGCTGCCAAAACGCCGAGAAAGTAGCTTGTGTATGGGCCGCATTAGGGCAAGCAAACCTCGATGCGATGTCCGTATCAGACAGGCTGTTTGAGAGAACAAAAAAGTCATTATGAGTGAGAAGAGTCTTATGAGCATTTTTTTCGGAAATACTCCGTTTTCAATTTTGAATATGTACTATACATATTCAAAATTGAAGAAATGTTATGTTTTAAAATGTTCGTTACGAACTCTTTATTACAGTCATCGCTATCAGCCTCATGCTCTAGTTTCATTAGTGAATTTTTATTTTGTAACTTTTTTCCCCGAAACTATTTAACCAACGAATGGAGTTATTGAAATACTCCTTATATTTTAAAACATTTATACATATTCAGGATTTTCCTTTTAAGTTGGCCTATTAGATGTTTTTGGAGAACTAGAGAATATTTCGTTCTGAAATTTTTGGTGAAGCCTTCATGATGAAGGAACTGTTCGCCTTAAATATTTTTAAGTCTACATTGTTGCCACGTCTATCTCAAACGCATATCTAGTTTCTTATTTTGAATGAAAC
Organism: Propylea japonica; assembly: GCA_013421045.1. Classification (NCBI taxonomy): domain Eukaryota; kingdom Metazoa; phylum Arthropoda; class Insecta; order Coleoptera; family Coccinellidae; genus Propylea; species Propylea japonica. Next base: position 103,371,727 of record CM024239.1, read on the forward strand.
TTCCTTATTTTTTCATTCATGTATCGATTCAATACCAAATTCGCAATATAACCTACTAAACAAAATTTCTGTACCATGTGCTGTTACTAAGTTATGCACAAATTTCTGAAATCTGCATTGCCAGTTCGGAAATGCAATATCTCGATTATTTTCTATGCGAACGGAACCACACTCAGTAGTCTCAAGTAGAGAATCCATGTATTCATATTCTGATACATCGTAAGGTTCTTCGAAGATTTTGATCCTAAAATATGGAACTTAAAATTGAAACAAAATAGCAACCCCATATTTAATTAACAGTTTTCGACTAAATGAACAATGAATGGAAGCCTCCTTTTATACTAATTATTTATTTTGAATATAGTTTTCGAATGAGATGGAAAATATTGAAATTCTTCAGTATTCATAGTCATGATCTATGGACATAATGTTGTGGAATTATGTGGTGAATTATCGGAAGGAATTCCATAGTTGAAGTCTTGAACATTACTCTTCGTTCATCAATTAGCCTCATGTATTCCTCCCACTGAAAATGACGAAATGTGTACGACTTGCCAACTTCCTAATCAGGAACTGGTCAAAACTAAACTGCACGCTTGACCTCAGCCTTGAAAAAATTACGGAAAACAATGAGTAGAGTAGCATGTCTAAAAGGGTAGATCACTGTGCCGTGTGTAGGCATTGTATAAAGATTTTTATATAATGATGTAGCCGATAACACTTTCACGTTTCGTGTGCATTTGACGATTTGTTATCAGATTTTTCATCTAGTTTAATCTAATTCAATTAAGTTTTCATGGGAAGGAAAGCAACTGTAGAGCGAGTACACAGTACACAACTCGTATTTTAAGAGAATTACGTAATGAAACTTTATTCAATTATGCTAAGCACATGCATATAAAAACCCGTATTGTGTGATGAACTATTTTTTCTGAATTTCTCATTACCTAAGAGTTTCCTTATGCGGCCTATACACAAGCTACTTTCTCGGCGTTTTGGCAGCTAGCGTTTTGCGAGCGTCCTAGACGCTCGTGCAATTTTCACCACACACAAGCGTCTCAGTAGCTCATCGATCGCTGACGATAAAGGTTGACGCTCACTTGGACGAGACGAGACGAAACTAAGCGACGCGTTAGTTCGCCTGGGACCGCGCACTTGGACGAAGCGAAGCGACGATCAGCCATCGGAAGAAATTCCCCCTATTTTTGGGCCGCAATAAATTTTTATTACCCATGCTGCATGCTGACTACCCGAATGAACAAGGGTAGAGCTATTGTTCGAATCGTGTTTTTGGTCATAATCTTGTTTTAATAGCTTCGTCGTCCCACCTTCATATAGGAATGAAAAAAAAATATGTGACGTGGAAAAAATTTTATCTCTGTTGGCAAGTTACAAAATATAACTTTTCTTCTCGAAATTACTTTTTTCCCCGGGAAAAAAGTGAGTGTATATATGTATTCGGGAAAAAAGTACTCACTTTTCTGCCGGATAGAGTTTTTTATGTACTAAATGTTACTAAATAAACTCTCTTATTATTATTATTAATTTCGTGACAAGTTAAATTTCTTTCCATCGTCATTTTTCTAGTCACAGAAAAAAATTATGTATTATACAAGGGAAAAAAGTACTAGATTTTAGATCGAGGTTATGTTGTCTTCCAACGAGAAGCGGAGGGTGACAAAACCGAGAGTTATTTTTTCAAAACTATATATAAAATCATTGATACGAAATTTTTATTTTCTCTTTAACCGATTGAAAAAATTAAGTATTAATCTAATTCCTTCATTCTGGTGATTTCAGAAAAAAATACTTTTCCTACGACAATATCGAAAATTTCCAGTAATGAGTTCTGGGAAGTTGCATTTTTTATTACCTTGCTGCATACCGCTTACCTGTATAAGCTTCAAATCAGACTAATTTATATTCAATTTATTCTGAATATACTTTTGCCGGGGCGGTAAAATATGGCGCTGTCCTTGGTTATTTTTGGGTATGGTCAGCCACAAGGCCGTAGCTAGAAAAAATTTTCGGGGGGTCCACCGAATGACAATTTTTCTAGTCCTGTCCAATGGGGTCCGGACCCCCCCCCCTCGCTACGGCCTTGGTCAGCCATGAAACATTTGTAAGAATCGTGTTTTGGTCATGATCATGTTTTAATTGGGAATTTTCCAATGAAATCCTCGTAGTTCTTCATCCAGGAATACAATTAAATATAAATAATTGATACGAAATGCTTATTTTCTCTTTAACCGATTAAAAAAAAACAAAGCAAGTAGTAATCGAAAGTTCAATGTTTGCATATCATATATCCCAAAAAGGAATTATTCCACAGTTTTCCAATTCTATCAGATATTTTAATTTCTTCGGATGAAGGGTTCCTCAATATTTTGTTGTATTTACATAATAAAATACCTATCCTTCAGACGATTTGAATTCACATTCACAGTTGTACAAAATACATTAATTTTGTTCGTTTTGTATATAAATTTCGTTTTTTCCAGATCTCAATCGAGATAATTCTAACCAACACTCTCATGAGCCATTCAAAACAAACTCATTTCACACAAATTCAAAAATAACTGTGTATTTCCCCATTGACAAATTCGAGTACAAAATTTGAAATACAGCGCGCCGAACTTCCCGGCCGTCGGATACCTACTTGCCGCCTCGAGAAATTTCGCTCACATGCCCCAAAGATCTTCCTGGCGACCAACGACTCGCCGCCTCGTTGATCTTCACTTCGCCTCTCCTAGGTGCGTGTCTACCCATTTATTTCAATGCAAAAGATCCCAGCGGAAAACGACGCGTTCCTTCCAACCGCTTCGCTTCGTCCAAGTGCGCGTCTGATCTGCCACGCGCCTAACTATTCTGATCTTCGCTTCGCGTCTCCAAGTGAGCGTCTACCCATTTGATTCAGTGCAAATCGTGCCTGCGGAAAACAACTCTTCGCTTCGTTTCGTCTCGTCTCGCCCAAGTGAGCGTCAACCTTAAAGGTTTAAAATGTCATCCGTACTTGCACCCGACTTTTCCGTAGCTCGTAACTTTTTGTATTCTTTACGGAATGAGTCTCGGATGCTTTTCATTTTTTTTTACGAAATCAATATCGCATTCATCGTTTATTGGTTACATAAAGCTAACAATTCTTCGTAGGCTTTATTCTTTAGTGTTCTGTTCGAATATTCTTTGCTCTTAATCACCCACCAATACTTATTCTTTTCAAATAGTTCTATAAAATTTGTAATAAATTCTTCTGAATGTGCAATTCTTGCATGATTCTCTGCCATTCTAGACGTGTATGTCCATCCGCTGCCACGCTGGCGAGTCGCCGAGCTGGACGCAACGCCGGACGCCAAGATCAAACGTGTTTGATTTTAGCGTCAAGATAGCCGGCGAAACGCTTGAAAAACGCTTGTGTGTGTGTGTGTGAGCGTCTAGAATGGCAGAGAATCATGCAAGAATTGCACATTCAGAAGAATTTATTACAAATTTTATAGAACTATTTGAAAAGAATAAGTATTGGTGGGTGATTAAGAGCAAAGAATATTCGAACAGAAGACTAAAGAATAAAGCCTACGAAGAATTGTTAGCTTTATGTAAACAATAAAACGATGAATGCGATATTGATTTCGTAAAGAAAAAATTAAAAGCATCCGAGACTCATTCCGTAAAGAATACAAAAAGCTACGAGCTACGGAAAAGTCGGGTGCAAGTACGGATGACATTTTAAACCTTTATCGTCAGCGATCGATGAGCTACTGAGACGCTTGTGTGTGGTGAAAATTGCACGAGTGTCTAGGACGCTCGCCAAACGCTAGCTGCCAAAACGCCGAGAAAGTAGCTTGTGTATGGGCCGCATTAGGGCAAGCAAACCTCGATGCGATGTCCGTATCAGACAGGCTGTTTGAGAGAACAAAAAAGTCATTATGAGTGAGAAGAGTCTTATGAGCATTTTTTCGGAAATACTCCGTTTTCAATTTTGAATATGTACTATACATATTCAAAATTGAAGAAATGTTATGTTTTAAAATGTTCGTTACGAACTCTTTATTACAGTCATCGCTATCAGCCTCATGCTCTAGTTTCATTAGTGAATTTTTATTTTGTAACTTTTTTCCCCGAAACTATTTAACCAACGAATGGAGTTATTGAAATACTCCTTATATTTTAAAACATTTATACATATTCAGGATTTTCCTTTTAAGTTGGCCTATTAGATGTTTTTGGAGAACTAGAGAATATTTCGTTCTGAAATTTTTGGTGAAGCCTTCATGATGAAGGAACTGTTCGCCTTAAATATTTTTAAGTCTACATTGTTTCCACGTCTATCTCAAATGCATATCTAGTTTCTTATTTTGAATGAAACTTCCTTATTTTTTCATTCATGTATCGATTCAATACCAAGTTCGCAATATAACCTACTAAACAAAATTTCTGTACCATGAGCTGTGACTAAGTTATGCACAAATTTCTGAAATCTGCATTGCCAGTTCGGAAATGCAATATCTCGATTATTTTCTATGCGAACGGAACCACACTCAGTAGTCTCAAGTAGAGAATCCATGTATTCATATTCTGATACATCGTAAGGTTCTTCGAAGATTTTGATCCTAAAATATGGAACTTAAAATTGAAACAAAATAGCAACCCCATATTTAATTAACAGTTTTCGACTAAATGAACAATGAATGGAAGCCTCCTTTTATACTAATTATTTATTTTGAATATAGTTTTCGAATGAGATGGAAAATATTGAAATTCTTCAGTATTCATAGTCATGATCTATGGACATAATGTTGTGGAATTATGTGGTGAATTATCGGAAGGAATTCCATAGTTGAAGTCTTGAACATTACTCTTCGTTCATCAATTAGCCTCATGTATTCCTCCCACTGAAAATGACGAAATGTGTACGACTTGCCAACTTCCTAATCAGGAACTGGTCAAAACTAAACTGCACGCTTGACCTCAGCCTTGAAAAAATTACGGAAAACAATGAGTAGAGTAGCATGTCTAAAAGGGTAGATCACTGTGCCGTGTGTAGGCATTGTATAAAGATTTTTATATAATGATGTAGCCGATAACACTTTCACGTTTCGTGTGCATTTGACGATTTGTTATCAGATTTTTCATCTAGTTTAATCTAATTCAATTAAGTTTTCATGGGAAGGAAAGCAACTGTAGAGCGAGTACACAGTACACAACTCGTATTTTAAGAGAATTACGTAATGAAACTTTATTCAATTATGCTAAGCACATGCATATAAAAACCCGTATTGTGTGATGAACTATTTTTTCTGAATTTCTCATTACCTAAGAGTTTCCTTATGCGGCCTATACACAAGCTACTTTCTCGGCGTTTTGGCAGCTAGCGTTTTGCGAGCGTCCTAGACGCTCGTGCAATTTTCACCACACACAAGCGTCTCAGTAGCTCATCGATCGCTGACGATAAAGGTTGACGCTCACTTGGACGAGACGAGACGAAACTAAGCGACGCGTTAGTTCGCCTGGGACCGCGCACTTGGACGAAGCGAAGCGACGATCAGCCATCGGAAGAAATTCCCCCTATTTTTGGGCCGCAATAAATTTTTATTACCCATGCTGCATGCTGACTACCCGAATGAACAAGGGTAGAGCTATTGTTCGAATCGTGTTTTTGGTCATAATCTTGTTTTAATAGCTTCGTCGTCCCACCTTCATATAGGAATGAAAAAAAAATATGTGACGTGGAAAAAATTTTATCTCTGTTGGCAAGTTACAAAATATAACTTTTCTTCTCGAAATTACTTTTTTCCCCGGGAAAAAAGTGAGTGTATATATGTATTCGGGAAAAAGTACTCACTTTTCTGCCGGATAGAGTTTTTTATGTACTAAATGTTACTAAATAAACTCTCTTATTATTATTATTAATTTCGTGAAAAGTTAAATTTCTTTCCATCGTCATTTTTCTAGTCACAGAAAAAAATTATGTATTATACAAGGGAAAAAAGTACTAGATTTTAGATCGAGGTTATGTTGTCTTCCAACGAGAAGCGGAGGGTGACAAAAACCGAGAGTTATTTTTTCAAAACTATATATAAAATCATTGATACGAAATTTTATTTTCTCTTTAACCGATTGAAAAAATTAAGTATTAATCTAATTCCTTCATTCTGGTGATTTCAGAAAAAAATACTTTTCCTACGACAATATCGAAAAATTTCCAGTAATGAGTTCTGGGAAGTTGCATTTTTTATTACCTTGCTGCATACCGCTTACCTGTATAAGCTTCAAATCAGACTAATTTATATTCAATTTATTCTGAATATACTTTTGCCGGGGCGGTAAAATATGGCGCTGTCCTTGGTTATTTTTGGGTATGGTCAGCCACAAGGCCGTAGCTAGAAAAAATTTTCGGGGGGTCCACCGAATGACAATTTTTCTAGTCCTGTCCAATGGGGTCCGGACCCCCCCCCCTCGCTACGGCCTTGGTCAGCCATGAAACATTTGTAAGAATCGTGTTTTGGTCATGATCATGTTTTAATTGGGAATTTTCCAATGAAATCCTCGTAGTTCTTCATCCAGGAATACAATTAAATATAAATAATTGATACGAAATGCTTATTTTCTCTTTAACCGATTAAAAAAAACAAAGCAAGTAGTAATCGAAAGTTCAATGTTTGCATATCATATATCCCAAAAAGGAATTATTCCACAGTTTTCCAATTCTATCAGATATTTTAATTTCTTCGGATGAAGGGTTCCTCAATATTTTGTTGTATTTACATAATAAAATACCTATCCTTCAGACGATTTGAATTCACATTCACAGTTGTACAAAATACATTAATTTTGTTCGTTTTGTATATAAATTTCGTTTTTCCAGATCTCAATCGAGATAATTCTAACCAACACTCTCATGAGCCATTCAAAACAAACTCATTTCACACAAATTCAAAAATAACTGTGTATTTCCCCATTGACAAAATTCGAGTACAAAATTTGAAATACAGCGCGCCGAACTTCCCGGCCGTCGGATACCTACTTGCCGCCTCGAGAAATTTCGCTCACATGCCCCAAAGATCTTCCTGGCGACCAACGACTCGCCGCCTCGTTGATCTTCACTTCGCCTCTCCTAGGTGCGTGTCTACCCATTTATTTCAATGCAAAAGATCCCAGCGGAAAACGACGCGTTCCTTCCAACCGCTTCGCTTCGTCCAAGTGCGCGTCTGATCTGCCACGCGCCTAACTATTCTGATCTTCGCTTCGCGTCTCCCAAGTGAGCGTCTACCCATTTGATTCAGTGCAAATCGTGCCTGCGGAAAACAACTCTTCGCTTCGTTTCGTCTCGTCTCGCCCAAGTGAGCGTCAACCTTAAAGGTTTAAAATGTCATCCGTACTTGCACCCGACTTTTCCGTAGCTCGTAACTTTTTGTATTCTTTACGGAATGAGTCTCGGATGCTTTTCATTTTTTTTTACGAAATCAATATCGCATTCATCGTTTTATTGGTTACATAAAGCTAACAATTCTTCGTAGGCTTTATTCTTTAGTGTTCTGTTCGAATATTCTTTGCTCTTAATCACCCACCAATACTTATTCTTTTCAAATAGTTCTATAAAATTTGTAATAAATTCTTCTGAATGTGCAATTCTTGCATGATTCTCTGCCATTCTAGACGTGTATGTCCATCCGCTGCCACGCTGGCGAGTCGCCGAGCTGGACGCAACGCCGGACGCCAAGATCAAACGTGTTTGATTTTAGCGTCAAGATAGCCGGCGAAACGCTTGAAAAACGCTTGTGTGTGTGTGTGTGAGCGTCTAGAATGGCAGAGAATCATGCAAGAATTGCACATTCAGAAGAATTTATTACAAATTTTATAGAACTATTTGAAAAGAATAAGTATTGGTGGGTGATTAAGAGCAAAGAATATTCGAACAGAAGACTAAAGAATAAAGCCTACGAAGAATTGTTAGCTTTATGTAAACAATAAAACGATGAATGCGATATTGATTTCGTAAAGAAAAAATTAAAAGCATCCGAGACTCATTCCGTAAAGAATACAAAAAGCTACGAGCTACGGAAAAGTCGGGTGCAAGTACGGATGACATTTTAAACCTTTATCGTCAGCGATCGATGAGCTACTGAGACGCTTGTGTGTGGTGAAAATTGCACGAGTGTCTAGGACGCTCGCCAAACGCTAGCTGCCAAAACGCCGAGAAAGTAGCTTGTGTATGGGCCGCATTAGGGCAAGCAAACCTCGATGCGATGTCCGTATCAGACAGGCTGTTTGAGAGAACAAAAAAGTCATTATGAGTGAGAAGAGTCTTATGAGCATTTTTTCGGAAATACTCCGTTTTCAATTTTGAATATGTACTATACATATTCAAAATTGAAGAAATGTTATGTTTTAAAATGTTCGTTACGAACTCTTTATTACAGTCATCGCTATCAGCCTCATGCTCTAGTTTCATTAGTGAATTTTTATTTTGTAACTTTTTTCCCCGAAACTATTTAACCAACGAATGGAGTTATTGAAATACTCCTTATATTTTAAAACATTTATACATATTCAGGATTTTCCTTTTAAGTTGGCCTATTAGATGTTTTTGGAGAACTAGAGAATATTTCGTTCTGAAATTTTTGGTGAAGCCTTCAGGATGAAGAAACTCTTCGCCTTAAATATTTTTAAGTCTACATTGTTGCCACGTCTATCTCAAACGCATATCTAGTTTCTTATTTTGAATGAAACTTCCTATTTTTCATTCATGTATCGATTCAATACCAAATTCGCAATATAACCTACTAAACAAAATTTCTGTACCATGTGCTGTTACTAAGTTATGCACAAATTTCTGAAATCTGCATTGCCAGTTCGGAAATGCAATATCTCGATTATTTTCTATGCGAACGGAACCACACTCAGTAGTCTCAAGTAGAGAATCCATGTATTCATATTCTGATACATCGTAAGGTTCTTCGAAGATTTTGATCCTAAAATATGGAACTTAAAATTGAAACAAAATAGCAACCCCATATTTAATTAACAGTTTTCGATACTAAATGAACAATGAATGGCAGCCTCCTTTTATACTAATTATTTATTTTGAATATAGTTTTCGAATGAGATGGAAAATATTGAAATTCTTCAGTATTTATAGTCATGATCTATGGACATAATGTTGTGGAATTATGAGGTGAATTATCGGAAGGAATTCCATAGTTGAAGTCTTGAACATTAGGACAGGATTACCGAAAGCCAAAACAGTTTTCGGAATTTATTTCCAGTCATTCATGCTAAATATTTATTACGATAGTTGAAGGTCCTACAGGTCCTTTCAATAATTTTCAAAGCATTTTTCGTGAAAAATGTCGCATGCGTGAATCGGACCCTGAGTCGTGTTTGAATATACATAATACAATTTCTATGATCTCAACGGTAGAATCTATTTGAATGATTCAACTTATTAAAATAGAGCCATTTCATCGTAAAAACGACCATAGATCATGACTGAAAAATACTGAAATATTTCATTTTTCGGCATTGCCCGTGAATTGTGAAAGAACCTGAATCGTGTTTGAATAACATGGATTAGATGTTTTTACGACATTCCTGATCATTGAACACTTTTTATGATTTCAACCATAGAATCTTTTTCAATAATTTACCTCATAATCATATAGCCATTTCATCGTAAACTCGACGATAGATCATGAATCTTAATACTGGAGAATTACATTATTTTTCATCTCATTCGAAAACTATCCAAAATAAGTATTTAGAGTAGAAGAAGACTGTTACTTATTTTTCATTTCAAATCGAATGCTGTAAAATAATATGGGGTTGCAATTTGAAAATCCCGAAATATTTCAATTTTAAATTTAACATTTTCGGATCAAAATTTTCGAAGAACCTAACGATGTATCAAAATACTAAAAATACCATATGAACGCGTTTGGTTCCGTTCGCATAGAAAAATAATCGAGATATTGCATTTACACACTTACAATGCAGATATCAAAAATTTCAAGAATTTGTGCATAACTCACATAAATAAAACTATAGGTAGTTGCATTTGAAATAAGAAAGTAGATACGCGTTTGAGATAGACCTGGCAACACTGTGGACTTGAAAATATTCCAATTGAAAAGTTCTTTCATCCTCAAGGCTTCACCTAAAATTTCAGAACGAAATATTCACTATTTCTCCAGAAATCTCTCTCTTTATGTTTATACAGGGTTTTCCTTTTAAGTTGGCCTATTAGACGTTTTAGGAGAACTAGTGAATATTTCGTTCTGAAATTTTAGGTGCAGCCTTGAGGGTGAAGGAACTCTTCGCCTAAAATATTTTCAAGTCGACAGTGTTGCCACGTCTATCTCAAACGCATATCTACTTTCTTATTTCAAATGAAACTACCTATATTTTCATTTATGTATCGATTCAATACAAAATTTGCTGTATAACGCACTAAAAAAAATTTCTCTGCTATGCACTGTTGCCGAGTTATTAACAAATTCCTGAAACTTTTGACATTTGCATTGCCAGTTTGGAAATGCAATATCTTGATTATTTTTTGTGAACGGAACCAAAATCAACAGTCTCATAGTAAAGACACCGTGCATTCATGTGGTAATTCAGTATTTTGATACATCGTAAGGTTTTCCGAAATATTGCTCCGAAAATGTGAAACTCAAAATTAAAATATTTCGAGATTTTCAAATGGCAACCCCATATTTATTTTACAGCATTCGATTCGAAATAAAAATGAATGGCAGTCTCCTTTTACACTAATCATTTATTTTGGATAGTTTTCGATTGAGATAAAAATACTGAAATTTTCAGTATTTATAGTTCATGATCTATGGTTCTGTTTACGATGAAATGGGTCAATGATGATGGGGTAATTATTGAATTATATTCTATGGTTGAAATCATAAAAAGTGTTGGATTATCATGGATGTCATGGATATCATGTTATTCAAACACGATTCGGGTTGTTTCACAATTCACGGGGAATGCCAAAAAATTATTGAAAGTACCTGTAGGACCTTTAACAATCGTTATTCACATTTAGCACGGAAAAAAATTCCAAAAATTGTTTAGGCTTTCTGTAACCTGGCCCTACATTCATGACCTCAACAATAGGATTCATTCCGATAATTCACTTTATAATCACACAGCATTATGTCCATTGAACATGACTATAAAAACTGAAAAATTTCAGTATTTTTTATCTCATTTGAAAACTGTCCAAATAAATAATTAGTGAACATAAGGCCAGGATTACAGAAAGCCTAAACAATTTTCGGAATTTCTTTCAAATCATTCTTGCTAAAAGTGAACAACGATTGTTAAATATCTTACAGGTCCTTTCAATAATTTTTTGCATTTTCCCGAGAATTGTGAAACAACCCGAATCGTGTTTGAATAATATGGGTAAACTTTTTTCTATGACATCCATGATCATCGAATACTTTTTATGATTTTAACCATAGAATCTACTTCAACAATTCACGCCATAATCATAGAACCATTTCATCGTAAACAGGACCATAGATCATGAACTTATAAATACTGAAAAATTTCAGTATTTTTCATCTCATTCGAAAACTATCCAAAACAAAAAGTTTGTGCAAAAGGAGACTGCCATTCATTTTTTATTTCGAATCGAATGCTGTAAAATAAATATGGGGTTGCCATTTGAAAATCTCGATATATTTCGATTTTGAGTTTCACATTTTCGGAGCAATATCTTCGAAAAACCTTACGATATATCAAAATACTGAATATACCACATGAATGCATGGAGTCTTTACTATGAGACTGCAGAGTTTAGTTCCGTTCGCATAAAAAATAATCGGCATATTGCATTTCCAAAATGTCAATGCAAATGTGAAAAGTTTCAGGAAGTTGTGAATAACTTGGCAACAGTACATAGCAGAAAAATTTTTTTTAGTGGGTTATACTGCGAATTTGGTATTGAATCGATACATAAATGGAAATATAGGAAGTTCCATTTGAAATAAGAAAGTAGATATTCGTTTGAGATAGACGTGGCAACACTGTCGACTTGAAAATATTTTAGGCGAAGAGTTCCTTCACCCTCAAGGCTGCACCAAAAATTTCAGAACAAATATTTACTAGTTCTCCTAAAACGTCTAATAGGCTAACTTAAAAGGAAAACCCTGTATGTTATCTACCATAGATCTAGCCAGCTCATACCAGTAGGAATTCTTCACCAGTGAGATCATAGATACTAATCCCAAAATGAATAGTAGATATTCAGACAATATGATTGCGTTATTGAATTAAAGATCAATCGTATATGAACAGACCAGCTTCAAAAGCTTCAATAATATACCTAAGGTAGATAGGAATAGATAAGCGGATTAGGAACTGTCTGGCAACATACGGGATTTCGGCTTGCTCAGCTTGATATATATCCCGGGAAACTAGTTCAACGGAAAAAAAGGATTCATCGAGGTGAAACGATAGGAAATCGACCATGTAAAGCAAGGCTTCTCGGACCTAAGTCAGATTGAAATACGTTCGATTTTATCCATTAGAGACCAAATGGAGTGCAAATATTTCAGAAAGAGCATAAAAGTGAAGTGACACTGTGTTTAGACAGGTAGTTATAGAAAACTTCAAATCAAAAGCATGTAGGTTTAGCACCATCGATAATTCACGCTACTTACATCAATATAAAAGTATATTTCTAAGAGCAATATCTGCTCGGTTTTAAAATTAGCAGCGTGATATGTTATTCATTGATGATTATTGGGAGGAGGGGGGGGACTATTGGGGCTCATCAGTTCAGGGAATACCTCTGAACGGTGGAATGACACTCTAGGATCCTTTAATTTACGATTTGTCATATTATGCTCTGGACGATACATTCCATGTGGGTTTGTTTAATTTCTAGCTCCAAAGAATGAGTTAGATATTGGTTGATATTAATCGATCCAAATTATTCCTCATTTTTATCATATAATTAATATTTTGCTTTGATCCTTTGTTTACGAGAAGATGGTTTGATATCTATTTGCCGAATTTTGAATTTTTTTATCCAAATTGCAGATTTCCTGAAAATAAATTGATTATATGTTTCAATTGTTACTAGTAGGTAGCTGTTGAATCATCAGAAGCAACCTGGTCCATGAGCAAAGAACTCGGTTGCCTTATGATGATTTGTATACACATTGTCTACTTTTAAAGTTGCCAAACTTCAAGGGGGGATTATATGCGTGATTTGCAATAGCAATTTTTATATAACAAATAGTCGAAATGTTGACGGTTATTCTTCACTTTAACATTTCTTGGTTTTACGGAATATTTCGAGTTTTTCCACTAAAATAGCTATAATTCAGTTTTTCTTGTAGTCTCAACAAATTCAACCACATATTCGGAAAGGGAAATAACTCTGCTACAAGGAAAGTGAGTCTTTGTGAAGATAAAACTCTTATTGCGGGCGTGGTAAGAAGATGAAGAGATTCTGAAGCTAACAAAGTTAGTCCTATTTTTTCAATGGTTTTTTCGATGAAAGTTCAATTATTATGCACACGTTATTTTCAGTAAAGAAAACCTCATTTTATGTACTTCCGAATGACAATTCAACTTTTGTGCTAGCTGCTCATCTTCCGCCATAACATGATAACCACAAAAAGTCTACTAATTCCGAATATAAATTTGCTCTATTTTGAAGATCTTTGTGATTGAATTTCAATGTTATTTCATGTATATTATCAATTTATTTGCTACAGTTCCGATCGAACAACAGACGCGACCACATCTGTGACGTTCCGATAAGAGTTATTTAGCGATTACTTCGAATTAGTAAACTGATTAAAAATATCGAATCAATTCACTTTAAACGAAGCAAATGTTGATGCTGCTACAAGACAGGAATGTCTCAAGTTAGCGGCGCTTCTTCAACCATGGCATCTGATGAAGAGGAAAGCGGAATTAAACAAATAGCAAATAAAAAACGCAAGAAAAAAACCACTAGTCGAACTACAAAAAAAAAACAAAATAAATCACAAGACATCGTTTTCAAACAACCACTGTTGATTGGAAATACCAACGAAAATATTCCGACCCAAATGGAAATCGACGTCAACATCTGTTATACACACAAAAAATAATCATCAACAAACAATAACACCACAACTTACAAATTCCACAACAAACGCTATTATAAAAAATTATTCCGCCAGAATGAATGAAATCAAATATATGGAATATGTTAATTTATATTATATAAATACAGAAAATACTGAAATGGATAGAATGGAAATATAAAACACAGATATTGCAAAAGAATAATTTCAAGGAAAAACAATGTCGCAACTAAATTCATCAGAATTATAACTGAAGAAATTGAATCCTTCGAAACGCTCTTGAATAATGGTCTATTTCATTTGAACCGCCACTACTTAATCTATCCCAGCCACCCACCAGATCCAACGCCTATACCATGTGGAAAATGCTCACAATTTGATCACACCACTGAAAATTGCAAAAACACTCCAAAATGTTCGAAATGTCAAGGTTCGCACAAAATGTCACAATGTAGAACCAATAACGCACCCAAGTGCATATAGCTTGCGGTGCAGAAGACCATTTAGCATGGTCTCTGAAGTGTCCTAAACATCCTAAGAAACCAATTGAAGGCATCCCCAATAACAGTATAAAGTTATTAAACAGAAAAACCAGGGACATAGAGGACTTATCTAAAAAAACGAAAAAGATGCACGCTTCCATATCGATGCACGACAATATAATTAATACAGGGTGCGGCAGAGAGGACGGACGGTTTTTAATTATTCATAAAACAGTTAATTTTTACTCAAAAACAAATTTATTAATGCAATAAGGTTCACAAGGAAATAGCATTTGAGACAGTCAAGTGTAGAAAAAACCTCAGGCATGTGGTGGCCGAAATCGTTGATGCAGTGCCGTTACCGTGAACTCAGAGCGCTACATCGAAATGAGAACTAACTTCTTTGTGCCTGAATTAAGACGGCGTGGCGTCGTGTTCCAACCCGACGTGTATGGTTCCGGTAGGATGGGGTGACCTCCCAAACAGCCAGAGCAACAATGGACGTTATTCGCCCTCTCTTCCCTGGTCGACTCATTTCCAGATTTGGAGATGTTCATTGGCCTCCTCGGTCCCCAGATTTATCCATATGCGATTTTTTCTTGTGGACACCTCAAGGCTAGAGTATACGGACACAAGCACCATACTCTGGATGAATGAAGGAAGCATTTCTCGTGGAAGTCGCCAAAGTTGAAGAAGCAATGTTGGAGAGAGTCTATGCGAACTTCCAAGAACGCCTCTAGCACTGCATCAACGATTCCGGCCACCACATGCCTGAGGTTATTTTCCACACTTGACTGTCTCAAATGCTATTTCCTTGTGAACCTTATTGCATCTATAAATTTGTTTTTGAGTAGAAATAAACTCTTTTATGACTTTTTGAAAACCGTCCGTCCTCTCTGCCGCACCCTATACATACCTCCGTAAAATAAACAAACCGAAAAATATCAACAGAAACGAACTTTCACTGAAACTGAAAAAACGTTTCATCAATCAATATAATGTTGACACTACAGCCGTTTTTTCGGGTAACAAAGTGTATGTGTTGATGTTCGATATGAATGACCCAGATGAGCCTTTCCCCACAGAACCGATTTATAATAACATAAACGTTCACGTCGTCGAAAATTAAAATATTATACAATAACATCAATAGCTATATCCCTAAGAAACACCTGACCAACCACTTCATAGAACAAAACAACTTAAAGTGTGCCATGTATGTAGAAGCCAAGATTAAACACTCTCACAATGTTAATTACAGGGACTGGACTATAATTAAAAAAATTGGACACAAGGAGCAGAATACAAGAGGTGGAAGTTTAATTCAATGCCATCCGTCTTTAAAAGTCAGCAAAGAAAACCCACCAGTGGTAAACAATCCAATGAATGAAATTACACATTTTAGTGTCCCATTTGAAAATGACTAAAAATAGGCAGATAGAGGAAACACTGTTCACTAAAGCTTCAAAATATCAATATGCCATTATAGTAGGGGACTTCAATGCCAGCACAAGAAGAAAAATGAAACCTATTGATCGATTTCTGAAGAATAGTAACTTCGCAAGAGCTGAAACACCCCCGACATTCCTTATGAACGAAAATGAAGATACCACACCAGACCTAATTCTATATACAGAGAATGTCAAGCAGAATATATCGGAAATACAACTATCACCTGATTTGGGTTCCGATCACCTTGCATTTGTAATAGAATTTGACATGGACCTGGAACCACAATATATTGAACAGAAGATTACATACAACTACAAAATGAGCAAGATAAAGGAGATTGATAAAGATATGAAATTATTTATTGAGGAAAATGGTAACACCCTACTATGCGAATCATACATTGTGTCGTTCAATAAGAAACTTTCAGAGTCTATCAAAAAGCATACTCCAACAATAAAGTAACACCCATTTTTACATGAGCTGCCACCTTATATAATTAAATTAGTCAAAAATAAAAGAAGAATATATAGGGAATATTGCAATAACGAACGTCCAGTACTCAAAAAAGATTTGAACAGATATAACAAAAATATACATAGGATGATACAACAATACAGAGAGAGTAAGTGGATTACTGCTTGCAATAATATAAATCAGTCCCAAGGCAAAAAATTCTTTAATGAGGTGAATAAATTATCCAAATATAAAGAATATTTCACGTTACCTACATTGGTCAAGAATAACCAACAATATAAATCAGATCAAGAAAAGGCCCAATTATTTGCAGAACACTACAAAAAGAGATACAAATTTTGCGACGACAACCTTTTTGATAAGAACAATAGAACACAAATATATGAATGGTATGAGAATTATTTCAGAAGACAAAATGAAAAGGTGGAACCAATTTCAATAGAAGAAGCAGAATACTACTAACTACTACATAGCTCCAAAAACAGCACTCCAGGCGAAGACAATATTCCATGGATTGTTTTAAAGAAGTTAGATGATACAATACATAAACATCTGCTAAAAATCTACGAATTCTGTTTGAATGAGTTCATATTCCCTGATATATGGAAAACAGGACATATCATTAATATTCTCAAGGCAAATTTGGACAGACAGAGAGTTGAAAATTGCAGACCCATCACATTATTACCTGTACTGGGAAAAGTATATAAAAAAATAATAAAATCTAAACTTTCAACTTATATCGAACCACATATACCGCAGTTCCAATTTGGATTCAGGAGTAAGAGATCAACCTACCACCCGCTCACCATTCTCACATCCAACATACAAAACTCAACATTGAAGAAAATGAAGTCTGCAGTTTTGAGTCTCGATATACAAAAAGCCTTTGACTGTATGTGGCACAGAGGACTGCTGTACAAGCTGCAAAAAATCAATATTCCACCTCAAATCATTAAACTTTGTGAACACTTCCTGGAGGGCAGGACATTAGCTGTCAAAGTTGGAATAATTACGGCTTTATACTTTCATGCTGAGCAAGGCACTCCTCAGGGTTCTCCACTTTCGACACTCCTCTTCAATTTCTTCTGCCATGATATCATCCTAGAATACACTCCCTCTACATTTTACAATTTGCAGACGACACAACTCTGGTATCCCATGCACGAACTTTGAAAACCTGCATACAGAAGCTCCAAGAACTCCTTGACGAAGTCTCTAATTGGTTCCGGAAGTGGAGAATGAAAATTAATCCAGACAATTCATAGTTTATAATTTTCGATCACAAAATCTCTCTTGCATCACTAACTTTAAAGATCAATGATAAAATCATAAAACCTGCAGCTGCAATGAAATACCTTGGAATGAACATTGACAATAAATTAAACTTCAACCTACACACCAAGTTGATGAAGAGAAAAACCATATCAAGAGCCAAATATTTCTTCAAGCTATCTTACAAAAAGCAAGGCATTAACATCAAAAGTGCATCAATAATATATAAGACAATCTGTAGACCCTTATTAGAATATGCCCACCCAGTGTTTGCAAACTGCAGGCCTCCAGCAATTAAAAACCTCACAGTAGCAGAAACGACAGCATGAAGAGCCATAACTCGTATGAGACATCCCAACAATCCACTTCATAATCCTCCAAACAATCTACTTTATCTCCATACCAAAATAGAGCCTATTGAGATAAGAATGAGCAGGCTAAATAAGTCATTCTATAATAGGTTACTGCAGTTAGACGAAGTGATATCTCAATTTCAAGAAGACGGAAGGCAAACATCTAAAAGAAAATATCTAGCACTCCCACTAATAGCCAAAATCAAAAGTTTGAATTCATAAAATTAAAATAAGCATATAATAAATGAAACATTAACCTTTATCTTAAATTAAAAATAATCAAATGTAACAAAGATTGTTAAGTTACAGGCTGAAGGACCCATGGTCGATGGCCAATTGCATATGCAATAAAGTACTGTTATTATTATTATTATTTGTTACCTTCAGATGCTGAGACCAGACTTATATTTTGTTTGTGGTACCAGAATAATTTAGGATAGTGAGGGGCCATAGGATATTATGGACTGATGAGGCCACTTTCACGAAACCAGGTGTGATTGAATTAAGAAATAACCATTTATCACAGAGAAAAAATCCTCATACAACTATTGTTTTTCATTTCCAATATGAGTTTAGTATCAACGTCAGGTTGGCAGTCATGGGAGGAGAACTTTTCGGACCAGTTATACTTACCGATCAATGCTGAAGAATTCACAAGATTAATCTAAAGTAACTTGACACATATATTGGATGAAATGCACCTGTCTAACAAATCAGATGTCTGGTTTCAAATGAATGGCTGCCTAGCACATAAATATCGTAATGTGAAGATCTATCAAATAATACAATGGATTGTAAGATACCGTCAGATGGCCACCGGGGAGCACCGACCTTACGCCTTTGGATTTCTATGACTAGAATACTTTGAAGAAGAAAGTAAATCTAATTGCTTTCAGACTCGGAAGGATCTCATCTACAGAATAAAATTGTGTTGTGCAAAAATCCGTCATAAACGCTATAAACTTTGTAGAGTTGTAGATTCAGTACGAAAACGATGTGTCAAATGTATTGAAGAAGGATGTTCATTTCTTCGTTGTTAAGATGAATTGATAATTTTCATAATATTACATTGAAATCACTTCAAAAGAGAGCAAATTCAGGTTCGGAATTCTTAGACTTTATCGTTGTTATCAGGTTAGCCATAATTTTATGGCGGAGGATGAGCAGCTAGCACAAAAGCTGACATGTCATTCGAAAGTACACTAAATGATGTATTTTTTACTGAAAGGAAAACGTGTGCATAATTATCAAAATTTCTTCGAGAAAACCATTGGAAATTTTTGAACTAATTCTGTTTAATTCAGAATGGTGATATTCATCACTTCACCACGCCCGCAATAAGATTTTTTTGTGCACAAAGACTCACTTATCTGGTCCTTTGAAATTTGGCCACTTTAAAAGTAGACCCTGTATAATGTTTTTTTTCTGAAAAGCTAGCTTATGTTATCATTATGATCATAGTATACCGATTTGGAAATTCACATCGAAAACATACGATATACAAGGCATCAGACGGAGAATTCTTCCCTCCAGTTGCACAGATGAACAGGCGAGATAACCAAGTGCGATAACTGAATGAATTCAACTGTCTTACTGCAATAATCTAGTCTTGTCTCTCTCTTATCGTAGCATGGTAGGGAACCCGCACTACACGAATAGAATTTTTAATTTGTCAGGCTTCCCGTAATACTCCATTCAAGTATTTACTGTTGCCTACCATACTAAAGAATTACGCTCCTCTAAACGATAAGAGAGAGACAAGACTAGAATAATGAAGTAAGACAACTGAATTCAGTGTGTTACAGCAAGTGATTGTCTCCACTATTCATCTGTGCAACTGGAGGGAAGAATTCTCTGTCTGATGCATTGTATATCGTATATTTCGGATGTGAATTTCCAAACCTGTATATCAAACCTATATTGTGAATGTCATTCAAAATGATCTGAAAATTGAAGTCAGAAGGACCCTGAGCTATGAGCATTAGGTACCGCTCAAAATTTAAAACTTCAATATAGCCACTTTCGCGCTTTTTTAGGCAGCAACATAACCTTCGATTTGGTTTGGTAGTTTGGTGCATTCCGTTTCGTCATGCGCAGTTTTGACTATCCCTCCGCGTCAGTTAGCGTGAAAACCTACTTTGTTGGCTTCAAACTTTTTATCACATTCACAGTATATACTTAACTTATAAGTACATATATGATTATGATAAACTGAGGTAACGTTTATTGATATACTAGCGGACCCAACAGATGTTGTTCTGCCTACACAAAAATTCATTCAATTCGATCCAGCCGTTTAGTTGCAGAATAGATGAATAACCTAGATAACGACTACAGCGCCATCTGTTGGTCTGATTTTGTGATCATAATCTTACGGGCATCAGGCAATCCAAAATACATTCACACATTATAGGTTAGGTTAGGTTAGGTTAAAATTTGTAAAATATGGCATAAGTAAAAAATTGTTGTATAATATGTTAGTCCATACGTTATTTCTGATTAAAATTTTAAATTTTCGATTCGCTCGATGTAGCTTAATTTTTGTCCAAATGTCAAAATCATTAGAACCTATTATTATATATTCTATGACTGCTCGATTGGTCGTAGGAAAAAGGAAAGCCTTTATTTTTTTCTGAACAATTTTGTTGTATAAACTTTGCCCTAGCAAATATGAACACAACAGAAAAAGAATGATCTAATTTGGTGCAGCCGTTTGAAAGATATTGCATTTTGACAGTAAACATAGATTCTGTTTTATTAATAGATATAGATTCTGGTTAGAATGCTCCAAGCCATAAAATCGGCATTCATCCGTCATCTGTCAAGTAGAAAGCTACAATTACTCACCATTTAAGATATGTACACGAACAGCAGCTGATTTGGCGTTGGACGGAGTGCAACTATACTGGCCAGAATCAGTCTGTCTTGCGTTTTGGATGAGCAGACGGCTGGTGGTGATGTGTCCCTTCTCGGTTACTAAGCTAATGCCCCCACGGGGAGAGTCGAAATTAATCACAGCCTTATTATGTGCCCATGCCACGGTCGGTGCTGCGTCTGGAGCATACTTAACAAGACAGGTAAGATTTATGGTGGAACCCTGGTTGATGAAGATGTCGGGACTGCCCTTGATCTCCGTAATTGGTTCTGAAAGGAAAATACAGGAGGCGTTGTGAGACGATGGGAAAACAGACCTTGATGAACGGTATGAGCACAGGGCTATCTATTATTGATTGAGTATGGCGTGAAAATTTGAGAATGAAGGGAAACGGGGTCTTGTGATTTATTAAGTGATGATGATCTATCTATTGGTTCATTGCGTTACATTTTGGAGATGGTATGTTTTATTTTAGGAAAGATGAGGATGGGTCAAACGAGAATATTTGTATGAACAGAATATTTATAACCTAGAAATAGAAACAATTATGTCGATGTTTGAGGATCCATGATAAATATGATGATATATTTGGTATATAAAATTTTTAATAATTGTCCACAAGTTCCAGACCTGCGAGGAAAATTCTCAGGTCTGGAACTAATATATGTAAGGAGAACATTGCAGTATGTTCCTGTAACAAATGACCTCCTCTTCTTTGTAGTTGATTTGTTTAACTCCTCTATTTCTTTGAGTCATATATTGAACATGAGTTTTTCTATTTTTAATGTTTTTAGTTTTATGATCATTCTGACTGTGCTTTACTATCTATTGGGGTTCATTCAACGAACTTTAGAGAGATAATAGCGTTTTCAAGAAAATGAGCAAAAATTTCGAATGAGTAAATCGTACCATAAGATACGGGTATATCTTGCTTCTGTCTATGGAGTTCGTCGCTTCTTCTAGCGCATGTTAAGTCTGCAGAGAATGTTTATTCGCTCGGAAAATATGAAATTTATTTTCTTTGAATTATACAGTGTGGAGACAAATAACAATGGAAAATAAAAATCGAACTGAATTAGTTTAAGTTGTAGTAACAGACATAATGTCGCGAAATTATGACGTGACCGGTCAAAAGTTGACAGATCGGAGTAAGTAAACGTGGAGAATTACACGGCTAAACGACGGGTCCTGATTGTGAAAAATTATTATCGATACGATGAGAGCTTTCTTGTCACAATGTTCGTTCGAAATAATGTGCCCAATTGATTTTCTCGAAAACAATAATGAAATAATTCAAACACACGATACGAGTTACTAGAGGTTGTTCAGAGCAAAACAACACGGCAATTCGCGAGAGTGTGATAGAAAGACCAGAGCGAAGTAACCAAAAATTGGACATTTCAATATAGGCACTCCTAGGCGAATTTTAACTAAAGATCTACAGTTGCATGCCTAGATATAGAAGCACGGAATTGAAATTCTGCCTTCAGATATTCTTGCACAGCGTACCCTAACGACAAGAAAATAAAGTTTGTCTGATCTGAAATTTTATTACCAGAGTGTTTGAAACTTATACTAAGTAGGGAATATAGTCTAAGGTTTGAAACAAAAGCGAAGCAATGTACAGTACACTATAATTTGACCCCCTTCAACTTTGTTACTGAAGGAGATACAAAAAAAAGTTTCATACAAAAGTTCCACGAAATCAACTGAGGTTTTTTAATATGACTACACAAACTGAAATATATACAGGGAGGCCAACATATTGATGGCAACTTCATTTTTGCAAATGGAACACCTTGTATATTTTTCCATATTTGGCTAGCTTTTTTTTCCTGATTTCGAATATGTAACATATGTTGGTCTATCTCTCTTATTCTGAGCACCACAGAGTTTGAAATTTCAAGAACCATTTAGTTAAGTAGTTGTTAACTATTCATTTTAAAATAATACTTTTAAGTGAATTGTTCGAATTATTCCACATATTTTTTTCCGTATCATCATTTCAAAACTTTGAAACTTTGGAAATTAAAGAGACACATCCACATACGCATATATGTATATTCGGGATCAGGAGGAAATAGCCTATCAGAAGATGGAAGGCTATACAGGACAAGGTGTCCCATTTGAAATAATGAAGTTGCATTCAATATGTTGTGCACCTTGTATATATTCCAATTGACGTTATCATAACTCCAAAAATGGGCATTTTCAGTAAAAGCAGTCTACCACTTGAAAAATGATTACAGAGCTTGCCAGGTGGTTCTTGAAATTGGAAACTCTGTGGTAATCAGAATAAAAAAAGACCAACATATTTACATGTTACATATTCAAAATCAGGGGAAAAGGAGCTAGCCAAATATGGACGAATATACTTACAGGATGTTCCATTTGAAAAAATGAAGTTGTCATCAATATGTTGGCCCCTGTATATATTTAAGTTTGTGAAGTCATATTAAAAAACCTCAGTTGATTTCGTGGAGCTTTTATATGAAAAATTTTTTTGTATCTCCTTTAGTAACAAAGTTAAAGGGGGGTTCAAATTATTGTGAAAAACCCTGTACCCACCAGTACTTTGAAATATCTCTGTTATGAACACCAAGGTAAATGTCAAGTACAGTAACACATTTTGCAAATTGCCCATGAGAAAATGATCAGCAATATTAAAAATATAAATTCGTTTTGTTATTACACCAACAATTTAAAGAAAGATTTTTTCATTTCTAATCATATTCTCCAGTAGACTGTGTGTTTGGCGAAGTTACTTTCGTGAGTATGGTAACAAGTCGAGGTCTGTAGCAGTTTTGTTTGGTACGCAGTGCGGAGGAGCAAATAATCAATTTATTTGACTTTCATTTGGGTTGAAAGGTTTTCGGTCTAGCTCAGATAAAAAAGCATCATCATTTCAAAGGATACTCAGAATTTCAAATCCTTTCAAAAAATTGTTTTCAAATTACAGTTCTTGCATTGACGCTACTCTCGATATTTTCGAAATAATGGCCTGAGAGTGTGTTGAAAACATTGCTTTTGAAATAAAAGATACCGTTGGAGCGAAGTCTTGGCTTGATAAACATTATTCGAAGTCTACCCTAGAATAATCAATCATGTTCTAATGGTATCCAGAGTTTTAACGTGATCCACAAAGTTGTATTGGAAAATGGTGTACTGAAGTTGCGCTGAAACTGGAGAATCAAAAGGGCATGCAGCATTTATTTTGCATGAACATTCCCCCACGAGAAAGCTGTTTGTTAAGTGGGTGTTGCGTTAGTCTAAAGTGAACCTCACGAATTACAAAGATTCGATTTATAGGAGCCATTCGCAGCTTTTTCGTCGACATCAGAAGGATTTTTTTATCAGTATATTACTATCATGGAACGTGATTACTGGTTGTTTATTCGAATGAAACTTTCAACAGGAATTTGAATAATTTTTATCTTGATTTAGATAATACTTTGTCAACGTATCGAATCATTTGTGATTATTTTTCAAGGCAATTTAATTGATTTTCAAACAACATCGAAATAAGCAGATCAATTATTTCATTCACGACAAAATTTGGATAAACCTAACATAAACACGAACCGTGAAAAGCCACATAACGATCAGATACGTTGAAAAACTAGTATCTAGATCAAAATAAAACATGTCCATATTCCTTCTGAAAGTTTTATTTGAATAGATCAAAAGCACACTACGGAGCTAAATGGATTCTCAGCTCTGAAAAGTTTATGGCTTACGTATTTTGGGATCTACAGGAAATTTTTTTCATGAACTACGGCAAAAAGCAGACAACGAATTCAGTTAATCATTTTTTGTGCATTTAAAAATAATTCTTGAAAAATGACCGCAAAAGCAAACTCCAAATTTCCAAGAACCAAGAAGAGTCTTTCCATTCAATTTTTCTTCAGTCAGCTCCTAGTGACTGTTACCTGTTTGCTGATCAGAAATAATATTCGAAAAAATGCAACCCTTCCACGAAGCATAACATAAACGTTCAAGTCATAAAAATATTTGACCAATAACCCTGAAGTCATTCAACTTGTTGATGAATTCAACGATTTTTTCCGAAAACTCTGAGATTTCCTTACTAGACCCGAAAATTTTCAGCGGATATTATGTCAGCTTTGCCCCATAACATTCGATCTAAACGAAGGTGACTTTGTGTCCATGAAAATAAACTTGGAATTATTGAGTCCAAGTGAAGATATTACCTGGAAAACCCAATGTTATGTGTTACAACTTTATCATTTTCCTTACTCAAATGGCTTGAATGGAACAACTGCCACATAAAATTTGTACGATTTTACACTTCAAAGTAAACAAGAAATACTCTACAATCTCGTGAAAGCCTAAGAGAATTGAATTGTTCGAACAAATAGCCAGTTATAATTCGATTCCACCAAATAAATACAGATGGCAATTTTCCAGGTACAAGAACTAACCAGGTATGATTGTGGTCCCACGAAAACTTTTGTAGCCCACGAATGAAACTTTATGAATCTTGATATCTGCTAATGGATATGAGGCTTTCCTGGAAGTTCTTTTCGATTCCACCGGCGCCGCGAAGCGCAACTGGAAAACGATCTGAAAACAATGGTTAATTTCGTCGATTTTGCGAAAAAGCGTCCTGGGCGCTGGCGATAGGCTCCGGAAGGGGGGTCCATCGAGGTCCGCCGATGCTCTCTAGACAATCTCGAATAACGTCCCAAAAGCCCACTGAAAGTTATCGAAAATAACGTGAAAACTTGGTGAAATTTTGAAGCCTACCGAAAGTAAATTGATCGGCCGATAACATTGATGACAACTGTCAAGTCTGTTTACTAGACGGAAATGCTCCAGGAATTTTTCAGTTTTGAGTTGGAAAATAAACAGATCCAAATAAAACAAGGTATGAATATCATATTTGAATCGTTCGAGAACGTTTTTTACTATAAATATTCGTTCCATAAACTTTGAAATTACGAGGAAGAACGAAGTATGCTAACGACCCACGTCAAATATAAACATACAATCGTTTTGAGTGGAAAACGTTAGTCAAATCGGTAAGCCATCAAATGCACATTTTCTACTCATTTCCAATATTTTTCACAAAAATGTGGCATAAATCTTTATATACCCTCAAAAAATATAGACAACTACTCCGCTAAAAATGAAGGTAGTGTGTTTTAATCGTTTTCCATGATTTTTTTGCTTACAAGCATAATTTCAGGTCGCAGTGATATTTGTCGATATTTGCAGACCCACCACCGAGAAATTTAATGAAATTTTATTATACAGTCAGTATTTATTGGTGCTTTATCGACCCTACCACGATTTTCATAACTGTTCAACTAGTTTTGAAGTGAAAATTGTAATTTACAACTGCTGTCAATTGTACCTAATCCGAGGAACTTGGATGTTACCGATGTGCATAATAGTATTTGAAATTGGCATTTCAAGCAATGATCTACTCGAAAATATTGATCTATTTAAAAAGTAGTTCAGTAGGCTCACTAGTAATATCATAAAGTATCTCATTCTATAAACTTAAAATGATCGAATCTTAGTGAAGATAATAACTTGAAGAACCAGTGTTATATGTGTTGCAACTTTATTATTCTCCTAACTCAAATGACTCTGAATAAAATAACTGCCACATAAAATTCATATGACTTCACACTTCGAACAAAGAGCCAGTTATGATTCGATTGTACAAAATGAACACAAACGAGAATTTTCTTGGAACAAAACCTAACTAGGTGTGATAATAGCCCAACAGAAACTTTTGTAACAGCTCGGATGCAACTTTTACGAAACCATGATATCTGCTAATGGATATGAGGCTACTCTGTATTGCTGAAGTTGTTTACCACTGGCACTGCTTTTAGCGTATTAGATAGAATTCTGGATGATTTAGGATTTCCAATTATGCGACGAAAGGCAAATAAATTCAATCAACTATGAATACACACCAATTCAATTTGTATTCAAAATTGCTTCATTTCCGAGTGAAACTTCTCTCTTTTCTGCTCAGGCTTTCAACGAAATGTCATGATTTGATTCGAGGTTACCAGAAATCGGACAAAGTTCGTGGGATTTATTTCTGTAGGTAGAACAGTTTTTGGAACGTGCTAGAGCGAAGAAGTAGATGCTCAAGATCCTCAATTTTTTTTTTTGTTTTTTTTATACGCATCTCTCGGGAAAAGACTGAGCTTATAACGCCCTTTCAAGTGCCTCGAGATGAATTTAGAAGAAATCGGTTTTGCGTGTCTTAAACTGCTGTAAGTTGTACCCAAGGGGGAATACATCTTGAGGTAGGGTATTCCATAGCCTTGCAGTTCGGTAAAGAAAAGCCTTCTGATACACCGATGTCCTAGCTGTAATAAAATGCACGGCAAACTGGTGACTATTATCGGCTAGCCTTGTTTGTCGATCAAATTGAGCCCCTGGTGGAATCATGGAGGCAATTGCAGCAGAACACCGTGGTAGTATCTGTAAAAAAGGCATAAGTCTCCCACCTTCCTACGGTGATCGAGACTATGAAGGTTGGCAGTTAACGACGTTGGATCGTCTATTAGGCGCACTGCTCTTTTTTTAATGGAATCAAGTAGGAGTAACGAGTGCTTAGGAGCTGAACCCCAAGCATATGAGAGCAATATTCCATAGCTGGACGCACTTGAGCCTTGTAAAGTAATAAAAGCTGCTTTGGAGTGATCAATTTCCTCGCACGAAATAGATAGCTAAGCTTCTGTGCAGCTGACTTGGCAACTGAGTAGACGTGCTCATGCCAGGTTACATTTGGATTGATATTGACCACTAGAAGCTTAAGTCCATTGGTTGGTTTTATTGTTATTTATCGGATATTTCAAATTGGTATATCATATTCACAACGAAAACAAAAAGAAAAAATCTTTCAAGTTGTTATTTTCGGATTTGACATAAAACAATTTATCTAGCTAGTTGAATTATTGTTTTCCTGATTTCACCTACGCTTTCCTAAACATTCAAAATTTCAGTAATTTATTGAAGCGAGTATTGAAGAATTTTTGAAGTGAAATACATATTCCTTATAATTTTATTTTTTTTATTTTCGATTCAAAGGCTGCAATTTCGTGATAGCTTTTGTTCGGTTTTTGAGCAGCTAAATAAGAAATTTTGAGCTATTGGATCAGTAGTTCGGAAAATATTCTAGGAACATTTTCGAGTTCCTCGTTGACCACTTAAGCCAATATTCACATCAATGAACTGAGCCGAGATACTCCGATCACGCAGGGAACATAAAAGTTTCGGGATTTCTTATCATTTCATCACGAAGTTGATGTTTTTGATTTGTAATTTAGAACCAATATTCAGTGATTTGCTTTTTGTTTCGTTAAAAATATATTCACCTTATATAATTATGTGCTCTGTGTTCCTAGAAATTGCCATTTTTTCCATTATGTTCATTTTTATTGATTGATTCAAACTGTTTCAAGTTTTTTTGATTTTGTCAATAATTTCAGTTCGATAACTTCTTTTCACAGCTACAGCTTCATTCATGCTGACTCCTAAATGAAAATATCCCCCGTTTTTCAAAAAGTTTGAGTATGTAGTTGTTAAAAATTGTTGTTTGTTGAATTGTTTCTCAATGGATGCCTATATATATAAATATTTTATTACTGACCCCTTACTTGTACCAACATAACTTAAATATATAATTTGTTTCATGCTGAGTTATAAATGAGAAGCAGAATAAATAAATGAATCATCTGAGGTGCAGCAATTTACTACCTGATCGGCTTAATAGAGGGAAAACCAGATCAAGGCTCTCCAATCTTGCCACGAAGGTGAACGAGAACTAATTGAATTCAGTCAATGTTGGATGCACAATTTAATTAAATTATGTTCAAGCTCATTGCAGAATGGCGAAGGCGAAAATTCTGATCATTATATACTTCAATGAAAAGCGGTGGAATCGAAATCACGGACAATCTTAATTAGTGGTTTCAATCCAATTACAGGTGTTTCGTTTGAATGTGGTTCTATGGAATGGATGAGGGATTCTGTATTGCATTTTTAATCAGAGAGATAATTTGATAGCTGCAGAAGGAACGGCAGCCATTCAGGATCGAATTAGTCAGCCAGTAAATGAGAGATGGGGCTATGTTTACATGTATGAAAAAGATATAACCACTCCATTACTTTCAACGAAGTTGATTATCATACATTCTGAGTTGGGCAGGAGTCCTTAATAAAATTAAAACTTTTTGCATCACTGACTAATAAAAAGCTGAAACACTTGAATTGATTTTTTAAAACATAGATAAATTGAAAATAGTAATCATCCCAGTCCGCATGAAGAAGGTTCTGTGAGCCTATAAATTGAAGATTGTATTCATTTTGATGATTACTATTTTCAATTTATCTATGTTTCAAAAATTTGTTAGGTTAGCCTCCTTAAAGGCAAAGAATTTTTTTGTTTGTCATTTTTTCTTTATCTTAAAATCACTTGAATTGATATTGAATAAAATGCATTCTTCGGCATTGAAATTAAATAATTTTTTAACCTCTTAGGGGCAACCTCACCCAATTTTTTGTTAAATGTCTTGTGTGGGCTCGTTGGAAGATAAAAATCATACCATACAATTTTCTTATTTTATTAGTATCAGATATGTAATTGAACACACTATCAATTTCGGAATTTATTCCATCATCAGGCCAGTGTCTTTGAGTTAAAATGAAAATAAATTGTTTGAAAACACCCAAAGTGTTGACGGAATTGTAAAAATGTTGATGTTCAGAAGTTATAGAAATTGGACGTAGTTGTTGATACGAAGTCTTTTGTTCATTGTATACTTCAGGTATTTGAAGATTTTGGATAGCTCCAATTTTTCAATTTCATGAATGATTCTTCCAAAGTAAGTTTGTTCTTTTTGAATTAGTATCAGAAATGCAATCAACAACCACATGCAATTTCTCCAACTTCTGAACATCAAAATTTTCACAATTCCGTCAACACTTCAGATGTTCTTAAAAAATTTATTTTCATTTTTATATGCGTATTCAGTTGGTCTGAGAATCTGCTACTATCTAATTTGCATACCCACACCCTTGAAATTTTTTTGTATTTTTGAACGAAATTTTTTGTTTCTATTCTTCAATATGTGGCATTAAAAAATACATATAACCCTATATTGTCACATTTTATTACTAACCAAAATTTTTTATAGCCACTTCCGTATTTCAGTCATTTTTCATTCCGCTCGATAACTGATCAATTATAGTGTTTTTAATTGTACTTCGATTGAAAATCTAAAATTCTTTCAAGAGAAAATAAACATTCATTTTCATTATCAAAGTTTAATCCTGATATATTTAGTGTTATCAATTTTAGATCAGCTAGCGCAGATAAGGTTTAGTATTGATTAATTACTACAATAGGACCAGCTAGTGATACTATAAACGCGAAAATTCTAGAGTATGGATGAATAGTAGTTACTATTTCACGTGCTTCTAAGGATTTCAATGAAACTTAGCAAAATGAAGGTTATTCATCGCTACAATCAGCGAAGATGTTGACTATGCGAAATATGACGATAAGATGTGAATCTACCAGGCCTACGCCAAAAAAACACTTAAGACCTTTAACGTTCAGAGAAGCAACCTTTGTCACCATTGAAAAACATATTCAAAGAGTCACGAAAGTGGCTTTTCTGAAAGTAATAAGACATAAGTGTGTTCCTGACGACGTCGGCGGCTGGCCGAAACGTTGAAGAAAAAACAAAAATGTTAAAATTAGCCCAAATAATATATCAATTCAATACTACTTATTTCAAAACAAATTTAAATAATTATCGTTGGTTATCGTTCACTTATGAATATATAACACCAGTAGAGCAATATTTATCTGCAAGTTTCAAAGAAATGAGGTGAATAAATATTGAAAAAGCCATATATTTCATCGAAAGATTGTGTTGTGCAATCTTCATCAAACAGCAATATTTCGGATTCTCATAATTCGAAGGAAAAAAAGAAATTTGTTTAACTATCATGATAGCCTTGGCTTATAAGCAAACACAGCCGATGAATAGTAATCAATTAAGTTTCTAATGCCCAGAATTAATGCAAGTCTAGGTACTACAACAAACATCAGGCTGTTTGCTAGGCGGCAATGATCGCTTATTACAAACCATGTATAGGGCGTTATGCCAATGTATATAGGATAACTAAACTCATCAATCGATGCGAATGGAAGCAACCATCCTTGTTCGCATATTCTTGCTCACCTTCAAGCAGAAACAATTGGAGGACTCAGAGGTGAGTGAAAGAATTAGAAAAGTATAACAAGTAAAATGCCATTCTTACGAACACGATGAAATTTTGTTGATGAATCTCAAGGTATGCAAAACTTCATTCAGAAATTTCCCAATAAGCTATTTTCAACCCTATATTGCATGAATTATTAAATTCAAAAGAAAACAATTATTATTCTGGTGCGATATGTTCTTTTCATGCTGATTAGAATGAATGAATAAAAAAATAAGTTCAATATTTTAGAAATAGAAAAACAGACATTTGGCAAATTGGTACATAAAGCCAACATATTCTAGAAGATACATTACAAATCGAATCGATTTGCAGATAAAGATAAATGTTGTGAATGATCAGAAGAACAGAATTCTTAAAATACCTTTTCTGATTGCCAGCATGATTCACTCAAGAATTTATATGGTATTCTGACAGATAACGGATATTCACATGGTCTTCTCAAAAAAATAATTTTTTGCACCTCACAATTTCAGAATAGATCAGACAATCATGAGCCAACACATTAACCTCTTAAATTAGATGAGGTTAATACATCGGAACCTATATTCAAATTTCCTGCTTTGCCATCATTGCCAAGGTCTTACCGACAAACTTTTTCATATTTTCGCCAATATAGAAAATTTGAAAATTGCGAAATATAAAGTTGTCTCTGATAAGTTTTTCTTCACGAATCTCAAAGATAAAAATTTCCAAATCTTGTCTGAACCAGATTGCATTTATTCTATTTCTTGTATTGATTGTCCAAATGTGAATACGTAGGCCAAACTTCACAAACTCTGAAAGAAGAATTAGCCTACATAAAAGTGATATCCGCCTTCATTCAGACAGATGTGCCTTGCCTTCACACGCAAAGAATAATTTTCATAATTTTGATTTCAACACTACTGAAGTTTTATCCATAGAAAAAAATTATAACAAAAGACTTTTTTTGGAAATGTGCTAAATTAATGAAAGGAAAAATACAGTCAACAAAAGAGCAGATATTAATGGATTGAGCAATATTTATAGTTACCTCCTAACTATTGATAATAATATGTCAAACAATGATTAATGTACCCACAATAAGTATAATTTATGATCAAGCTTTCTACATTCACCCTTTAATATGTCAATTATATATTTAGTGACAAGACTAATTTAATGATAAGAGTTTCTGCTATTGTTGCCATTCTTCACAACTTTCCTGATGTAAGTTTTATACACTGCTATATCTTTGCTCTCTTGAGAATTTTAAGGTATAGCATCCTGATGAAAGTCCCAATACAAGGACCGAAATATAGATGTTGAAGAACAATAGTTGTATGAATTAAATCAAGCTCTTTGTCGAAAGTCTAAATAAAAGTACAATACCAATATTATAATTGGATCTGGCCTCTACAATAGTGAACAACTAGAGTACCATACATTCCCATCAAAACATTCGATCTTACGTTAATTACGATTAACAGTTATCAGATGCGCACAAAACCTGTCATAACATGAAATATTGTCACAAATAAATTGCTCATTACATCTGTACAGACAGTAATGATAGTCCGATAATGTGTTAGATAAACTATGACAATGTCAGTGGTGAAATTAGTGCGTGAATCGCGAATAACTATGAATATTGAAGCCAACCCCTAAACTTCCCAAGACTATAATTCAATTTGTCGGGTGTAGACTGCGAAAGTTTCTCTAATTTAAGTACTAATTTGGCTATTGATTGAGTGGAAAAGTTCTGGTTGAAATTAGTTCAGTTTTATTTAATGATGCAAACTAATTTGGTCTCACTCGACGTCGCAGCGCTTTTAATCAATTGCATCTCGAGTTGCATTTAAGGTTGATTACATCCCCGTTCCGGATTGCAAAAACATAATTAGGATATTCTGTAAACAAGCTACGTGTTTCGCTCTTGTTTCAATATAATTAATAGCAAAAGGTAGACGAGCATATTCTGAGATTAAGGCGCACGGGTACATGCCGCAGATACCTAACATCATTCATCGAAGCATCTTAAGCATGTATATCCTAAGCGATAATCCATAATTGAACTAATTTACGTCGTCTCACTTATACATAGGTACTCATAAGTCGGGCTCAGGGTAGTAATATGGGCGTGCACACTATCGAACCTACATAGGACCGCATTCGGTTCGAAAGACCACTTATCCAGAATATTGACCCAGGTTCGATGGTGTGCACACCTATATTAACATCTTCAGCTCGACTTGAGTAATTGTGTATAACTAAGACCACGTAAATTAATTCAATTACGGATATAGCTTTCAAATTGATCTCCTAAATCATGATTCCGAAAATGTTTTCATTCCGAATGAACTGTCTTTCGATGAGAATACGAATTTTATTGCGCGGTGTTCAAACTTGCACGTAAAAGAGGGACTCGAGCAATTTTGTTCGTATTTGTATCGAAAAATAACTTTTCCAAAATACCGGGCCAAGGCTCTCTATTTTGGCAGTATATTTGAAATTCAAACATTTTCCAAATCATTATTCATGAAAGCAGTTCTGTAAACATTCAAATGAAGTAATAGCTAATCATTGGAACTGTAAATGGAGTTCGCATAACATGCATGAATTTCTTGAAGAAAAAGCAAAGACTTCCTTAAGGTGAGGAAATGATATTTCCTTACTAGGTGTGCATTGTTGTTGGTAAAAGAAGCACTCGCGCAATGAGGTTCCTATTCGCATCGAAAGATCAGTGGTCCAAAATACCGGGCCTGGACTTTCTATTTCGATAGTATGTAATAAGTTTACTACATACATTTATGTAATTGATAATGAATGTATAAAATGGAAAACTCTCTATTCAATCAGCCAAATGTTCAATGAAACTAGGTAACCTGAACCTTTTATATCCAAAAGCTTTCATTCAAAGCATTTATTTTTATGATGATGTATATTTGTTAGTCGTCTATTCGTTCGTTCGATCGTTTCACAGAATCTATGAAATGTTTTTGGTTATTAATGCCGCAACATGTCACCTAGATGATTACATAAGGTTCCAATATAAACGTGATTATATAATAATAATAATTATAGTAATAATAATATTTATTTAGATAAATAGGCAAGTTACATCACAGAGTTTTAAGACTTTTATTCTTCTGCATAGTACCTTTTTGAGAGCTCGTTCTAATTAAACGAGTGCTTTATAATTCTACCCAAATGTCTGTAATTTTCGAATTTTGAGCCAAAAATGGTCTCAAACGATAGGGTTAGACTCCCTGATGACGAATTCGTGGTCGAATTCAATTCTGTCCGGCCGCCCGTTAGCACAATAACTTTTGAATGGATTGTCCTAGAGATTTGATATTTTCAGGGTGAGTGCGATTCCCAAATGTCTCGGATAAGTTTGATAACCAGCCAAATCGTACAGGGTGTTCAATAAAATATGGCAATTCAAAATTTTTGTTAACCAATATCTCAGACAAAATGAAACCAGTCGAACTGAAATATTACGGGCAAACGCAAGATCTTCATAACAAGCCCCATGCAGAATTTTGTGATCATAGTGTGAACAGAACCATAAAAAATTCAATTGTGGTATTGAAAAAAAGAAACTTCATATTTCCGTAAAAAGATATTCGATTCGAGTGAAATTCATTTTGTGAATGACTGTTCATTCAAAATTTCATGGCCATAGTATTAACAAAAGCATAAAAAATTCAATTGGAATATTGAAAAGAAGAATCTTTATTTTTTCACAACAGGATATCCGATTCAAATGATATTTCTTTTGTGGCTTAAAACTGATATAGGTACTGAAATTTCATGCGAAATTTTGTGGCCATATTGTTACAGAACCATAGAAAATTTAATCGGAACATTGAAAAGAAGAATCTTCATATTTCCATAGCGGTGTATTTGATTCGAGTAATTTTTTTTAATGTAAATGCATTTATATATTTGGTATCAATCTGCAATCCCATATAAAATTCTGAGGTAATAGTCTTTTTGCTCCACCAAAGAACGAGCCCTCAAAAGCTCCTGCTCAATGCTTTTTTTGAAGTTTCTCATTTTCCTATCGTATTTATAACCTCCTGAGTCCTGGCATCATATAGAAAGTGATATTGGTGTCATATTTGGGAGTTTGGTAGATTAAGCGTTAGAAAAGTCACTGAAATCTTTTGAAAAATTTTATTCAGAAGGAAGTATAGAAAAAAATATGTCCAATGAAATGGACATCAGGATGATATGACTATGGGTCATCACGCGAATGAAATTTTCTGAAGCAATTTTCTTGCCTTACAAACACAAAGAGAACGTACATTTTCAACAATAAAATATGGTTTTCAATTTACAACTTGCATTTTTGCACTTCTGAGCATTTTCGAGTCATTTGTTACTATTGATTGATGTAGATGTTGTTCAAACAAGAAGTTCGGTGGAATAAAATTTTAGGTTTCCATCAGAAACCTGTTTTGTAAGTTTTTTTTCTCGAATCATATTTGGAGGCTCATCTTCAGAATCTACTTCATTCAAGCAGTCATCAGGAGCATTGCAAATTGTCTGGAATCTCAAAATCATCCTGCCTGAATGTCAAACTCACCATCGTAATAAAAAAAATCATCTAATTCTGGGTCAGAACAGCAATTGCTCGATTTTGTCGTCCTCTAATCCAAAACGAAGGAGATATTTCTTCTCAAATATGGAATACTGAAAAATATCTCTTAGTAAAAAAAGTTGGGTTGAACCCTACCGTCCAACTAAATGGACAAGTCATCATCATTATCATTGTGTGTACAATAATTATTGAAACAACGAGATAAAAAATATTTGTACAAATTCTTAGAATATTCATACTATGTTTGAAACCAGCTTAACACATAAAATGAGATAAAATCAATACTAACAGTCAATTTTCTGACGACGAAATGTGGTCATTATGAACCACAATTTTCATAAACAAATACTAAAGCACTACAACATAACAGCTCGATAGCTGCGCTCTCAACGCTTTCATTTATACCTCCAATTTGTTGGACCGAAGGATTTACTGCCGTAAAATCAGTACATTATTAGTAAAAATATTGAATCTGAATGTCCAACATATTGGACATTAGGACTCAGGAGGATAATACAATCATGAAGAAATGGGATATTATATCCAAAATAATATAAATCATTAAGCTATCATAATCAGCTTGTTCAATGTCGCTTTAAGAATTGAAACAGAAGAGAAGTACTTACGCAGTTATGTAATTGCATTTATCGCTTGGGAATCAGATATCCTAGGAATTCCAGAGGAACTTTCTCCTAGATCGTGACCTGAGGGATGTATATCCTAGTAGCACGTACGAAAGAGGCTCGATTGCTATATTGATTACCCACTTCACATTAAGACTGACATAATGTGAATCCAATCAGAATCAATCAAGTAGCGTAAGTATCTTACGAAAATAGCGTGCTATCTTTTTGTTCAAATTTTGAGCTGTAAATATTCGCAAACGGCTCTGTTTGACTCACCATAGAAGAATATATGGTCAACAAAAATTCTGTCTGGCCGGCTGTGAAAACGATTAATCGCGAATGAAGATATGGACGTTTGAGTTTTTTTATGATTTTAAGATATTTTCGAAACCAAATATCCGGTCAATTCGTAATTTCGTTATTCGGTATACCTACCGTAAAAGTTGAAAACCATTCAAGTTATTCGAACCCAGTTTCTGATTCATCTTTCAAATGTTCTGATTCAACTTTATTTTCAGAGACATTGAAATGTTTGGGGCTTTCAACGCAATTTTGTTTTCCGCAATTTCACTGATTTTCAGCATTAAGGCTATTTCAGATTAAATTAATTCAAATCATGTATAGTGTGAAAGTTAAAGTGATTGACACCTTAAGTGCATGGATAGGACTTTCAGTAGGCGAATTCGTTTTCTAGTTTAACTGTAAAGCCGGGTTCAGACGAAGTGCACCTACCCGCGCACCAGCCTCGCTTCCGCTCCCTCGCATAGTGTAAACATGCTCCTCGCCATGAGGCCCCTCGTCCTCGGGTTGAGCCATTGCCGGTCGGTTTTCAGTCGCGCATCAAAGAAGCCTCGCTGTGTCGTTTGAACAAGCTTCTGGAGCTAGTCGAGTCTCGGACTCTATACGAGGCTGATTACTCCCTCGCCTTCTCATCCTGGCTCGCCCTTCCAGCCGAATCCAGCGCGTCGTGTAAACACTGGCGCGAGGATGAGTTTTGATGCGCGAGTAGGTGACGAGGTTTGACTCGCGAGTAGGTGCGCTTCGTCTAAACCCGGCTTAACACCATTGTTATTATTACCGAACTATAGTTGAATGCTGCTTTTTTGGTATAACCTTCATACTTTCAATGAATATCGATTGAATATTCTAGAGGACATCACTTTTTTCGAAGTTACGTATTTGATAGTCATTATCATACTTTGATGGTAATTGACACCCAGTATGATAGTCATTTACATGATTTCATTTCACTTTAGCATCAATTTCGGGTAAAATATCATCCTGCTTTCTCTCACTCATAAATCCTCTTTATATGGGTCAGAGACATTCATACTGAAAATAATAAAGAAATAAGAAGGTTTAGACAATTTTATTCCATATAAACAACGACTTAACAAAAAGGATTAGTGATTTTTACATACATACAAATAATAAACTATTGGTGCTATCTAGGGTTTTTTCATCTTTCTCCTCATATTTCAAAATCAAAATGTTCAATTCCCTCAACTTCTCATTCTAATAACGTCAGTACTACATATTTGGAGTGAGATTTTGCAGCTGTGTCAATAAGTGCATATGTGAGAGTTTACTCAAGGATAGCGGCTGCACATAATTGCGTAATTTTTTTATTTTGTTCTGTTTCATATTCTTTAGATGTTTTCTTTACTGTTTGGAAGGTTCTAAGAAATATTTTATTGATGTACCTAAGTAAACCCTTCAATGATTTATATATTAAGGTTAAACCATATGTCAATTACTGTTCGATGTATTATTATTTACTCAGTTATTAACATACCGGTTTGGAAATTCACATCGAGAACATACGATATACAATGCATCAGACAGAGAATTCTTCCCTACAGTTGCACAGATGAATAGGCGAGATAATGAAGTGCGATAACTGAATGAATTCAACTGTCTTACTGCGATAATCTAGTCTCGTCTCTCTCTTATCGCAGTATGGTAGGGAACCCGAACTACACGTATAGAATTTTTAATTTGTCAGGCTGCCCGTAATACTCGATTCAAGTATTCACTGTTGCCTACCAAACTAAAGAATTACGCTCCTCTAAACGATAAGAGAGAGACAAGACTAGATTAAAGAAGTAAGACAACTGAACTCAGTGTGTTACAGCAAGTGATTGACTCGACTATTCATCTGGGCAACTGGACGGAAGAATTCTCTGTCTGATGCATTGTATATCGTATGTTTCAGATGTGAATTTCCAAACCTGTATAATGGTTTAACCTCGAAATATAAATCATCGAAGGGTTTACTTAAATCAATGAAATATCCCTCGGAACCTTCCAAATAGTAGAAAAACTTTTGAAGAATATGAAACAGAAAAAAATCGAAAAATAAAGGCAATTACGTGCAGTCGCTATCCTTAAGTAAACTTTAACATATAGACTTATTGACACTACTGCGGATTCTCGAGCCAAATATCTAATAAAGGCGTTTTCAGAATTACAACCTGAAGAAATTGAACTTGACCCAAATAAATATAAAACAGTCTGAAATACGTGAAGACCGATGAAAAACCCTAGATAGCACCAATAGTTTATTGCATCGCTAAATATGTGTGTACAGTGTCAATCTACAGGTTTTGGAAATTCACATCTGAAATATACGATATACAATGCATCAGACAGAGAATTTTTCCCTCCAGTTGCACAGATGAATAGTCGAGACAATCACTTGCTGTAACACACTGAATTCAGTTGTCTTACTTCATTATTCTACTCTTGTCTCTCTCTAAAGCCTTGTTCGCACTACGCTAGTAGTTTAGTCGAGGAGCTAAAAATTTAGTCACTAAACGTGTGTGAACACCAAGAATTTAGTCGGGTAGATTAGTGTGTAGTTTAGTCGAGTCGATCCATTTGGTTCTATTTTATCGGGCGAGTAGAGTCCCCCACCACGCGATACTCTTCACTCGCTCACGGACTAGATAGGTCCGAACCGATCAGTTTATTCGAGTTCATTAGTAATATCATTTGCCGCGGTGATGTCGTTTCGCTGGGCGGAAGAAATCACGTCAGAGTTCGTGCGTTGCGAGTTGTTCATCGTACAAAGCGCTACTCACTTGTGAACT
This sequence comes from Propylea japonica, assembly GCA_013421045.1. Classification (NCBI taxonomy): domain Eukaryota; kingdom Metazoa; phylum Arthropoda; class Insecta; order Coleoptera; family Coccinellidae; genus Propylea; species Propylea japonica. The sequence goes on from CM024239.1 coordinate 103,411,306, forward strand.
TAACTCGAACAAAGTGCGAACGATTGGATGGAGAGTAGCTACTAAATTTCTAGCGGCTCGACTAAGCTACTAGCGTAGTGCGAACAAGACTTTATCGTTTAGAGGAGCGTAAATCTTTAGTATGGTAGGCAACAGTAAATACTTGAATCGAGTATTACGGGCAGCCTGACAAATTAAAAATTCTATACGTGTAGTTCGGGTTCCCTACCATACTGCGATAAGAGAGAGAGACAAGACTAGATATTTGCAGTAAGACAGTTGAATTCATTCAGTTATCGCACTTGATTATCTCGCCTACTCATCTGTGCAACTGGAGGGAAAAATTCTCTGTCTGATGCCTTGTATATCGTATGTTTTCGATGTGAATTTCCGAATCGGTATATCGGAGTATCAACATTAATTGAACCTCTTACCAGATATTGATTATTATCTTTAAGAAATTTGGTATCTTTTTAAGGTCTTTACGTGAAGAGAAGGATTATTATCTATCTGATAGTCTAGCCTATTGATGGAAATGTAATAATCAAATAATCTCGTCGCTTTCCAAATGGAAAAATGTATTCCAAATATTTGATCGTCGTTTTTCATCACTATATTTCATCTCCATCTCATCACTCGTTCGCTGATGAATTAATGAAATCTTTCTGCTAGCTATTCCGCAAATCTTTCGCAAATAACGCGAAAATTTTGAAGCGGTCCGAAGTTTGAGCGGAAAACAAAATTCAACAATAGGACGGTATGAAAGCAATTTGATTCTCGATGTTGCTAAACGTACCGAACTTAATTAATTCTCGATATCACTGGCCGTAAAAAAATCGCTAGCGCAATCGTTGAAAATGTCGAGGGGTGAACAGTTTATGGGAAAATTGTATTTTTCGGTTGCGAATGTGTGTTGATGGTAATGCATTTCATCGTTAATGCACAGAGTGAAATATGTTTCATGTAGTTATAGACATGCCTATGCTAGAGTTGATTTTTATATTTCGGTATAGGTGAACTCTAGTGTTGCAAAGTGGCAACTGACAGCTTTATCGTGAATAATGACTCTTTGAGGTTATCACTCACTCACTTTTGAGCGCTCGTTCTACTTAAACGAGTGCTATATCGTTTTGCCAAATGTCTTAAGTTTTCTAATTTTGAGCCAAAAATGGTCTCAAATGATAGGGTTAGACTCGCTGATTACGAATTCGTGCTCAAATTCAAATATGTTCGTAGGGTTGTCTGGCCGTGTGGCCATCCGTTAGGGTCCTAAATGGCTCGGTTGAGTTCGTTAACCAGCTAAATCGTACAGGGTGTTCCATAAAATATGACCATTCAAAATTTTTTTCCTTCATTCAATTGGAATAATGAAAAGAAAAATCTTTATACTTCCATAACAGGATATTCGATGCGGTGAATGAAGATTAATAAACTGAATCTTCATGCAAAATTTTGTTGCCATAGTGTTGACAGAACCATAGAAAATTCAATTGGAATATTGAACGAACAATTTTTATATTTCCATTAGAGAATATCCCATTCGAGTGATATTTATTTTGAAAATGGAAACTACTATACCGAATGTTCATGCAGAATTCTAAAGGGATCGCACCATCAGAACCATATATGATTTAATGTTTCCAATTAATTATTCTTTACATATATCATTTTTTGAATAATTTTAATAATATAATTCCGATTGGGCTGAGATTCTGCATGTATAGAATTGGTATCAATCTCAAATACCATATTAAATTTTGAGTTTATAGTCTTAGTGCTCCACTAAAGAACGAGCGCTCAAAAGCTCCTGCTCAGGACTTTTCTCAATTTCTTTCTCAATCACATAATATAATTTATTAATTCTTTGTTATTCATACTAACAAGACTATTTTCAATAAACTGAGGTAGGGGAAGTATGCCTATGATGGCATGCTGCTTATGATGGCACACTTTAAAGAAGTCTGTTAACATCAACCGAACAAACTTATATTTACTGAGTTTGTACGCCAAATGGCATTTACGCTTGATATACGTAGTTACCCTTGAATACGTGGCAATTTGTGACTGTTATAAGAGTTCAATCATTTGGGTAAGTGTTGATGTATGATAGTTATTTCATTCTTTTTCGTTTTATTTGGATATTCAAAAAATCTGTGTAAAAAAGGATTATACTTTCCCTTAATCACTCTATAATAATGCTTTTAGTGTGAAAGTTTTTGGTTTTTTCGTCTTTTTAGTACCTTTTTCGCTTTGTTGAAAAAATATATGTTACTTATGCTTATGATGGCATAGCTAGAGTATTCCTATGATAGCATAGGGTGCCATCATAGGAAAAAGAATCTAGATCAAGAAACGATTCCTCCAAAGCCTGGTACTTCGCAAGGAATATTAGAGGTATCCGAAAATAATGATAATGGTTTCAAGTGAAGTATCGAGATCATTGAAAATCATACAAGAATTCTCACTACTGCCAACTGCCGTTGCAGAATCAACAGTGAACAGAGGAAGAAAACGAGGAAAAGTTGGAATCCTCAATACAACCCCTGACATAAAAGAAAAGAAGTTGGAAGAAGAAGAGATGACAAAGAAAGAGAGAGAGAGAGAAGCTAGCTAGAAAGGTCAAAAGACAGATTAAGTTCGTAGAAGAAAATGAGGAAAATGAAGAAAGACATTATGACGATGATTCAAATGCCGCTTGTCTTTATTGTTATAAGCTGTTGTCCATGTCTCGACCAGGGGAGAATTGGTTGCGTTGCCAGAAATGCGCCAGCTGGTGCCACGCCGAGTGTGCTAGTGCAAATCATATTCGTACGTGTGTGCGTAAAAAAATATATTTTTATATTTTGACGATGCCAAAGAATGTATATTCAGTTTCTTCACACTTATATTTTTATTTTCATTAAAAAGGACTGCTAGTTTCTTCAATAAAACATTTCAATAAATAAAATCATTTTATTTTAAGTTATATGCCATCAAAGGACATACGTGATCTTATGATGGCACCCGTGGCAAAATTCTAAAAAGTGCTATAATCCAAATTTTAATAATTTATATTGAACTATACATAAGAATGCATACTACATACGAGTAGCAGTAAATCTGTATACTCGATGACATAGAAAAATATTCCTTTAATGAAATATGTAAATAATTCGTTAAGGGTGCCAACATGGACACACTTCCCCTATTAACTGGAGACATTCGCATTTCACAACAATTCATGCTCTCACCGAGATTCGAATGCAGAAGCACCAGCTTCACGGTAAGGACGCCTTCCTTACCATCTGGGTCGACAATTCTTATGTTATGCACACTCTGAACGTTCTGACACACGAGCGCTATTTGCCTTGTTCATAACTACTCACAAAATTCATTTCGATCAAAAAATTGAAATGTGAACATTTTCGTACGACTATTTTACAAAATTTTGGACGTGGGTTTACTCACCGACACCGATGAACTCCATTAAATTTTAGGCGAAGGAGCTCCATGAAGAAGAGTACCTATCGATTGTATGGTGGATTCAATCGGGGTCGTGGCTAGCAAAATGGCAAATTTCGTGAAATTCGTCCAAAATCAGTTGTAGTTCTGAGAACCGTCAAGGGACCTTTCAAAACTGAGACAACCTTAGGCGTTAGAGGGGCAGGCATACATTCGACAATTCAATTCCGAATTTTCCCACGTAAGAGCAGAAAACAAAATTCCACAATAGATCGGCATGGACGAAATTTAATTCTCGATGTTGCAATGCAGACCTTAATTCTCGATACCCACAAGCTGTGCAAAAATGCAAGCGAAAAATGTAGAGAGAAGAAAGGCTAATTGCGAACTTGTATTTTCCGTCTGTGAATGTGGGTTGAAGAGAAACATAGAATAAGAGAAGGAATACACTACCAAAAACTTCAAAGTTAATACTATCAAATGGTATACAGATACTTCTGCAACCAGGATCAGAGAGAAGCGCTGGAGAATACGGCCGAGTTTCAAGTTCAACTTATTTGAGTGTTTTCCAGACAGAAATACTCGCAATCGGAAGATGCATGGAGAAAGAGATAGTGAATAAACTATAAATGGTGTGACATATTGATTCATGCAAATGGTCAAGTTGCTATAAAGCACTGAACTTCTATGTAATTCACTCTTTTTTTTTCGGAATACATTTTTATACCTCAAATTGTACAAATAAGTCGAGATATTTCTGTGTTGAAACGTTCCTAATAAAATGACATTTAGTCTGGGTTCCTGGTCATTCAGGAATTAGGGTAAATGAAGGGGCTTACACCCCAAGTAGAATTTTAACGATGACAATCACTTTTTGCATCAAAATTAACGTTGTCATTGGTTTAGGAATTAGTCGTTCTTGAAACGTCACACTGAAGACCACCTTACATCGTAGTCGTGACGTCGAGCCTGACTATAGTTGAACTAGCCGTCGCGACAACGTTGAAGCAACTGCATACGAAGTAGTTATTATCTTGGGATCAGAAACGACGTTCTTAGAACGTTTATTAGACAACTTTAGTTTTCTGCAACGATGTCCCAATTCAGATACAACGTTGTTGGACTCAACTGTAACCAGTGAAGATTTTCTATTGAAGTAGTTGACTTGAAAACGTTGTCGCATAGTCATTTAAGCAACCTTCGAATACGATGAGAAATATCAAATTAAACTGATTTATTATATTTGTGTCGATAACTCCCTCAAAATTATTTCATTCGCTAACCCAAATGAAAAATATTTTCGAATAGTAAAGCAGAAAATTTTCAGATTAAATCGAGCAAAGATCACGTTTATATCATTAACGTCAATCCGATTGTGCTATTTGTCTTATATTTTCGTGATATTTCAATTCTTCAACCCATAATGACTTGGATAGAACAAATTTTTTTATCGATTCTCGCATTAATAACTGTTCAATCAGCTCCTATTTCGAAATGAAATGTAAACAAATCATATTGACATTTTATAACCTCCCTTCGACGGGGTAAACCAACCTTGGGTATTAGAATTAGTGCAGTTTTTGGTCAACTGAACTACGGAACGATGCCATGTTTGAAAAATTGGTCATTGACTTTTGGGGTGTAAATAAACAAAAACGAAGGATTTTAAAGACTGCATTTAAATTTTCTGTGTTTAATTTTCCTAAATCTTGTTCAGTGAGTGTTTGAACTTATGGAAATCATCAGTAATTTCTTCCTTGAATCAACTTTTTATGAATTCTCAATTTTAAATTTTCAAGAAATATCCAATGGATTGCAGGCGCTCTTGTTTTTTAGCATGTATCAATAGTATATTCAAAAGTAAAGTGGCCTTTGTTGTCGATTTTGTTGTTGAACAATCGTTTCTATTCATTAACAAAGGACTCTGCTCTATGCATAAGATCGATAACAAATCGACATGGCGGTACAAGTTGAAATGACATGATGGCCATCGGTAATTATTTGGTTGCAATCTTCACGTCATATGTGGAATGAACAACGTTCTCCTAGATGGAGCATGTGTGCATTAGTTGCATCGAAGTAAATTTCGCACCGTTTAGACAACGTAAATCTGATAACTGTAGTTAGTGTAGTTGCATCACGACGTTGTAAAAACCCGAAAATGCTTGACCAAACTGGTGCAAATTATGGTTGTGAAGAAATTGTTTTGAGGTCGGCGAAGCAACTCAGTTGGTCGCGCGACGTCCTTATATACGTCGACGCAACGTTGAATTGCTACTTGGGACACTAGCCAGATATAAAGCACAAACGTCTTTTATTGACCGGGAATCCTTTACTTTAATGAAATCTCCTTGGAGGAATCTATCGCGAATGGATCGTTTCAAAAAGTTCCTTTATATGCTAAGAATTGGCAGAATAGAATCTGGTGAAAATAAATAGATTCTTTGGGGAACTTGTTACAGAATGTCTCTCCATTGCGATCCTGCAAAAGGAATATCGAGGACAGAAAAATTATAGATGGAGACGAGCTGCCCCACCGTTGTGAAAAAAAGCTCTGATAGGGAGCACAATGAAGCCCTCAACAATCTACAATCTAAGTCAGCTGATATGTGTTCACAATTTCCTCCAGTACTAGCTTTGCAATCTATTCGCTTTGACAACTACCCTGTGAATTTTGAAATATCTGTTGATATGATAGGGTTGCGAATTGAAGGCAATTGTTTGCAGGAAAATATATTGAAGGATAGCTCGGTCCTTTTACGCATAAGATGAGGGAGTGTCTGGAATTCAAAGCTTCTTCGAGTCCGATGAAACACCTGTTTTTTTTATCATTTAATATCTTTCATCCAAACTTATTTTTTTCAATGATCAATTTTCTTATTCATCAATGAGTTCATGATTCACATAAAAACTTTCGGTCCTCACAAAAACAATTACCCTATTGAGTTTCTAAAAACGACCACTCAGCGCTTTTAGTTGGAGCTCCAAATTGTAACACGGTCCCACGTTACAGCAGAAAACAAAATTCCACAATAGATCGGCATGAACGAAATTTAATTTTCGATGTTGCTATGCAGACCTTAATTCTCGATACCCACCGGCCGTAAAAAAATGCACGCGCAGTCGGAAAAAATGTAGAGAGAAGAAAAGCTAATTGCGAAATTGTATTTTTCGTCTGTGAATGTGGGTTGATGAGAATGAATCGCATTTTAACGTTCGAGGAACAGGAAATGCAAGTTTGCATAGTTTGTGACCTAGAGGAATACCCAGCAGGGCATGTGGACAAGAAGTAAAAGGGGAAACAACATTTACATTGGAAAGCTGGCTTTACGCAATGTAATTTAGTCCAGTTTTAATTATGCATTTTGTTCTAGAACGAGGATAGAACAGAATGAAGTTTTGAGTGTGTAAGTTTAGCGATGAAATCTGAAGAGGATTTGGTGGAGTATGGGATCAAAGGGTTTCTGGCTCTGTTCAGTAATTTTTTAGAAAGCTTTTATCCTTTGTCTTCGCATCAATGCTTCTAGTTTTTGCACTTGATAGAGGTAGGTATACATTTCAGCAGAAATTTTAGTTCTATAAATGATCAATGTGCTGATATATGATATGTGTTTGTCATATAAACATATATAGAGAAATGCTTCCTCTCCGAGATACAGGGTGTTGAAACTATAAATGTCGATTTGAATTATTCAATTTGTGTTCACAACCTTGTGTGTAAAATCAAAGAAGAATTGACAGGTTTTGAGATCTAATCATGATGAAAACCAATTATGTTTAGGCCTATGTTCCGTTTATTTTCATGAACGTACTCAAAGCACTAGAGACAGTAGGGAATTTTGTGTTATGACTCGACTAAAAAAATGTTAGTAAAATAACAAAGACTATCAATTAACTAATGGAATAAAATTTGAAAACAATATGAACAACCGAAGTTACTTTGATTCGTATTAGAGCATGGCTGTTAATGTCTATTTTTGTGGAAATACACATTTCCTTTACACAAATAGTCTTATTATATTAAGCAACATATCAAGGTTTAGCGATTTTTCCCATGCATTAGAATGTGTTTTATTTTTTCAAGCAGAAACTGTGCCACGTAAGTCAAAAACGGAACATAACGCTGCGAATTCAATAAACATTGCCACACTAATTTTTTTGGTTGGAAAGACCATAAGCTGGTAAGAAATATCAAACTGATTTCATCATCATTTCAACAAGGCTGCAATGTGGATATATTGTTATTTATTTTCAACAGAATCAAACAACACTAGGGAAGGACAGAATTATCGAACTTGCTCAATTCTAAGAATTGTTCAACCATTTCAGCGTATATTATTGAATTATTACTTATTAGGGTAGCTTAATAGTTATCGAACATCGAAAACTTATTACGGTGAGAGCGGTACCTATCATCATTCTAATTTAGATTCAGATTCAATTTATCAATTTATGAAATGCTTTGCTTTCAAGATTAATAAGCCTGAATTTCTTAGCTCTCGCCACTTATATCTAGGTCGCGTTGATTCCATACAGCTGAGCGGCGACACGACATAAAATGAAAGAAATGATTCCCGGAGTGATATTATTTCAATTATTATGATTTCATCTATATGAACAAGCGTGCAAAATATCCTGACTTAAATAATAATGATATTCAACAATGATTTATTCAACAATGGTTCTTATGAATTGGTTGAAAATTATTTTCACTGAAAAATTTAAAACATAGGACTAGAATTCATCAAGAACTACTTACAACCTTGAAATATAATATTATGTGATCCTGTATATTGTAGCAGTTTTAGATTATGGCTAGCTGCCTGAATGTTTTTTTGTGATCTTTCTACTTATTTATATCCCTTTTTGAGCAATTTATTGGTTTTCTTATTTTTCGTTTGGTACTCAGACCCTTAGACCCTTAAAATTTGCATATTACCAATATTCTGTGTATTTTATACGTATAATTAAAAATTTATGTTTCCAATCATACGCGGTCGGTCAAAATCCGAGGCTTTACCGAGACATAGGAAAACCTGAGAAAGTGGGTCTTAAGTAGACTGACCTGCATATATGTTTTCTAAATGAGGGCAAGTTTTCATGGGAATTCTAATATTTGAATCATTTTAGGTATCTGTGAAATTTTGAAAAATGTATTTTCAAGAAAAACATTCTGGAAACTTGCAGCAATCTCCAAATGCAATGATTTGAAGGTTGTCTTATATTGAATTTCCAAATTATCAGTATTTTTGAGCGCTCGTTGTACGAGTGCTATATTTTTTTGCCCAAATGTCTGTGATTTTCGAATTCTGAGGCAAAAATGGTCTCGAACGATAAGGTTAGACTCCCTGATGACGAATTTGTGGTTAAATTGAATTCTGTCTGTTATCACAATAACTTTCGAAGGGATTGTCCTTGAGACTTGAAATTTTCAGGGTAAGTTCGGTTCCTCATGGCTCGGTTCAGTTCGTTAACCAGCCTAATCGTACAGGGTGCTCCATACAATATGGCCATTAAAAATTTTTGTTTCTCAATATCTCAGACAAAAGGAAACCCATCGTAATGAAATGTCGCGGCAATATGCAAGATGGTCATAAAATGCTCCCTGCAAAATTTTATGGCCATAGTGTTAACAAAACCATAAAAAAAATTCAACTAGAATATTGAGAAGAAGAAACTTCATATTTCCATAAAAAAATATCTGATTCCATAACAGGTTATCCGATTCAAGTAATTTTTTTGTGAATGAAGACCATTATACTGAATCTTCATGCAAAATTTTGTGCCTATAGTGTCAACAGAACCATAAAAATTCAATTCGAATATTGAAAAGAAGAACCCCTATATTTCTATGACAAGATAACCAATTCTAGTGAAATTTATTTTGTTAATCGAAACTGATATAGTGAATGTTCACGCAGAATCTCAAGAAAATGATCGCATCATCAGAACTATTGAATTTAATTTTTTTAATTATTTATTTCTTATATATTTCACTATTTGAATAATTTTCAGAATATGATTCCGATTGTGCTGAGATTCTTCATTTATATATTTGGTATCAATCTCAAATCCCATATAAAATTCTGAGGTAATTATTGATACACCAGAGAACGAGCTCCTGCTCATGGCTTTTCTTAAATATTTTTTATATAACTGTTTCTACAGGTACCCAACATTCGTGGTTTTCGAAATGAACATGTTCAACTAGCAACATCGCAGCCCTGAAAAATTTTCAGTTCGATAGAGCAGTGGTTCTTTTCATAGAAACCGAATTTTCCTTCTCTGGAAACTTCTAGGATACCTTCGACGACCCCAAAGAGCCCACCCATAAACTCAACCGCTCATTTCAACTTATGCTTCGCGAGATATACTCCAGTTTACTTGCTAGGTACGAGTATATGAGAAGGAATGTCCGACGATATGAACAAAGAGTATATAGAGGAAACAGCATTCCAGGAAAACGTGATTTATCAAATTGTAATTTGGTTCAGTTTTAATTACGCATTTTGTGTTTGCCTGAAGTTCGAGAATGAGGTAGGTAATCGTACCAAATGAAAATTTGAGTAATTATACCTACTAGAACAGCGATGGGGTTAGAATCCGGAAATTATTTCTTTGAACATTAAATGAAACGGAGTATTCCAAGTGTTGGGATTGTTCATGTCCATTATTACAAATAATATAAAAAATGTCGTGGCTATATTGGACTTTAATTGGGAATAAAAGGAAAAATTAAACCCAGATAAACGTTGTCGACGTTTCGGACATTTTATTTTCTGATAAACAGAATTTTGTTGTCCTTCATCATGACTAAAAATATAAAAAGCAGCATGTGGTGATATGATACGTTACTAATTAAAACAAACATTTACCTTATTCATAAATTAGCTTAAAAACTATAAAACATACAATTAAAATCTAAGTCTATTTGTTCATAAATTCATCCGAATTCTCCTCCTTATGGTGTTATCTCAACATGCACAACAAAACCGATACGCAAAATTTAAGCAGAATTCATAACATTTTAATTAACAAATATAAAGATAGAAGATAAAACACTGTTGTTGAGCTTCCCATAAATTATCTTTTTCCGTCCTTTTTGTTTATTTCCAGATTGTTGAGATTGTGATTTTGTATGTTTTTAAATTATTTATTAAATTAATTTGATATTTTTAGAATAAAAAGACGAATAATTTGTGTTCAAAATGTATTCTGTGAACGCATATTTCATGACAGGCGACATACGTCGAATGTCGTTGCATTTTAGTTTGTTGTGCATGTTGAGATCAAGGGCGCAGCCGGGGGGGGGGCCCGCGGGACCCGGGCCCCCCCAAAATTTTTCTCCATGTGAATTTTTCTACCTGTATCTCCGTAGATACGGTTGAATTCAAGTACATTTTCAATATTTTATTTAAAATAGCTAAATCGTAATCATGCATACAGCCAATTTTCAGAACCTAATTGATTTTGCTTTCCAGCAAAAACATAATGATTAATCTTTTGAAAATGAGACTAGGTACCTACCATGCATTGTGCCAGGCGATAGAAGGCGATCAAATATGAAAAAGGGTCCCAGGAATATATGTCCTAAACTGCTTCTTCTAAGAAATACAGGGTGTTAAAGTTTATTTTTTTATTTGGTGTTTTCTTGAATAACTTTGGACAAAGAGGTAAGAATTGAACAAAATGTGATATGCGGGGGTTTTGTATAATGCAAAATCCAATATCCTATTAGTTTTTAGATAACTGATAGGGGGCGCCACATAATAATTCCTCCACAGTTAGATCAACCCTAGTTTAGTTTAGTTCAAAAAAGGGTTACAGTTCAGAGACCTCAAGGTCTATTGTGTCCCCTTACAGAGCTGTTTTGGCCACACCCTTCACAGCTCGCCTTCCTGTTTCAGAGATCTAATGAAATCCAATATCTGCGAAGGCTTCAACGAAGCTAGTTCCTCACTCTTACAAGTTTCTCTCCTTAGACTCGCAATGTCAAAGCATTCCGTGAATAGGTAAATGGGGGTTTCTTCCTCTTTCCCACAGAACCTACACTGGTCAGCCCTAACTTTTTTGCCTGCCATCATCATTATTTAGTGTTTTGATTAAGATTCTGATTTAATTCCTTCTGTTGGTTGTTATTGTAAGTAGGTTACTTTGGCGCTTCTGGGCAATTTGCGTGCATCATAAGTTTTCGATGCATTTAACCGGAAACCGTTGGTCCTAGCGACTTCATTAAAGTATACATTTTTGAAGGAAAAAAGTTTTTAAAAATCCAAATAAAAAAATTAACTTTAACACCTTGTATTTCTTAAAGGAAGCAGTTTCCAACATATATTGGTGCACAACCATTATTCAAACATATATTCATAGGACTTTTTTTTCATATTTATATCCCTCTATTGCGTGACACTATGCATGGTACTTTTTTCCTTGACACCCTGTATATTGGAAAGGCATTTTAGAAAATAAATGATCACCAGATTCAGAAAAAATATTGTGAATTTGACATTTTTTATCAACCAGAAAGAGAAAGATAAAAATAACAGTATTTTTTTGTTTTTTTCTCCCTGAATATTTGCATCGGGCCCCCCCCAAACGAAAATTCTGGCTGCGCCACTGGTTGAGATAACACCATAAGGAGGAGAATTCTGATGCATTTATGAACAAATAGACTTAGATTTAACTGTATGTTTTATAGTTTTAAGCTAATTAATGAATAAGGTAAATGTTTGTTTTAATTAGTAACGTATCATATCACCACATGCTGCTTTTATATTTTTTAGTCATGATGAAGGACAACAAAATTCTGTTTATCAGAAAATAAAATGTCCGAAACGTCGACAACGTTTATCTGGGTTTAATTTTTCCTTTTATTCCCAATTAAAGTCCAATATAGCCACGACATTTTTTATATTATTAAATGAAACCACACCAAAAAAAGTTCCCAGTTTAGGTAACATATTCAATTCCTCAGATAGATAATCTTGCCGTCCTGTTGAACAGTGCTATTTTGGAAAGATTAACGTGCTGCGTTTCCGATGAAATGAATGGACGATGCGAATAATGTAGTTGACTTTCACTAATCGTTGAAAGTGGCTCAATTCAGCAGTACGGTAGTACTCGAATCGAGTATACGGGCAGCCTGAAACATTGAATTATATTATACAACATTATGTCATTTTGACATAAGTTTGTCACACGTTTTTTATCATTATTCCGAAATTAAATTCGATATTTAGGATGAAATACCACTATTTAAATCTATGGGAGATGATTACCCTTCAGTAGGGTCCTGTAGCGGTCTTAGAAGAACAGAAGATTCGAAATCATCACTTGGAACGCCAGACCTGGTTTAAAACACCCTCCTGGCCTAAGAGCAAGAATTACGTATTTTGTATCTGAATATTGAAGGTATTTATTCGAATAGTTTTAAGTTTCAATTTTGTAAAAACGGCGAGGCAGGGTTTTTTTCTACTGAGGTTTTTCCCTGTGCTCTGGTATCATAAGACAGAATAGTATGGTACCCCGTTTTGCACCAACCTCAGCTAGGGAGTTTTTTGTTTCATGTATTGTATTTTGTTAGCTCTCAATTCAAAAGAATATATATATCGGATATTTGATGCATCAACCGGCTGGTGCTACTTTATTCAAGAAATAAAAACAATTTTATTCGCATTCATTGTGTCCGTAACGTACCACGTAAATCCTGCTGCTGTTCTAGTGGACGGCGAATGCGAAATCATCTTTTTGAGGATTTGAATATCGTTCATTTATGTTGTCAATTTCCTAACCTGTAAATAATTCTTTTAAACTTGTGTATGTCGCTGAAATCCTCTTAAATAACTGAAACTATTCAAAAGAATGGCTTATGCGTTTGGCTGGTGCCCTGTATGGTTTAGATTCACATCTCAGCCTGGCATATAGCATCTATACTCCGTTCACGAAAGGTTGAGCGCATAGTAGGCCTTCTTTGTTTATCTGAAGTTGGCAGTATTTGCTGTCATAACGTAAAATAAATTCAATGTTGCCGAATGTATCCAGCCTCGTCCGACGAGCTTGCGAGTTATCAAACGACTCTATGCAATATTGACAACATTGCATATCAATCTGACAAGAAAATAAACATCATAACCTAAAATTTAAATATATACACAGTGGAATATGTCAAATTATCATGGCCAACCGACGGCTCAACCTTTCGTGAACGGACTATAGATCATAATGTAGGACGTCTGTGGGGTCAGCTATTTTAATTATACACTCACCGGCAAAATAATCGATTCACTTTGAATATCGATGAAGTTTTTTAATTCATAAATATGTTATTTCAAGTCCGATTCGATTGAATTTTATTTTCAAATTGTTGGTATGTTTATTTTTAATCAATAATTAGTTTTAAATTTCAAGAAAATTAGGCTTTCGTCATTTACTACAACTAACACAAAAACATAATGCGTTTTCCACCCAGACGCGGATAATTCCACCCCCATCTGTCTCAAATACTGCTCTATAGTCTAAACAACTGTGACCTTTACCTTCTTCGTGAATTTTCCATCTAGAAAGGAAACCTGGAAAGCTGAATTAACAAAAGCTTTTTAATTTCTTCTCGTGTTCTCTGTTGAAACCATTGCTCCAACTTTGGTAAAACGAAACTTTTTTCAAGGAGACTAATCAGCTCAGTCCGTATAATTTAATAGACTACAAGCCTGCGTTGAAAAAATTATGGGTCATTTGAACCACCAGGTGACCTATCAAGAACGATATAAGAGCATAAAATAATAAGATTCTGCACTATGCCGTCACTTGTAAGCTGTCCAACTGAGTGCAGGTGAGAATTCGAGGGTTCAGGTAGAGTGGGTACATTTTGATCACATATTTTTGTACGGCATTCTTATCATCGATAGATCCGTGAAAAATAATGAGAAAACGCGTAGCGCCGTAAAAAAATGTGAAGCTACAAAGTCGAATTTTTTTTTAATTCTCTGACAATTACCAGGGTAAATTTGGTCATTTGATTTTGTACGGCATCTGTGTCATACTATTTCAATACTGCTTCTAATCCATTATTCCGCAACGCCGTACAAAAATCATGCGATAAGTGGAAAAAATCTATGGTTGCAAACCCCTCTCTTTCCGTAGTCCAGGGGGTCATTTGATACAACATGAAATAAATTTATTTTAAAGGTTTTTTATGCAAAGATAATATTTTTTCATATGCCGTACATTTTCGTTGGTCCAAAGGGGAAAAAAGAAAAAATCCATTTATTTGTCCTAATTTTCATAGTCTTTTCGTGATTCTAGGTTCCTAGTTAGAAACTATGTTGAATATGGGTTTGTATACTATCCATTTATACCAAAATATAGACATGTTGTCACTGATAATTCCAAAATACAACATATTTTTGAGAAGTACTTACTCATGACACCGAAGTATGCAGTGCAAAATCATGCGTCAAGTCTGCTAACTTCAGTGTCATGAGTACTTCTCAAAAATATGTTGTATTTTGGAATCATCAGTGACAATATGTCTATATTTTGGTATAAATGGATAGTATACAAACCCATATTCAACATAGTTTCTAACTAGGAACTAATGCTCAGTTGCAAGAACGTCCATTAAAATTTAAAGGTCCATTAAACCCTTAATCCTCCATTAGTTCCTTGTAATAATGGAGGATTAAGAATTTAATGGACCTTTAAATTTTAATGGACGTTCCTGCAACTGACACCTAGAGTCACGAAAAGACTATGAAAATTAGGACAAATAAATGGATTTTTTCTTTTTCCCCTTTGGACCAACGAAAATGTACGGCATATGAAAAATCTTATCTTTGCATAAAATACCTTTTAAATAATATATTTTATGTTGTGTCAAATGACCACCTGGACTACGGAAAGAGAGGGGATTGCAACCCTAGATTTTTTCCCCTTGTCGCATGATTTTTGTACGGCGTTGCGGAATAATGGATTAGAAGCAGTATTGAAATAGTATGGCACAGATGCCGTACAAAATCAAATGACCAAATTTACACTGGTAATTGTCGGAAAATAAAAAAAAAATTTCGACTTTGTGGCTCCACATTTTTTTACGGCGCTACGCGTTTTCTTATTATTTTTCACGGATCTATCGATGGTAAAAATGCCGTACAAAATATGTGACCAAATTGTACCCACTCTACCTGTACTTTCGAATTCTCACCTGCACTCAGTTGGACAGCCTGCAAGTGACGGCATAGTGCTGAATCTTATTATTTTATGCTCTTATATCGTTCTTGATAGGTCACCTGGTGGTTAAATGACCCATAATTTTTTCAACGCGGGCCAGTAGTCTATAATGATTCACTTTCTCATACATTATATTTCATGCGCGGAAAAGCTAGTCGCAGCGATTCACGTCTAGTCTTCTCGAAACATAAGCGTGGGTTGCAAAAATGTCTATTTATAAATTAAAAAATTATCAGGAACTGTATTTGGACAATATTCAGATATATCAAAGATTTGAATCAAACTTTGAACTGATTTATTTAATTTTTTATTTTATTCGAAATCACGGTATAAATTCATTTTCCTCTTAGCTCAAGAAAGTATGTATAAATGTTATTCAGCGTTCATTTTTGAGATCATAATATAATAGTTTCGAGCGACTTTTTGCTGCATGAAAGTGAATCTTCGGTTTTCAAAATGCCTCATAAATAGAGTTTTATTATATTCAGTCGATCAAATATTTGTAGAAATTCCCCGAAATGTCTAAAATCCGTCATTGATCTTCAAATAATGAAGATGATGTCACCAGTGTATCGACGATCACCAATAATTATTGAACTACGGAAACTTCCCAGGTCTGCATCTCTGCACTAAAAAATTATTTCCGTATTTGAATGATTCATGTTGATAACTTAATCAGTTAGAGCCAGAACAAATCGTATACCAAGATTTCGCTGCGAACTACTTACTTGCGAAAAGATCATGCAATAAGCGAATTCCTTGTACAGGAAACGAGCGGTTATCGTTTTTCAATAGAAAGACAGCTAGAGAAACAAAAAATTCCAAGTCTCAAACTTTCATTTGATGAATCAATGGATATAATTTCGGCAATGATTGAATTTCCCCAATTCACCTTCATCCCACAGATAGCTTTTTTTCAGATGCCTATCAGCCTGAAAGTGAAATAATAAAGTTCCGCAACAAAATTTCGTCGTATCCCAAGATGTGAATCGTTTGTTAACTTCCCCGTAACTTGGGAAGTTCGACTCGCAATCCAATAATTTTCCGGACAATTGGTGGGAAAGTTTCTGGGGATTTCGCAGAATTTTTCAATCTGCCTGATGCGGCCGTATTGTGGACCAGAATGCCAACTTCATTACATTTCTGTTTTTGAGATCAACAATGAATGGAAAACTGTGATAACACCATGAAAAATGTACCCTCGCTACAGTCTGGATGTTCTTTATGTTTACGCTTTGTTTCGTTCTACCTCACGAAAGAAACGTTGTGCTTCAATATTTCATGACGTCGAAAATTTGATGGCCGTGCGCCTGCTTTGTTCGTATTTTGATTGAAGATGCCTTTGATGGATTTCCCATAGGGGAGGTGAGGACATTCTGAAATATGGGAAAGGTTAACAATAAAATCAGTCGCGAAGGAAACTTGAATTTCAGAGTTCTGTATCCCTGTCATTTTCAAGATTTATGTAATTTAGGGGAGATTTCGAATGAAATAATTTTTATATTGGAGGAGAGAACCCGTGGTTTCGTGGAATTGAAGGGATGCAGTTGGGATAGTGGCGCTCACTATTAGTGTCATTTTACTTGTATACTCATCACTAATGTATGAATTGAAGCCCAGTCCTTTTTGCATCTTTCGATCACGAACACTATAGTGCTAACCAAGTCAAATTATGGATAAAAATGAACTCCATACTCCACACTCCATACAAATTGTTTACTAAGCATGAAAAGAATATATTTCTAGATATAACTTTTCAGTTGGGTTCCTACGGTCTTCATATTTTTGAAAATGAGCCAATTTCAGAATTGCAATGAAATTTGAAATCACATATTGCTTCGAAGTTGTATGTCATCCTGAATTCTGAAGTTTAATTTTTTTCAAGTCTAACGAGGGGCCTATAATATTGAAATAATGTGTTAATGTATTACTAATAATAGATCACTTTTTATGCTGATGCCAAGCAGAGTTGTTTGATATTCTTCATAAATTGCGTAAAATAAGAAACAGTCATAATGTTGACGTACAAATGATGAGATATCACTGCAAATGTTTTCTTAGTCTAGATCTGTTTTTTCACTTAAAAAAAATTTGAAAGAATCAGTTGCAGAAAGTGACACAACTTCGAAAGTAGAAGTTCTGTCACCCCGATAAGATCAAGATTAATCGAAAAGTGACATTCAACTCATGAGAGAATATGTATTCACCCGGTGTGACGATTTTCATTAGGATTTGATCATTTTCAGTTAGGTAAACGAAAAAAATCATAAAATTCACATACAAAAGTCGTCCAATATCAACGAAAATAGAAAAGGTCTACAATATTTTATAGTCCGTATCTAATTTATTCCATTTCAGAAATTTTGGAAGATGGTCAACATGGATAATGACAAAAATTTTAAATTTGAATTCATTCAGTTCAAAAGTTTTCAAACTGTGAAATTTCATCCATAAGATTATTTCCACCCAATATATCCCAAACTGAAGACCTCCTCGATGTCTTTACAGTCTTTGATTCACGGTAAACGTTTGTCGCATTTTTTAAATATTATTTTACGAACAAGCTAGATAGTTGAATTGAATAATTCAATTCAACTTCCATAATCTTATATATCTATAGAATGTAGTTCAATATCTGAAACTTAGATCAAATTTTTCCGAAAATATATTTTGATCTGAATTCTTGCTCAGAAAATATCCGAGAAATATAATTCGAAATCATTAAAACTCGAGGAAAACTTTTTCGATTAGCCCATTTGCTAACTTAGTCACCTACTTCAGGAAATCTAGCAGATTCCGTTTTCGAGACCTAATTACTCAGAAAATACGATATCCCCTGGCTCAATTTCCAAAATAATAAAGGGTTTTTCAATTGGCGCGGGTAGATTTTGGCGGCCCGTGGCGGCCATTTTGTTTTGGTGACAATTGTCAAATCTTTTGCTTATTATTCAGTTGCTTATGCCAAATCACCATGGTAGGTTACACGATTGAACAGCTCCTCGTACAAATGATAAAACTTCATTATCAAAATGAATGTTCGTTAGTGCAAACGTTGCGTGCATTGTGCCCATTTTACGGTAGACGTGGTGGCCCTTCACAGTCGACTCTTCAGCGTTTGGTGGCAAAATTTGAAACAACTGGTTCGTTAATCGATCAACCCACACCTGTACGTTCAAGAAACGCAAGATCAGCCGAGAACATCGCGGCGGTCCGTCAAAGTGTACAGCAGAACCCAAGGCAGTCGATTCCTCGCGGTGCACAAGAACTCGGCCTTTCGCAAACTCCAACTTGGCGAATTTTGCGACGGGACTTAGGGTTACACCCGTATAAGATTCAACTGACCCAGGGGCTAAAAGTTCATGACCATAGACAACGTCGTTTGTTCGCTGCCTGGGCATCGAATCGTTTGGAAGAGGATCCCAATTTCGGGCGAAAAATCATCTTTAGCGACTTAACCCCGCTAGACTTTTCCTTGTGGGGTTTTTTGAAGTCGCAGGTCTATGCAAATGAACCACAATCCACCGATGCCCTGAAGGCGAACATAACACATGCCATCGCTCAAATTCAGGCGGATCTATGCGGAAGAGTCATTGAAAATTGGACCACTCGGATCCGTGCCACTGTGAGAAGCCGAGGGGGGCATTTGAATGAT
The DNA here is from genome assembly GCA_013421045.1 of Propylea japonica. NCBI lineage: Eukaryota > Metazoa > Arthropoda > Insecta > Coleoptera > Coccinellidae > Propylea > Propylea japonica. Next base: position 103,430,603 of record CM024239.1, read on the forward strand.
TTCATCTTCCATACTTAATGGCATATATGGGCCTTTTAAATAAATAGAAAAACATTTTGATACCTCATACGCAGCTTGTTTAATTTGGTTTCAAAATCTACTCGCCCTTATTGAAAAACCCTTTAAAATAATTAGCATTTGGACAAATCTATTGCTCTCTGAGAACGAGCGAAAAATTATTTATCTGTCGAACTTATGGAGAGACAAAACCTTATATTATACCAGCTGGCCAGGTAAACATTGTTTCGCCATTAATAAGCATTATTTGTAGAAAATACTTTTCCATGTTAACAAGCACATCTGCATATTCTTGTTGGATTGGCTCGCCTGGGGGTGGATTCTTGAATAATGTCATGTTCGTGATTCGGCAAATGTCGACCAACTTCCATCCCTGCTAAGTTGGTCGACGATTCGGGAACACGACATTGTTCAAGAATCGACCCCCAGATCTTCGCGTTCTTCTCTATTGAAGACACTATAGAAGGGTTTGTTCTTCGACTCAAATTGATTCAACACTTTGTCAACAGTTTCTTCTTTTCTTTACCTTATTTAAAGGTTTATCCAGGAAAATATTCCTAAATTGCAAATTTGATAATAGTTATTCAAACTTCCAAAATTATTCAAGTGACATTCATCGTAGCGCATTCTATTATGGCCAACGTTGTGGTTTCTGTATCCGAGAGTGAAATCACGTTTTTCAAAAGCTGTTTTTGGATATTCAGAATAAAGCGAATGTAGAAATGAATGTTGGAAACGTTATTACCTTGATGTTTAAAATAGAGTTTTCGATGGATCAGACATTTTTTATTCATTTCGTGAGTAATTTTAAGAACCTTTTCCGATTTATTAGAGTGAGCAATTGAAGTCAATAAATCGCAAATAAAAGATTGATAGCAGAAGGGCAAAAATAATTCAGGGTTGCATGTACTTTTGAATTATGTATCACAAAAAAATAAAAACTCAATTTTTTTTAGGTGAACCACCCTTAACATTTTGGGGTATAAAAAATAGATGTTGGCCAATTCTCAGACCTACCCGATATGCTCACAAAACTTATTGGTTCATTGAGACCTGTCTCGTGAATATTACCCAGGTTATATTTCTTATTTTTCTGTTCCATAAATATTGGTTTCTGCGAAACAGTTTATTTACGGAACTCGGTTACAGAAAACAGCTGTAATATTCATCTACCGGAACAGCCAAGGATATTCTTCGGTTTCTTTGGTTTTTTATTGTTTTTGTCTTTTGAGATCTAGATTATTTTAAACCTAAATCGTTGTGCTAGCTGTATATTTTACGTTTTGTGCTGTAATTTGTATTGCTGAATCAGACTGAATATTTCTTTATTTTATGTCGTGTCGATTTATTTTCTGTTTGTTTTGTTTAATTAACTCAAAGTTTTTGACATTTTGTCTGATTTATTTTGAACTATTTGTTCCTTGTAAATATTTTTTATTGAAATATATATTTCACGAATGATTTGTTTTCATTCCAAAAGAAGTTATTTGTGGGTACTCTATTTTTCGAATGTTCTGGTGAGAAGAATATCTGGTTGAATGAGAACATTTTTCTTGCCTACCGAAATGATTCCTTCTTCAGTTTATTATCATTTTCATTCCAGTTCCAGTGGGCTTAATTCAAATAAATAATAGTATATTATTCGATGAGCGGTAATGCAGGTCAAAACACACGCAGATGAATTTTGCACCACGATCCGTCAGGCGAGTGGTGTAATTCATCAAGTGTGTTTTGAGCATTACCGCTAATTGAATACTATACTTTATCGACGACTTCTTCAGTAAAATTCGAATTGATCTGCATTTAGAAAATTTTGAATAGTTGTCAAAAGAGTTGACAACATTTCGTCCAACCGTCAAACCTCTGTACTCTGTGGTCGGGAATCAAATCAGAGTCTCTAACTAATGTAATCAAGTACTTTCGCAACTTCAAAAATTTACGTTTTTCAAAAATAAATCTGGAATGAATCGCTTATCGTTATCTTGATGGCTGAAATAGATTTTCGGATCGATCCTACTTTTTATTCATTTTTTGTAAGCAATTTCATTTTTCCTAGGTATTTTTATTAGCTGGTGTTATGGGCGGGTGTTATTATAACACTCGCTTTTCGGTTCATAGACATGTCTACGGTTGTGGTATAGCTACTATTACACATAGAAATTAGTTTAATAATTGACATATTACTCTATAGGAGTTGAGAAAATTATTTCGAAGTTTAATCTTACCTTAATAGTCACAAAGCAACCGCAATACGTTCCGTAAATAAATAACCAAATCAACCAGAAGATGACCGCTGTCAAAATATTATCGACCGGTATGGTTGCATCGGTTAATTTACGGAATATACCCCTGACGTGTGAAGAAAAAAACAAACGACTCAGTAGTTTTTTAATAACCATATATCCAAATACTGATGACCGTTTCAGTCTCGGAAAACATGCGGTAACCATTAATCGTTATCGAAATATTTTCTCGTCGCAATACCGATTGTCCGCCCACTTAATGTATTTCGGAAAGAAGGTACCATAAATCCAGTTCTATCCAGAGAACTATGAGGCTATAAAGAATACTGGCTGATTCAACCTTAACAGGGTTGAAAGTAAAATACGACCACGAAGAAATACAGGGTCCCTAGGCACGAACCGATATTGCCCGCATCAAAAAGATGCTGATGCAGTGTATGACACAATTTAATTTCTTGGTCGGAGAAAACTACAAAGTAGGTACATCAATCTTCTACATTCCTTGTAGTGTACAACTGAATATTTACTGAGGATTAGAATAGCACGGCAACTGAAGTTTCGGACTCTATAGAATCAACATCAAAAATATTATTCATAATTGAAATTGACTTTTAGTCAAAGGCATGGTTCCATGGTTTGATAATTATTGTAATGAAGTTCAATTTTATAACTGAGAAATTGATCTTCATTTTAAAACAATTTATTCGAGTTTTCATTTTAAATTCGTGAATTTTTATTCCGTTCAGAATTAATTCACAACAATCGGGAAAAATCCTGGTCTTCATTTTAAAATAATTTATCCGAGTTTTCAGTTTTAAATTCATAAATTTTTATTCCGTTCAGAATTAATTCAAAACAATCGAAAAAACCGAACATTTAGCGATTGATTTTGTTTTTCATACAGAAAACATCGTAGAACCGTCCGCAAGAACAACGCCGATCGCCGATAACGCCGTTTTTTGCATATAAGTACGATAAGCCAGTTTTAAGATGTTTTTACCGAGGTACTCTCCTGCAAATTTTAACGTTTCTGCGCCTACCTTTTCCACCCCCCTCCGGAACATTATAAAAGGCGGGGTTTCCCTCCATCGGTAATTAGTTCCGAATTATTTTCTGATCTAAACGTTTCTAGATTTTTCTAAGCTTCCGAATTTTCTCATTTTTACTACCTTTTTAAAGTGAGTGCTAGTGCAATTGAATTGTAAGTACCGAGCCGATTTATTGCAGTCCTATTTTTATTCCTCGTTGAGTCTACCTAAATAGCTGTTCCGTCAGATTCCTTAACAATACCTTTTCTTGTTTGTCCAGGTGCCCGTAGTTAGTCTGTCCTTCATGATGTGTATACCCATGGTCAGACCGGAGGGCACAAACGAACCACTGCTATAGTACGTTTGTCCGTACAACCGGTGCCTGTAGTTAGTCTGTCCTTCATGGCGTGTATACCCATGATCAGACCGGAAGGCTGATGCAAACCAATTCTAAAGTACGTTCAACCGAATAACAATCCTGCTCTGTCCTGATCCTTAGTGCCTGTAGTTAGTCTGTCCTTCATGGCGTGTATACCCATGGTCAGACCGGAAGGCATAACCGAACCAATGCTGTAGCCTGTTCAACCCTCTAATTTCACCTGGCCAAACCCAACCTGTTCATACGAGAAACAAGCAAAGTGGTAGACAACGTGGTGAATTCTAGGACTGAAAGAATATCGGACAAATAAAACCGTTGTGCACTCTAGCAGCTGCCCTGGTAGGTTTGCTATTCTCCCTTATAAGAAAAAAGAATAGCTGGCGCTCGAGGTAAGTTTCACCGAGAAAACCACGTTACATTATTCTTGAAATTTCAAATATTGAAATGCGATGAAAATATCATTGAAAAATCAGCAATTTTCATGATATCTTTCAGGGATTTGTAAACATCTTTCTGGTTAATACTTGCAATATGTCTCGAAAATTAAAGAAAACTTGGCACAGTTATCACACAACTTGTGATCACTTGCGGTCCTTCAATAATGAACGTGCGATGCTTTTGGGTTTTATACATTAATGAAAATATGCCTCTGCTTTGTAGAGCCGTACACTTTTCGGTTACTGCCACTGTACATCAACTAAGCCGTCCAATAATTCATCTTAGTCAGCTCAACTAAATAGTTCGTTGACCCAAAGAATCCGATACATAAACCTAATGAACTTAGATTAATGATGCTTATTATCTGCAAACTGACCACGTGACTATTAGTACAGTGTGTGAGTACGTACCTACACGCATAAAGATCATGCATGGTGGTAATATCAAAAAGAGCATCCGTAGATAGCTATTTCGCCTTTGGGGGTCATCAGTCTGGAGAGCTGAAAGAGGTATTCTAGTTTCCTTATTTAACGAAATGTCGCTCATCTCTGAGTAGAAACAGAAACGAGACGCCATCTCTGGGGAACCTTACGAACACCTACCTCCGATGCATGAACCTTGAACGAAGTAGCGAGGTGTTTATAAGTTTTTCATAGTACTTTTGTATATCTGTTTTTGTATATTGGTCGAAAAGGCCATTTTTTCAGAAGACGGTTAATTTCATGAAAAGGAATTATAATTCGGAGCCTACTTGATGCCTGTCGATTTGTGCAAAACTAAACCAACACTGAACACAACAAAAATCCTCAAATTGATACACAATACAGGAACGTGAAGCAGTTCATATAAAATTAATAAACGTTTGACAACGGAAATAAAATAAAAGTGTCTATGCTCCATGATTTTAAGCACTCCATAATTTACTAGTATTATGCCAAAATCTGGATAGAAGGGTGTATTTTCTTTATTCAGATATGCAAAGTAAAATCCAGAACAGAGGTTCAAATGGTATAAAGAAATAATGAATGAAGAGTGAAAGAATGAAAACGCATAAACAAATTAAATGTCAGCAGAAAAATATAATAATAATGAGATCGATGAAGGTCTTGGTTCTGACAAGGCGCAAGAAGACGACCCTTCACTCGAAAAATGTTCAGAAGGTCAGACTTCTCTTGGAAAAGATAAGAAGACTGCATGGAGTGAGATGCCGACACCAAAGTCTAGAACCGAAGGACATAATTTGGTACTGATGTCAGTCATGTGGAGAGAAATAAAATAGGGTAAGGTGAGCTATGATGATCCCCTTAAGGGAAAATTTTAATTGTGGCTAGAGTTGAAGGCAAAACCGCAAGATTTCAATTGTTGAAGGTAGTGAATTTACTTAACTTTGTATCTGCCCACTTATTTTTCATTTCATCTATGTAGAAATATAATGGTTTTTTATATCCATAAACCCTATTACATTACAATTCGGGGTATTCAAATACCCCACGCGACCGTTTATGTTCCTACTAGGCGCGTGAGTGCTGGAGTGTTAGGGTTGATATTCGTTCCAGAAGCTCCTTAGGATTTCAAGCGAAACAATTCCCTTATGTTATAACAATAGCTATTGTAATTCATCAAAACCAAGTGAACATTTCGATTAAGTCCCGACTATCATTTTCCATATAGGTAGCCACTGATTCATAAATGATAAAAAAAAAACAATGCCACATGTTAATTTCCGATAAAAGAGTGTCCTGCTATTTCAGTGCTGCTGACGAATCATTCTGTTGAATGGCACCGAAATATTCGACATAACTCAAAAAGCAAACCCATTCACCATATCGAGAGCCAAACCGGAAAAAAAGTTTCAATCGGTTGATGAGGTTACATTTTACATTTTACTGATTTATAAATGACTCGGAATGAAGATGAAATCTAATATTATTATAAAGAATTCATTCATTACGAAAATATCGAAAACCGTATTAAGATTCCATCAAGTGCATCTAGTAATTCGGTCGGAAATTAGATTTCAGTTTCACAAAATTAGATATTTTTACCTCTTCCGTAATTGAGTATGAAAAATTATATAAATACATTTCTTCCTAATAGTTCGATCAACTCAGCAAATTGACTAATATGTATTGATTGCAATGCACACAAATAAATTTATGAAATATTCTATTTCAACTTATAAACGAATGGAAAATATCGAAATTGAATCCAGTAAAACGGAGAACAACAGCTTTTTGTATTTTTCGACAATTATACACAATTGGAAGCAGCATAAAACGTGCCAGATCCAAAATTGACTTAATGAATGGTGAAATTATTCGTCTATTGATTAAACTCAGCCACTGTTATTTGCGATTCGCATTACTCTGTTTGCATATTCCCAGTGCTGCTTTTGCAGACCGGTCTGCACTGATATTTTTCATGTCGAATTTGACACATTATTTTTTGAATTGTTTTCGAATTTTGTTATGGCGTAAAAATAGATTCTGCAGGTATTTGTCACAGAAAATGAATTGTTATTTAATGATACATCGGGTTTTCAATTCAACTTGTTTTTGTTGGGGTTGAAAATATCAACTCTATAATCAACATAACGATACGAAATTTATATAACTGGAAATTCTCAATTACTGGAAACAACAGATATGCATTTTCAATTCGAATAACCATGATTGAATATCGAAGTATAATTCGATATTGAATTATAGCAATTTTCCATTGTCATAGTTTTGGGTACACATAATTATCATCTTATTTCAACAACTTTTCATATACTTTTATTTCTCAATAATACATCGATAATCAATCGAGATCAAAAAGTTGCTTTTCAGTTTGTCGAACTTCATACTTACATACTTTTATATAATACATTCAAAGATAGTTCCAAATATTATATAACCAACAGAATATTTTTTCCGTCGATTTCAAAATAAAAGATGATTTTAATATGTACGAAATTGATCACCAATGACCCATATTAATGCTCAATTCCGGCTATTTTAAATGGTAAATCTTTCAGAAGCTTCTTTCTGACTTGCCTTCAAGACTTTTTCAATTATAAGTATTATAACCGTAAAATGAGATTTGTACAAAAAATTGTCTCGAATAACCTCTTCATTATGTGATATTAGGTTCTTCAGCACAATCCGACAAAACCATAAATTAAAACTAACAACTCATGATACTTAAATATTAGACAAATCTAACATGAGAGTTTCTCGTCAAATGATCGCTTATTTCCTTGATTTGGGGTGTTATCTCATTTTCTCTTTCATTTTATCTCTTGTTTCTATCAGAACTGAATATTTAATTTTAATTATACTGAGAAATATCTTCATTATAAGAATGTTAAGCATGAAAAATCATTCAATAAATTGACCCCAGTCCAAATTGGTCAAGGTAGTCTCTGGATTTAAAAGAACACTGTTCTATGTAAAAACATATGCAAAACATTCCTTTATAAATGAAGGTACTTATTATCTACAGATAATACATCAATTTTTTGGAAATGTAGGTAACGAAATGTGTGTTTACTACAGGTTGACAACTTGCAAACTTTCCAGTCCAATTATGTCACGACAATAATGATTTCAGAGAAAATCCCGAAACAGGTGAATTTCAATTCGTAGGGGGACATATTTCAAGCAGATTTGTAAGCCGAAATCTTGGGGTAGGGGCTACCACCCCTAAATTCTCAATACTGAATAGGGCGTGAGCTATACCTTAATTGAAAGATCATTTGTCCCTTCACATGAATACTATGGTTTGCATAATTTTAAGGATGTTTTCAGAGAAAATACGGGAATAGATTAATTTTGTTTCGGAGAGGACATGATTTTTGCAGAATTGTAAGCCAAAATCTACACAACTTTAGGTGTACCTATAGGTTGTCAGCCTTAAATTCAACCCTCTATTGCATTTTGTTCCCAAATGGGAACACCCAAGACAAGAAGCGAGTATGCTGCCATCTACGAAGTTTTTGTTGAATTTTATAATATGGTTGTTAACAGTGTCTTTTCAGTGATCAATCAACATCAAATTATGGTTACCAGGTGTCTTCGTGATACGAAAACTACAATTTCAGTTACGGCGTGCACGCGAGTACCGGGTTTTAGTGTTAGTTTATTATAAAAGTGAAGTGCTTTTACGTATTCGTAGGTCAGTATTATTTTTTTTATTATTAGATCTGAGTATTAGCAATAGATTGGTGACTGATTTGATATATTTTATAGATTTTTGTTATTACAACATGACATAACATCAGTGTTACCCTTTGGGAACAATGTGCATAGGAAGTTCAAAAAAATATATTGATTACTTTTTCAGATAAATAATGAAATTTTCTTCAATAAAGTGTGGATCATTTTATGGCCGAAAGCGCCAACAAATTATAAGAGCTATATCTTTTGACAGTGAAGATTCGGAATTGTCAGATGACGAGGATGAAGGTGAAACATAAGGCCATCGATATTATCATTTTTATTTCATTATTTTTCTTCCAGAAATTGGAATGGACCGAAATGGAAGGACCGTGCAGGACATGCAGGAACTATTTGAGGAACAGTTAGATGACATGGATGATGGTAAAACTTTATTGGCTGCCTTCGAACTTGTTTGATGTTTTTTCATATTTCAGAAACTTTTCCCGAAAGTGATCCTGTTCCACATGAAATCAACATAAATGATGACGATACACCTACACGATGGACCTACGTGCACAGGAAAATCTCGCAAAAGGGGGGACAAATGTGGAATACACTTATGCCTAAATGAAGAAAATAACTGTTTAAAAAGTTTCCATTCAGCTTAGACTCATACACCTACCACACATGAATCAAACTAGATTAATTTTTGGCATAAATATTTTTCCTGTACACATTGTTCCCATTTGGGAACACAAAAAAATTTCTTTTGTTCAAATAAATATTCAAAAAACTATTGTGCAGCATCATTTCCCTAACCATTCTGAAACATAATTTGCCTCGAAATTTTTTTCTTTATTTTTTTAATATTTCATGCAATAGAGGGTTAATATGAAATATAAGGTGAGCTGTTCCTCATTTGGAGGAAAGTATGTCACAATACAGTTTTCATTGAACCCTTGAGGTAGTTTTATTACTCAAATCACTGATTACATACGTATTTTTGCTTTTTTAACAGGTGATCAATCGGTACATATTATGTGGCCAAGTTTTTGTGATGAAATGCTTTCGTGAGTATCACTGTTATTCAGTGCTGTTTTTCAAGTGAGGGTCGTTCGTATAAGAGATAATTTACGAGAGAGTAGTACACAAAGTATGAATTTGTAAACTATAGTATTATGTAGAAGGACATATTATTATTATTATCACAAAATGAAAATTCATGCGTTTAAGAGTAACGCAGGTATAATATAAACAATGAAAGCAGAGAATAATATCAATTGATTAAAATCAACCAATATTAAACCCATACTTCGGAACTAATCCCGTCAACGTATGGGAAGTATGGGTTTAATATTGGTTGATTTTAATCAATTGATATTATTCTCTGCTTTCATTGTTTATATTATACCTGCGTTACTCTTAAACGCATGAATTTTTGTTTCGTACTATTATCACCACGTCTGGTTTATGACGATTAATCGAGCGTTTCCACTTCATCGACTGAAGGTAGAATCCACAAAGTTGGACTGCCACCAGTTTGTATGAAAAACGGATAAACATCTCGCGACTTCGTTCAAACGTTCATGCATCGGAGGTAGGTGTTCGTAAGGATCCCAAGAGATGGCGTCTTGTTTCTGTTATACTCAGAGCTGGGCGACATTTCTTCAAGTAAGGGAACCTAGAATGCCTTTCAGACTGAGCTCCTCCATACTGATGAGCCCCAAATAGGGCGAAATAGCTATCTATGGATGCTCCGTTTGATATTACCACCATGCATGTTCTTTGTGCGTTGACGGGATTAGTTCCGAAGTATGGGTTTAATATTGGTTGATTTTAATCAATTGATATTATTCTCTGCTTTCATTGTTTATATTATTATTATCTTTCAATTGAGGTTTAGCTTATCCTCAATCCCTATAAAGAATGCAGGGGTGATAGCCCCTACACCTAGGTTTGGGGAGATTTCGACTTACAATTTTGCTCAAAATATGTCCCCCTCCCTTCAAAAATTGACCTGTTCCGATTTTTTCTTTGTGAACATCCTTGTCGGGACATAATTAGCCTGGCATATTTTCAATTTGTCACCTCCTGTAACTACTTCAAGAAATTAATTTAAAATTCACAAACCATAGTATTCATGTAGAGTTGCAAGTGATCTTTCAATTGAGGTAAATCTCACCTCATATTCCCTTGGGTTGAAGAGATTTCGGCTTACAATTCTGTTTAAAATATGTCCCCCTCCGAATAAAAAAATTGACCTGTTCCGACCTTTTGTCTGAAAACATCTCTCCGCGATATACGGCCACTATTTATGTATTGAGAACTGGCAACACTGATATTGCCAGGTGAAATCTGAAGTTGCCCTCGTAAAGTTTGACATTTTTGAGGTTATAGGTATTCAGGATGTTTTGACGTGCAAGTACTATTTGTGTTTTCTGAAGTGTTTACAATTTCATCTCAGCCAAAATATGGAATTAACTCGCGAAAATTTTCGAGCTATGATTTATTATGACTTTCGACGTGGTCTAACTCAAGAACAAAGCATCAATCAACTGAATTCAACTTTTGGCGATGAATCGCCATCCATAGCCACTGTATATCGCTGGTATACTGAATTCAAACGTGGACGTAGTTCGCTCACGGACGAAGTTAAGGAAGGTCGTCCAAAATCGGTCGTTGTGCCGGCAAATATCGATGCTGTGCGAAAACTAATTGAAGAAGATCGTCATGTGACATATCAAGAAATCGAGAGATGTTTAAGCATTAGTATGACAAGCATACATTTATACGTTCCCTATGATTTTGCACGAACATTTGTCTGTTCGGAAGCTGTGTGCGCGTTGGATTCCACATTTATTGACAGATGCGCAAAAAAGAGCTCGTGTGGATTGGTGCCGTAAAATGGTTTCAAAATACAAGTGTGGTGCATCCAAAGCGGTATACAACATCGTCACAGGTGATGAGTCATGGATTTATGCATATAAGCCACAAAGAAAAGGTCAGTCGGCAGTTTGGGTGTTTCAGTGTGAAGCAAAGCCAACAAAAGTTGTTCGTTCTCGAAGCGTGAAAAAGCAAATGGTCGCGTTTTTCTTCACGAAAACTGGTCCTGTGGCGACTGTGGCTCTCGAAAATCAAAAGACCGTCAATTCAGAGTGGTATACGACCATTTGTTTGCCTGAAGTTTTCGATAAATTGAGAGAAACCAACCCAAACCGACGAATCGTTTTGCATCATGACAATGCCAGCTCACGCACATCACATGCAACAAACGAGTATTTGGACACACAAAAGATCGAATTGATGGGTCATCCGCCTTACAGCCCAGACTTGGCACCCAATGACTTCTGCGTGTTTCCGGTAATTAAAGATAAACTGCGTGGACAACGATTTTCATCGCCCGAAGGAGCGGTTGAGGGCTTCAAAACGCATGTTCTGGCGCTACCATCTTCTTTTTGGACAAAGAGCTTTGAAGACTGGTTCAATCGAATGCAAAAGTGTATCGATCTTAAAGGCGATTATTTTGAAAAGCAATAAAAGTATTTTCATCAAATTCATTTGTTTATTCTTTCTATTCTCAATACATAAATAGTGGCCCTCTAATTGGCCTGGCAAGTTCCTGAATTGTCAATCTGTTTGCATATTTCATCGATAAATGTACAGGAATTTTTATACGCACCAACGGCAGAACAATCAATTCTATATTTAACTATTATTGTTTCGGTGGAACGAAGCACCGTATAAGCTGCATTGTATTTCCGAGTTGGTGGTGCATTTAATTAACAGTTGATTGAAAACGTCTGTTCTCAAACCGAATGAAATAACCGCATATATATTATATATGTTTGTATACAATATAAATGCGAGTTTGAATCGATGAATCTCTAAACAGGGTTGAATCGGTCGAAAATGAATCAAAACTTCTGATTGTGCAATATAATATTTTGATCCATTTATAATTCGATATCAGAGCTGTGCCGAGCACTGTGGAGAAGTGCTTCGAGCACAGATAACCTGGCCCTGTCGAAAAGTGCTCCGAAATCTCGAGCACTAAGCCCTCATTTTTTTAGGAAATGCTTGCGATTACTAAGCACTTTTAGGAAGTAATTCGCTTGCAGGAGCACCGCACACTTAGCACTTTTGAAATGACAATTTGTTTTTTCAACAAAATGACTAAGTTTGAATTTTTGGGTAGACAATCATCTTGTACGACTATACATAAAGTGAAAAAATAAATACGATATCATACTCCAATAACTTGAGAACTATTCAACCGAATGCCAACGTATTTTTGAAATACTTATATTGTAAAACAATCGGAATGAAACTCAAACTCTATTTCAAATTCTACGTTTTCATTTGGAATATAATTTATAAGTTGGTTATTTGTTCTTTAGTTATTCTTATATTGAAACTAATTCGGTGAAAGAATACCAACTTCTTCACTTAGTAGGCATGAATAAAAAAAACTCGCATTACTGAATTCTCTCATGAAATATGCTACGCCATAATAATTTGTTCTTATTGTAAAAATAATGGAAACATAAATGCATGTTTCAAAAAGTTTATAGCTTATAGCGAGATCGGTTTTTTGTAACACCGGTGTTTTTATGAAAGAAACAAATATTCGGATTTCTATTCAAGTGAAACCAAAAGAAAAATGAATATTTCAGTTTTTTTCTATTCAAATCTCGTGAAAGTCCGTAATTTTCATGTTTCGACAAGTTCATGAAGGGCTTAGTGCTTGGTAATTCGATTCTAAGCACTAAGCCCACTCAAATAATTTGGAATTTTCAAATAATTTGGACAAAGCATTAAGCACTAGTGCTTGGGAGCACAGTGCTTTCGAGCACGAAAAAAGGTTTTACGAGCCCTAAGCACAAGGCTTCGGCACAGCTCTGTTCAAGATACCTGAATAAAAAATCTATGTTAATTTAATGGAAGGTGTAACACGCAGACCGTTGGTTAGAATAGAGACAACATTCGAAATAGACACTTTGAAACTTGTGAATGAGCTCTGTTGGGAGAAATGAATGCGACGGATACACTTCAGATTCATTCATTTTCATGTGTTACCGAAAATGATACCAACTTTCGATTGTTGAGTGATAATTACATTATTTCTTTCACATATACTTTAATGGCATTCGAGGTGATACTGAAATGAATATCAATTAGCTGACGATTGAATATGTTGCATCTTGCATCAGTAGGAACAATCACGCAGGACATTGTTAATATTTTGTTCTAATATCTTTTATAAAAAAAAATAGTTTTGAGTTAAGACATGTAACATAATATCATAAAGTCATTTTTTTTAGTTGTTTGATAACCCATAATCTGTAAGAGAAATAAAATATTTAGTGTAAAACAACATGGACACCTTGGGGGTAGGTCTCCGATTGCGGCCATTTTTCAGTTCACTCATGAAATAATAAAAATACTGGAGGATAATAGGCTGGGTTTAGACCTATTCTTAGATCAATCTAGAGCATATGATTGTCTCAATCATGGTTATCTTTTTCAAAAACTTGAAAAGATGGGTGTGCGTAATGAGGTGAAAAAGTGGTTTGAGTCCTACCTCGAAGGTCGACAACAAAAAGTTGTTGTTAGAGTAGATGGTGTGTTGTCTGAATCAGAGTTCACAAGGGTTGAAACAGGAGTACCTCAGAGTAGTGTACTGGGCCCGATATTATTCATTCTATATGTAAATGATCTGTGTATATTGATAGAATTCCTCATAATTATCATTACTTGTTTTGTGGATGATACAAACGTATTATTGGAAGGCGAGACGTTCTCGGTTCTCAGCAAGAAAGCTGATGAAATTTTCAATACAATAAAAAATTGGCTCTTCTCCAATAAACTTAAAATAAATGAAGAAAAAACTGCTGCATTAATTTTCAGTAGAGATCTGGAAGACATCTTGCAGCTCGGAAATAGAAATGTAGTTATAGAGAAATCAACTAAATTTTTGGGTCTGTCTGTTAATAGGTTTTTGAAATGGTACGACCACATTGAGTACTTATCAATCAAACTCAGTAAGATAAGTTTTGGCATTAGAACATTGTCAAAGTATATCAGTGAAAAAGAAATAAGAATAGTATATTTCGCAAATACTGAGTCGGTTATGAGATATGGAATAATTTTCTGGGGCAGTAGTTCAGCGGTAGATGTAATTTTTAAAGTTCAAAAAAAGATTGTTAGGATTATGTATCATATGTAATTTAGAGAGTCTTGCATAGGAGTGTTTAAAAAGAACAGAATTTTAACGCTTTATGCTTTATATATATTTGAGTGTTTAGTATTTTTTTTTCAAACACAGGGAAAATTTTGAGGCCCATACAACTCATCATAATTATAGTACTAGATCAGAAAATCTACATTATCCTATTCACAGATTATCATTGACAGAAAAACATCCATCTTACATGTGCATAAAGTTGTTCCATGCAGTTACAAATAATTTAAGAATAATTTCTAATAACCTGAATGTTTTCAAGAAAAGACTGAAAAATTGTCTTATAAATATTGTATTATTTTCGCTGAGTGAACACTTTGAAGCTGCTAAAATTATGTAGTTATATTTTTTTGTGACGTCTGTTTCATTTGATCTTTGTAACATGAAGATTCCTTGAAATAAAGTAATTATTTATTTATTTTATTTATTGATATTTTCGGAATCAAAACTAACTTTCATTCTTGAAAAGCTCAATCAAAGTTGATGTTGATGTCGTATTGTTCAAACCTGCATTTTGAAGTTCAAACATGTAATTCTGTATAACATTAGTTCAGATCATTTCTAAGTTGTGTTGTGTTAGTGTCATTCTTTTGCTAAATTCATCATGATAGTGCTGTTCCTTATGAGTTTGTTCCAATTCACGAAATAACCGTTCAGTAACCATCTATGAATCGTCAGGATTCAGCGCAATGAATAAAATGAAGACATTTTTATACATTGCGCAGAATCCTGACGGTCCATGAACGATCATTGAACGGAGCATACACAACATATCAAATGATGCGGACCAATAAGGAAACAGCACTGTGTTTCTAATCTACGTCGACGGTCGAACGTTGACGTCGTACGTAACGTAACCCTCATTCGACGACAGTGTTTTGTGGTGACAGCGACGGGATTGACAGCAATCGAATCCAAAACATCGTACATCTTAAACATAATGGAAACAATATTTCCGTCTTGCGAGAATTATTGTATGTGAACTAGCCATAAGAGGAAAATTTTTGGTTTTATTAAGGCAAGTGGAATGGAATTTTTTTCACAGAATAATTCCAGAGGAAACCGTCATATTCAGAAGTTTAATCAAGATTTTACAAATGAATTCTTCCATAGTATGTTCTCTCGAAATCAAGAAATGTAAAATAAAATAAAACACACTATTGTTGTTTATTAAAATCTTTGGCTATCGATTTCGGAATCTTATTCCATCATCAGGCCAGCTGAAAGTATACAAACATAAAAACATGTATTTATCTAGGCGAGAGTATGCAACTTACTGTCTTGAATTAAAATGAACAGAAACTGTTTAAAAACATTAAAAATATTAAAAATGGTTCTCCTCGGTCAGAATTGTTAAAATTTGAATTTTAGTCAACCTTTATTATTGATGTATCTTTCTTGTGGGAATGTCAACTGAATCTGGAACTATAGGATATGTGCGAAATGTGATATCTAATATGTTATTATCGGTGGTCTATTGGTGGCGGGAATTTTTGAATTTTATTTATTGTTGTTTTTCAAGAATCTATGAGTTTAAAAATACTTCTTCTGTCGAATTCTATATTATCATTAAGTAAAAATTGGTTGTCTTTATTTTTTAAAATTTCTAGTTGTTCAAGTAATATTATTTTATGGTAGTTATTTTCTCTATGAAGTATTTTCAGATTATTTAATGTGATATGATGTCCGGTATCATTTAAATGTGTGCCTAAAGCGGAATGGGGTTGATTTCTTTTATGTTCTTTGAATCTTTTTTTTACATTACGAGTTGTCATTCCTATGTAAAATGAAGGGCAGTTTGTGCATGTTATCTCATAGACTCCGCTGGATTGTTCGAGTTTAGTTTTCATTTTATTATTAATCAGTATATCTGCTATTGTTCTGTGTCGTTTACTTGTTAGTGTGTAATTGTATTTCTCTAAAGTATGTTTTAATTTTTCATGTAGACCTTTGTAGTATGGTGTTGATAATATTTCATATCAACACCATACTACAAAGATCTACATGAAAAATTAAAACATACTTTAGAGAAATACAATTACACACTAACAATATTTCATATCAACACCATACTACAAAGATCTACATGAAAAATTAAAACATACTTTAGAGAAATACAATTACACACTAACAATATTTCATATCAACACCATACTACAAAGATCTACATGAAAAATTAAAACATACTTTAGAGAAATACAATTACACACTAACAAGTAAACGACACAGAACAATAGCAGATATACTGATTAATAATAAAATGAAAACTAAACTCGAACAATCCAGCGGAGTCTATGAGATAACATGCACAAACTGCCCTTCATTTTACATAGGAATGACAACTCGTAATGTAAAAAAAAGATTCAAAGAACATAAAAGAAATCAACCCCATTCCGCTTTAGGCACACATTTAAATGATACCGGACATCATATCACATTAAATAATCTGAAAATACTTCATAGAGAAAATAACTACCATAAAATAATATTACTTGAACAACTAGAAATTTTAAAAAATAAAGACAACCAATTTTTACTTAATGATAATATAGAATTCGACAGAAGAAGTATTTTTAAACTCATAGATTCTTGAAAAACAACAATAAATAAAATTCAAAAATTCCCGCCACCAATAGACCACCGATAATAACATATTAGATATCACATTTCGCACATATCCTATAGTTCCAGATTCAGTTGACATTCCCACAAGAAAGATACATCAATAATAAAGGTTGACTAAAATTCAAATTTTAACAATTCTGACCGAGGAGAACCATTTTTAATATTTTTAATGTTTTTAAACAGTTTCTGTTCATTTTAATTCAAGACAGTAAGTTGCATACTCTCGCCTAGATAAATACATGTTTTTATGTTTGTATACTTTCAGCTGGCCTGATGATGGAATAAGATTCCGAAATCGATAGCCAAAGATTTTAATAAACAACAATAGTGTGTTTTATTTTATTTTACATTTCTTGATTTAATCAAGATATTGTAGTGACCATGCTTCACTGCGAAAATTTAATTTGAATATTCTGTTAAGCCTTAGTTGCGCCCCTAATTTGGTTCGTAGGTTTATTTTCTTCAGTATCAGCTAATTGCGTATTTTTCTGAGCAAATAAATATAAACTTCGAAATTGAAAAAAAAATTATATAGAAATAAGGAACATCTTTCCAGAGTTGGACGATACAGGTTTACCATTCAGTTAAGAATATTATCATTGCTCTGGAGATGAACTAAGATATCATTCTTCCTGAAAAATTTTTCCCAGAACATTGATGAATCTACAGGTAGCGAATATTTGAAACTGTAATATGTAGAAGATGATTTTTTAACATGCTGAATCAATCTGCAATTATCACAGTAACCATAACCACCCTCAATTCAGAAAAAAATTTTGGAACTATTTTATGTACCCATCGATATTGTGCTACAGCTACACTGAAAATTTAATCGACGAATCGAACAAATCGTACGAAAGTTATCAATAAAAGTAAAAGCTATTGAATCTGATAAATCACTTCAGAAGTCTCAATTGAGGTCCTCAACCATAACCCAAACATTGTTCTGCAGCTATCCTGATTTAATTTTTAAAAAATCTAATGGTCTCCTCTGGAATCTCAGTGTTATTATCGAATTAACTAAATGTTGTAATGTATAGATTTGTTTATATTCTATGTGTCTTGAATGATTCGTGTATTCAAACTTACAATAAATCTGCTCTAATTGTTATTTAATTTATTAATAGTTATTTAATCAACGAGGTTATTGAAGATAGCAACTAATGTTTAAGATATTTTAATTCTATGTTTGTTCCAGCAGAGTTTTAACATTTCTCGTAGTGCTTCTGAATACTTTGTGTACTGTTGCCGTGGGGATTGCATATTGAAATAGCTTAAATTGAACATTAGAATGGGTCATTAATATCTAATTTGGTACACATCAAAATCAACTTTTATTTCGAGGTCAGCGGAAATATACATTATCAAATCCTGGGCTGAACCCAGTTAGTGAAACCCCCTCTCATCTCTACAGTATGTCGAATTATAGCGTTACAAACTTTTTCTTACATCAAACATTATAACATGTGTATTTCACAGTCCAAGCAGAGGACAACATGGTATCCTATACATTTTTGCTTAGGATACGAGATCACAGAAAATAAAACCTCAGTAGAAGACTAACCGAGGGTTTCACAAAGCTTGATTGGGCAATCAAATCGTTGATTTTGAATTATGTTGATGGTTTATGTCAAAAATGAACTGAAAATTGCACAGAAATGATGACATTTCAATAATCAAGATGATTGGAGTTTTGTGAAACCCAGCTTAAATGTTCTGGATTGAAATAGGCTCTCATATTCCATTACTGCTCGAAGATTTTCTTGTGCTCGGAAATTCCATTCTGGCACTTCATTTAAATATGATTTGATGACCGAACCGTATCAGAGTGGGTGTATAATAATGCGAACAAGAAAAATCGCATGTTGATAAAACTTCAAACCGTAAATTATAATGAAAAATCAGCAAACAACCCGTATTTTTCGGTTATCGCTGTCACGCTTTGATTAGGTAAAACACAAATAATATTTCAAAGTGTGTAGGTGTTATTTATCTAGCCGAATATCTGTCAACGGTTATGAATGCATGTTTATTTTTGGTATATAGATGAGAATATTTAAAACTGAATGTGGTTTCATATATTGTTCAGATAATTGATTGAATAGTGTTATGAAATGATCATGGCACATGTGCGGTATTTGTTTGCATACTGGAATGAGAAAAAAGCCAGCAATAGAAACCGCATGTTGATGAAATTTCGAATTTTGAATTGGAATGGAAAATTAGTAAACAACACGGATTTTTGGGTTATCGCTATCGGCTGAAAATCTCTCCATAGGATATGAATGAATATTCAGTTTTGCCATTAAAAAGTGATCCTTCTGAACCAAATGTAATAGTTTTATGAAATGGAGGTACACAGTTCGAAATTAATTGCTTCTTTTAACAACTTCTCATTTTGTTGAAAAGTTGTAGTTAAATATGACATTATTTTCGACTCACATTTTCGATGTAGTAGTTAATTTATTGCGTTGTTAAATTCCCTACTACTGTTGTAGATGTAGTAGAAGGTGTGTGTCATTAAATTTTTGCATATTGCTCATGATATAATAACGAAATATGGTCTCGACAAAAGGAACTGTTACTACAACCACAGTAATTTCGTACTTTAATCTTTAGCAAAGTTGTTCAAAGTACAAAATATACTATAGAAATCATTCAAATGGTGATCATGTTAAAAAAAGAGTTAATGGTATATTATAATATAATAATATTCCATTGTTATTGAAACTAATCCTGTAAGTATCAGTGAATTCACTTATTCTTACTTTGATCGGTTGATCTATTCCAATAGCTCAATTCGAGAAAAAAATTGTCGGTAATTCATGATCGACAAATCATTTTCCTCATCATTGAAGTCTTTGATTGAATTTTTCTCAATTACTCCTTACATACCGTTTACTCCATTGAAAGTAACAAACAGAATATTACTTAAATAGAAATACTTTTCATATTACGCTTTTTTTGAAATGATCTTGCTCTGTGAAACGTGAAAATTCATTGCTTTCGATTATTAGGTAATTGTAGCATTTCTTGTAACCATTGTGAATCAATTGTTTTCGACAATGGTTATCTGACAGGGTTAATGATGCGTTCAGCACCGAGTTTCACGATTTTATGGCAAAATTGAGATTTCTTAGAACTATCTACAATGAAAACTATGTACCTACAACGTGAATACATATCTTTTTCATGGCCAAACTGCTCTGTAGTTGATGCTTTTTTTTTAACATGAGAGACGCCATTTTTCATGAACAATAGAAAAATATTCAAATTATTTTAGATCTCGTAAATATCATGATCTTTTTTTTCTACGGGGTGCATTATTTAACTTGAGACAGGAAACCACATAAAGAACTATGTATTTCAAAAAAACTTTCGAATAAAAATTATTGTAGACCTTAAGGGGGGCAGGAAATAAACATATTTCTTATTTGACCTGGACTTCTACGTTCTATACATTATAAATATCTCTTGAATTAGAAATTCGATGACAAAAAAATCAAAACAGAAGATACCACTTTCGTAATGAAGAATGAGAATGAGAACATATTTCTTATTTTGACCTGGACTTCTACGTTCCATACATTATAAATATCTCTTGAATTAGAAATTCGATGACAAAAAAATCAAAACAGAAGAAACCACTTTCGTAAAATGAAGAATGAGAATCTTTAGGTACTTAAAATATGTCTTTCCATGTGAAAAAACAAGTTCCCTCGAGATAGTCTTAACGTCGAGGTCTAGGTTGAAATAAAATATTGTCAATTTCTTGCTCCTTGATTCAGTAGTTAGAATAATTTGAAGGGCTCCGTTCTCATTATTCAATTGAATTAATCAGCAACTACTCATATACTATCCCATAATGAAAAATAATTCTCTAGGTCTTACTATGGTAAAAAAACCGAACTGAAATCTGTCAATTCTTTCATATCTGAGTCAAATTACAATTCTCAGCCGAAACAAAATTATTTTTTTCTCCAACCATCAAGAAATATTGACATGTTTGTACTATTTTCAGCAGCAGAAACGGAACTGACGTTGTCTTTTCATTATCCAGCTAATTCATAAGCACCAAATCTTATAATCGAATAAAACTACAGTCAAACAGATATTCACAAAAGAAATAACCAAGAAATGCGGAAAACGCGATAACAAGAAAAAAGGAATTTTGAACTACCGTACCGGAAAGGAGGATTTTCATTGGCCTAGACCGCAATCCGCAACTCCACAAGAACTGAGGGTCGAGAATTAATGGCATCGGACCAACAGCGAAAGCTTTCGGAACCAAGTTTTTGAAAATGAGGCCAATAATGCCGTCAAGAAAGACAGTCGTTCATCGTTCCGTGCTCTCGAGTGGATAACCGTCTGAGGTTTTTCCGCGGAAAACAAGTGAAATTCGGCAAATATTAAGACTTGCCTGTCATATCAAAGGGTGCGATGAATCTTCCGTTTTCCGGCTGTCTACCCGTCTGACGTTTCTTGATCCGTTTTGCCGCATTAAGCTGGCCGTCTAGATCTTCGTTTGAAAGCTGTTTGTTAAATGAGAGAAACCCGCAAACAGGTCCGGATTAGGCAGTCGGGAAAAAATCTGAGAGGCTGCTGACATTTGATACAGAAAAATTATTTCATGAATAAGATTTAGTCGCTTGTTTTCGAAATATTTTGTTCATCTGATATTTGGGATTCACTATGAAAAATCCATAAGGTTTTACGACGAAGAAAAGCGAGTTTATGCAGATAATTGTAAAAGAGGTTCGCAAAAATATGACAAAATCGCCATCTGATCAAAATTGTTGCTTCGCCAATGACCCCTCCCTGGTACCGAATTTGTTCGATATCAAATTCATAGAATTCGAATACAGTAACACAGATGGAGAAGTGTACCTTTTTGATTTCCTTTTTATATATCTATGTAGATGACATCATTACATGTATACCTAAAGACAAGGTTCAATTTATGTTGGAGTTGCTAAATTCGTACCACCCTGATCTGAAATTCACCTATGAACTCGAAAAAGACTGCTCCATACCCTATTTAGATTTATTGATCATAAGGAAAGAAAATAAAATTTTCACCGATTTATACCAAAAACCAACAATTCTGAATTATAAATCATGGCATGCCTCCAAACATAAGATCGCCATAATAAAGAATATAAAACGAAAGATCTTGGCTCTGTCTGATCCATGTTTCCATCGAAAGAATTTTTTGTTTTTTACTCAGTACCTGAAAAATAATGGATACCCTCTAACACTTATCAATAGTGTGTTTTATTCATCACAGAATAGTAACTTGGTCCAGTCGACAATTTCTGAAAGTGTTGGTGAACAATCTCTGATACGTACTTTCAAGCTTCCATTTGTGCCCAAACTAAGCAAACAAATTGGTAGAATTTTGTCCAATACTAATGTTAGAATTGTTGAATATTACAAGAAGACGATCAGGAATTATTTCTCGAGGGTAAAAGACACGGTTCCCAGCATACTCCAAACTAATCTCGTTTATAAAATTAATTGCTGTGACTGTGAAGGTTGTTACGTAGGCCAGACCAAACAATTATTAAAAAATAGAATCCGACAGCACCAAAATGATTGTAAGAAAGGCCTAACCACCACAGGACTATCAGACCATTGTAAGAATACCGGCCATAACTTCGACTTTGAAAATCCGAAAATCCTTCACAGAGAAGTTAACTTAGAAAAAAGATTGACCAAAGAAATGATTTCTATAAAGAACACCAAAAATAATGTAAATTTGATTACTGACACCATGTCCCTGAATAATATTTATATTAATTTGATGAAAAAGTGCAAATAAGAATAAGAGAAAAATTCTATGTATTACCACCGCTCATAATCAATAGTGGGGGTACCATGATTGACAACAAATGTGGTCGTCGAGGAGCATTCAGTCTATAGGGGCCTACAGACGATCAACCTAGTTGAAGACTAAGTTGTAAACACGGCATGTTGACGACCAAGTTGAACGTCTGTAGGCTGGTTGGTGGTTGATATTCCAGGTTGAAGACTAAGTTGATGCGAGATCAAATCGGTTTGATATTTGGTGGGCGGAGCCCGATGTTGACGACTAAGGGCTCTGACACACACAGCGGTTTCCGCCGAGGCGGCGGCCGACTCGGCCGCCGCCTCGACCGAATTAGCTAGTGCTTTGGTGCAATCAAGCCACACACTGCGATCTATGCCGATTCGTCCCTCTGAAGCCGACTCGGCACATCATCCGATCGTTGCGACGCGGCTGTTTTATTGCCTACTGGCGGCGGCTCATTACATTGGTTTGTACTTGTTAAGACACACAGAGCTGTTTTGGTGTTCGGCCGTCTCTTGTTTAAGCTATCAATTTCGGTTGTAGAGTTGTAGATTATCTCAAAATATGGGTGAGGAGAACATTGATGTCGACAAACTCATCAATGAAATTGAAAAGCGGCCTGCATTGTGGGATCAATCCAAAAAAGAATACAGTGACAGACTTCAAAGGAAGGAAAAGTGGGAGGAGATAATAAATGTATTTTCTAATGAAAATACATCAATTCAAGAAAAGAAACACCTCGGTAAGTATTTGATTTTTCATTGAACAAATAATAATCACATTTATATACATAACATTGATTTATTATTTATTATGCGCGAAATAGCGGCAGTATTTATCCCTAGAAGAAACAGCTCTGAAATTTCCTCTATGGTTTGATTCTGGTTCCAGACGTACCAAGTTGCCCTCTGGCAAAATAACCATTTCATCTTCACTGACTTGGTCGTGAGTTCCATCCCTTGTTCTCACAAAATTATGCAAAACACAGCACGATTTAATTATTGCTTCGGCGAAATCAATGTCAACATCTATTGCTCTGTGAAAAATTCGCCACTTGTTGGCCAATATTCCAAATGTGCATTCAATATATCTTCTGGCTTTAGACAACTTCAAATTGAATAGGCTTTTATCATCTGAAAGTTGCCTTCCTCCAAAGGGTCGAAGTAAATTTTCCATCAATGGAAATGCTTCGTCACCTACTATTACGTAAGGGAATGTATCGGTTGAATTCGAAAGGCAGCGTGGTGGAGGAATTCCTAAAGAGTTTTCACATAATTTATCAAAAATCGTGGAATGTTTGAATACTCCTGAATCGCTAGATTTCCCGTAAGATCCAACATCTATATAGGTAAAGCAATAATTTGAATCACACATGGCAAACAAAACGGTCGAAAAAGTTTTTGTAGTTGTAGTACATGGAACCACTATTCGGTGGTTGCTTAAGCCTTATGTGCTTGCCATCAATGGCACCGATGCAGTTAGGGAATTTTGCATTTCTTTCAAATCCTTGTGCGATTTCTTGCCACTTCTCAGAACATAGTTTTGGTATGGTTTTTTCAAGTAAACAGACCCAAATAGCTTTACAGACATCTTTAATAATAGTGCTGGCAGTAGATCTTCCCACTCGGAAATTATAGTGTAGATCTGTTAAGGAACATCCGGTAGCAAGATATCTAAAACAAAAATACCAAATAATGTACCTTTTTTTCACATATCAACAATCTGATGAATTCATAATTGATTCCTACAGGGGAGTTGCTGCATAAAAAATGGAAGAATATACGAGACAGATACTGCAGAGATCTTTTGAATCAACGAGGAAAGTCTGGAGATGGTGCCAAAAAAAAAGCACCTTATGTATACTCGAAGCAATTGAGGTTTCTTAAAGACACAGTTACACCAAAAGAAACCAGTGATACTTTAAGTAGTACAGTAGTCGAAGAGAGCACCACTCCGTCAACTGCAACACCCACCTCTACGAAACGATTGATAGGAAAAAAAAGATCCAATCTCATAGAAGAAAAGCTGCTATGCTCGTTGGAAACCTATGAGAAGAGGATGAGTTCTGATTGCCATGATAACGACGACAACAGACAGTTTGCGCTATCATTGGTACCTTCCCTTGCTTCTCTCCCAAAATTAGCAAATACAAAATGCAGAATAGAAATTCTGCAAGTTCTGAGTAAATATGAATCTTGCGCTGCACAACAAAATCATCAACAGCCAGGTTACATTCCGCATCATATTGTACAACAGCCATATTACATTCCACAAGTCCAACAACACAATTCACAACAGTTTCAGCAGCAGCAAGGGTACACTCCATATACTCACACACAAATAAACAATAACAATCAACAACCTATTCATTCTGAGGATCTGCAACCAACTAAAAACAATCGATCTCTGGCAGAACAGCAAGAACAAAGTAGGAATCCGGAAGCGAGTGATTCGGCAGCGGACTCAGTTCAATCATATCTGAGCCGTTTCTCTGGAGATGAAGATTCGCAATTCAGTATTTTTTTTTCATTTTTTTATAATTATTATTATTATTAATATTGTAATTTTTTTCCATGTACTCAAAAAGAGATTTGTAAATTTCCTTTATTTTTTTAAACTTTGTATTGATCTCATTGTAACTTCGAAATTGAAATGAATATTCATAAATCAAGATAGAAAGTATTCGCTTCACCTTTCCCAATTAGAGTATCAATTTTCGCCAAATGTAGAATCTGTGTTCTCCACAACAATATTTCGTGAAAAAGAGAGATATAGCCCAAGAACTACATACCTGAGAGTGATAACTAATTTTTCTTCTGGGGAAATGCATGTTCTCATACGAGTATTTGTTTTAGTTATGTTATTTTTTATAGTGTTGAGCAATTCATCGAACGAACTAATTGACATTCTCATATAATTGAAAATTTTTCCTCGTCCTTCCTTAATTCAAAAAACAAATTTGTGAATTGTCCTTTCGATTTTCTCTCCTCTACGATTGCATGTACCCACATTCTCCTCTTTTTCTTCTTCTCTTTTCTCTTTTTCCATAGTAAATATAATGCGGCAATTTGAACGATTGAATGTTTCATATTCAATAATCACAATTACAAAAAAACTGTTTTCAACCAACTTGCTTCCTACTCAGATCACACTTCGCTAGAAACTGTGCCGCCTTTCATAAGAGTAGTGTGTGGTTTGAAGAAACGCCACGTCGACTCGGCCGCCGCCTCGGCAGAAACCGCTGTGTGTGTCAGAGCCCTAAGTTGGAGCGTCTGTATGGTAGTCATCAACTAAGTTGACAACACCAGTTGGAATTCTACCTTGTAGAGGGAACATCTCATAGCGTATTCAAAATTCGTCGTAAATATTCGAGGAAAGGTAGTAATTTAACTAGAAAATATGAGCAAAATTCCAAACATTCAAGTTTGGGTAGATTTCTTTGATTGGGTGAAAGATCTTCCTGAATTATGGAGAGTAAAATCCGAGATATATAAAAAAAACCTTGAGCAGATGCCTCAAAATTTTGTATAGTACTTGAGATTCATGCTTAGTAAATGAATGCAAAATCTCAGGATGATCAGATTTATACATATTATGGAAATTATTAAAGAATGAAATATGTAAAAATCAATAATTAAAAGAAAATTGAATTATATGCTTCAGATATGCGATTCTTGGATATTTTGTTATGACATATAATAATTCTTTCTTTCAATATTTCGCATGAAGCTAACTGGGAGCATTTTGCATGTGGTCGAGAAATTCTATTCCAATTGGTTTCGTTTTGTCTGAGATATTAAGGAACAAAAATTCGGAATGGTCATATTTTATGGGACACCTTGTATGATTTGGCTGATTAACGAACTTAATTGTGGCATTTGGAAACCAAACTCACCCTGAAAATCTCAAGTCTCAAGGACAATTCCTTAGAAAGTTATCGTGTTTATGGCCTGACGGTCCCACGGACCGGATTGAATTTGACCACGGATTCGTCATCAGGGAGCAGAACCCTATCGTTGGAAACCAATTTCGGCTCAAAATTCGAAAAGTTCTTTCATTAAACCGGAATGGGAAAAATGAGACCGATTGTGGTACCAATCCTTCGTCCAAATTCTTTCATTCAAGAACTGTGCTGCACCACATTGTCGCATACAGGGTTGGGATAAAGTATGGCACCAAACACATATCTATTGAACGAAAAGGACAATATTAATGAGATTTTTACCCTAAACCCAGTATGTGAGCATTCGCAATCCCAAGATCTATCAACAACTGCAAAGATATACAGGAGGTCCCATATAAATTAAAAAAGTTTTTGATCGTAAAAGCAAAATATTTTTTAGATTTACACTAAACCCAGTATGTGCGCATTCGAAATCCCAATCTCTTTCAAAATCAGTAAAAATATATAGGGTGTCCACTTTAAATTAAGGAAGTTGATGGCATTTCCGGTTAAACCGGAAGTATCTCATTAATGAAAATATGCTCATCAGATGCATTGTGGTCCATTACACTCAGCTGCCAAATTTAAAAAATATCGCTCGTTTCGTTTTGAAGATATTAATTTGGTGCTCGATTTGGTGCCAAACTTTATCCCAACCTGTATATCGTTTATAATAACATATAACGAAAGATCTCTCTCCATGTTTCGATAATTTCTCCTAATCAGCCGACTGGTTCACTCGACGGAAACCACCGCTGAAATGATGTTTTCAACTTGGTTGACAACCGCTATTTTCACTTTCATTTGGTTTACAACCTAGTTGACAACATAGTCTTCAACTAAGTTGATCGTCTGTAGGCCGCTTAAGACTTTGCTAATATACGTGCATCTCAACGCAACTGATGTTGAAAATAACCTAAATTATCCATTTGTTTTGATGACAGAATTAGATATGTTTACCATTTGATCTCTCGGGTGAGTCTCTCCATTCTGTTCATTTGAGATTCACTACAGACTGCAGTCCAATACATTGTGGTCAACTTTTGTTTTATTTGTTCAACCTTTTTTTGATTGATGGTTGATTGTCAACTTTTTTTTTGTTTTGTGTATTATTGTAATGTCGTTATTGTATTTGAAATTATTTTTATCAATTGTAGCCTGAGGAATGTGAAAATAAATCACCGAAACGTCGCCATAGAGATCTACGTTTTTTATTGTTCCTTCGACCGAAAAAATTACCACCTTAATATTTATATTGGAACGAAAATTTGAAGAATCAACAGTAACACAGTACACACTTGACTTCCAGTACTTGGCAGATCATAACCAAATTTGAGACCGATCTGTCCGCTTTGACTATTGCTTCAGTCGTACTATTGCAATTTCAGTTATCTTAAATAATTATGTATTAATAAGTAATCGTTGAGCTTCGTGGTATTGTGTGGTGAATTGTAATCAGACGAAAGGTAATTTAAATAAGTATTTGCTTGTTCCTTCAATAATTTTCGACTTAACCTCTCCACGTTCAGCGTGGATACTTTATCCGATAGATATTATCGATCAGAAATGACCATCGGGACCTTTATTATTTTCAGAGGTATTGTTAAGACCTCTGTTAATGCAATAAGATATACAGGGTGTCCCGTAAATACCACGCGAAAGTGACACTGGAGATAGATTGACATTAGGTCTTTCAGATAGCATCAACATGACCTCAGTAAAAGTCCGCTGATTTTCGAGATATAATCACTTTTGTGTTTTTTTGAAAATCTCCAATTTTCGGTCTTCAAACTCATGTTTTTTTTTACCTAGGCTACCCTGAATAGTTGCTTTAAACAATGAAGTAATAACTTCACCGAGAACTAGAACAAAATCCTTTAAAAAAATGTCTAACTTGTTGTATTTTATGACGAAGTTAAAACGTTAACTTAAGTTTGACTGACTGATGTGAAAAAAAATCAGACTGAATTGACAAATAATCGTAAAAACTGGTCCATTTCCAGCACTTTTCAAAATGATACAACACTACCAATTTTTTTATGTCAAAACCTTAGAAATTATAATTTTGTCGCGAGAGATGTGTTTATGCCGAAATAATTAAAAATTAGGAAAAATGCACAAGTATCACCTGTTGCCAAATTACATGTTGCTTGATATTCTTTCCTCGCTACCGTTTCAAACAACCATTATTTTTGCTCTTCTTTCTCTTTTATCTCACTTTCTCTTTCATTTTTTGTTTGCAAAAGTGGTGATATCTCGAAAACCAGCGGACTTTTACTGAGGTCATGTTGATGCTATCTGATAGACCTAATGCCAATCTATCTCCAGTGTCACTTTCGCGTGGTATTTACGGGACACCCTGTATATTTTGGGATATATGGTTGTTAAACGAACAATGTTCGACTTCGAACATTGTTCAAGTGATAAATCCTGCATTAAGGCTTTTTGTCTGGTCCCAATCGATTACTTCAATTTAGTTTTTTTTATTGCCTGCGTGTAATTGATTTAGTCAGTATATGGTCTGAAGTCATTCTAGCCCTCTCATAGTTTAGATTTGCCTTTTACCTTAAACCTCTCCTTGATCGGAGGATGTATATCAGTTGTGTTCATTTAGTATTGCCAATATTTGTACATTGGATCATTATTTGAATTGATATCGTTTGAGATATATATCTGAACAGCTCGGCTTAAGTAAAACTGAATTGACTGCGTTTATTTAGTCCTCGATAGATACTTTTTCATGAGTTGATCTGAATTCCCTTCTTTTTTATTCATTTGTAGTTTCCTAATTAACTTTCAGTTTGTTCGTCAACTCTAGTTCAGAAACGTTTTCAAAGATGAATCATTTTCTCTTCGCCCAGTATGAACACTGGTTAGTCATTTTTGAATTTTATACAGTTCACTGTTATTGAATAGCATTTGTTAGACAGCTTTCTTTAACCCTTTCGTGACGGGAACCGCTAAAACGCGCAAATCGCTTACTGACTTATACGCGGGAGACGCATATTTTCGAACTCCTCAAAATAGCGTTGAATGGTTACCGTTGTGAGAAAAAGGTTTCATTGTAGTGAGTTTATAAACTATAAGTTGAAGAAATAAGAAAAAACTTAATGAAGCCGATTCAGAAGTATATTGC
Organism: Propylea japonica; assembly: GCA_013421045.1. Taxonomy (NCBI): domain Eukaryota; kingdom Metazoa; phylum Arthropoda; class Insecta; order Coleoptera; family Coccinellidae; genus Propylea; species Propylea japonica. The sequence continues at coordinate 103,460,626 of CM024239.1, forward strand.
TTAGTCCCAAAAGACGGCAACCGCTAAAAAGCGCGGATACTCGAAGGATCTGAAAATCCCCGTATACAGGGTGAGTCTTTGACTTGTACATATATTTTAACCGAATATTTCTGGGGTCAAAAGAAACACTTTTTTCCTCTACCATTTTTTCCGATTCGGCCTAAAAAAGAAGATATAGCCCTTTTTTATTTTCAGAATGAGCTATGCCGCCACTGGTAAACTAACCACTGAATTTTTGCAAGTACGAAATCTAGCATTCAAACCTTTGAAATAAGCGATTGTATCAAAGAAACGAGTAGATATACCATTCGAAATTTTCAAATAAGCTGCTGTATTAAATGGAAAAATATAAACTCACTTTTTCAATACCAGTTGTATTTCTAATGCAATTATTGATTCATCCAAAATTTTGCTGGTGATAAAATGAAAGAGAATAATCTCTTCTTGATGTACACTTCATTTTGATTATATCGGATTAACTTTTAAACCACCTATTTCATCTATAGCATTCATTTCCGATATCTCTCGAAATCTTCCGTGCCAGAATTTCCGAAATCAAAACAACAACTCAACCATAAAATTTGAATAAATGACATAATTCACTTGAACAGTCTAAACCACAGAACATAAATATAAGAAGTGCGAGCTGCCTACCAACACGGCCTTCTAAACCTACAGGCACGGTCATAGCCAAGAGCGGCAACGCTGTAGAGTCCCGACCGGTCCCGACATATTACAAGCACAGCCTTCTAAAGTAGTCCCTATGTACAGTTGTGTTACAGGCGCAAGCGTGAGCGCTAGTAAACATCTAGTGGTAAATTAATGTTTTTAGTGTCGATTATGGTCGTAAATGTGAAAAATAAGTGAATTATAATTAACTGTTGTGATTGTTTGAGTGCTGTGAACAGTGAAAGTGTTTGTGATATTGGTGTTAGTGAATTTTCCTTGGGATAACTACTTTCGTCTTTTGTAGGTGCGTTGCGGTAGGAACGTTTTATATTTTATCGTGTAGAAGTAATATCCGTCTGAAAAACTTAAGGATATTTCAATTGTTTCAGTTTGCCGAAACATGAACAGCGTAAGCTTTTATAAATGAGGGTCATACTGCAAAATTTCATTCCAACAAAAGTTTTGATTGTGAAAAACATTTCGATTCCAACGATATAATTAAGTTCCATTAACATTCACTAGTTCTCTTCCATTTATCATTTCAGATAACAAATTCTCGAATTATTCTTGAAATTTGTCAACGTGACAACGTAGGGAAAATTGAATTCTGTGAATATTTCCGACAGAATTGCATTCAGCCAAAGTACCCAATTTTTCGAATTCCTAAGATTTTTTTTTCTTTCAACGTCGGATTACTCCGAGGATTACTCGGGATTTTGTATTCGGGAAAGATCAATCATATTCAGGAAAAACTGTGTTCCAAAAATCATTTCATTTGAAGAAATCGTTTGCGAGAGATTACTGAAAATTTATGCTTTTCATGGATTTTCAACAGCCTGTATCTTTTTAACCAGGCCGAATCGGAAAAAATGGTAGAGGAAAAAAGTGTTTCTTTTGACCTCAGGAATCTACGTTTAAAATATATGTACAAGTCAAAGACTCACCCTGTATAAGGCACGACTTCAGAAAATAACCCCGTCTCGAAAGGGTTAATTTGATTTCTTATGTTAAGTTACAGAATACTGCTTATGAATTTATTTCATAAAATTGTCAACTCATTAGAATGCTCTTGATAGTCAATATTGTTACAATGTCTCTTGATTCTTGTGTAGTAACAAATAATGTGAAGTTTTATGTCTTTCCATATAAACTATCTGGAAACACTCATTAATTGATTTCACAATTGTGAATTACAAAATCTGATTTTGAATACCATGTTTTGTCGAATACTACCACATGATCGCCTTAAACCGATATGGATATCCATACCGTCCACATCACCACTGTGAGAATACAGTATACCGTATTGAATTGAATAACTTCATTACAATTATTAAGTAAATTGGAGGACTTAAAAATGAATTGAGAATTTCAATTTTCTTTATTTCGCACTAGCATTCTCATTTCACCAGTGATTAAGTTCAACTATCAGAGGGTAACGGGTTTTTATTGACACATTCGGAGCCCCAAACTTCTAGATTCTAATCTAACACCTCGAAACCATGGGTTAGAAGTTATCGCTCATGAATGACGTCGGATATGGAATTCTCGGTCGAATTCCAATCACATAATGGAAATGTCCTCCTTGGTAACGGGGTCTAACACGTTCTTTGAAAAAATTCCCGGAATTTATCGCAAACTGGTTCCCTTCGTCTACAACCGAACGAGGTAGATGGGTCTGGTGTCCTGGAAGCCAGGAATCCTGTGGGGTCGATCAACCCCTCCGACGTTTCCGGAAGGAGATCTCCATTAAAACGGGTCACTTGATTGATTCGGACGATTCGGCATCCGATACGGCGATGCTATTACATAGAGAGGTCATGAATTCTTTTAATTACCGCTAAGGGTTTACCTGAATAGAAAATAGAATCCAGCAATTCGGGATCAATATGGCGGGAGTGCTGCCGTATATCAGCATATTATGATGGCATTATACAAGAGTTTGACTTTCCGTATGATAACTGATCAAGAATAAGTTCTATGAAGACCAGGATTGCTTCCGTCTCCACATCTTATTTGTAAAAGTTATCAAGACAGGTCTCATTAGGTGTGGGTCTTACCTACTTCACTGGTAATTTTATGAAGTGGACACTTTACAGGCTGTCCAGGAGATTGACTTCAATAAATTTATTTCAGGTCTCCCAGACTTGTGACTATCCAAAAATACCCCATTTATTTTACTCGACTTTTCGTAGTTCTCGGATTATTTGTTTTGGAGCGTTTTCTGAATGTATTTGGCCCGCTAGATGTGAAAAATTCATATCTCTTCATGCAGTGCGTAATTTGCAGTTTTTATTCTATTAAAAATATTGTCCTGAACGTTGCTTCAATTAAAAAAAATTATTCAGCTAGCTACCTGCAAACTACTCAAAAAAAGCTTGAAAGCTAGACCTTCTGTTTTCAGTAGGATGTACTCAAACTTTCATCTTCATTAGTGGTGAGACCACTGTGAAAATTACACGAGCAACAGCCATTTCACAGGAATTTCAATAAATTTAAAATCCCATTTCACCGTAAAAATTATAAGAAGAGGGCAAATAACTTTTTTCAAGCTCCAAAGATTTTTATCCTATCCGCCCTCCAAGGCCGATTATAACAAAACAAGTCCAATCTACCTTTTAATTCTATGACTTTTGTACCTCAAGACTCCGCGAAGTTTGGAAACATAGTAAAAAACTAAAAAACACCTTCTTATATTTCTAAATCGGAAATGAAAGTTTAAGTACATCATACTGAAAACTGACGTTCGAGATTTCAAGCTTTTTTTGGGTAGCTTGCAGAAACTTCAGGTAGCTGAATAATTTTCTTTATTGAAGCAACCTTCAGGACGACCATGTTAACAAATTGAAACCTGCAAAATATGCATTGTATGAAAAGATATGAGTTTTTTAAATCTAGTTGGCAAATTACATTTTAAAAACACTCAAAAAATCATAACTCGAGAACTCCAAAAAATCACATAATAATTATGGGGCATTTTTGGATAGCCACAAGTCTGAGTAATCTAAAAAAAATATCGTCGTCAATCTCCTGGATATATGTGAATATGAAATTTCCAACTACAAGTGTATCAAGTGTAAAAACTTGGAGAGAATTATGAAATAATTTCTCTCGAATACGGAATAATACTAAATATCTAGTTATTTCTACTGGAATTCGAGGCAAGCATATAAAGCTTATAGTATTTTCTACGCTTTTCGCTTATATTCTCTAGCTAAAATAATGAACACATCATTTTGTCGAATTTATAGAATTCGAATTATGAAGAAGAATCCGATGATGGGGAACATCTTTCATAGTATAACATCATATTTCGTGATAAGTGTCAAAAAAAATTTCAAGCTGTATCTGTTCTATGAGAGATCTAGCAGGTTTTAGCCATTGAGTAGCTAAATATTATTTTCCACATGTAATATCCTCATTTTGTAGATGACCAAAAGAATAATATCAATTATTACTAAAACTCCAGTTAGGGTAAAAAGCAATGTGTTTCGATTAATATCCTCATTTTATGTGACTCAAAGCAATTTGTTTTGGATAGTTTTTGTGTTGATTTAATTATACTTCTTTGATCTTCATATCGAATACTGGTACAATACAGATATGATTCATTATGCTAATAAAAGCTGTTTCTCATTTGAAAATTTTTTGTAATACCTACAAGTCTTTCACTTTTCCGAGGTATTTCAACATCCACCCGAAAACTGAATATTATCTCGTACGTGTATCTCGACAATAAATCGAAAAACTCACGAATACCATTACTTTTTCGTAGTTAACGCAACAGATTACGAATTTTTGTGGTCGTTCACATTAAACGCACAAAAATAAATCTCCGAAGATTTATGGAGTCTAATGAATCTGAAAGTCGTTACAGTAAATCTTGGGACTAATGGGGAAAAGTGAAATTAGAAGAAACAACACTCCACGACCACTCTAATGGCGGCCAATCTTTCGTTAAGAATAATGAATACTAATGTGCAGAGTAGGGACAACTTTCGGGTTCAAGAACAGAAACGGTTTCCAGTTCGCAAATGTAAATTCTGAGCTGACCTACTTGCAATTTCATTTCTCACCTTAGGATTTCATTGACTTACGAGGAAGTTTAATTTTCCTAGGTCGTTTCATAGAAAATTCTAAATTTATTACCTCAATTTATATACAGTCATGTTGAGAATAGAGTAAGTGGAGATAACAGTGTAAGATTACTGGAATATATGTGTTTCTTCAACAAATTTACGATTTTGGAGCATTCAGCTTTTTCTGAAAAGTTGAGGAAATTGATCAATATTTCATCTGTTAGCTAATTTGATTGAATAACTTTAGAAAAAACGCAATCAAATCTATACTTTGGACTTCACTCGGAATATAGGTATATCGAGTTGAATGTCGAAATATTGGCGAGATGATAGATGAAATGAAATAAAATATATTTCGAATATTAAATATATTGTCCATCCAAGAACGATATACATCGAAGTGAGCCCTGAAAGTTTAGGCGCAGCCTCATTTCTGGGTACCCCAACACCTTTTGAGCTGAACATATCTGAAAAAATACTGGTACACAACATGTGGCTAACATGCCTTGATCAGTTGCTTAAATGTCGCAAGAACAATAGATCAAGTTTTTGCTTGAGCGCATGAAAACTAGTTGTTTTCCTTGCGTGTTCAGAACTTTCCCTAATATTCCATTTTGAAAACTTGCTTTTGGTTACCGTTTTTTTTTAGTTAGGTACAGTTTGTGTTATAATGATAGAAGGGACATGATGGGGTTCTCAATAGTGGGATACCCCATCTTGCCCTATATTTTATTTTATTTTTATTATGTGTTAAATTTTTCTGAAATGAACATAACAATATTAAAGTATAAACATTCATTTCATGCCCTAATAAAATCAATTCTACCACGCCTATTGAGCAAGATGTGCAGTGAATTCACGTATATATTTTCTAAACCTTGAGAACATTTGTTTTCATTCTGTTGTGGGTTCAATGTTATATTAGTATCAAAATTAGTAATTCAATAAATAATCTGTTACTTTGAAACACTTAGTTTAATTCTCAATCAAACCTAACTACCCCGTTCTGCGCCACCTTCCCCTACGTCGGCCGTAGGTAAACAAGATACACATTTTCAGGATAGACTCAAGATTTGAAGAGGAAAGATGAATTCATGAATGAATAGAATTAAACCAATAGCCCTCAAGAGATAATAGAAATATTAAATAATAATAGAAAATAGATAAAATTATTATGTTCGATCTAACCAAACATAAACAGACGACGCAAACTGTCAAAATTCGAATATACCTATATCATATTTTCGCTCATTGTTCGGGTTGAAAAAAAATTTACCTATATTATACCTGCATGAACTATTACCAACATTATTTCGATTTTTCACAACTGTCAATCATTCTTGGGTAGGCTTATTATAGATATCCTACCTGCTATCATTTTAAATTAATTGAAATGATTACAAGCCAAGCTAAGATGTAGCGTTGCGGAACAGGTAGGTACTTGTCGCAGGCAATGAAAGTTTAATTGAACAAGCGGATGACGCCACAGGTGAAAATGAAGAATTAACATATATAAGATTTCGAACTAGTTCACATTGAACTCATCAACAGGTCGAAATGCTTTTTCCTAATTCTCACTTTCAATCAGTTTCCGTGGTGTAGTGGTTATCACATCCGCCTAACACGCGGAAGGTCCCCGGTTCGATCCCGGGCGGAAACAAATTTTTGTAAGTTACTGCAGCCAGTGACTAGTACGATCTCTATCGCTTCCTATAGAATTGATTATATCAATTTCTTCCTATCTATACAGTGTTTTCCTAATTGAATGTCAATATTACTGGGGATGATTTTTGGGCCCATTTTAAGAAAAAATTGTCATTTAAACGTCTGACCTTTCAAGTTACAGGATGGCAAAGTGTCGACCAAATAAACATAATCTCAAATATTATTTAGACAGTCAGTGGCACGCCACTGACTTTTCTTAAAATGAAAGAAAATAAATCCGTTTTCTGCATGGTGATATTTTCATATGTATGTATTGAAGATATTGTTATGATCATACAGAGAAACGGTTTTTATTTTTGTAAGCGAAAACCGCCGTGCATCGGATTGGAAAAATTCATGGGAACAACTCTGGTGAGAAATGATTGGGAATTTCAGAAGGTAAGACGTTTAGGACATATGTTCATATGAAGTTTTTTTCTTGAAATGGACCTAAAATACACCCCCATAAATATTGACATTCGATTAGGAAACACCCTGTATATCAGGTCAGAACGTTCTCGTAAGTCTTTCTCTGTTTCTCGATGAGTCCTATATCTTTCATTATTTCTTTGTCGACGCCTTTCCTACAACTTTTTCTAAATCTTACTCTACGTCCTCGTGGAGTCCGATCAGAGATTTTTTTGAAATTCTTCTTTCCAGCATCCTCTGCACAGTGTGAACAGATTTGGTATCCCTGAATTACAACTTTTTAACCCTATGAGATAGAGAAAAATGATAGCACATGGCGGTCATCTTTCCTCGAGAAACTCATTTTGCCGTCAACCGCATTGCTATATTATCCTTTGTTTTCGAGTTATAAGCCAAAATTGACATTTGGGCCATTTAAATTTTGATAATCATCCCGTCCCTTTTGTGCTATAAACTTGGAACAAAAACAAAAAATACACTTTTTTATGGGAACCCAGTGGTTTAATCTAATTTTTGCTGAAAAATAATTTATTTCCATTGAGATATAATCTCCGTTTTTTCTCGTTTCACAAATATATAACATGTCATATATCGCTCATCGGTCAGTAGTGGCGCTTGAGGAAACAAGGGTTGGCATATCCCCCAACTAAATTTTTATGGCCTGTGCTCAACAAAATTGTTCCAATTCATTCATCACTACCCCCACTGGAAATTTCTGGGCTAGCCTTGCCCCCCACTAGCGCCGCCACTGACCTAACAGCGATATATGACATGTTTTATGTATATTTTTGAAATGAGGAAAAAACGGTGATTATTCTGAGGTACAAATAGATTTGTGCGTCTATAAGAAAAAAAAAACAAAATTTCATTTGATAAATTTGAAAGGAAACCCCTCAGCAAAAATTAGATTGAGCCTCTGGATTCCGATAAAAAAGTGCCTGTATAATGTTATTATTTCAAGTTTATAGCACAACCAGAGACGGAGATATTGTTCGATGTTGAAATTGCTCAAATGTCATTTTTGGCTTAAAACTCGAAAACAGAAGAGGATAAGCAATGAGGTTGACGGCATAATGAGTTTCTCTAAGAAAGACCACCGCAATGTTCCATTCATTTGTATCTATCTCTTAGGGTTAAAAAGTTTCAGTTCAAGAATCACCAATTCTGTTCACCCTGTATATGTCCGAACCATATTACCCAGTTGTTTAGTACGAATGTTTTTCACGATGTTACCTTTAACACCAATGATATGTCTTAACGCTCCCTCAGACCAATGCGGCGAAATGGCACCACTTGCGGAAATTCGTACCGTCTCCGATCCGCAACTTATTGTTCCTACGTCGTTAGGTGGACAAGTTCAGACTGGCACGATTTCAATCGCGTACATAGCGATTTGTCTGCGTTTTTCTCAGCACGGAAACTCAGTTCCCATTCAGCTGCGTTTTCGACTGCATCTCCATTGAATTCGCAACGAAGTGTGTGTCCAACTTTCGGATATCATTTTTTATGAGGTGTAAAATTTCATCAAAACACCGTTTTGACATTCTAAAATATACATAGAATCTCTTCTCGTCCTCTCGCTACATTGGCATCAATGTATGAAATTCTCCATATTCTAATCTTTCTTGATTGATTTTGTGAACCCATTTTCTCGGTTTCCTAAGGTGAGATACGAACGTAATAACAATAATATACAAATACACTACTGGAAAAATTAAAGGATCAAAAAAAATCCCAAATTTTTGGCAATTTTCAACATGCCGTAACTTTGAGAGGAAAGATCGTACAAGGAATTTAAAAAAAGGAAATTGTAGCTCCAGGTGTCTAGTTTTTGGATACGAACTTCAAAAATTTCAAGTTTCAGTGGTTTTCGAGTAATGATAGAAAAATCAGCAACAAAAAAATTCTCAAAATTTACCACATTTTTTTCTTGTCTACGAGCGTGGAAATTTTATTTTTGGATATAATCGTTATAATGATGGGATACTTTGTTAATTCAGCTTTAATTTATTTTTTTACTGACCTCAATACGTCCACTTCTCGCCGAGATATCGGTTTTTAAATGGAAAAGGATCCATTTGTTTTTGATTATCGATTTCTCAGCAACCAATGATCGCACAAAAAGTTGAAGGAGGATTTCAAGACCTTAAATGAAATCCCATTAATGAACAACCATGGCTTATTCATAGAAATTTTTTCTTCTTCATGTCGCATCATATAAAAATCAACAAAAAAGGGCTTTTGGTGGTTTCTTGGAAAATCTACCGCTGGATCGAAAATGTTGAGGAAACCAATAATGTTAAGTGTGATTTTCACAGTTCAATATGTTGATAAAAACCTTACGAAGAGCCAACTCAATCCAGCGAGCCGTTTTTTTGTTTGACTCGATTGAATTTTTGAAAAAAATAAGGATCACGTTTTTTGCTCTGACAAGCTCATAATCTTTAAAAAAGGCAAAAAATAATTTTTTCGAGCTTTTTCCACATTTTAATTGCAAAAAGTACATAAACTTAAAAAAAAATAAAATAAACTAACACATAAAATTTTTATTAATTTAATAACGATCGATAATAATCAAAGACAAATGGATTCTTTTCCATTTGAAGACCGATATCTCGACGAGAAGTGGACGTATTGAGGTCAATAAAAAAATAAATTGAAGCTGAATTAACAAAATATCATTATAACGATTATGCAAAAATTAAATTTCCACGTTCGTAGACAAGAAAAAAAAGTGGTAAAATTTTAAAAATTGTTTAGTTGCTGATTTTTCTATCATTACTCGAAAACCACTGAAACTTGAAATTTTTAAAGTTCTTATCCAAAAACTAGACACTCGGAGCTACAATTTCCTTTTTTTTAAATTCCTTGTACGACCATTCCTCTCAAAGTTACGGCATCTTGAAAATTGCCAAAAAATTTGGAATTTTTTTTTGATCCTTTAATTTTTTCCTGTAGTGTAGATGCTTTCTACCGTTAAGAATCTTCTTCTACTGCAAGCAACATTAGTGCTTCTTCTTCATCTGATAATGTGTACTTTTTTTTTTCACTATTTTCACAAGTACCTAACTATCGTAGAGATTATCAAATGATGCGATTTCAATCGGATCGGTTTGAGGGGTACTGCAGATCCCGCAACGGATATTCGCAACAAATTCCGGTCACGGATGCGGTGCGATTTTGCCGCGTTGGTCTGTGGGAGCCTTTAGCCTCAATTGGCCATACTTCTGAGCTGTATGTTGCAATGTTCTTTATAATTGTGGATATATTCTTATCCTATAAAATCCGATGGTCATATCAATTTCTTTGCTGTCTTCGAAATATTTAGGCTCTGAAGTCAGTAGGCGTCAGAACGCAGACGTCAGTTTGAGAAACCTTTCAAATTCTTGTTTTCATAAAAACAATAAGAGTTCGGATTAAAGCTACAGTTTTTATAGTTATAAGATTCCTGCCGGACATCGGACATGTTAATTGTGATATACCAGTAAAAGCAGCAGAAATTTCGAGTCAGCTGAAAGAATTTTCGACTTTGGTTTACTTAAAATCTTTTTTCTCCTAGCTGCACTAGTTCTTGATATCCCTTCCGTAGACAATGAATTTTGTCAACCTTGCATTTTCAATTCTTTCGATTTATTCAGAAATGGTGGGTATTACATTGGTTATCGTTCATGTGAGGTCAGAGTATGTTTCCTGACGACGGCTGATGGTGAATGCTTGCCGAAACGTTGAATAGATGAAGTGAAAATGATGAAAATAGTCCAACTTATATTTGAATTCATATTCAATTTCAAACTTTATACCACACTCACCGGCAAAATAATCGATCTACTCAAAAAATCGATGAAGCTTGTTAATTCATAGATATGTATGTTATTTCAAGTCCGATTCGAATGATTTTTTTTCAATTGCAGGTATGTTCATCGCTAATCAATCACTAGTTTTGAATTCTAAAAAAATTCGGCGTTCGTCATTTCATAGAGGGTAAAACAAAATCTGTTTTTTTCCTTAAAAGAACCACCTCTGGTGTGTTTCAGTTATTCCGCCATGTGATTTGTTATTCCATTATCAATACACATATCCTACATATCCATTGACAATTCAATTCTTCATTTATACCAATAGCCAAATTTTTGTAAAATATACAGGGTTTTCAGTAAAACATTAAATTTCGCTAATGCTACAACAGTACTTCAACAAAATCAACCTGAAATTCTGACCTAATGAAAATAAACAGAAAACTAAGCCAAAAGCATAGCGTATTATTGGCCAGAAGCGGATAAGAAGTCTCGGCATGTGCTCATTAGGGTTTTGAATTATTAGAGCATCACTGAGCTGCTGCAAATTTTCAGGAGTAGGTATGTGAGATCGAATTTTCCTCCCAAGAGCATCCAAACCCCCATCCAAAAGACCAATTGAGTTCAAATCTGGGCGTAAAGCAGGCCAGTTGAATTCTTGGATATCGACCTCTGTTAAATACTCCCTGGCAATCCTAACCACATGCGGTTGATACAAGCGGGCATGTTAAAGCATTAGCACGAAATCGTCTCTAAAGAACGGTGCATACCGAATAACATATCGCGCTAAAACTTCTCTTGTTTTATGTTTTCACTCAGGTTTCAGTTTATTTTCCTAATATTCTGATTTAAGGTTAAATCTTACTTTCATAGCCATAGCGAAATTGTGGAGTTTAATGCTGCTCTGAAAACGCTGTTTCTTCAACGTAATTTGGGCTGTTGTTATAAACGAAGAATCAGCTTGTCAAGAGAAGATGTGTTTTGATGATGAAATGAGAAATTACACGGTTGAACAAATGGAACACGCCAGGAGTGGTTCTAAAGTTAGATGAAAAAAAGATTTTGTTTCACCCTTTATAAATGACATACCTCGAGTTTTCTGGAAATGAAAATGGAAATTTAAAACTTAAAATTAAGTGACCATGAACATACCTACAATTGAAAAAAATCAATCGAATTGTACTAAAAATAACACATTTATGAATTAACAAACTTTATCGATTTTTCGAGTGGATTGATTATTTTGCCTGTGAGTGTATAAAACAATGAAAAAAATCGACTCACCAACTATATTTAAATAAACCGGATATCCTATTGGTGGTGTGGTGCTTATTTGGCACTCGTAAATGCCTGTGTCCTTCTTCTGTGGATATCTTATTCGTAGACTCCATTCCTCAGTGTGTGGTGTGTGAACTGCCTCGAATCTCTGATCAGATGTGTATGTGTATCGCCCCACTGTGAGGAGATGTATATCTCGATGACGTACCCAGGACACCTATAAAAGAAATAACTCAATCAAACTCCAAAAACTATTAACCTTGTTCGTGCAGAATCCTCATGCAATTACTCCGGGATATTCCTAATCTCGCAGTAATTGAATTTCGCCGAATGCGCTGCTAACATAGAGCTTTGTGCATATTCTGATTACAGGTTTATGGTTGTTATTGTGAGGATTATTGGGATGTGAATTGAGTCTGTGTTTTGTCCTTCAAACTTTAGTAGAAGTTATGTGTTCTTTAACGACTGTTTCACTCATCACATTCAATGGAAGAAAATGATGAAAAAACCTAAAATTACAGATATGTTGTCAAAACGATTGCATGCTGTTCGCCTGAAAAAAAGGTTCGCAAAAACCATGGATAATGATCCAGAAATTGTTATTCTGAATTGAAGATGGTTCTGAAGAACTTGTTCCGATATCACTACTGTCAACAACATATTTCAATTAACAATTTGGAAGGAAAATTTCAATTTCTACGAACAATAGAGAAGTACCATGACAAGGACCAATTGTTCAAAAAACACTGAAATGAAAATCAACTTTTTTATTCGAAAGCTTGAAATTCAATAAGCATATCTTGAAATATAAGATGTCACGATGGCCTGTAAAGATTTCAATAATTAGAAAAGAGGTTTAACGCGTCACATCGTGTAACGATACGATCGTTACAACTTTCTTTCTTTTTGAAATTCAAATTTATTCATTACATATTTGTTGCACCGCCACTGCATTTGTACGTGTATCGAAGAATTAAGATTTGCAGATTGGCGCATGTTTTCAATCTGATAAGATATTAATCGGTTATTCGAAGATTTTTATTCTTTTTTCTGCTTTGTCTGGTGAATGAGAATCTTTATCTAGATATTTTTTGGTATTGAATTTTGAGATTTAGTTAATATTTTATCGTTTCTATTGGTCTAGTGAAACTCAATTAAAAATTGAGGTAAGATATATTTTGAAATGTATTTTTTTACAATCTCCTCTGCTCAACAAAGATTTTTTTCATTTCAACTACGAAATTCGATTCATCCTTGCCGTTCAGGTTCATTTTCATTCGCTTCAAAATTAATTTTTCTTATAGATTTCATTATTTAGATCATTTTCCTTTTCAAAATCTCACGTCATTAAGTGAATGCAACAAATGGAAAACCGAGTGGAAAACATTTCGCTACTTCGTTCGAGGTTCATGCTATGGAGGAAGGTTTTCGTATGGAACAAGAGATGGCGTTGTCGGTATTTAGTACCTCAAACAAGATGCCATTTCGCTTTAAGTTCCAAGAAATACCACGTATCACTCAGAGCTATCCTGTGCTGATGAGTCCTAATGAGGGCGAAATGGCCATCCATAGGTGCTTTAATTGATGCCACTTTTTTGCGTTTTGTCTCGAGCGAGGACGAAATTAGGTCCAAAGTATGAGATTAATTTTAGTTGATTTCTATCGATTAATATTATGTATTCTCTGCTTTCACTTTATGGATTTCGATAATTTTTTATTCTCATATCGTCACCGATGTCGAACAAAGAAATTGAGGTTAAAAGCTGATAAACATGATACTTTTGAAGTAGTAGCGAAAGCCATTGGTGAAAACATGAGAATACAAAATTTATGGAAACCTTCACAGGCCTTAGTGACGTGAAATCAGCTTTTTTCAGGTGCGCTGCAAAAACCGTAAGACGTACATGGAAACAATGTATGACGGAAATGTACCTTTTTAATAGTTCTACAAAAAAGTCCGCGATAGCATATATCATTCAATTATGATGAATACATCAAAAGATATGGCAGGTTGAAGATCAAATCACACCAAAAAGCGTTTCCGAGGTAGGCACTAGGCGGGTAGGAGAAGGAACCGAAGTGTGAGGGATGTATAAATGTATTTTGGATTGCCTGATGCCCGTATGTTTATGATCACAAATCAGATCAACAGATGGCGCTGTAGTCGCTATTTAGGTTATTCATCTATACTAATCTTAGAATAAAGAATAATTCTATGTTCTAAGATACTAATATTATAAAGAGGAAAGATTTGTTTGTTTGTGGGTTTGTGGGTTTTATACGAGTTAACTCATGAGCTACTAGACCGATTTCAATAATTCTTTCACCCTCAGAATGCTACACTATCCCTGAGTAACATAGGCTATACTTTTCACCCGAGAAAACTAAGGAAACCTACTATAACTTCAACGATAATAAATATGAGTACCAAAATCAGCTATTTTCAGGTGCGCTGCAAAAAACCGTAAGACGTACATGGAAACAATGTATGACGGAAATGTACCGGGTTTTTTCACTATAATTTGACCCCCCCTTTAACTTTGTTACTAAAGGAGATACAAAAAAATGTTTCGTATAAAAGTTTCTCGAAATCAACTGAGGTTTTTTGATATGACTCCACGAACTGAAATATATACAGGGTGGCCAACATATTGATGGCAACTTCGTTTTTTTAAATGGAACACCATGTATATTTTTCCATATTTGGCTAGCTCTTTTTCCCCTGATTTCGAATATGTAACATATGTTGGTCTATGTCTTTTATTCTGAGAACCACAGAGTTTCAAATTTCAATAACCATCTGGTATAGCGTTTTGGAAGTTCGAGAATATTCAAGTGGCCAATTTGATCTTTGGATTGGTAATGGCGCTCCTATTTTATGGCCACCAAATAGTCCCGATTTAACACCTTTGGACACGTTTTATAGCCGTTTCTGAAGGAAAAAATTTACTTCAGCAACAATGACAATCAATGAAAGCGGAGAATAATATTAATGATATAAAATCAACCAATATTGAACCCATAAATCGGAGTTAATCCCGTCAACACACAAAGAACAATAATAATATTGTAATGATTAGAAACAAATTTTGAAGCTTTAATTTCTGACTTGAATCAGAGCCATTATAATGCTATCAAAAATAGTGTAAACAACTTGAGACAACTATATGAACTATGTGTATTGAATGAAGGTGGTCATTTTGAGCAATTTCTTTAGTTGATGTTATTCTTACCATACTACCATAGTTCATCATTTTTCATTGGTTGAGTAATTGTTAAGTATTCATTATAAAATAATACTTTTATAATACTTTTAAGTAGATATTTTGGATATAAATGATTTCGTAGGTATTTCACATATTTTTTTATTCGGTGTCATCATTTCAAAACTTGATAGCCTATCAAAAAGGAAGAATATACAGGACAGGGTGTCCCAATTGAAAAAATATAGTTGCATTCAATGTTGTTCAACCTGTATATCTTCCCATCGACGCATTTTCAGTAAACGCACTCTGCCACTTGTTAAATGATTACAGATCTTGGCAGGGGGTTCTTGAAATTTGAAACTCTGTGGTTTTCAGAATAAAAGAGATAGACCAACATATGTTACATATTCGAAATCAGGGGAACTAGAGCTAGCCAAACATGGAAAAATATACAGGGTGTTCCTTTTGAAAAAATGAAGTTACTATCAATATGTTGGCCACCCTGTATATATTTCAGTTTCTGGACTCATATCAAAAAACCTCAGTTGATTTCGTGAAACTTTTATACGAAACATTTTTTTATATCTCCTTTAGTAACGAAGTTAAAGAGGGGGTCAAATTATAGTGAAAAACCAGGGTGTCAATTCTCGGGATCACTCGCTCACGAACGTATACGTTCGCGAGTGAGTAAAATCGAAGAAATAGTTCGAACAAGTTAATTCCTGAGTATATCGTCAACTAATCGTTTCGACGAAAGTGTACGTTCATTTTGAACGGATAAAATCATCACAGTTTCAAGAAATCTACTCTCAAAATGTCACGAACGTATCGTTCGTCGAACGAGTGATCTCGAGAATTGACACCCCGGTACCTTCTTAAAAGTTCTACAAAAAGTCCGGAATAGTATATATCTATCTTGTAAGGTTTACTCGGTATCACCTTTTAAAGGTATCCGAATGTTTCTCAAAATTATGCGTTATTTGGGAGTATTTTTTTATGAATACTCTATTGATCCTTATCCAATTAAATACGTCGTTCATACCCAGTATTTAGTTAAGAACGAAATTGCCCTTTACATAATTCAATTATGATGAATAAGTACATCAAAATATATGGCAGGTTGAAGATGAAATCGCACCAAAATGCGTCTCCGAGGTAGGCACTAGGCGGGTAGGAGAAGGTCCCGAAGTGTGAGGGATGTATGAATGTATTTTGGATTGCCTGATGACTGTATTTTTATGATCACAAATCAAATCAACAGATGGAGCTGTATTCGTTATTTAGGTTATTCATCTACTCTGCAACTAAACGGCTGGATCGAATTGAATGAATTTTGTGTATACAGAACAACGTCTGTTGGGTCTGCTAGTTCAACATAAATTAGTTATTTCATATAAATAATGGATTTTACAATACTCTCGTGCGGACTCTGCTTGGTGTGGTATTGAGGGCAAAGAAGGGCTAAGGTCTTGCATTATGGCTAATGGAGGTCATTTTACCTTCTCCAATCTTTCAGTGATGTCACGTATTGAGTTATTCTTATGAAAACAATATTATCCTCAATATTTATTTGTATAATTTGTATTATTCATTATTTGAATGTGTATTTATCTTGAAAACGGTTGAAAATATCGAATTGAACAGAGGACAAAATGTGTCGGGAAATTACCAGATTTTCCATTTGTGTCTATGATTGTGCAAAATAGCATTTCTGTTTAGAGACTCCACTGAAACACCACCGATTTTATGAACCTGATCTGATATTTTGATCTTTTCTCAATTTCCATAGAGTACTTTGAATGGGCTTTGCTTTACCCATACGAATTTAAATATATTCAAATTTGAAGTATTAGAAAAAAACGTTTTCAACTCAGTAACAAATCTTTCGGACCAATGTTAACATGTTTTTTTTTTCTTAAAATAAGCTAGGAAATCTCTTTGTCTTTCGATGACGTTATTCTGAAACACCCTATGTATATAGTTCTCAGAGTGAATTAAAAAGAGTGTAGCATTTCTGTGAAGACAGTGGAACTTTCATATAACGAACTTCGCTATATCGAATTTCTCCCTACAACGAATTTTGTACAACACATTGCATCTTGAATCCAAATTCAATGTTGAAACCACCCTAATAACCGAAGTACATTCTGTCTGTAACGAAATATTCAAAGAACATCACTCTTGGAATGGGTATTGGTGAGAAGGTAAAAAGGTGCCTTTTTTCCAAATTTTTTTCGGGCGTAACAAATCCCGACCTTAAAAACTAAATCATTACGGCAATCAGAGAGATCCTTCGGAAACAGTTTTAAATACACCCCTGGCTGTTTGGTTTCAATCTAACTATTACGCTAGTGTGAGAGTTGTGCAAAAATGTCTAGAAGGAATTGCTTAAGTTTGAATGATAAACTCAAATTTATCAGTGAAGTCGACTGCGACGTTGCCGACTATAGAAACAAATTTTCTGTATAACGAAATTTCTTTATAATGAATTTTTTTTGCGGACTTAACGCTTTCGTTATAGGAAAGTTCCACTGTATATAGGTACATCAATATCTGATGAATACTTATAATAATGAACAACTCAGAAATCTATACAGATTCATCAATCATATAAATTATCCTCCTTCGCAGATATGACGAAGCATTCAATCAAACAGTGAGAAAAAATCACAAAAAGCAGAAAATATATTAGAATTTCTAAATTCGCCTGAATTAATTTATCTACCAAGAAATTCAATATTCGAGTTTCGGAGTCTAACTCCCTATCCGAAAAAGAATGAAAGGACTATTACAGTATCACTAAATATGCGTGAAACAATATTGAACTGGATCCAGTCGAACAAGGAATGGCTCAACTCAACTGGAAAATTATAAGTTCGTTGAATAGGAACTCTCATATTTCCTTGCCAAAATGGCAGGCAGTCAGTGGAAATTCACCTAAAACTAGTCCAGTTGAACTTAGTCCTAATATCATTCAGATCACGTGTGTAACCCCGAAACGAACTCCTCACAAACTTGTTTTATTGAAAATAAAAGGTTTGTTCCAACTCAAGAATTGACCGTACAATGATCGTCAGGATTCTGCGCAATAGATAAAAATGTGTTCCAACTGAAAATGTATCGTTTGAGAACGGTTTCGTTTTTGTTCCATCCTGCTTCGGGACCGTGAGTGGAACGGTTTTGTGATCGTCATTTCGATCCCTGGTCTGAAGCAAGTACTGTTTGGACGGTTCTTGTACGGTCAAAGTTTAGACAGGCGCATAAGATCGATTACTAACAGTTTCGTGACCGTCAAATTACCGTACAAAAGTCAGCTGTTGGAACAAACCTAAAAAAAGGAATTTCAATATCGTCATTTCTTGAGTACTCACAGGGTGTTGTCATGTATCTATATATCTGGTGTGAGAAGAATGCAAAAGAGATTAATCCCTGTATGAGTAGCTTCTGGGGTAATTCTTTTATAGATTGGAAGCTTTATTGTGTAAATGAAATGAGGAATCGAATCACATTATCTACCTGTTTAACAAAGACACAATACAATAACAACACAATAACAAAGGAAAAATCGGGGATAAAAAATATTGCTGAACTTGAGCACGTTTTGTTATTAATATATTCTGTAGGTTATTTTCATATAATATGATACCTACCTATATTATTTTATTGTTTTGAAATATTGATTCTGACATATTCTTTTCCTGTGAATCCTTTTTAGCGAGACATTATTAGTTATTTAATCAACTAGTTTATTGAAGACAGCGACTAATGGTCAAGGTATTTTAACGCGTGAGCGGAGCTCATTTCTCGTAGTGTTTCTGGATACTATGTGTACGGTTGCCATGAGAATTGCACATTAAAATAGCATAAATTGATCATTTAAATGGTCATTAATGTTCAATTTCGTACACATGAAATAACTTTTTATTTTGTGATCGATGGAAAAAATAATTTATTCTGAAATGCTGCTATTTTTGGATATCAGAATTACATAGATTCAAGAATTTATATTTCGATTATTTTCATTGGAAATAATCACCTCAATAAGAAAATATAATACGGCTTATGAGATTCGAAAGTGAAAAATATATTGTTCGAACAATATACAATAGTTTTTTGGTTTCAATGAAAACAAAATTGCTTTTCGAAACACTTTTTATGATAAACTTTTAGCTAGAACTAAACTAGATACATTCAAGAGTTAATGTTACGAAATATGAATTATAGCATCACGGAGGCCACATCAAACTTAACCGGCGTGAACTTAGCCGGTAAAGTTATCCTGTAAAATGCTCGGAAATAGCCGAAGGCTCATTGACGTTCGTCAAATTAAACATATGTTCACGAATCGAATAATCGAATCATTTGAACGAATTAATTGCTTATTCGAGTACATTTCGAGGTCTACGATACTATAAAAATGGATTGATTCGGTATCCCACATCAATCAGATATAAAAATGGCTTCTATGAATACTTCAAGATCAATTTATTATTCGTTCTTATTCGACTCATGTAAACAAAGTGGATGATCGTTTTTGAAAAAATATTCGGAAGGAAGAATCACATCACACAACAAGTAGTCTTTCGTCTTTACAGTTTTGTTTTCGTATGTAAGCCAAATTTGAAGTATTGAAAGAATTCCTTCCTTGATCAAATCTTTTCAATGAGCCTACTCTCATTTTCTTACATAAAGGATACGTTATCGTTGTCCAGCCAGATTTCAACTACATATTGGAAGAAACTATTGAACTTACCCTCATTTTTTTACATAGGGGAAACTGGGGTGAAAAATCACCCTATAGGTGATTTTTGCCTCTGCGGGGTCGTTATCGTTGTTTAGCCCGAATCTTATTGTTCAAAAAATTCCTGCTATGACAGCAGCTTTCGAATGAGTCTACCCTCATTTTCTTACGTAGGGAATGAGGGGGTGAAAATCACCCCTAAAAGTGATTTTTGCCTCTACGGGGTCGTTATCGTTTCTTAGCCAAAATCTTACTATTGAAGAAAATCCTGTTATGACTGCAGCTTTCAAATGAGCCTAATCTCATTTTCTTCCGAAGGGGATAAGGGGGTTAAAATCACCCCTAAAAGTGATTTTTGCCTCTACGGGGTCGTTATCGTTCTTTAGCCAAAATCTTACTATTGAAAAAATCCTGCTATGACAACAGCTTTCGAATGAGCCTACTCTCATTTTCTTTCGTAGGGGATAAGGGGGTGAAAATCACCCCTAAAGGTGATTTTTGCCTGTACGGGGTCGTTATCGTTTTTTAGCCAAAATCTTACTATTGAAAAAAATCCTGCTATGACAACAGCTTTCGAATGAGCCTACTCTCATTTTCTTCCGTAGGGGATAAGGGGGTGAAAATCACCCCTAAAAGTGATTTTTGCCTCTACGGGGTCGTTATCGTTCTTTAGCCAAAATCTTACTATTGAAAAAAATTCTGCTATGACAACAGCTTTCGAATGAGCCTACTCTCAATTTTTTCCGTAGGGGATAAGGGGGTGAAAATCACCCCTAAAAGTGATTTTTGCCTGTACTGGGTCGTTATCGTTTTTTAGCCAAAATCTTACTATTGAAAAAAATCCTGCTATGACTGCAGCTTTCAAATGAGCCCACTCTCATTTTCTTCCGTAGGGGATAAGGGGGTAAAAATCACCCCTAAAAGTGATTTTTGCCTCTACGGGGTCGTTATCGTTTTTTAGCCAAAATCTTACTATTGAAAAAAATCCTGCTATGACAACAGCTTTCGAATGAGCCTACTCTCATTTTCTTCCGTAGGGGATAAGGGGTGAAAATCACCCCTAAGAGTGATTTTTTCCTCTACAGGGTCGTTATCGTTTTTTAGCCAAAATCTTACTATTGAAAAAAAATCCTGCTATAACGGCAGCTTTCAAATTAGCCTACTCCCATTTTCTTCTATAGGGGATAAGGGGGAGAAAATCACCCCTAAAAGTGATTTTTGCCTCTACGGGGTCGTTATCGTTTTTTAGCCAAAATCTTACTGTTGAAAAAATCCTGCTATGACAACAGCTTTCGAATGTGCCTACTCTCATTTTCTTTGAGATTTTCTTTGTTATTTTTGCCTCTACGGGGTCGTTATCGTTCTTTTGGCTAAAAAACGATAACGACCCCGTAGAGGCGAAAAAAATGAAAAAAATGAGATTAGGCTCATTTGAAAGCTGCAGTCATAGCAGGATTTTTTTCAATAGTAAGATTTTGGCTAAAAAACGATAACGACCCCGTAGAGGCAAAAATCACTCTTAGGGTGATTTTCACCCCCTTATCCCCTACGTAAGAAAATGAGGGTAGACTCATTCGAAAGCTGCTGTCATAGCAGGAATTTTTGAACAATAAGATTTTGGCTAAACAACGATAACGACCCCGTAAAGGCAAAAATCACTTTTAGGGGTGATTTTCACTCCCTTATCCCCTACGGAAGAAAATGAGAGTAGGCTCATTCGAAAGCTGTTGTCATAGCAGGATTTTTTTCAATAGTAAGATTTTGGCTAGAAAACGATAACGACCCCGTACAGGCAAAAATCACTTTTAGGGGTGATTTTCACCCCCTTATCCCCTACGTAAGCAAATGAGGGTAGACTCATTCGAAAGCTGCTGTCATAGCAGGAATTTTTTGAACAATAAGAATTTGGCTAAACAACGATAACGACCCCGTACAGGCAAAAATCACTTTTAGGGGTGATTTTCACTCCCTTATCCCCTACGGAAGAAAATGAGAGTAGGCTCATTCGAAAGCTGTTGTCATAGCAGGATTTTTTTCAATAGTAAGATTTTGGCTGAAAAACGATAACGACCCCGTACAGGCAAAAATCACTTTTAGGGTTGATTTTCACCCCCTTATCCCCTACGGTAGAAAATGAGAGTAGACTCATTTGAAAGCTGCAGTTATAGCAGGATTTTTTTCAATAGTAAGATTTTGGCTAAAAAACGATAACGACCCCGTAGAGGCAAAAATCACTTTTAGGGGTGATTTTCACCCCCTTATCCCCTACGGAAGAAAATGAGAGTAGGCTCATTCGAAAGCTGTTGTCATAGCAGAATTTTTTTCAATAATAAGATTTTGGCTAAAAAACGATAACGACCCCGTACAGGCAAAAATCACTTTTAGGGGTGATTGTCACCCCCTTATCCCCTACGGAAGAAAATGAGAGTAGGCTCATTCGAAAGCTGTTGTCATAGCAGGATTTTTTTCAATAGTAAGATTTTGGCTAAAAAACGATAACGACCCCGTACAAGCAAAAATCACTTTTTTTAGGGGTGATTTTCACTCCCTTATCCCCTACGGAAGAAAACGAGAATAGGCTCATTCGAAAGCTGTTGTCATAGCAGGATTTTTTTCAATAGTAAGATTTTGGCTAAAAAACGATAACGACCCCGTAAAGGCAAAAATCACTTTTAGGGGTGATTTTCACTCCCTTATCCCCTACGGAAGAAAACGAGAATAGGCTCATTCGAAAGCTGTTGTCATAGCAGGATTTTTTTCAATAGTAAGATTTTGGCTAAAAAACGATAACGACCCCGTACAGGCAAAAATCACTTTTAGGGGTGATTTTCACCCCCTTATCCCCTACGGAAGAAAATGAGAGTTGGCTCATTCGAAAGCTGTTGTCATAGCAGGATTTTTTTCAATAGTAGGATTTTGGCTAAAAAACGAGAACGACCCCGTACAGGCATAAATCACTTTTAGGGGTGATTTTCACCCGTTTATCCCCTACGGAAGAAAATGACAGTAGGCTCATTCGAAAGCTGTTGTCATAGCAGGATTTTTTTCAATTGTAAGATTTTGGCTAAAGAACGATAACGACCCCGTAGAGGCAAAAATCACTTTTAGGGGTGATTTTCACCCCCTCATCCCTTACGGAAGAAAATGAGAGTAGGTTCATTCGAAAGCTGTTGTCATAGCAGGATTTTTTTCAATAGTAAGATTTTGGCTAAAGAACGATAACGACCCCGTAGAGGCAAAAATCACTTTTAGGGGTGATTTTCACTTCCTTATCCCCTACGGAAGAAAATGAGAGTAGGCTCATTCGAAAGCTGTTGTCATAGCAGGATTTTTTTCAATAGTAAGATTTTGGCTAAAAAACGATAACGACCCCGTACAGGCAAAAATCACTTTTAGGGGTGATTTTCACCCCCTTATCCCCTACGTAAGAAAATGAGGGTAGACTCATTCGAAAGCTGCTGTCATAGCAGGAATTTTTTGAACAATAAGATTTTGGCTAAACAACGATAACGACCCCGTAAAGGCAAAAATCACTTTTAGGGGTGATTTTCACTCCCTTATCCCCTACGGAAGAAAATGAGAATAGGCTCATTCGAAAGCTGCTGTCATAGCAGGAATTTTTTGAACAATAAGATTTTGGCTAAACAACGATAACGACCCCGTAAAGGCAAAAATCACTTTTAGGGGTGATTTTCACCCCCTTATCCCCTACGTAAGAAAATGAGGGTAGACTCATTCGAAAGCTGCTGTCATAGCAGGAATTTTTTGAACAATAAGATTTTGGCTAAACAACGATAACGACCCCGTAAAGGCAAAAATCACTTTTAGGGGTGATTTTCACTCCCTTATCCCCTACGGAAGAAAATGAGAGTAGGCTCATTCGAAAGCTGCTGTCATAGCAGGAATTTTTTGAACAATAAGATTTTGGCTAAACAACGATAACGACCCCGTAAAGGCAAAAATCACTTTTAGGGGTGATTTTCACCCCCTTATCCCCTACGGAAGAAAATGAGAGTAGGCTCATTCGAAAGCTGTTGTCATAGCAGGATTTTTTTCAATAGTAAGATTTTGGCTAAAAAACGATAACGACCCCGTACAGGCAAAAATCACTTTTAGGGGTGATTTTCACCCCCTTATCCCCTACGTAAGAAAATGAGGGTAGACTCATTCGAAAGCTGCTGTCATAGCAGGAATTTTTTGAACAATAAGATTTTGGCTAAACAACGATAACGACCCCGTAAAGGCAAAAATCACTTTTAGGGGTGATTTTCACTCCCTTATCCCCTACGGAAGAAAACGAGAATAGGCTCATTCGAAAGCTGTTGTCATAGCAGGATTTTTTTCAATAGTAAGATTTTGGCTAAAAAACGATAACGACCCCGTACAGGCAAAAATCACTTTTAGGGGTGATTTTCACCCCCTTATCCCCTACGGAAGAAAATGAGAGTAGGCTCATTCGAAAGCTGTTGTCATAGCAGGTTTTTTTTCAATAGTAAGATTTTGGCTAAAAAACGATAACGACCCCGTACAGGCATAAATCACTTTTAGGGGTGATTTTCACCTGTTTATCCCCTACGGAAGAAAATGAGAGTAGGCTCATTCGAAAGCTGTTGTCATAGCAGGATTTTTTTCAATAGTAAGATTTTGGCTAAGGAACGATAACGACCCCGTAGAGGCAAAAATCACTTTTAGGGGTGATTTTCACCCCCTCATCCCCAACGGAAGAAAATGAGAGTAGGTTCATTCGAAAGCTGTTGTCATAGCAGGATTTTTTTCAATAGTAAGATTTTGGCTAAAGAACGATAACGACCCCGTAGAGGCAAAAATCACTTTTAGGGGTGATTTTCACCCCCTTATCCCCTACGGAAGAAAATGAGAGTAGACTCATTTGAAAGCTGCAGTTATAGCAGGATTTTCTTCAATAGTAAGATTTTGGCTAAAAAACGATAACGACCCCGTAGAGGCAAAAATCACTTTTATGGGTCATTTTCACCCCCTTATCCCCTACGGAAGAAAATGAGAGTGGGCTCATTCGAAAGCTGTTGTCATAGCAGGATTTTTTTCAATAGTAAGATTTCGGCTAAAAAACGATAACGACCTTGTACAGGCAAAAATCACATTCAGGGGTGATTTTCACCCACTTATCCCATACGGAAGAAAATGAGAGTAGGCTCATTCGAAAGCTGTTGTCATAGCAGGATTTTTTTCAATAGTAAGATTTTGGCTAAAAAACGATAACGACCCCGTACAGGCAAAAATCACTTTTAGGGGTGATTGTCACCCCCTTATCCCCTACGGAAGAAAATGAGAGTAGGCTCATTCGAAAGCTGATGTCATAGCAGGATTTTTTTCAATAGTAAGATTTTGGCTAAAGAACGATAACGACCCCGTAGAGGCAAAAATCACTTTTAGGGGTGATTTTCACCCCCTTATCCCCTACGGAAGAAAATGAGAGTAGGCTCATTCGAAAGCTGTTGTCATAGCAGGATTTTTTTCAATAGTAAGATTTTGGCTAAAAAACGATAACGACCCCGTACAGGCAAAAATCACCTTTAGGGGTGATTTTCACCCCCTTATCCCCTACGGAAGAAAATGAGAGTAGGCTCATTCGAAAGCTGTTGTCATAGCAGGATTTTTTCAATAGTAAGATTTCGGCTAAAAAACGATAACGACCCCGTACAGGCAAAAATCACTTTTAGGGGTGATTTTCACCCCCTTATCCCCTACGGAAGAAAATGAGAGTAGGCTCATTCGAAAGCTGTTGTCATAGCAGGATCTTTTTCGATAGTTAGATTTTGGCTAAAAAACGATAACGACCCCGTACAGGCAAAAATCACTTTTAGGGGTGATTTTCACCCCTTTATCCCCTACGGAAGAAAATGAGAGTAGGCTCATTCGAAAGCTGTTGTCATAGCAGGATTTTTTTCAATAGTAAGATTTTGGCTAAAGAACGATAACGACCCCGTAGAGGCAAAAATCACTTTTAGGGGTGATTTTCACCCCCTGATGTGATTTTCACCCCCTTATCCCCTACGGAAGAAAATGAGAGTAGGCTCATTCGAAAGCTGTTGTTATAGCAGGATTTTTTTCAATGGTAAGATTTTGGCTAAAGAACGATAACGACCCCGTAGAGGCAAAAATCACTTTTAGGGGTGATTTTCACCCCCTTATCCCCTACGGAAGAAAATGAGGGTAGACTCATTCGAAAGCTGCTGTCATAGCAGGAATTTTTGAACAATAAGATTTTGGCTAAACAACGATAACGACCCCGCAGAGGCAAAAATCACCTTTAGGGTGATTTTTCACCCCAGTTTCCCCTATGTAAAAAAATGAGGGTAAGTTCAATAGTTTTTTCCAATATGTAGTTGAAATCTGGCTGGACAACGATAACGTATCCTTTATGTAAGAAAATGAGAGTAGGCTCATTGAAAAGATTTGATCAAGGCAGGAATTCTTTCAATACTTCAAATTTGGCTTACATACGAAAACGAAACTGTAAAGACGAAAGACAACTTGTTGTGTGATGTGATTCTTTCTTCCGAATATTTTTTCAAAAAGGATCATCCACTTTGTTTACATGAGTCGAATAACAACGAATAATAAATTGATCTTGAAGTATTCATAGAAGCCCTTTTTATATCTGATTGATGTGGGATACTGAATCAATCCATTTTTATAGTATCGTAGACCTCGAAATGTACTCGAATAAGCAATTAATTCCTTCAAATGATTCGATTATTCGATTCGTGAACATATGTTTAATTTGACGAACGTCAATGAGCCTTCGGCTATTTCCGGTCATTTTACAGGATAACTTTACCGGCTAAGTTCACGCCGGTTCAAACTTATGGGAATCTGCCACAGCAAAATACTCTCCAGGTCGAAAATGGCTGATCTTATCAGCATCATACATATTCTGAATATGGATGCTATCGCGAATTATCTTCCATGAAAATACATGAGTTTCACACTTTTCCTCATTTCCTATAGCAGGGATTTTTAGATACTTATATCGTTTGTCCGGGAATTTGTTGAGAGTTGAGAGTATTCATTTAATCTTTAATTTAATGTTGAAATTCCTTGTGACATATTTTATCTCAGATTTTTCAAATTGAGAAATTCATTGAAAGTATGCCCAATTATTCCTTCTGTAGAGTTTATTGCTTTTACAGAAAATATCATCCGATATTCAACTGCAAAAGGTATTATTAGGCATTATACTTCCCCTTTTCTCTCGATTCGATAAGCAGTCGTTATAATGACAAAAAATAATAAACCAATTCAATTCAGTTCAAATCATTATTATGTGACGTCTTAATGAAACGTTCGGAAATATCATGATATTATATTTCTTAAATTTATTCGACTTTTGAAATTAAACATGATTCAGATAATGAAACAAAAGTGATTCAAAATATTCAGAAATTGAAAAATCAGATGCTTATTAATAAAAAATTGAAGGTTCTTTCCACTGACTCACACACTTTTTTATGTATCGTATTTGCAAGGTCAACTTAGTTAGAAAACTATGGTAAGCACCTAATTTGACTCTTATTTCCTGTTCAACTTTTCGAGGTTTTCGAATAATCAATGAATAGCAGTATGCTTGAATGAATACGTTTAAGAATTGATGTTCGTAAGGAGAAGCATTCTGCTATTCGTTGATTATTCGAAAACCTCAAGAATTTGAACAGGAAATAGGAGTCAAATTAGGTGCCTACCATAGTTAGTAATATCTTTACATCTAACTATCGTTTTATATCGATAATTACGATTTTCATCACAAGATAATTAACTTCAACATATCTAAGTTGTTTTGAAATTTACAATACGATCAGAATTGACATGGATGCCGTCCAAAGATTAACATCCTTCGTTGCTAAAGCATTCCGAGTGCAAAATCCTCTTTGGGTCTTTCTTTTTGTTAGAGGCCCTGGATCCGGATTAAAGTAATTATTATGGAATTTAGTGAAGTTTCCTCGATGACCTGATAGAAGGAATAGCGAACTTTGAAGTTTGAACGTTGATGAAGAAGATATTCGTTTTTTGCAGTCGATTGAAATGAAGTTATTTAAGTTTTACATTGAGCGGGACATCTAGAAAAAACGACGAAAGCGATGACTGCAACGGGAATCAAAATAATCAATCAGTGACATTGGAAGTACTGAATACAGATTTCGAACCTCGTTTTTGCGCGCTTGTTCCTTAGGTAACATCGTGCTGAATTTTATTCCAAATATCTATCTCCAATTATGATTCAGAAGGGATCCTAATATGATTTAAGAAAGCTTTGACTAGGTGCCTTTGAACGCTCGTTCATTGGTGGAGCAATGAGGGTATTACCTCAAAATTTTGTGTAGATGCAAAATCTCAGCACGATCGGAGTAATATTCAGGAAATTATTCAAGAATTGAAATATAAAAAATGGAAAATACAAAAATTGAATTCTATGGTTCTGATGATCCTCTTGAAATTTTGCATCAACATTCAGTATATCAATGTTCATTCACGAAATAAATTTTCTCGAATCGGATATTTTGTTATGGACATATAAAGTTTTTTCTTTTCAATATTTCAATTGAATTTTCTATGGTTCTGTTAACACTATGTCCACAAAATTTTGCAACAACCTTTTTCAGCAAAATTTAATTTCCATTGGTGTCGTTCTGTCTGAGATATTGAGGAATAAAAATTTTGAATGGCCATATTGTTTGGAACTGTCTGTACGATTTGGCTGGTCGACGAACCCTATAGTTTGAGATCATCATCAAAATTCAAAAATTAGGCAAAACGATAAAGCACTCATTTGAGAAGAATGAGCGCTCAATAACGAACCATGTGAAGAATACTTGTCAATCAATTAGGCTTGGCTTACTGGTCAAACCCACTTACAATTCAAATCTGTGACATGCTAATCAATTTCTATTGTGAACACAGGGGCGTAGTTACCGGGCCCCATAGCTTGAGACGACTATACTATTTTTTCTTGCAGAATAAATCCTTCATTTTGTACTAAAACCAACTTATCTCCGAAACTATAGTTAAAATTATCAATTCATATCAGAAATATGATTGTTATTAAAATTTACCACATCGCACACAAATGAAAATGTTGAATCAACAATTCCTTATTTGTATTTATATTCTTCTGATGAAAATTGCTATCCCCGTAATCAATTTTGCGGCCTGGACAAATCGTACCGAACTCTTTGCATGAAGCGTGTCGGCATTCTGTTTAGGGGATAATTAAAATTACATTACATTAACGTCACCAGATGATCGCTTTATTGGGGCAGCTTCTTTTTGAGCGGCTTCTTTGATGTAGGATTCATCATGTACATAGGGAAAATTTTTTTTGGGCTAGGGGCAAAATGCGAAATCATTTCACTTATATTCCTATTCTAGATAAATAAGTACCTATTCGAATTTGAAACGACGTTGTGCTTGTGAGTGTGTTCAGAGTGAAAGTTTTTGTTTTTGAATTTCTGGACTTTGAGTGTTATCGAAGGTGAATTCTATATTTCATCACGTGGCTGATTTTTTCGTTAGGCGCCTCTCTTAATATGAAAAAATGTAGGTCAGTCTTTGGGGATTGCTGATAGAATTGAAAACTAAGTGAATAAGGTAAATTCGAAAAAAAAAGTTCTATAGGTTCGATGATCCTTTATCGATCACCGAAACGCCCTTATAATTTTCCAGAATAGTCCGTCATCCTTCAAAAAAACCGGCGATTTTCTCTAAGGTCCAAGTAGAGGTCACGTTCGCCGTTAATGGGAATTGTATCGCCGAGTTATCAGATTATTATTTTTAAATAATTTTCGATATATAAGCAAGGATAAATGTTCGAATTGGTAATTGGTCACTAACACTTCTTTAAAAACTACAAATAATTAGAAAAAAGAGCCTAATAGCTCGACGATATAATTCACGAGTTACTTGTCTCAAGAAATCTTGCTAGAATTATTTTCAATTATTTCTATAAAAAATGAAGTTGCCCGAACAATAAGTATAGCTAATATTGTGACAAATTTTGCAAATTAGAAAGCCCGCAAAAAAATTTTGATTGCGCTTTGTTTTTATTCCTTTTTTGTATTTATTATATTAATAATATATTTATATGTTAATTTGGTTTTAATATTATTTTGTTTTTTGTTTACATTTTGCTTAAAGTTGTTATTTGTTGTAGTTTTTATTTTGTTAGTTGGTTATATTTATATATGGAAGGTACCCACGTACTTTGTATTGTCACT
Source organism: Propylea japonica (assembly GCA_013421045.1). NCBI lineage: Eukaryota > Metazoa > Arthropoda > Insecta > Coleoptera > Coccinellidae > Propylea > Propylea japonica. The sequence continues at coordinate 103,490,776 of CM024239.1, forward strand.
ATTCTAATATAAGTGACAAAAAAATGTGCTTTTATTTTGTCCTAATCAATTTTTTTTAATTATGTAACCAGCAGGCAGCGCTGCTAGTGAGGGTAGGGGCCCGGAAAATATCTTGAACACAGGCCCGTGGTGGCGTTACTACGCCACTGTGTGAACAAGAGATTGGCTTGGGGGTTTTTAAGCGGATGGTTGTAGTTTCAAACCTCTTCGACATGATTGATCATATTATGAGAAAGCAATAATCAAACTGTTGAAACTAGGATGGTAATTTCTGATTTCAAAGTAGATCCAATCGAGAGATATGATGTTTAAACTGAAAATTTTCGTATAGAATTTGAGATTTGAATAAGACACTTGAATTTATATGATTAGATTGAAACCAATAGTTCTCATGATTTTGATAATTCAATAATTTTTTCATTTTTTTGGTCAATTATCTGTGGAAACCCCAAAAGTCATTATAACGATATCAACGATTTATCAAAAAAATGAGGGAGACTTCAAAAAATCAGAAAATAACCTGTTGCGCTTCAGTCAAAACTGAAATGTTTGAAAGTATCAGTGAGATTACTTATCGGTAAAAAACTGTAAGATCTGACTGGCGATAAGTTTAACTATAAGATATCTGATAGATTACTTCAGTTTATAACCGCTACATTCAGTATGTCGAAAGGTTGCTCACATTATTTTAAATTCAAATGAGGGACGTACTCGTAACATGACACTACATAGAATAATTAAATTCAAATTCTGCTATCAGCTGATCTCTAATGAAATTGCCTTAATGTCTGCAACAAACGCGAAACAGTGAATTCATCAGTACTTTTGAACATCTCAGTCAAACTCAAAAAATGACCAAGACAAGGTATAGGACTCCATATTGAAGTTACCACCCTTGCTGCCGGTTTGAATTCCCTTGAACATATATTTTAAAACATATGAGGCGGAAGAGAATGTCCAATTCGAACCAATCTCCGCACAAACTCTGGCACAGTTAATTCAGGTCTGTAACGACGTGTCACAAGCAGACATCGACCAATTTATATCGTTAATGCCTTTACGCGTACGTGAAAGTATATCCAGCTATGAAGACGTCAAACAGAAAATTGAATTTTTCCATTAAAAAAATCCTCTTTACGAATTAATTATTTCTGGATATAACACGTCTGATGCCACTAGGTATAAGATCGATTTTAGTCATCTTCAGTTTTAGGTAATATTTATTTTTTCGCTTATTTTTCCAGGAAACAATGTGCCGAAGTTAAGTGTTTATTTTGTCGAAAGTTCATATAGAAAAAATATGTAATAATTCAAATTTGATTATCACTGCAATACAGATCAACCAAGTAGAGTCAAATGAATCTTTGAATTTTAGAGGAATGTTCTCGCTGTTGAAGGACATGCCATATTTTAAGGCGACTTCATCGAAATGGAATAAATATTCAATAATAAGCATTGTTCAACTAAACAGGGTCAGGATAATGAATGGAACCTTGTGAATATCTTTTAAACGAAAGCGACAATATTTATAAAATTTTGCAGGTGAGTGCAATGGCGTTAATTGCATCTGATGTAAAACTTTTGTCGATAACACACTTCCGGTTGAATTGGAAATAACCTCAATTTAATAATCTATATGAGACTTCTTCCATCACTTTGATAATGTTGATAGAGGTAGTAAATGTATTCGAAGATGTGTTTAACAATAATAAAGGATATGGCTGTCCAGCGACTCAATATCAATTTTCAAACTTCAATCAGTAAAAGAATTTATGGCGAATTTATTAATTTTTTCTGTGACGGGAATAAAATGTGACAGGTCACAAAATATGACTTTTTACGAAATCACTTTTTTCCCTGTCAAAAAAATGATTCTCTATGTAGCCGGGAAAAAAGTACTCACTTTTTTCCCGGGGAAAAAAGTAATTTCGTGAGAAGTTATATTTCAATCACTATTAAATCGTTGTTTTTCTTCTCACAGAAAAAAATAGTGTATTATACATGGGAAAAATAGTAGATTTTAGCTCTCGGTTTTTTGTCTCCCTCCGCTTCGCGTCGGGAAACAATATAACCTCGAGCTAAAATCTAATACTTTTTTCCCTTGTATAATAAATAACTATTTCTCGAACCTTCAAATTTGGCTCTATTTTTTTCATTTGCAAAAAGTCTTTCATTCATTTCTGTTTGCACACGAATCAATTTCAAGAACACCCTAAATGGATTTTCTCGAATCTTCATAATTATTCACGATCAACCAAACTTTTTGAACGTCTACTAATTGACTAACGGCCAACAAGGCACCTTTTTTGAACACTCATTCTACTTAAACGATTGCTATATCGTTTTGGCCAAATGTCTATTATTTTCGAATTTCGAACCGAAATTAATCTAAAACGATTCAATTCAGTCCGTGGGGCCGTCCGCCGTCCGGCCGTTAGCACAATAACTTTCGAAGGGATTGTCTTAGAGACTTCAAATTTTTACCAGCTAAATCGTACAGGGTGCTCCATATAATATTGTCATTCAAAATTTTTAATACTCAATATCTGAGACAACACGAAACCAATCGAAATGAAATGTTGCAGCCAACCGAAAGATGCTCATAATAAGCCACGTGCAAAATTTTGTGGCCATTAATGAACAGAACCATGGAAAATTCAATTGGAATATTGAATAGAAGAAACCTAATATTTCCATAAAAAGATTTCCGATTCGAGTGAAATTAATTTGTGAATGGAGATAGATGTACTGATGGTTCATCTGAAATTTCGTCGCCAAAGTGTTATAACAGAACCATAAAACATTCAATTGGAATATTGAAAAAAATATATTTGTATTTCCATAACAGGATATCCGGTTTAAGTGGAATTTCCTTTGTGAATGAAAACTGATATACTGAATTTTCATGCAAAACCTAACCATATAATATTAAATTTGAATATTGAAAGAACAGGATACCTGATTCGGATTAAATTTATTTTTTGAATGAAAAATGATATAAGTACTAAATGTTCATGCAAAATTCCGAGAAGATCGAATCATTATTTGCATTTATATTTTTTTCATATATTTAATTTTCTGAATAATTTCCAGAATGTAATTCCGATTGTGCTGAGATTCTGCATTTATATATTTGGTATCAATCTCCCATATAAAATTTCAATTTAATAATCCTATTGCCTCACCAGTGAACGAGCGCTCAGAAGCTCCTGCTCTGGGCTTTTCTGAGATTTTTGTTATAATGATTTTCTGACCGGTTGAAATAGAGGATTTGACTTAACCCTCTGCACGGAACATCCTATTTGTAACAGTGGAGCGGAACACCGGTCACTCAGACCAGTATAATATTTCAGGACATTTCCCGACCAAAATCAGTGTAAATCACTAGGTTTCATTCAAAAAATATATGCACAGAATAAAAAATTATATATAAATAGAATAATTAACGAAAAATATATACAAAGTCAAACAAAAGTCGAACAAATTCTTGTCATTACATGGTTTCACCATTTCAAGAAGACAGTATGAATATAGATTCTTGAATCGCATTATACAGGGTCTTTATAAATGATTGTAACAGCGCAGTTGGCTTTGGATTGCAGAAAACCAATCTCTAACCAATCAGAGCATAGCATGATCACAAAATTCTGTGGTTTGCATAATCCAAAGCCAACTGCGCTGTTACAATCATTTATAGAGACCCTGTAATTTCGACACATTCTTTTATGGAACGCTCTGAGCAGTTAACTATTACACAGCAGGCACATATAATTATTACTCTTTCTCTCCCATCGGTATGGGCAGTACCTACTAGTTCGGGGAAACACCGGTCTAGGAGACCAATGGTTGAGCTAGAGGACTACGTTTACAAAATATTCGAAATCTGATACTATCTGCTTGTTGTCTGAGAGTGTCCTGAGACTCTCTTAGAGGAAGAGAACGAGAGGAGACACCTCGCGAGCTGTACAGGCAAAATTCGAAACTGTACCGGTCCCAGAGACCGGTGTTCCGTGCAGAGGGTAAAATAAGTTCTCTATAATTTTACATACAAAATATATTCACTCGTGGATGATTTTACAAAGAAATAGTTTTATAGGTTTGGAAATTAACATCGGAAACATACAACATTCAATCCATGAGACAGGGAATTTTGTCGTCTAGTTGAATAATTTACGTGCTACGCGACTGATTGAACCCAGTTGTCCGATTGCAATAATGTCGTGTTGTCTTTTTCTTAATGTTGGAAGTGGTCTAAATCAAGCAGTATATGGTAGGGATCCAGCAGCACTCGCATAGAATTATTCAATGTGTCAGGCTTAAGGGATTTACGTGCAACGGACTGGCTGAATCCAGTTGTCTGATTTCAATATTGTATCTTCGTCTCTTTCTTAACGTTAGGAGTGGCTTAATTCAAGTATTATGATAGGAAACCTGCAGTACTCGCATCTAGTTATTTGATGTATCAGGCTGAACGTAATACTCGATTCATGAGTTGATAACAAGATTCTTTAGTCGACTTCTTTACGAATTCAGTATAAATTATTGATTGAAATACATTTTCATTCAACATGAGAGATTTAGTCGACATAAAATATACTTCTTTGTTTCTATGATTCAGTAGAGTTGTAGCTTAACTAGTATTGCTTCTTAAGACTTTATGTTGCCTACAATTGCATTCAATTGTACCTACTGTAAAATAGAAGAAATCATGAATTTAAATCAGTGATTATTGATACATTCCATACACGTTAAACAGAGCTTTCATTTTTAGGTCTTCGGAAAATGATTTCCAATTATAATTCACTGCCTCGTGGAGACCGCCTCAAGCCAAAATAATTTCGATAATTGACTAGCACAAAATAATACAATAATCATCCCGAATTGAAACAAACCATTACTGCCATACAGTCCAAAGCTTATACGGCATGGAGTAACGAATGAACTTTGTGCAAATCATATCAAAATGGACCATGCGAATTGTAACTCGTTTTGAATTGTACCTCGTTCCGAATTCGCGTAGGTGTTTGGAAATCAAGCAATTATTATCCCATATTTAATATGGTTTCGACGAAACGAATAACATGATAGGTTGAATAATTTCATTGGTTATTCACAACGAATCCGTATTAACGTAATTGGAACGAAATTTCGGCTGTACAACATGCGGAACTACGAACGAATGATTGTTATGTGTTCGATTATAATCGGATAATGAGAGAGTTATACTTGAGAGGAACGAGCTAGAATATGTGTTAATGAGATGGAATAGTATCTGTTAAATGAGTGTGAAAATTTTATTCATCTGTCAAATTCGACAGACAACAATGTTCCGACTGATTTTTTATTGTTGTTTTAGCCAATGAGCATACAATTAGGCGATAATTTTGCATTAGTGCAAATTATCGATAATTCGCACTTGTGCAAAATTATCAGGTCCTTCAAAATAAATGCAGACGTAATTATGAACGTTTATTACTTATTAGAGTAACATGAAAACTGTTGAACCTATACCTAGTTATTGAAATTTTTTATTTGATGGATTCACAAAATTTTCTTATTAAATTTAACTCTTGCAATGAAAATGAATCGATAATTTTTGACAAATCTGCTCTCATGCAAGTTAAACTGTAAAAGGCACTCGAGCGCTCCGCGCACTCGTACTCTTTTTCAACTTAACTTGCATTCGAGCATATTTCCCAAAAATTTTCGATAATTTTCATTGCACTAGTTAAATTACAACTGATAATTATAGTATTTTAAAGTATTTTTCAGATGTTTTGATACTCTCATAGAAAGACTCATAGGTACAGTGCTTTTCAAAAACTCCGCATCAATGCGTACTTTACTTCATTATTAATATTTTCGAAAAACATCTCTTTTCAGGGAAGCTCTGCTTCAGAAATAAATGTGAACCTTAGGACTTGGTCACCAGGAGTTCGTTGAAAGCTGTCAAACTTGTCTTGAGTTTTGAAAAAAATTTCCCAAAACAGTGAAAATTTCGGATTATTCAGAAAAAAATCATTTTCATATTTTAGTTGCTATCTATGCTGAAAGTCAAATTGAAATTCGATAATTAGAGTATTTCGTGATATTGAGAAGTTCAATTTTGGCTTGAGTTAGTTCAGGAGTGTTCTTCCAGAGAATTATCGTGCCTTACATTATTCGTTTCCAAGCCCACAGAAAGATTCGGGTTAGCCTTGTTGCACTTTTTGTGGGTTCATCAGTTTTTTCATTTCCTTTAACATCACAATGCCCTGTCACCCATGATAGAGAGTCACTTTAGGTTCAGGACCTTAGGAACTCAGTTTTCACATAATGATTCTACATGAAAGAATGATGACAGTTTGATGTAACTTTGTTCCACGTCAAAATATTGAGCAAACATGCCAATTCAATATTTTTTTTACTGAAACTCCTTATGATTTTCCAATACCGTAAAACGGGGATACTTTGTGACAGTTTTTGAGGTTTTCACACATTTTTGAACACTTCTTGAGCAGATAAAAGGTGAAAAAAATACACAGTAAATATCTGTCCTTTCGGTACACAATGAGAATATATTATTGTTGAAAAAATTATTTTGATATAGTCTTTTTCGAATGTGAAATTGTCACAATTTTACCCCGTGCTTCGGGGTAACATTGTGACAAAGCATTATTCGAATCAGACCACATTAATACCCCTGCCTTTTGAGTATAAAATTACTAAAAATTAAAAAAAGTATGTGCTCATATTTTTTGGATAAAAAAAACATTAATTAACTGCAACTTTCATTGAAAACAAAAATTAATATTCTGAACAAGAACGAAAACATGTAATAGGCTCAAATAAGAGATTGAATGAGAGTAGGCATAAAACTACACACTTACAAATTTTACAAACTGCAAATTTTCCTAGGATTACAAAATTTCTAAGTGATCAGGCAGGTCTTGTTATGAAAATTTTTCCCTTTTTTTCTCTTTTCCTTCAAAATTTGTTTTAGTTGCCAGTAGTCAATCACGCAAAGATCCTAAACTTGTGGAAAAATGGAATTCTTTATTATTCGTTGCTCTTAAAAAGCTTATACTGCTTTTAAATTTTCTGCAGCTTTTTTTTAAATATCTTGTACCAGCTTTTTTCAGCATCATGGGATTTCTGTAAGCTCTTGCTCCCAAGCGTCTCTTATATGTTTGAGGCATTCTAGCAAGATTTTGGTCGCAGTCAACAAGCAAAAAATTGAAAAAAATCATATATAATTATTTGGAAAACGTTGTGACATGTCACAATGTTACCCCATGCTACGAACTTTTTTTTGTTTTCTTCGAAAAAAAGATTTTAAAATCAATGATTCTTGACTATAATTTCGAATATAATAAGATAACTACAGGAGCAAATGAACCTATTTACGATTTTAACTGACAATATTTCAGATTTGGCTGTGCAGACGAAAGTTTCCGGCTTTTGAAAAAATCGACAGAATCGGTATGCTCTTCTTATGGCAGTCTACAAGTTACTAGAGAGGCCTACCACACTTATGAAGATATATTCGATTGGGCTGAGATATGTGCTGTCGCCCGGCGACAGAAAAAATTCTCTATGCGCGCGAAACTTGAAAAAGTTGTTTCGATTTGCGTGTTGTCACAAAGTTACCCACTAGTCACAAAGTATCCCCAATTTACAGTATGATATCCTGTATTTTTCACGACTTCTGATGTTATTGCTATTTTCGGGCGTCTTCACGCTTGTACGACCAATCTGCAATCTATCATTCTAATGAACTTCTTTGAAGCGAAGAGGCGTTTAAGATTTCCTCTGCTTTTAAACCTTCCAGAATAAAAATCCACAGGACGATACTTGATATTTTCGAATGTGGAATTATATTTGATACTCAAAGGCTTTCAAACGAAGAATGCATAGACAAATTGAAATTGAACTTCACATATGTTTATATGAAGAGTGTAAAAACATAACAAGAAGAAAATTAGGCGAGTAAATACTCTTACCAAACCGCAAAACTCAATCATTCCACAAAAAAAATTAACATCGCTGTGACATTGAAATTTCGTCTAAGTGTGGAAAAACGAAACGTCCTAACGCATATTTTCTTTCGTTAACACATTACCAAGTACTCACTTATACCTATACATCCATCTTGAATCAGAATACAAATAAAATAATCCTTATTAATACACAGCCTCCTATATTTCCAGAACAAGAATTCCTTCAATACCTAGTATTTCGGAAAACGAAACATTTGCGTCTGTAAACAAATGCGAGAGACTTTTTGAGATGATTCCTCGACGAAAATAAGCAGGGGTTGTTTATATAAATTTCTTTCGGAATCGACCCCCCTTCCAAGATACGGCCTTTGGAAGGCGATGACGAATTGAAAGACACTGAGTCATGAAACTTTACATAATATGAAATACTAAGTTGTCGTTACTCACACAATTTTTTTAGATCTCATAACCTTATTATTAGTGATTGAAAATAAAAACCCTCTAAGATTTTCGTTGAAAAATGGTTTTCGGGGGTTAAATTTTCAAAAAATGAAATTCCCTTATGGACCTTATGGTTTCCATTCAATTCTGGAGAAAAAAGTATTTTGCAAAATTTCGATACAGCCGATACATCATAAAAACTCACTAGTCGCTATGATCACTGTTCATTTCATTTCATCGTATAAATGTTCCATAGAATGAATATTCTAAGATATTGTATGTCTATGACCGGAGATAAAGATGTTTTTAATCTTTGTGAAGGTTTAATTATCTACTAATTTCCGGAAGAACATTATATCCATAATATTCTAATTTAACAAATAGAACTTTCCTTCGATTAATGAACATAAATGACAAAACCAATTTTAAGCATAAACAATATCTTAGAATATTCATTTTATGGAACATACGATAAAATGGAATGAACAGTGATCAAAACTGCTTGTTATTTTTTTCCGAAAAAAGTATCGACTGTATCTAAATTTTGCAAAAAACTTTTTTTGTTCAGAATTGAATGGGACACCATAAAATAATTTTATTTTTCGAAAATATATTCCACGAAAACAATTTCTGAAGAAAAAACATAAGGGGTTGTTATTTTCAACATCTAATAATAATGTTACGGGACCAAAAAAAATTGTGTGAGTCACGTCCACTAAATGAATCATATTATATATAATTTTATGACTGAGTATTCTTTAGGACACCTGAAAAAATTAAAAACTGTCAACTCGTCATCGCCTTCCAAAGGCTGTATCTTGGGAGGGAAGTCGATTTCGAAAAAAATTTATATGAACTACCCCTATTTATTTTAACCGAGGAATAATCTCCCAAAGCCCCTCACTATTATTTATAGACACCCTGTACAATATTGTTCTCTAAACTTTCCTGATCATAATTTGTTACAACAAAAAAATCCACAATTCAGATCCTACTTTCTATTCTTAGCTCACATCAGACCTTCCTGAAATTTCTTCATCAAATAGGCAGCGATAAAGGATCCATACGGAAACCCGGCATAACTAGCAATCAGCCCACCCTTAAAATTGTAAACACAACGGAATCCACAAAACGATCCACTTCTGCTTCAGGTTAAGCAAGAACCAGCAGCTCTGACCTGATATATGACCGCCTGAATTGGATATAAAATACATTGCTCTGATCCTTATCTCTACCCGTCTCGAGCTAAATTGAAAATTGGGCGATGGCGAAGAACCCAGAATAGCGATGTGAAAAAACGAGAGTTGTGTAAACTGAAATATTTCATTAGTTATGGTGAATCTGACAAGCATTTTTAGACATATGCATCAAAGACTTACCTGAAATGAAAAATGATGGACAAGGAAACAGGTAATTTCAAACAACATCATTATCCGGTGATGATGAAATATAAAGCAATTAACTTATAAGTAGTAGTAAGAGAATATTGATAATCTGAACACAATTGAAATTAGGTGATGTCATTCAAACCTAAATTTTGTATTATTCATATCGAACCATATATCAGAGAATAAAATAAAACGGCTAAAACGTTCTCCTCATACACATAGTATTCCTGATTGCAGTGGCGTAACTAACGCCAATGCAACCAATGCGGTGCATTGGGGCGCAGGCCTTCAGGGGGCGCAGAGCCTTAGGGGGGCGCAAAAAACTGAATTCTACGGAATTCAGAACGTACCTACGAAACCCCCTATTGTGTTTGGTGACTTTTTTTGACGAACTTTTGAGCGACTATGAGTTTAGTGATCCTGTGCATTGCTTGGAAGTTAAGGTATTTTTGAGAGCTGTTGATATTTTAATTTCACAGTTAAACGAAAGATTAAAAAAAAAGATTTGAATCTATGCTGTGTATAACTGACACGTTCAGTTTCTTAAACCCAGATAATTGAATACGGTTTTCTGACGAACAACTTGTAAAGTCAGCTTCTGAGTTCTGTAAAAAATACGAATCTGACTTGACTCATGCTTTGGTCAATGAAGTAATTTGCTTGAGAAATGTAGTCAATGACGATATCCAAAGTAAAAAAATAAGCAAAATCAGCCAGTTGGCTGATTATCTATTGATTAGAAATAAGTTCATTGCATCAAGTGTGCCTAACGTATGTACACAGCATTTATAATGTTTCTTACATTACCCGTAACTGTAGCAAGCAGTGAAAGGTCTTTCTCTAAACTGAAAATTATAAAGAACTACTATGTCGAATCTCAGTTTAATTATTATTGAACATGAAAGAGCTCGTTCTTTAGATGTAAAAAAGTTAGCAAGACGATTCCTAGAAACAAAGAGCCGTAGGGGCTTTGTCAGGGAATAATAGGAATAAACGTACAGAGTTGGCAATATGAGCTGTGTTGAGTAAGTTAATGTTGCTTTCAATAAATTTTTTGAATAATTTTTTTGAATAATTTCTTTTTATAATTTACTTTAAAATTATTTTTCCATGAATAATATTTCTCTAATTGGATAGAGCTTGTACAATGTCGTGTGTAGTGAAATAGTATCCAGGAAGTGTGGAAGTACGGCAAAAATGTCATTGTTGGTTGGAGGTCGTGGGGGGAGGGGGGTGGAAGAATGAGTCTACGAATAGGGGCGCACGGCAAATTCTTGCATTGGGGCGCAGGTCAGACTAGTTACGCCACTGCCTGATTGACCACCTGAATTGGATATAAAATACATAGCTCAGATCCTTATTATCTCCACCCGTCTAGAACTGAATTGAAAATGTGGCGATGTTGAAAAACCAAGAGGAGCGATGAGAAATAACGAACGAGAGATGTGAAAATTGAAAATACTTCTGAACTTATTGTGAATCTGATGAGCATTTTTCTGCATCAACATGCCATGAACAATGATGGAGATGTAAAAATGTTATCCAAAAAAATTTCATTATCAGGCCTTGCAATGAAAAGAACTCACTCACAAGTTAATTTAATGAGTTGGCACAAAATGGATAAGTGCAGGGTGATCTTATTGTAAATTTGATTTTCATTACGACATTTATATCAAACGAAATAACTAAAAATTCAAGAGAAGCTCTGAGTAGGAGCTTTTGAGCTGTTTCTCTGATTTTCTGGTTCACAAATGTCTCAGCTATATTTGTTGATTGAATGAATCTTTGGAAAGCTTTTCGTGTTAAGATGAAAATATTCATTCAATATTGAATGTATCGCGCTCTTTGAGTTTCAAGTCTGTTATGCTCTTCTTTTCTTTCTGTTGAATTTCCTTAACTGATGTACTATTTTTTCGCTTCCACTAGCTTTTAACTGTTCAAAATCAGTTTAAAATAACAGAAAAAATCGAAAAGATAAATTGATTATAAACATAATGAAAAAATCATTCCTCACTATGTTTCTGTTAATTTGATAGTATCGTTAAGGCAGATATGAAAATCAGATAAAAAACACGAATCAGATGAATAAATTAAAACTTAACAGGTATCAAAAATTTTTCAGGGAGAGTTATTCGACAATAGAAAGTCTGAAAAAGGTCCACAATTCATATTTCTTCACTTGACTATTTCATGTTGTTGAGGAAGGTTGTAATGCGAATAGTAAGTTCGATGAAATCGTTAAAAATATAATAATATATACTATTTTTTCTCCCACCAAGTCAAAATCAGAATTAATATGTTTTTATTTAAAAATCGTTAATGATTCGGTAATAAATTTGAACACCTACTAATTAAACAGCGATAGCAAGTCGGTAGTCATGGATATCTGGTATTGTTGGTGAATATTGATTGCCTAGTAGACGTCAAATGCAATTACTTTTAGTCCTAGGATTAAAAGTAGCGTTTTTAATCCTAGGATTAAAAGTGTTGCTAAACAACGAGCAAATTTTGTACGGTAAGGGAATTTATGGCTTTTGCATCTGAAAATAGTACAAAAATGTCAAAAATATTTTATGGTTGGAGAAGAAAGTTTTTTGATGATCCACCTTGTGAACGTATACCGTCTAGGATAGTAATTTTTGTATTAAGTGTGTAAAATGGGTGTCGAGGTCGAGGCCAAAAATTCACTCGAATATGCCATAAGACACCAATTTCAAACGCAAGAAATACAAACAACAGTTTCTGTACAACTGTGAATGTGAATTTACTTCGTCGGAAATATAATTATTGAAGAAAATGATTTTTATACAATATTTCTAATCATCCAGATCCAGTGATCTTTCTGTGTCGTTACTATAGAAACTTACTTTTTTTAAATGTGAAAAAAAGTAGTCATTCACGCATCCATAGTGATTAAGAAAAGTCAAGTTATTCTGACAATTGTACAAAAAAAAATAATTTTGTGCATAGCAAACCTCTTGTTTTTTCAGTTTTCTACCTATTCTAAAGAAAATTGATTTGTTTCGGAGATCCCTCCATAGAAAATATAAAAACTGAGTATTTGTGAGGAATCATTTCAAAGAATGGATAATGTTGACCTTTTGGATTCGGTAACTTAGATAGACTCATATTAATGCATAGCTCAGAGAAATGGCGGTTATTATTTAATGATAAAATTGAATGAGTAGAACCAATCACACAACATGAACTAAAATTGACTAACATTGAACAGAATGAGCAGTTTCAGCAACTCCTTATATTTCTTCAAAAATCTCAACGAGAATTAACTGATACTCTCCAATGTGTCCGTGAACACAAACAACAAAAAAATTGAATTCACGATTCTTCGAAGTTCCCCGAAAGCGACCAGAGGGAGATACCAAATACACAAACTTAAAAACTGTCCCTAGCTATCGAAGTCCCCAAAACAATTCAATCAAGAATAACAACATCCCCGAACCCATTTGAGCATGAGGGACAACATGAATTTTCCTAATTCGGGAAGGTTGGAAAGCGAACATTCCGAAGGGACGCACAAAGGCCCAAGTTCCCAACTAATACTGATTTGTAACTTTGTTAGATCCAAAACATGCGTAACGTGTTCCTTCTTGTCTTCAATTCTCAAGGTACCTACCCTAGTCCGGACGACTTTGTGTCCCGAGAAATCCGGTCCTTTCTCAACAGCAATAAGGAATCATTGAAATCTGAATTCCATTATTGCTGAGTGGGTTGCTGCTGGTTAGGAAAGGGCTTCAAAAGGGTCTCTAGATGTTTTCAAAGGTTGATTATTTTTTCAGGAATATCAGTCAAATGTTAAATTTTTTCAAAAGGATTCAATCAGTATTTTTTGGTGGTGTATTTTATGTTGTTGACAGCAATATATTAAAAGCAGATGAAACAGACAGTTTTTTACCATTTTGTATTCAATATGAAATATACCCAGACGCTTCACCAATTTTTCAATTTTATATCCTTGTTTTTGTTGGAATGGCTCCTAACAATATAAATGAAAGACTTGCGAGTTGCAAACTGAAATATCGATGTTTTGAAAAAAATATAGAATCTGTTATCATAGTCATATTTTGGTATCTATATTATCATAAGTTATGTACCTATACAATATGAAGAGTGATATTATTTTTCAGTATGAAGTTGGCAAAATTCGGTGAGAACCAAAAGTTGTTTCGACACAAAACCCGAAACTTGCATAAATGAGCCATTTATATACGACAAGAATTATGAAGATATTGCTGTGAAAACAATATCGCATAAGATTTCATATGATATGAGTTCCCCATATCAAAATTCGACATTGTTTTGAAATAATTAATTTTTTATCATTTTTTATGTTTCGTTGACGCTATTCAGGAATTAATGTTTTCATATGATTATGTATACTGCATACTTATACATAAGTGAATGAAGAATATTTAGTTGGTATTTGTCTTCGAATATCAAGGTACCTACCCTAGTCCGGACGACTTTGTGTCCCGAGAAATCCGGTCCTTTTTCAACAGCAATACGGAATCTGAATTCCAATATTGCTGAGTGGGTTGCTGCTGGTTAGGAAAAGGCTTCAAAAGGGTATCTTGATATTTTCAAAGGTTGATCAGGAATATCAGAAAAATGTTATCTTTTCTCAAAATGATTCAGTCGGGGAAGTCCGGAAGAGTTTACCATGGGGGAGACTATAGCTTTGGCTCATAAAAACTTTGTAGTCCAGTCAGATAAGCATTTAACCTCGGAATTCGAGATACCCAGCTGTAAATCTATGAATACTTTTATATTAACTCCCTTAAAGTTGTCTGAAAACCTACATATGGTAGGGTGTGAGCAACTATTGAATTTTGAGGTCGAAGGTCACAAAAATCTGTGTTTTACGCTTTTTTGGAAATATCTCATTTTCTATGGGTTTTTTCTATTTTTAGTTATTATCAGTATTGTAGAGTACAAAGTTATCTACAATTTTTTCTTGAAAAAAATTTCGATAAGGTGGATGGTTTTCGAGATAGAGGGCGGAGAGCGCGCGGTCACAACATCACTTCAGGTCAACCGGTGCCGTCGGTCGAAAACGCTCAATATAAAGTTGATGAACTATCGCTAAATCAATTATTATGAATATTTATCAACTTTTATTAACCATTATGTTATATTTTATAACTTTTTTTTCTAACCTATCCACTTTTTATTTGGTATCAATTTATAACAACACTTACCTGCCCATGTAATTGGAGAATTGTTAATGAAAATATAGGAATTCTATTTGAATTTTAACCCGATTAATAGTAATAACCTCTTACATGATGAAAAAAACAAATAAATAATGAATTAATCTTTTTGTTAAAAAAATCATGTAATTCATTTATTTTTATTGAAAGTAAAAAATGAAATAAAGGGTACAAAAACTACAATTTATAATTTAAATTATCTTCTTTCTCTTCATCGTCGTCTTCTGGCTGGTCGTAAATTTCAAACTGGTCTTCATTATCGTCTTTAACGACATTTGTTTCAAGTTCTTCCATGATTTTGGGGTCAAAGGTTCCTTTTTCGTCAATGTCGCTCTGATACGGTAGAGCATTGAGACAAGCTTGCCCATTACATTGTCCACAAGCTGAAGAGCATTGCAAGCCCGATTTCCTGCATCCACATCGCGAACCACAACCACTCTTGCAGTTGCAGAAAATTATATTTAGCAAATTTTCTGGAGCAGGAGGTAAAATTGTCATGATAGGCTCCAGAAAATAATTTCGCATTGCCCAACCCCATACTTGGGGTTCCAAATCATGCCCTAACCAAGTTTGAACTTGATAATATACACGTTTGAAATGTTGATAAGCAGCTGCACTTGTCGGTGAAATATTTTAAAGCTGCACAGGTTTATTAAGTTTTGTAGACTTGACGTAATGCATATTGCGAAGATGATCGAGACTTTTCACCGATTTCGGAGCATTATAGACTGCCAATAAGGTTTGAGTTCCACTCTCTAATAACCTCTGGGCCGAACAATTTTCTTCCTCAAATGCTGCAGCTAGTTCATCAAAATTTGTCAGTTTCTCAAAAACTTATTGAAATGATTTTTTTCCCTTTTTAAAAAGCGCAGAAGTTGGGTCACAGTCACTCAATGCGAGCAGAACTAAAACAAATAATCTTATTAAGATTAAAGTTTTTCTCTTAATTATTTTTTAATTGTAGTAAACGGTTATCAGTATTATTAAATAGATATAGATTCAATGCATAAAGAAAGTGATAAGATAAGTAATATAATAGTCAATAAAAATTGACAAATATTCATAATAATTGATTAATCGATAGTTCATCAACTGTATATTGCACGTTTTCGACCGGAGGCGCCGGTTGACCTGAAGTGATGCTGTGACCACGACTTCTCCGCCCTCTATCTCGAAAACGGTAAACCTTATGGGAATTTTTTTCAAACAAAATTTGTAGATAATTTTGTATTATACAATATTGATAATAACTAAAGATAGAAA